>OY987281.1:11044734-11660486 GCA_963920785.1 Sphagnum contortum
CTCTAAAAATTATGAAATAAAATTTTATTAAATCTGACTCTCTAAGGGCTTTCCAATAACAGCAAGAATGCCCCCAAATTCCAATACAGTTTTTGGTTTTGATTTTATTTAATTTTTATTCAAAAAATAGTTCAATAATCAATAGCTTCCACGCCGTAGCTCCAAACAGTTTCAAACTAAGTCTGTGCACCCCTATTCATGGAAAGCTTTCCAAAGATACCAAAAACATAGCACGAAACACCATGTTTTCAAAGATCTCAAAATGACAAATAAAACAAACCACCTTGCTTCATATATAGATATGGGTTGTAAGGAAAAATGTTGTGACTTGATAATGGTGCAAGCATTTCATTTCTTAGTTAATAGGTATGTTATACAAATTGTGTTAGTTATCTTTTCCAAATATTGTATCTTTTAGTTGTTATTATTTCGTCTTTTTTTCTTTTTAACATGTATCTTGCAATTGGTTATGTTGAACATGAGAGCTAACAAAGTTAAATCAAAATGACATGGTGGTGACATGAATCATGTTGAATTCCATGACATTCATTGGAGGTGATTTATTGATTATGAGGTTTATTAGTGTTAATGGCAAAATTGTAGTATAGTAATCAAACTAGATAAGCATAGGGAGCATTGCCATGTTTATTCTGAGACAGGCAAGACAGAGCAGGTTTAGTAAGTACAAGGTAGGTGAAATTAGGATCGTTGAAAAAGATTTCAAATGATGACTTTAGGCAGGAAAGTTGAGGATTAAGGAGATTCCAAATATTTTTCCTAACTAATTTTTTTAATGTTCAATATTGGGGGTACAAAGAAAATAGAAAGCAGAATAGTAGTATGGAAATAGAACAATTTTGAGGATGTACATAAAGTTGTTAAACTCTGATCTTTGATCTTCTGTTTTTTGTAGTTTTTTCCATGATCTAATTGCTTCTTTTTTTAATATCAATATGAGCATTAAAATGTGGCCAAATTATGATAGATTCATAATTACACAAATGTTTTGCCTATGAAGAATGTGATTGTTGAAACATTTTGGATTATGTACAGATTTTTACTACAAAAATTTTATAACTAAAACAAAATATCTACAAGAACAAAAACTTGCAATTGAAACAATGTTATAATATTAACATTTATTAGTTAGCTAAGATTTTGGCATGTACCTATTTCTTTTGTGAACTCTTTGAATAATTTCAAAAAACTAATGTATTAAATCCAAATGTCGTCAGTTCACGGGTCATGAGCTAGGAGGTAAACATAAGTTTATGGTTTGATAAATTTTCATCTTTCATCAACCAATATATTCAACTACATTCATCAATTATTTTCATCCGTATTCAATGTATATTTCATTATTTGACACCCATGATCTTATGGGTGATGTAAAGGGAAATAAAAATATTACAAATGCATTCAAAACTTTTTGAGATTAAAACCCTTGCCAATTACAAAATACATAGATCAAGTACAAAATGAAACTTAAGTTTCACCATAAAAAAGACTCATCACATGTTAATAGTTAAATTGATATCTATCTTTGTGCAACCTCATTTCAACTCAAAATTAGTTGGTGGATGAAAAAATCAACTTTGAATCACAAGACATTAATACACATGTTTGCATAGGACAAAATTTCTTTCTTTTCAATAAAAAATGACAACATAAAAAAGAAACCAAAACTAATATTTATAAACAAAGTAACATCCCATAATGACATCAATATAACTTTACAATGTAACATGGAATTCCAATTGTTGAAATTATGTCACTAGAAAAAAAGTCTCAATTTGCAATTATAATTTGTAACTATAAAATAAATTATAACCTGCATGTACAACTAAAATTCCATTAATTACATAACTAAAGCCACATACAACATTTAGTCACAAATGTTGACTTAGCATGATGTCATCACATTCCACATGGATGATGTATATAGTCAACATATATATATATATACCTTCATCCGTTGACCATTCATATAAAGTTAGATCTACTCACCATTATTTGTAACTATGTTATAAGGCATTATAAAATGCCATGTGACAACATCATAATTATTTTACATTATTTTTGTAAATTGTATATTGAATATTCATCATCTATTTTGGATGGTGTTACATCATGCCAGGTGGCACAATAAAATGTGCCACATGGCATGTTAATTGAATTTTGGCCAAAATACATTTAAATCAATATTTAGGTAGGTATGTATGTAGGTAAGTAAGTAGGAAAGAAGGTAGGTAGGTAGGTGGGTAAATAAACTAAGAAGTAGATATGTAAATATCATTATTTTTATTTTAGGTTTAGCCTTTAAGGTTAAACCTCTTTCATTGGTTCATCCCAAATTACACATGTTTTTAATATATAAATGTAAATCAAAACACCTTCATTATATATTTTTACAAGGTAGAAATGGAAAACAAAACATATGGAATATTTTTTTAATTGCAACCTAGTTTGTGATTAAATTGAAATTAAGTTGCAACTAAAAAGCTTATCCCATATCCGGTGGTGTCTTCCATGTTCGTCACAACATCTTTTAAATATGGTGGGGAGCTACCTCTTCAACATCACTTCTAGTAATAGAACTTGTTGATATAAGAACATCCAACTTTCTGGTATAAGTAAGACTAGCATTTCGTATGCATCATCTTCAACATTAAAAACGTTCCTTGGCCACTTTGTAACAAAATTGATTTGTTTATTCTCTCATTAGCTTGAATTTTGAATAGGTAGTCACACTGCTTGTGAAATCATGTTCTATAATTTTGATTTGTTGGATGTGTTGGCCTTAAATTGTCCCCAAGAGGTTGTCGCAAGTTGTTCAAAATCTTTGGGCAAAACTTATATCTTGTAATCTTGCAAGTGGCTAAAAAATGCTTAATACCCAACTTTGGCCTGGAATTCTACATTTATAATGTTAAATTTTCTTCTCTCTACTAATGGGTAATAGTCCAAATCTCTTGGTGTTCAACAAGAGTGCTTGGGGTATGGATATTGTGACATTGTGCAAATGAACAATTCAACTCAAAACTTGTTTTTTCGTGTTAACTACTTGGAAGCTCACCGAAAGATACTAAACTCTATTTGTGCATTGTTACAAAGTTGTAAACATTTTCCAAAAGCCATATTTTTATAGGGTCATTCTTTAATTATTTCATTCAATGATCTCTTCAAAATTGTCTAACATTCTTTAAATTGTTTGGATGGGGCTGATTTCACTAAAACATTGTAATTGGTAAAACAACTATGTTTATTACTTGTGTCGTGCATGGTGTGTGTAACATGTGATTGTGATCACTTCACTCGCCCTTGGGCTTGATGTGGTTTCATGCCATTTTTTTGTTTGCATTTTTATACATGCCATGTGTCGGGTTCATACCTTTTGGCAAGTATTATTCCTATACTTCATTGCATTCCTACAAAGTCTTTCATTTCAAATATGAAACACTCAAAACATTTTTCAAGCTTCAATTGATATTTGGATGTATAAGGGATTTTTAAATATGTAGTGAATGTAATTAAATAATCGTGTGGATAATCTAAACATGTATATATCTTAACTAATGTGTAATTTAATAATTGGATTAGAGATTACACATATTGAATGTATTTAATTTGGTGCATTTTTTACCCTATGAAAACCACGTGTCTAAATTGATGGCCTTGTGAATTTCCTTGTGAACATCCCCCATACATGTACATTATTTTTGTTGCATGTCGTTTTAAAACATTATCCAAAACATTTTCATCATCATCCCATATATTTTATAATATTGTAAGTGATTCAAATATCCCCATTATTCACTGCTTGCATATCTTGATTTATAATCTTGAGATCTTTTCTTTTTACCATTGGGAACATATCCAAATCTAGTGGTGCTTGTGAAATTTTTTAATGGTTGCTTCAAGTTTATGGCTCTTTGTTACAACATTAGTTCATTCAATTTTTTCAATAATCAATTTAAGCGTTTAACCTCAACCAATATTCAATTTAACACTTGCATTGTTCCATAATTTATTGCAAGCAATTATATTATCCTTCGTCCTTTAATTATTGATATGTCATTTCTTTCAACTATCGTACATGTCTTGTGGTTTCAGGGCCATCCCTATCATTCAACAACTCATTGGTGGTTTTAAAACTTTGTTCCTTAAATCCTTTGGCAACTAGGCTCGCCTGCCTAAAATTGCATAGAGTCGTACTCGGGGTTTCAATAATTATGTTGAAAACATGTTTCCAAGGGTTACAAAATACTTTGTTGACAAATTATTAAGTAAACTTGTGAAAAAGTGTTTTGGAATGGGTTTTTTCAAACTTGTGTGCTCTTTAAAAAAATCCATGGCATGTGTAAACATTGTCCAATGGTAGTCTTCCATATCATCCTTTGGAATGTTTATAATTTGTTTTAGTATTGTAAATGTTTTTTGGTCTATCTTCGCGTTCACCCATTGTCAAGCTACCGATCCATTTGTTTTGTTTATTGGTATTTTCCATTTTTTCCCCATTTTTTGATTTCTAGCAAACACTAGAGGGGGAATAACTGATTGTCATCTCTTTGACATTCCCAATGTTTCGTTGTCATCTCACATATTTTCTCAAGTATGTTTGAAATTTATGTATATTCAATCATTGATTCTAATGTGTGGTGTGAAAATTGGCGAGAAATTTCCTTTTAACCATTATAAAAGAGAGGCTTATTGCATAAATTGGGCAAATTAATAATATAAGAAAAAAAGAAGAATTTGATTATGCAAGTAACAAGGATCATGTTAGATGTTAGAGGTTGAAAGAATGAATGAATTTTTCTAAAAAAACATGTTCATTGGTGTACACAATGTGAAGTGTCATGGATTATTTCATGTTGTTTTTCTTTCTAATAAGCACTTGTTGTTTGGTGGTGAATAATCAATGTTTGGATTAACAAATATCTCTTAGTGGGTCTATTGGATTTAATTTATTATTCTGCATGGTTCAGATGTTGCATAACTTAAAGATATTTCATATTAAAAAATATGAAATATGGCTCTAAATTATGACTTCAACATTTCATTTATAGATTTGTGTTGAAAGAAACCAACATAAACTGTTTCAACCCTATTTTTTTGGTTCATTTTTAAAGAAAAATAACATTTGTTGGCAACATTTAGAATAAATTTCATCCATATTTTCATCCATAAAAATCATTCATCCATGGACACGTGGCAAAATATTCCTCTATGTCAGCAATATTTTATCCTAGGTGTCAAAGTAAAGTAAAATTATGCCAGTTTCAATAAGAAATATAAGATTTATATAATGGACGAAAAAAATAATTTGTCTCAATGAAAATGCTTTGAATACAAGTAATTACATGTCATTTGCTTTATCTTTAAAATCACATGTATAAAAAACCAAACAGGAAAGATTTGCATTTCAATCTTAAACCCCTTTTGTTTTGCTTTTTATTTCGTATCCATTGCAAGAAATGTAAATGGCATGTGATTCACCTAGCCCCATTTTGTGAAAATAACAAAAACATAATTAAAACTAAATGAAGAATGTTAGGCTTTTTAAGTGATGTTAACATGTTAGTGATGTCCGATCCTATCTTTTTGTAATATATGAAACAATCATATATAACTCAAAAACATTTTAGGTTAAGAAAGGTCAATTTGAACTCTTGCATTATTGTCTTGATGTTTTTTGGAAATATGAAACAAGGTTTTCAAATAACTTAGCTAGTTGTTTGCCATAAAATGTTTACAAATAGACAACAATGATGTAGTAATCAGTTGTAATGAAGGAAATAAACATCATGTTCTCATCACCAATCCATAAGCTTTTCCAATATTCAATGTAAGCTTGTAAAACTGTTCAAGTTGAAAGTCCTTGGATATTACAAAAGTTCTAAAACATTAAATTAGAAACCTATCCACCATAAAATTGAAATGCCAAGATGGTGGTAAAAACTCATATTGGGAATAACAAATCATAACCTCATTCTACCATTAGTAGATAAACATTATTTTCCAAGTTGTCCAAGTTTATTAACACTTTTGGCTGATGACATGTTCATTTGATTAGAGGTCCACCATATGAATGGATATTGTACTTATTGATTGATCAATTATACTAGTGATGACCCATTTGATTACATGTTAAATGGGACATCCATTCAATTCAAATAAAAAATGATATATTTGGTCAAGATGGCTAGTAGAACAATTTGAGCAAGTTGGAGAAACAAAAACAATACCTAGTCAAGATTGCCAATGGGTTTTTAGTTAAATAAAACATTTTGTCAAGTTGAACAAACAAAAATGATATCCTACCTACTTGTCATAATAGTACATATTATGGTACCAAAATATTTACATACATATCATGGTACTTAACTAACTACCTATTATGGTATTTATGTATTTATAAACCTACCTAGATACCATAGTAGGTCAATAGGTGGGTGGGTGGGTAAGTTATATTTATGTTAAAGGGTGAAAACACATTACGAGGGGGCCAACATTGCATTATTTTTTAAAGGACCCATGTTTGAACTTCAACATATCATTATACAAAGAATTTTCACAATTTGTTTTGCATATTATGGTAGATCAAAACCCAAGGAAGTCAAATACCAAAGAAAATATATATTTCCATATGATGTGATGTTAGAGTACATTTGTGCAAAAAAACAATGTCACAACATACTAGAAAATGCAAACATATTTAACAAATTATTGAAATGGTTTTTAATCTTCATATAGTTTGTGCAATATTTATTAAACATTATGATTCCATATTATTGCAATACATTTATGAGCAACATGGAGTTTGATAATGATCATATCATAAATGGGTTTTTTTTAAGGTGATGACCACAAAGGTATGGCAAATTAAAAATTTGACAAACAATCATTTTCAAATGGAAAATGATAAAAAATGTGAGGTGGAGGATGGCTTGTGCATGAATGTGAAGCATAAGCTTGGAGTTTTGAGTTTGGAACTTAAAATCTAATGTGATTTTAATCCACCTACATGGATGAATATGTCCATAGATGAATGATTTCATATGGATGAATGTCATTTTTGCATGGGTGAATTTTATTTATGATTTGGATTAAATAAATAAATCATAACTACATGTTGGCCAATTGATTGTTCACCAACACTTGGATTTGTCAAGTTGTTCAAAGTTGAAAGAGCTACCTACATCTATCAACAAATTGATTGTTCTCCAACAATTAGATTTGTCAAATTGTTCATAATTGAAAAAACTACCCTATATCTATTGGTCAATTGAAGTAGTGGAAATATTTGTCTAAATATTGTTTAAACATTGTCTAATTGGTGTATCAAACTTTGAAAATGGTTCAAAAAGTGACGGTTTTAATCCCTAAAATTTGAGCTCCCTCCCCCCCACCTATAATGTCTAATATTTGTGGACATTTGTTGCTAATCCAAAAGATGAATTTTCAACATCCCTAAAGGAAATATTTTGCCCCACCTAATAACTATATCAATTCTTAATCAATCAAATCTATTCGTGTGGAGACTAGCCATTACCTATCAAATTGCAATGGGCAACAATGACTATTGATGGCTACTTATAGGTACATCCTAATCTTATTCAAATGTAGTTGTGTGAACCCAACACATGTTGGAGGTTTGAAGTTTCAAGCTTTCTCGTGTGTGATATGGTCTATAGAACGTGAAAGGTCAATAGATTAATTCTTGTTATTTATGACTTCAAAGTTTGTTCATTAACATTTTGTTGTGGCACATTTCATAAGTCTAATCCATTTGGTTTTGTGTTTAGAAGTTGAAATGATGAATTACAATAATGAGTAGTGTGTACCATAGCATAAGGTTGCTATATTGCAATTTCAAACATGGAATCCTTGGTAAGTAAAGCTTACTTTAGGCAAGCTTGAAAAGCCCATTGAGCTTAAGAATGTGTGCGAAATTGGTTTTAGTCAAGGTGAAAGGTTGGGTTTTGTCTTCCAATTCTCACATTCGTCATAGGATTGTATCACTAGTAGAAATCTTGTAATTTGCAATTGTTGTATGCAACAAATTGCACACAACGTGCATTAGTATACAACAATATATATGTGGACAATATATATGGTATGGATTCATACTTCATCCATTTGTACAGTCTACAAGGGTTGCACATGCAATTAAAGTGTAATCGCCATGGTGACCATTGGAATTTGTATTGACCATTTATAGGGTGACACATGGCATTTGATCCATATTTCAATATTGAATATTATTTATAAAATAATAATATCTAAGCTTTTTAATAAACTATAAATCAGATCTTAACACATGTCCATATGTTGAGTCCAATTATATGGTGACAAATGACAATTATTTATTTATTTATTAGGTAGGTAGGTAAGTAGGTAGATCTAGTTAGGTGGGTAGGAAGGTAGGCCTAAATAAGTTTAAAATGATCCTATTTTATGTTTGGGTCAAGTTTTTTTTTCAGTGGTTCAACCCAAAAGGCCCTTAATACTTGGTTAATGAAGAAGACTAATGGACTTAGTTATATAATGTACATGATTGGAATGCAAGGCAAAACATATGGAATAAAAAAATTGCAAACACAACCAACCTAGTTGCATGGTACATGTAACTATTACATTACACCTATGCAATATGAACCTAATTTATCAACTATCAACATTATTTATATTATGAATAATAATAGCTAAATGGTAATAATGCAATATAATAATTAATAGTAACAATAATGTATTAGTAATTAATATATTAGTATTAACAACTAATGAACTAATAAAAAATAATTAATAAAATTCACTATTCATATTAATTATAATTTTTGTTAGTAATTAATAATAATATTATTATTACCTAGCTTAAACCAATAGATAGTTTACGTTAAGATGCTTCCATGCTAGTTAGTTAATGTAACCTACTAATTATAGTTAACATAATTAACTATTGGGGAATATTATTAATTATTAATATTTATTTTTAATAACGATAATTATACAAAGCAAAATACTTTTTTGATAGCTATAATTAACTATAATGATTGATAATGAATACTATTACAAAATTTTAAAATTTAAGGTAGGAGCTAGCTTAGGCTAAAATATTCATAGGCTAGGTAATGTAAACTACTAACCATAGGTATAATAACATAATTAATATTAATAATACAATCAATGATATTAACTATGGTTAAACTAATCAAGGTGCTAAATTAACCATGATGAAATTACATTTGACTAAATTAACCATGACTAAATTAAATTAAATTAAATTAATGATGGTTAAACTAAATTAATCATAGCTAAACGAATTAGCAAGTTAAACTAATCTTTGCTAAATCAATAAAGAAGTTAAATTAATCATGATTAAATGAATTTTGGCTAAAATAAATAAGAAGCTAAATTAAAATGACTAAACTAATTTTGACTCAACTAATCATGATTAAATTGTTTATGACTAAACTAATTAGAAAGCTAAAGTAACCTTGGCTAAAGTAACCATGTCAAAAAATTGGTTTAACAGATTTTTGACTTTGCCTTTAAACATGGCTAATTTAACCATTTCTTGGTTCTACTTTTAAAGGGAAGAGACTAGGTAATGACATCTAGTTTGATTTGTCCTTTCTATCTTTTAATCAGATATTTGTTTGGGTACATTCTTAGGGCGAAGACATTACACAACTAGCTGCTTGTTCTTCAAAGCTTGAACATCAAATGGTTGATATGGATCAAGCTGGCACAGTGCAATGAATCTGTTGAGAAATCGCCACAAGAATTTGAAAGTAAACAACAATCAGTGCAGTCAAAACCTTAGTGAGACCATTATCTGCATCATCAATAGTAATGCGAGACCATTACCTTCATCATCAATAGTAATGCCCAGCTGTCATGACTTCCAACACTAGCTTCATCAGCTCCCAAGGGCAGTGTAATACATGACTTATATCATAAATATAGGACATTCAATCTGGGTCTTGAATTTCTGTACCATTTCTGAAAGGAACAGGAAGACTCAGTCATGATGTTGGCTAGCACTCAAGAGAGGCATAGCTAATCAAAAAAGTCAATAGTATCCTGAGGGTGAGCTTCATTTCATTTTAGCTTGTCCCTGTAAGCAATGATCTGAGCAAGGATCAAGATAACACATGTACATTCTTTCTTCAAATGTTGTGAAGATCCACCTATTTGGATCTGTCACTACAGGATATTTCATAGCTGGATTGACCACAAAATGGTTGTCCACACAAATTTAGGGGTTAACATGTGGCACACCCACAAATTGCAAACCACAGATTGCGAAGCAGATCTGCATCCTGAGTTTCTGTCACATTCCTAAGCAATGGAAAGGCACATTCAGGATGTCAGCTAGCACCAAGAAACCCACAAAGGAGCAAATCTGAAGAATTCTTTGACAACAAAACAGTTCTTTGAAATAGTATGAGATAGCGATTCAAATTTGCCTCTTCACCCTGAAGAAATCTTAATGATTTTTCTATAGCAGAACAAGATACAAAATACAGGCTGCTGTATTTTCTCTTGAAACAGAGACATTGAAGCAACAAAACACTCACACAAAATGTTGGGTATTGATCAGTGCAGGGAGTTTTTGTCCAGGTCTGTCCACCTCAAACAGAACAAATGTAACATCATTAAGTTAAGAGTTGGAGCACAAACAGTATTCATGCTGCATGTCCATGATCACATATGTCAACATGCATGTTGTTTCCCTTGAAAATGAGTTCCAACACTTGAGCACAAACCATTAACATTAGACAATGCTAAGTACATTTTCTCAGCATCATATTGTTAGTCTAGTCATTCTATCAAGTGGACTGGAAATATGCAGAGGAAGAGAAGCTGCATTGTTCAGTTCTGTAGGCCTCAAATTAGAACAAAGTATGACCTGAGGGTGCACACTACATGAAATCCTGTTATATTACAAAGCTTTGAAGCAAAATTGTTCATGTCTCAGGAGATTTTGTCTATGAGTCCTGTCTAGCCAAATAACCCACCTGAGCCTACCTCAGCTTGACGTGCTTCGCGTCTGCGTTGTTCTTCTAAAGGATCAGGACTTTTCATAAGGCGTCTCATCCTCCGCTCATGTTCACTTCGAGCAGGGAATGTTGGCATAAATTCCTTTGCTTTTGGTAGTGGCACCTCTCGAAACCACTCATGATTCAGGGCTTCATCAGCAGTTATTCTCTTCTGAGGGTCATAGGTGAGAAGCCGGTTCAGTAAATCAAATCCACTCTCTGAAAGTGTTGGCCTCCCTGCAAATGCTGTTGGTGGAAATTTTTCCCTCAGCCTGTTGTAGGGTTGCCGGACAAAGTTACACTTGAAACCTGGTAACTTGACAGAATCTGGCCATATCTTTTCACTAGGTGTGCCAAGAGTTTTGAAAATCTTGTCAATCTGGTCAATTTCGGATTTGCCATTGAACAGGGGCTCCTTCGCAAGAAACTCAGCCATAATACAACCGAGTGACCACATGTCAATTGCTGTAGAGTACTCTTTGGCTCCAAGCAGCAGCTCTGGTGCTCTGTACCAAAGTGTGACCACCATGTGTGTGTATGGTTTAAGAGGGCTTCCATACTGTCGAGCCAATCCAAAGTCACATATTTTCAGTTCTCCATGGTTATTGAGCAGTAGATTGGACGTTTTTAAGTCGCGGTGCAAAACCCAGTTATCATGCAAGTACTTCACACCATCAAACAGCTGAAGCATCAGGCACTTTACCTCACTCTGACTGAAAGGTTGTTTCATCGTTTCCATCAGGCCTTTTAGATCATGCTCCATGTACTCCATAACCATAAAGATACTGTCCAGATTGTTGCCAACCACCACCTCTTTGACATCCACAACTGATCGATGATGAAATGATAACAACACATTGATTTCTCTCAAAGAAGTCATTGGAAAGCCTCCCCTCTCTTTCTCCATCTTCACTTTCTTCAAAGCAACAATCTCCCCTGTTTGCTTATTCCTAGCACGAAACACAACGCCATAAGTTCCTTCATCAATCTTGTTCAGGCGCTCAAACTCATCAACAGACCTACAACCTTTGAGCATATCAATTGCACGATGTGGTGGTCCCACAGGAACATGTGCTGGAGCTTCCATGTCCGAATCAAGCTCAGGCTGCTGTATTTCTTCATCATCAATTCCTTCATCCTCATCAAGCTCCTGCAACTCCTTCTTGTTCAGCTCCCTCTCATACTCTTCCCCATCTTCACTGATTCTACCTCCACTGTTGCTAAGCTTATCTTGTCTGTATTCTCCAGGCTCTGGTGAGGTACTTGCTTCCTGATCCCGATTTTCACTGTCCAAGCTCACAGACTTTTTGGCCCGCTTTGGTGGTCCCCGTGAGGGCGTAGATGAATTGTGCTGTGGGGTTTGTGGATCTTCAGCCCAACGTGATGCAGCTATGGTGGCAGGAGCTGGACTTTTCTCTTTCTCCATCTCATAGTCGTCATCATTAACTACAAGCAAAGGACTGTCTGGAAGAACTTGTCCAGGCTCTGGTGCACCCTCAGAGCCGAGAGAAGTTGATACCCTAACCACATCCAGCATTTGGACATCTTGACTCTCCTCCCTCTCACCATTGCTCTCGTTCACAGAATGCGAGACTGCGACATCAGCTTTGAAGATTGTGGTTTCCTGCGACGACGACGACGACAGGAAAGTCTTCCTATCAAGATCATCCTCGTCTCGAATCTCTGAGCCCTTCTGCTCAATCCCAGGGGTCGACAAATCCCTCCCAAGACCTAAAAGCGCTACAGGGGAAGCGTTCTTTGCACTGGAGGTACCAGGGGAGGTCACTGAATTTGTAGGAGCACTCTCTACAAACAAAGCAGTAGAATTGGACTTGCGAGGGGATGGTGGCGAGGAGCTTCTCGAAGCCACCGGATGCTGCTGCCGTCGGACTGAAGGAGACGGCCCGAACTTACTTGACACAGTCGGTGCAATTCTTTCAGCAGATCTTGATGAATTCTTCTGTCCTTGTTCCAAATCCCACACAATGGGAGTGAACTTGCGCTTGTTTGGAAGACTCACCGATTGCTCACGGTGATGATGATCACGAGCCTTGAATTCTCCCTCTTCTCTCCTACCACCACCACCACCACCAGGAACCACGATCTCGCCCGGTTCCCTCTCAGAATCCCTGCCGCCTCGCTGCTGGTTCCTCGCTCGCCAGTCCCGCTCCCGATCCCTATCCCTTTCTCGCGCTCTCTCCCTTTCCCTGTCTCTATCATTCATTCTCTCTCGATCCCTGTCATTTACGCGTCCTCTCTCTATCATGGTCTCGTTCTCCCTCCCCCTTCACTACTTCTCTCTAAGCCGCTTCTTTTTGTATCCCTTCCTCGCAGCGCAGGGAAGAAATCGCCCTTCTTCGGAACTTCCCCCCTTCCCTCTCTCAGTCTTTCTCTCAACTCTCTCGCACTTCGACTGCCTTTCTTAACCCTAATTTCTTCCGAGCGTCTTCCCCCAGACCTAAGGTTTCTGGACTCGTTTCCGATCGAGTTCCCGAGCCTTCCTTCATGTGTCGAAGTTCCCACCCGCAGGCTAACGGTGACTGGTGGAGCCCCCAGCTGCGTGCTGCTTCTTGACTAGTGCAGCAATCCAAGTGAGGATAGTTGATGCATTAGATCAGATTGCAATGTCCATTGTGTGTGTTTGTTTTCAGTTGTTGTTTCACAATACGCATATGACCAGTGGAAATCAAGAGGGAAGTGTATTTTGTGAACAGCATGGAGTAGGTAGCCATGATTCCTTGTGTTTTGAGGTTCTTGATTATGTGCAGTAAGGGCTTTAAAACCTTGAGAACTGTGTGATTGGTGTTTTTCATTGTTAAAGATGCTTCTATAAACTTTACATGTTACTCCAGAGCATTAATTCCCTTATCAAGGAATTTGTGGAAGCCTGCAACACAGATACTAAGTGGGTGTCCAGGCACCTTGAGAGGGGTCCTACACTTTTAGTTTGGAAGCTTCTATAAACTTTACATGTTACTCCAGAGCATTAATTCCCTTATCAAGGAATTTGTGGAAGTCTGCAACACAGATACTAAGTGGGTGTCCAGGCACTTTGAGAGGGGTCCTACACTTTCAGTTTGGAAGCTTCTTTACAGGTATCTTTCCTTACTTGTTGGCAGAATAGGCAAAAAATTGGGTCTTTTGATGCAAGTTCTGCCCAATTGTAGTCCACGGTTGTATGTTAAACCAGGGTAAGGCATCAGTGCATTTGTGTGATTGCAGGATCTGTGATTCAAGAGGATAATGCAATATGTTGATTGGTAAAAGCATGTATGTGTTTTTTAGCTAAAGCAAGCTGTGATGTCAATGTGTCCTCTAGTTTAAGGAGGAACCTCATTCAGACTGGATGTGACTAATAATGCAAAATTCTCCAGGTCCTTATCCAGTCAGTCCCTAAAAATCTGCTTGAAAATCATGGGAATTGGCGAAGGTCATATGTGGAATCATTCTTGTTGCTTCCTTCATCTGGCTTTGAATACTTTCTATGAGATGCCTGTTCTTATATGGTGCTCTGTCATGCCTAACACAGAGATGGTGTGAGTGACGGCACTTGTGGGAATTTCTGGACCAGGATGGAATTGAGCACAGGAGCCCTCTGTCATCCGACACACTCATGAATAATGGATCTTCAGGAGATATATTAATGGCTGGATTGATGTATAATTTCTTGTCTCCATCCTTCCCAGTCTCCTTTGCCTTGTCCAGTGACTTCTTTGCCTTATCTCCCCCATCCAATTCCTGGAGATGACTCAATCAGACCTTACCTTGTGTTGCTGGTTTGCAAAAAATAAAGTACTGATATCCTTTTCATTTGTTCCTGTGGGAGGAAGAGGGTTGCAATACCTCGTGCAGGTTGGTGTGGGCCTCCCCTGGGACTGCAGCAGGGACAATAGTGAAATGAACACAATGCATTGAAGTTCCTGTTAATAAGTAAGCTATGTAGCAGTCCATACACCCTTTCAGTAGTGTTGTGTGACTAGTATTAGCTAGGAGCTTGCTTACCAGAGTATTCCTTGATGGCTAGGAGCTGGAGTCTGGCATTTTCCTCATGTGATCCTGCATCTCACATGGTTTGATTTGTTATAGATGTGCATGCATGGTCTACATGGAGGCCTGTACCAGAGCAAGAGGGCTTGCCAGTCCTGTACCTTGAGGAAAAGAGGGAAACAGCCCACTGTTTGTACCCTGTCCTGACAATGACACTGACAAGCAACTTTTGGATCTCGCAGTTTAACTTTGTGGGCCACATGGAAACTCACTGAAACAAGTAGAGGCAGCAACTGGCTGCAGGGTTTTGTGCATGGTTCAGGTTCAATCAAAGATACTGCCAAGGTCAGTTCTCCAACCATGGCTATCTTATAGATTCCATTTGGTTACTGGAAATGCGTTTTGATAGACACATCCCTGTGGAGGAAACTCAGATTCAGATTTCCATGTTCTGTAGGAAGAAAAGATGAGAGACAAGCCTGGTTTTGAGCACTTGAATGAGCTGCGACTTCATGTATTGGTGGAGATTGAACTGCCTGCTTGCTCATGAGATTCTCCAGGAGCTTCTGAAAGCTGTGTTATAGTTGAACCCAACATCTTCCTGTAGCTGTTCAGTAGAGAATTTGTTCTGTGGTGCATAGGTGTGAGTTTGCAATGAAAAATGCGGGTGTTGACAGACAACTTTGGTGACCAATTGCATGGCTCGGAGAGTCCAAAGCAAGGTGAAATTCATAAGGTGTTTGATGCTATATTTAGCAGGGCATAACCCGAGGATGGTCAAGTTTGCACTTTCATGATAAGATATTTGACCTCCAGTAAAGAAGGCCCAGCTTCAGCAGCTAGCTCTTTTTAATGGCACACTCTGTGAGGAAAGCCCTGTATATATGAATGGAACCATGTCTACATTCAACAACACACAGATGAAGCCTGCCAAAACTCAGCATTAGCCAATAATTGCAGTGTTTACAGGCATGCTATTGACTCTTGACTCCTGAGGTTTCTACATCAGACAGAAGGTTTGAGATAGCAATTGACATCACATCAGATACTATGGTTCAAGAGTTGATGGCATTGAAGACAGGTGGACAATACACGGATGTATGTGATGGTGCTGGCTAAAAACAAAAGATGGTGAGTTTTTTTACACTGCATCAGAACAACTCATAGTTTGAAGGCTCTCTCCATACTAGCAGCAATATGACAAGTCGTGATAAAGGTGCTAACTAGATCCTACCTTTGGACTTTCAACAACAATCTGCTATTGCATTTCAGTGCCATCTTGTGTAGTGCCAATCACCAAGTGTGTAGTGCCCAGAGTTAGGGACCAGCCATAGAGTTGTATGACATGTTTCTTCGCTTTTTGAGGCTGATTGGGTCTCATGGGTTGAAAGCTGTGAGTAATGAGTTTATTCATAGGACGTGCTACTAATGCATATTGTATTTAGGAAAGATGCAAGCCAATGTCAGGGTTAGTAAGAGCCACTCCTCACAAGGATGGCACCATAGGAGGAAAACTGGGGTTTTCCCTCCGAATTACAGTTCTACTAACAAGAGTAGTTTGGGTGTAGACTAATAGATCATCTTATTGCTGGGCTGATTGCAGCTTGCAGTTTGTCATTATCATTCAAGTTCTGCATTGAGGAGATGTAAGTGTGGTAGCATAAGCTTGACACTTAAAATAGGGTTTACCAGGATGAAATGCATGTTTAAAAAATTCTGATCATTGGTGGGGGTAACTGAGAGTTTCTCATGTGGAATGAATCTCAAATCCAAAGGATATGAGGTTTTGTCTAGGTAGGTTCCTCTGCGCAGTTGTCTTTTGCCTATATGGCTGTTTACCCTTTGTATTCATCTTGGTGTTGTGTTAGATTGCACCTTTGCAAATGATGACCAAGCACCAGAATGTAGTGATATGTGGCAACTAATGATAGTCATGGGTGTCTAGAAAGGGGAATCTGGCATATACTCACACAGAAATGAGCCTTTTGTGGATGTTGAGAAGTGAGCTTAGTTTACACTTTTTGGGCTGTGCTTGCTGGTTGTGGTACTGACTTTTGATAGGTGAAGCAAATACCCTCTTCTGACCCCTGCCATTGACTGATCACATGCTGACCACTGTGATGCCATGTCCTTGCCGACAACACTTTGGTTCCTTGGCCCTTCAAGGTATTTGCTTAATGCTTTAGTTCTTTCACACTTCATCAGCTGACACTACATATACTGAACTGTGCAAGACATTGACCCTCAAGGATCAAGGATCCCTCCCTGCTGGTGTATTTGGAGGTTTTTCACTTTTTCATTGCATTGTTGTTTTCATGGTATGGTTTGGCTTGTGCCTTCTGTTCTTTGACAAGAGCTCCAGTTGCTTCTGAAGATTCTGGAGTCATGATTAGCAGTCTTTTGCATGTTCACTTATCTTGCAGGCACTCCAACTTTTGTATTGAGGGGGAAGGAGGTGAGGAACAACATGGACACAGCTATCATCTTCCTGAGTTTATGGCTTTTTCCCAATAATTAGTGATTCATGTCCTTTTTCTGCATTGGAGGGTCTGGGATGGCAAGTATTGTGTTCTCTCCAGGTATGATTAATCACAAACTACTCTCTAGCTCTCTGTTCACAAAATGACAGATTCAAAACAGGGGTTGTAATCGTTATAGTTAAACCTGCTCTTAAGACCAATGGCGACTGGTTTTGTAGAATGATGTCTCATACTGAACATAGATTTTGCTATTGCAGACCCCCTAGAGCACATATAGTTAATATGGCCAGAACCTCTCAAGAGTCTGTCAATTGAGGTACTGTCAACATTTTTTACTGCTTTTTTTTTAGAACATCATAGGACTAGAATTATTGAATTCATGATGCAAAATTTGTGGGGTGATCTCAATTACAGCCTACAGACAACCAGCTGAATGTGCATCAAGTAAGGCAAGAAAGTGAGGACATATTTGAACACAGCCAGCCAAGCATATCAAGTGAGCCTGTAATGAAATTTGAATTTGATCAGTTGGCCAAGGTTAAAGGCTGCTAAGATACATGATCAGTTGCACAAATTTAAAGATACATGTTTCTTGTTCCTGTTACCAATCTTCATCCTTGGACATGCTGCAAAATTCAATGCCAGAAGACTTTGATATTAAACATTGCTCATTTTGCACTTCATGGAGCCCAGCCAGGTTTAAGTTGGGGGGGATTTGCTTTTCTTCAGATCTTTTCCAGGTAAGTTGTGGTAGAGAATGCAATTGTAAGGGAGCTGTAGAAACTGTTTTCTTTTCTAATGTTACTTATAAGTAAGCTGCATAAGAGTCCAGGTAAAGTGAGCTATATGGAGGCTGGAAAACTGTGAGGACCCAAAATACTTGACACACTACGAACGTAGTCTAGTAAGACTTTTATGTCCTCTTACTAGAGATTTGAACTCCTGTTTCCTTAGAAGATTTCTTGGATGCTGCCTGCAACACAGCTAAGTATGTGTCTGAGTTGCTGAATATCATGTTTACCGTGAAGAATATTGCCAATAATGTATTGTTCAACAGTTATATGATGCATATTTGCAGATTTTTTTCAAGTGAAAATCCAAGTGCCATACTCCAATCAATGGCTATGATCTGCTTCTGAAAGACATTAGGCATCCAGTCTGCTGCATATACAAGTGGACAGTCCAGCATGACCTATGGTGTCTGAACATATTGATTGAGCCTCATGCAGCAATTATATGGTCTGTTCAGAAGCATAACAATAATGTCAGACGTATGTCTGATCTGCCTGAAGAGAAGCCTTGCATCTCTCCAAGAATGTTTGGGTGAAGAAAAAATAAAATTGCAGTGGTTTTGACATGAAGCATGGACTTTTACAAGCTTGTTGCAGCTTGAATGATGACACTACTAGCAATCTTGATGTCTTCCCGTTGCATCCAGGAACAGACAAACATCTATGTCCCTTCATTTGTTCAAAACAAAATGGAAATCCTTTTCCTTCATATGCTGCTACCCTTTAGAAAATTGCCGTGTAGTTCTCATACCATCTCTTTCACACCTTGGAACTTCCACCTCAATGGAACAATCATCCTCCTTGTTTTCATTCACCTTAGGATATTGCCAGGACAAGTCCTCACATTTTCCTTGGGGCAATGATGCCTTGCAATTTGTTTCTTGTTTATGCAACCTAGTTGTTTTGTTGATATTTTCTTTTGGGGCAAACTAACACAATATCAAATGAATTGTAATTTGGGTGTTTCTCTATTGGAATGGTTCTTATAATGCACTTCTTGACCATTTCACTGTTGATATTTTCTTTTGAGACAAACTAACAAAAAATCAAATGAATTGTAATTTGGGTGTTTTTCAATTGGAATGGTTCTTGTAATTCACTTCTTGACCATTTTAGTGAAACTTTGAATCAATTCTCAGTTTCTTGGAGATGTTTCACTTTCTGATCAAAGAGATTGATACAAAAAAAAAAAAATCTTAGTTTATCACAAACATTATTTCCAACTTTCCATCATTCTTCATCATCTTACACAAACTAACCAACAATGAATTGTTCTCAACTCTCCATGCACTACTACTCTCTGCCCTAACTGTGACCAAGAATAGAGAGAATGTAGAAATTTGTGGCGCATGCAGGTAGGTCCTCCACCCCAAACTCGAATTTGGGAATAACTTACTGGAAATTGGTGATTTGGCCATGATCTGTTAGGCAGCGGGGGGGACCCACACTTGCACCCCCTCCTCCCCAATGAGATGAACATGTGTGGATTCAACAGTGGATCTGACATTCATGTGGACTCTCGTGCACTTTTGTGAGTAGTCTCTGTAGGGCTGAAATTTGTCCTCCTTTAAACTGTAAAGCCTGCAAAATCCAGCAAAATGGAGTACATAGCTAGGTTTTTGGGGAAGCTTATGATCTATCCAACATTTGTACTGAGGTGTTGTTGACCATTTCATTATCAAAGCCCAGCCGCCAATGGAAAAAATTGAGAGACCTGACTGTATTCATTGCAGATGCTTGACAGTACTTTGCTTCACAGCGAGTCCTACCAGAGAAGGGATTAGATGAATCATCTTGACTTTACTTACAAGCTATTCTGAGTCTCAGATATACACACTTTCAAAGCTCTGGTAGGCTACATTCTACCTTTTCCTTTTGTTCTGAAAAGTGCACTCAATGGAGTTTGTGCACTGGCCTCTCTTTCTTGATTGAAGTTTGATGTTCAAGATCCTTAAAAATATTTGATAACTTATGGAACTTTGAAACAAGCAAACTCTTCGGTCTAAATGTGCAGCTGTGGAAGAGCGAGTGCTTTTTTGAGATACATTTTGTGGGTGCGAGTGAACCAGCAGCACCCACCAGTGCACGGTGCAGGATGGATGGATGGATGGATGGATGGATGGTGTGTGCACAAGAAAACACATTTCATCTGATTCCTGTTTCACAGTTAGCCACGGTGATTAAGGTGCATTCACACATAATGTGAAGTCAGTGTTACGTGAAAATCTAGGTGGCATCTTAGGTGGCACCCAATGTTAAATGGGTGATTGTTTAATATTAAGTGAATGTTTAACTTAATGTAAAATCTTTTTGATAAATAGGTTTAGGTTCTAAATGACTAGCTTGGTGTTAGGGGAGTTAATACTAGAGTCCTTAACACCAAGTGTAAATGCACCTTCAGCTATGTACATAATGAGCTATGTACACTAGCCATCCACATGCATCTACCTACCAAATAGCAACCAAATGTCTAGCATGATACTTATGGTTCATTCACACTTGATGTTAAGTCAGTGTTAAATGAAATTCTAGGTGGCATCCATTGTTAAATGGGCTATATAGCTCAATGTTAAATGAATGCTAGCTTAACATAAAATTTTCACAGCAACTAGGTTTAAGTTCTAAATGGCTAGCATGGTGTTACGGGACTCAACCCTAGAGTCCCTAACACCAAGTGTGAATGCACCTTTACCTCCCTCCATGATGACCACTTACATTACTTATATGCTTAAAACTAAAAACTGGGCAGGAATTTCCTAGTGTATTGGGAGGGCAGGGTTATTACCAAGTGTAATAACAACTCCTCTGCTCAGAGGAGGCACTTTCCATTTTGGGGGCTGGCATTTTGTCTTTGAAATGCTAGCGTTAATTATTATTATTTTTTACTGTGATACCCACAGGGTACCAAAAGGACATCCACTGAGTATTAAAAAATTAATTTTTTTTTACCAGATGGTTGCCCTCTGGGTATCAGAGTAAAAAAGTTTGATACATTACTGTGGCGTTTTTACGGCAGGTAAAGCCCTTGGTGGGGGCCATTCCCAAAAATAAGTGGTCCCCCAGGCCAAAGGTAGTGTTTACCCTACACTCACAATACTCACCCAACTTACGTAGTTAGTTACCCAGGTAGTGTGAGGTGGAAGTAGGAGGGTTTACAAGATGAGTTACCAAGGTAGTTTGGTCATGGTTCATTGACATTAACCACGGGCAACTGAGTCATAAGGTACATGGACCCTCAACCATGTTTCTACTTTGAAGTTTGGACCCATGTAGCTGTTCAAATTTGGTTTGGAATGTGTTGCTGCAAAAAAAGGTTACAATTTAAGGTTAGTCTTAAAACAACACAATAGGATTAGTGGCTGTGAAGTTCATATTAAGATCCTAATTTCACAATATTAATAGCGACCTTTAGGATGTCAATTTGAGCACACATGTGATTTTTGGAGTTCATTTTAGGATCTTCATTTGATCATATTAAAACCCTTCATGACATTAAGATTCTTGTTTAAGACCATACCAAAAGCCCATCTTTGAAGATTTGAGCTGTTAGCCCCACAATTCAAAGAGGAGCCTACTCACAATTTAGGAAGCTCTTACAATTTGTTTTATAATAAAGTTATAACTAATCGACAAAAAGTCCAAAAAATGAGTTTCAATTTGAGTTGAATTTCAAATGATTTTTTTCTTTAAATTTAAAATGAGTGTAGGTAAAATTGAAATCACTATGTTTATTTTGATGGTTGTAGATGCTTTTGTGTTATAGAATTAGGGTTAATGAAACCCTAATTGAATGTAATAGTGTTGTCAACCATCAAAAGTGGTAGACAACGAAAGCGTGCTAGTTCATGTTAAAAGGAGGAGGTGTTCTTGTGGACAGTTTGTTCTGCTTTTCGATGATTTGATTGTTGCAAGTTATGTTCAATGACATTATAATGGTATAATGGTGATTGGTAGTCGTGAGTGCTCTTTGCATAAGGTTTTTACCTGATTTTTTTGTTGATTGTTTGCTTTTGTTTTTTCTTTGGGTTGTGTTTAATTGTCTTCTCATTTGCCTTGTACTTTTGATGGATGGGTTTTTCTTCTTAAAGGATTATAAAGACCATTGATCATGGGTATTTTAATGTTTTAAAAAAATAATAGAACCTCTAGAAACAGATATTTGCAAAAAATAAATTCAAAAGTTAATTAAATCAATTGTTGATTATTTCATTTATTTAACAGAGGGTCATGAAACTGGGGTAGGTGGGTATGGAATGAGTCAAAGGACTAAGAACTACCAGTGAATTCAAACTTGGGTACAAAACTACAAAAATTGCACATATTATTGTATTTTGAGGATGAACTATGACTTTCAATCCACTCATTCACTTACAAGTGTGCAATTCTCAAGTGCTATAACCAACAAATCTTACCATTTCTTTGTCCATATGACACCACTAGAATCACATGATGCACACCATGAATGGAGGCTGGGCTAGTTGATGATCCAAATCATAAAAAGTGACCATAGAAGACCCAGCTGCCCCTGCATATAACCAGCAAGGACAACTATGCTTATCCACCCTTGGTTTCCTATCATAATAGGTCAGGTTCTCAAACAGAAAAAATTAAAATGAGAACCACTCTACTGCACCTAGATTCGCCTTGACGCCTTTACATCCTTGCCTTCGCTCAAACAACCTGCACATGCCAAGCCACACAGACTTGGTGAGTTCCAGTATTTATATTTGTCTCCTAACCCTGTACTAACCCTAATCTCTAAACCAATGGGATTCAATTCGATACAAATTTCTCAAGTGATTCAAAGCTTTGTTGCCTGAGATTATCATCTCCTGTCTCATGGCCAAATTATAAACTTGTATTTAGTTCAGAAATTTAGTGCGTTGAGGACATTTCCTTGGGCCCTTTTCCTTGAACCCAACTCACACATTAACATTTATGTGACTCATGAGTGCTATCAAATTGAAAGTGAAACCCAGCCCAACACTTAAAACTCATAACTCAAGCAATCACAAGGGATGCCCCCCAGTGGTCTGGGCTAGAGCCCTGACTAGATGAGCCCTCTCACATAAGAGTCCACCTGAAAGGGCATGTCACCCCGTTTGGTTCAATTGTCAATTCTTAACCATCTGGCAACCACTGGATCCTACCAAACCTGATTCTTTGATTTATGAAAACCACCAATCGAGGTTCCATACTTGACCCTTACCTATCAGTTCTTTTGGGGAAAATGAGAGAACCACCCAACACTGGAAAATAACTTCCCAAATGAATTGGGAACAAATAATTGTGCAACAATCAAGAGGAGTTTGCTGAAAACTGAAAGAATTAGCAACAACCCAATGACATGGGCAGGTTAGGAAGATGGAACAAGTTGCAAAGAGTTACACCAGAGGCCAGTATGTACCCTATACAGTTGGTGCTATGCAAAGAAGACAGTAGTTTGAAAGACTATCAACAAAGCTCAATCTTTATTTTCTTCCCTACTCAAAATGACAGCTGAAATTGTGGGGGAGCTAAGGTCTTTGCAAGTTCTTGAGATTTCAAAACATATCTCTCTAAAACTTATTAGTAGTGTCAAATCTGTAAACTGTGTGTAACTATGGCACACAGCACCCCTTGGCAAGGGGCCAGGATGTATCAGCACCACACCCACATTGATACCATGGTAAAAACGCCAAAATCCATATAATTTGCTTCTCAATATTACAAATACGCATGCTTGGTCTAAATCAGGGATCCTGAATCCAAATCTAACATTTTTTGGACTTAATATGGCCACTAAGAGGCCTCACTCAAAAAGGTAAAGGTACCAGTATGAGTGCTGGTTCACCGAATGGCATATTGTACCTCACCTCCTTTTGCTTTCATCGACTCGTGTGCATTGCCATGCAGTATATATCAGTGTTGTGCACTATCAGAAATGGCACCAAATCCCACTGGTTACCAGGACAGTTCTTTAATCTCATAACTGCCATTCTCAGATAATCAGAGAACCCAATCTGGTTTGTTTTGTGCCATTCTCAAATAACAATGAAAAAACAACAAACAGAAGAAACCCATGGGTCTTTTCAAGTTCTTTCAAAAAAATCACAAAGTCTTTGAGTTTTTGAAACTGGATGTTCTTTTAATCCAGAATTGTTTTTTTGAAAAAAACCTGAATTGATGTTCAAATTCAAAAAACTGGAACTACAGGTTGTTATTAAGAAAAATCAACTGCCCCCCCCACCCCCCGCATCACTCTGGTATGTACTTAAACTTTATTATCCCATTTTAACTTGTATTTCACAGTGAACCAAGACTGCAAAAGAACAACAAGTAACAATAGTAGAACGCCAAGATTGAATTGTGCTTGCTTTTGGTGGAGAACCAATCTGATTCTCTCTAGATATGCACACAAATTGTCATTGTCTTCTGCTGATAGAATTAGAATCAGGTTTGATGGGTTTTCTTTGTCATATGGAAAGGCTTGGCTTTGGAACAGAGAGTTGAATGGTCCATTCAAAGTAGAAAATTGAAATGCCTTTGCATAATGCATTTACAAAGTAGAATGTTTAATATATAATTGAACCCATAAATACCCCAACATCACCCCAGCAGCTACTTAACTGTTGGCAGGAGATTGAATCAAACAGGAGATTGTATCAAACATAGTGTATAAGATCATTCTCAAAATTTTCTAGAGTTAATTCCCACTTTCTTCACTGATTTAATTAAGTAACACTTCTAGCATTGAAGAGTAGTTATTATGGTGGACAAATATGTAAGTATCAGATTCTAGGATCTGACCAAGATTGGCAGTGATAAATAGCAACTGTAAGATCCAGATTACAGTGTTGGCCAGGACCGGGGGCTTTTTTTATAAAATATAAAATGTGCGCAAGTGGCAATAGGACAGCCCTTCGATATGCCTAACTGGCTTCTTATGTAGTTTTGCATTGACAGAGGATTAGGTTGCTTCTTGATCATTTGTTGAGTCAGTTTTTGGCAAACATGAATCTTTTTAAATAGCCCAAAGTGACTATTCATTTTTTAAAGAAATAAGTTCAAGTGGTACCCACCAAAAATTTCAAGATTAACTGGCACCCACCAAAAAAACCAGTAGAGAATGTGGCTTTGTTCCTGAAAAGGAAAGAGAAATAAACACAAAAAGTGAGTGACGTTAATGTATTCTAAACTAAAACTTCAAACTTAGAAACTAAACACAAACACTTTGAGAGGGAGTTAAACTCTAATATGATATCAAATTTTGTTCAATGCAACTTGAAGTCTCACCCATCACGCCCAAATGTTAGTAAACCTCATAAGAACCAAACACAATCACAATTCACCAAACTTATTTAGATTGTGAAAACAAAAACACTTGATGGTTAGGTTATGAGAAACATAGAACATGCCAAGTGGCAACACCAATACAAACTTTTTTATCCTTTCAAGTTGTAATAGCCTCTTGATAAACAAAGCTATTTTGAGTATGAAACTATTATGCAAACATGTAAACAATTGTGTTCAATGTGGACTTAATTGGTTGCACGATTTATCTTTCATGAATGCAAGTGTGAAGAAAGTTTGGTCATCTTTTACACATTTGAACGCTAACACCACTAATTCTCAACCAACTTTAAGTATTCATTTAGCCGTTGAGTGAGCAAGTCATTGTTGTTTGATTGTGACACACAACTTGGTCACTGGATTAGTAGCAAATGGTTTAACCGTGGCCTTTGGCACATGCATCTTCATGGTGAGCTTACATTTGCAAATCCAAAAGGTTGGCATTTAAAGGTACCACCTCCTTTGTTTCACAATAAATTTATTTCATAATAGTGATATGTAAGGGGAAAAAAATTCAACATCAAGCTACATAAAAAATTGTCAATATACAATGCCAAGGGCATTCATCAACTTAAAATCCACAAAGCATTGATTTAGTTTTGATGAGCATATTGGTTGTAATATAACATTGACCTTTCATTTATATGATGGATGTTTCAAAAACATCTTTACACACAAGATAGTTGACCCCAATAAATGTGAACTAAATAGTTATGACTAGCCATATGAAAAAGCAAAAGTTTCCATACCAATGTTGAAGTCAATAACCCAATCTTGGGTGTGAGGTGGAATTGATTTCCACCACATTTGAAAACACTTGGAAATGTTCACACGTGTAATTATTCATTGGATCTAAATACATCATAAAAAGATATGATTGGCAAACTTTTACAATTACTACAAAATCACATATGAAGACATCCCTCCCATGCACAAACTTGATTAAAGCATTGACTACCTCCAAGAATGGCAAGAAACAACACAAGTCCATCAACATGTGAAGATCACAAAGGAGGTATAGATTCAACCTTGCTTTAGCAACATAAACAATGTTATGTCACATTTTACAATGAATGTCTTATATTGTACCTCCACACACTTCAAAGGTTTCAACATGTTCATTTACTAAGTTTTCACATTTTGCAAAATCTTTAACCCCTATGTTTCCATGAGCTTGACAAGTTTAGAGAAGTTCAAATGTTGCTCAAAGGAGTTAGAGAAATAATAAATCATGACTACAACAACTTTTCCAACTTAGCTACCATGGGCAAACTTGAACATCAATATTCATCTTATGGGCCATGCAATGTAAAAAACATGTTTTTCTTTCATTTGAAATGTCATTCTAGTGTAGCAACCTTATAGAAGGAAGGCCCTATTGGCACCAAAACAAATGAACCTTGTGGATGTCTCCTTTTTAGGTAAACCCCTAGTAAGATCATTTGCATTTCCACCTTCAACAAAATGTTGAAATGTGAAGAAAATAGGAATTATTTTCCATGCATGCATCACATACACATGTATTGATTATCAACAATACTAACTTTGTTTGCATTTCAAGAAAGAAAGTTTGCCATAATAGCAACTTGAATTCTTTTCAAAACTCGTTCACATGTAATTTACCATCTCCCACCTAGACCCATCATACCAATGTTTCATGGGATTGTCAGGAATTTTTAATTGCATAAATAAATTCTAAATTGTCTTGTATTCTATCATGGGGCAACCACAATTATACAAGTGAAAAATTAGGGAAAATTGCACAATCTTTTTCTTCCTATCAAAAACTCAAGTTGCACCATGAATGACTTGTTACAACATTTTTTCAGGACCCTTTGCAACATAAAGCTCTTCATTAACAACATGGGCATGATTTTCAAGAAGTAGTGTTCCCCAACATTTACCCCCAACATCACTACCAAAGCCTTGCAATGACTTGCATGTTTCCAAAAAAAATCGAGCTTGGGAACAAAAACCTTCTTTTTGTTTTCAATTAGGGTGCATACCTTGCATTGAACTTGAACAACTTTCCTATTAGAACCTAAAATGGACCTAGCCCAAAGAAGCTTGATTGCCCAAGTACTATTTTAAAAATGCATATTCAATTCATAGGCCTTCTTTTGTTTCTTGGTCAATTCAATTCATTATCTTGTGTCAGAATTGGGTCCACATTCACATAATGAGGTTCCACATTAAAAAGAATTTCAGTAAGAACATCATTGTGATCAATAGAATGAATACTAGAAGCACCATCCCCTTGAAGGAATATGTCACCAAATAAGTACTTGTGTTCATTTGTGAAAATGAACACAACCAAATGATAAGAACAACAAGTTTTGAATCCCTACCAAGACAAATACAAACAAGTGTTCAGAATTTTAAAAGCTTGAATTCAAAAAATTCAAAAACTGGAAACATAAAAAAAATGTTTAGGAATCAAGTTTGTGCATCTCTACAATTTGATTTTTTATTTAGGGTTTAAGGCTACCAATTAGACTTGAATAGTGATTAAAAACATTGAACAAATGAACATAACAATTTCCAATGTTCCAAGCTTTAACAACCAACCTCCCAAGCCTTCACTATCAATATTTGACAATTATTTTGATATCCAACTTTGCAGAGGACTTTGAAGTAGGAATCTCATAAAAAATGCCATCATTCATGAATAACCAATGACCAATGCCATCATAAACCCAAAATCCTAAAGCTTCAACTTAAACTTCAAGATTTCAATCTAAACAAAATCCTCCATATCCTTAGTGATTCCTCACCTTGATCTTATAGTGGCAAATTCTATAACAAACCATTAACATGGGTTGGCAAAATAATGCAAAATCTTGTAAATGAAAGAATGAATTGAAGTTTAAAAGTTGTATGAGGAAAGGCAAGTGAAGGAGATGGGAGGGAAGGATTCAACTCCTACATCCTCACAAATCTACAATGGAGGTGGCCCCATTCTTTGATGATGGAAGGGTGCTTGTAATTTCACATCAACAATTTGTAAGAATTTGACAATGCCATCACTTTTTCTAACCCTTTTCCAAAAATGAATCCATGAAGCTTGTAAATTTGTGATGTCCCCTTCATCCCTTTCATAGGCCTTAATTTTTATGAGCCTTTTGGCAAAAACTTGCACACAAAAAATGTTAAGCAAGATTATAAGTTTAATATATCAATTATGTAAAGGTAATTTTTTCACATAATATGTCAACTAGATAAACGTATATAGGTTTCAAATGAATTTGAACTTGGGAAAAAGGTTTAGCATAACATCTTCATCAACACATTGCACAACATGTTTTAGATGAAGATTAATGAAACTTGTTTTGATAGGTTTGGTGAAGTGGCTTTGGTTTAAAATTTGCATTTAATATGTTGAAGTCTAGTGGTACGTGGCATGTGACCTTGCAAAAATATTTTTTCACAGCTAAATTTAGTTATTTACTTTATATTCAATCCCACCCATAAAACTAAAAGTGGGATTGCACGTAGTTGGGAAATTAATGACAACCCACATGGATTAATCTAGCCAATCACTAAATTCGTTAGGCTTTGATGCACCCCCTTTAATTACTAACCTTTCCATCATGTGCAAATTGTTGGGCCAAAACCATTTTGTTGAACCTAATTGAAAGGTTCTGACTTTTTTTCATCCAATTTTCTTTTGTAGGGCCACCTATTGAACATCAATGGAACTATTTTTAGTGCATTCTAACCTTTTGTACTCTTGAGTTCATGGTTATGAATGGGGTTTGGGAAACAATAAAAAAATAGTTTAGGAAATGAAAAATATTTTTGTTACAAGGTTGAATGTTGAGTATGGGTGGAATTGTTATAAAAGGCTTTGTAAATGAGTAAAATATAATTTTGTGTAATTGGTGCAAAAGGTTTACTCATCTCAAAACATTTACCACCATGCTAAACATTTTTCAATGTCCATTCAATTACTTCTTCATTTCTTTCAAGGAAAGGGAAGATTGAATTTAATGCAAGACTAAGGAAAACAAAATTTCAACTTTTTCTCCTTAGTGCAAAACCCAAACTAAAAAGTAGTTGCGTGGAAACCACCATGAATATGGGAGGCTTCCAAAATCAATTCCATCATTTTTCTTGTTTCTATTTTGTTTTAACTAAAAGGTGATTACATTTTTATTTTTCGTTTGCAGGTGCGACACTATCTAAGCTATAAATATATATTTGTATGATGTTTTGAGCGGTGTCACATATTGACAATTTTTAGCACCTATTCAAGTTTCATGCATCATGGTGGAAATTAGGAAAATAATTTTCAATGAAATTTTGTAATGGATGATGGTTTATGTCCCAATCTGACATTATGTTGTGAAATTAATGCACATATGAATGATATAATAGTCCAACAATGTATTATTTTGATTTGCAAAGCTTTGAAGCATTTTTGCAATTCCAACATAAGGGCTAAGAAATGCAACATTTAATGATAATTTGTGCATGAAATTTTACACATACAAAAAAAGAAACCATAAAGAACAATCTTCTCATCAAAGTTTTAAATTTTTTTAAAGTCATGGAATTTAAATTAGATGATTGAAAAAAATTCATTAGTACATTATGGCATGATAATGTTGATGAATTTTTTTTTAGGTTGAAGCTTTTTCTTCCATGGAAATTTTACATGGGCTAAGTGCTTTTTTAATCATTTGACAAAAATAAATGAAGTTTTGAATTTTTTGAAAATAAAAAATTGTTGTCAAATAAGGGTTTAAAAAAACCTTTATTAAGTTATTGATGTACATTTACAAAAATGAAAAATTATAACTCAATTTCATATTCATGATTCTTAAGACTTCTTTTAATTTTGAAGCCCAAATCATTTATATGTGATTTAAAATAATTCAAAGTGAATGAAATGTAACATGTTGTTAATTTTGATACTATATGTAGTTCCAATTTTCCAACAAATTGTGTACACCGTAGAATGTATTCGCCTTGAATTCCATTTTTTTCTCTATATCGATTACAATATATTGGTTGGGTAAGTGCAATAGTATACCATGGGATGTGTAACTACAAGTGTATAACCATGTAAAGCCATTCGATGCAATGTAAAACAAGGTAATTGTAAAATATAAAACAATTATGCTTTGCAAAAAAAATGGTATTTCACCATAACTTTTAACAAGTAACCCTAAATTTACAATTATATGTTGGTTTCTAACAAAATGAAAGTACTTGTCATATTTGAATTAAGGTAGTTCTTAGCCCCCTATCAATTTAGGGAATATTTTGAATGCAAATGTTGCACTATTGAACAATACTTGCATTTGAGATACTCCCTATATTGTCATAGAAATTAAGAAAATGTTAATTCAAATATGACAAATATTTCAACGATGACAAATGTTTTATAATACCTTCATTTTGTTGTAAATTGATTTCAATTTTTAAAATGTCTACAATTTAATGTTTAATGTTTACAATATTTGCCATTGCAATTTAGGGAATGACTTGTATTTTGGTATCTATATTAATATTTATGACTAAAGAGGCTTGGGCGACCTTAAATGTAGGAAGATTTGAAAATAAGGAAATAAGAAAAAGTTCTTCATTTAACAAATTAAACTTGTTTTCTTCACTTTGATGATGGGCTTAAAGCTTCCAAATCTAAATACCTTTCCCCATTTGCTATACCCTTATACATAAAATCAAAACATGAATCATATTTTTTTCACATCCGTCATTGTAAAATACACAACTTGTAACAATAATGAAATTCTTATACATTTTTTGGAGAGAAAGTAGAGAAACGAAATGCATGTGCTATGGGTACAGTGATTATTTTTTCATAAATAATTAAAATCTATAAGAATAAAGGGATATTGCACCCCTCATAACCAAGGAAGATTATCATTTGAAAAAAATGATAATATTGCACCTCCCATTATCATTAATGATTATGATTTTTGTAACAACAAAAATATTGCTATGCAAGTTTGTGTGATCATGTGTAAAATGACAAAGGGGTGGAATTCCCTTTAAAGAGGTTGCTAACAAAGTTGCAACAATGTTAGGAATTGCAAGATGGTGATAATGTATTTACACGTTTAAAAAATGTAAATGAAGGTGAACAATATGGGGGAACGCACCCTAAACATTGTTATACAAAATGATAATGAAAGGTAATTACAAGATGACCATTAAAAAAAAGGCACAAAATGACAAAAGGGGTAAGGAGTTTTTTCAAACATGTCATTTTTGGAGCTCGTAGTAATGCCATGAGTTGCAAGATGACCATCACAATATCAATAGCTATATCAATATAAGAAACACAAGCAAATGGGAATAATTTGGGAGAAGCTCACAAAACCACAATGAAAAGGACTTTACAAGTAATCATTCCTCCATACTGAAATTATTATTTTTCTTACTTATTACCTCCTCAACTTCTTTTCTCATGCCTACCATTTCTCTTTTCAATCTTTATTTCTTTTTTTTGGTTGACAATTTCACTTCCAAGGCCATCATTTCAAATCCTATGGAGAAAATTTTAAATAGGAATGTAGTATGCTTATGCTAAGGGTATTGTGTTCATTCATTCATTTAGACACAAAAGGAAAAAAATTATAATAAAATGAAAATATTGCACCTTGTGATGTCTTTGAAGATTAGGAATCTTGGTTCATCATAAGAGTGAGAGTGTTGCATTATAATTTACACTTACACAACTGCACACAATCAGAAAATATGTACACTAAATCATGGAAGTGTATTTAAAAATAAAATAAAATGCATGTCATGCAAGTGTAAACCTCAAAATATACTTAACAAAAAATGTAAATGTAGAAATTGGGATGTTTAAATGATGTACACTTATAAAGTTTTACAACGTGGTTTACATGATCATTTACATTGCTCTATTATACCCATTTTAGCAACATCCTAGAAGTTAAAACATTTTCAATTTCCATTCAATATGTTAAATTTCAATTACTTAATCTTGTTGGTGTAAGAATCAATTACTGCAACGTGTAAGCTTATTGGCTTAAGAAGAATCTCTTTTTAGAGCCATGGTTCTTTTGTGGCAATTTTATTGAGGTAAAAGATTTTGATCTATTCAAAGAATTTTTAATGAAAAATTGCCCAAAATTGCTAGGTTTTGGAAGGGAAAAAATCAAATAGTTATATTAAAAATAGATTTTAAATTAGTTAAAATTTCATATCTAATTTATGGCCAAATTCTTTGTATATCACTTTGGTTACATCACAAAATTGGAAAGAATTAAACCAATGGAGCCAAAAATGGGTGCATATGCAAATCATACACACTCAAAACATCCACTCCATAAGTTGTCACAACAAAGTTTGCATGATAGTGTTAAATAAAAATAGCACTCATGATGTTCAAAGCCAAAATCTATGATGATGGATGGTATGCTCACTTTCTCTTGAAAGGTTGTTGGGTTCAAAATTGATGGAGGACAATAGAACATGTAAAACAAAAAGTTAAAAATATTTTTTGCAAATTAAGTAAAATCACACTACATAATTCTACGTAGAACCATGTAAGATGCAAAAAGGGTGCCAAAACACCAACTTGAAAATGTGTTGGATAGAGTTTGTTGGGGGCCATTTAATGTCTCTTGTAAGGCATTAGAGACCACCAAAACCAATGGTTGGTTGTAGTCTTTGAGAATTCTTTGACAAGTTGCATTGGTGGCAGCTAAATACCCAAGTTAAAAACACTTGTATATTTAGTTTTACACACAAAGGATAGAGTTATAGTGTTCCAATACATGGTGAGTTTGTTGAAGGAAGAGGCTTGTTCCCGAGCTAAATTTATAAGGAAAAGGCTAAGAACTGAAGACACATTCCCCTTCTTATGTTTGGAGATCTAAGTATGTTTAAGTTGACGATAATATCAACCCATTATGGGTTTTACTGTGGATGATCCGTATGACATGATCCATATGACATGAATGGGGGCTAGATTCAAGTATCACAAATTTTGTTGAACACCCCATCGAACTTTGGAGCATAGGGGGTAGAAAAAGGAATACAATGCACTATGTGGTTTTGACTTATAACTTGTAAAGTGAGAAATAAATATTAAACTTTCAAGTAGTAGGAAGTAAACTAGTGAAAATAATTAGATCTTACTTCCTTATGGCAATCAATTCGAATCTCACTAAGAATTGGAAACATATCAATTCTTTTGTTTTGTGCAAAACATCAAAACATGAGTTACATGGTTCTACACAAAACCATGCAAGGCACAAAACGACGAGCTTCGTGAAGTTGGATTGGGGGGAGTACAACATCTTGTAATTATCACTTCATCCCAAGCCCCTGTCATGGGGATTTCCCATTACATGTTTTTCCCTACACAAAAAGTCCAAAGTTTGATGTGGAGATCTCTTTGTCATAGCTAGATGTCACCTTAGTACAATTGTACAACATGTCAGATTGAGGCAATTGTACACTTATATGATGTATTGAATTTTTTTTTTGGTGTTGACTTTTTTCCATAGGTGAATTTGAAAGATAAAAATGTAAAAATAAACAATTTCTATGGTTTATAATTAGTTTCAAGTATATAGGTATTCAACAATATAGGAGGATAGTTAAACTTTTTTATTTCCATATCTATTCTATAACCAAATTTGGCCAAATCTTTTAATGGATGATGATTGCCACTTTGGCTGCATCACAAAATTGAAAAAAAAAACAACCAGTTGGTTGATTGTTTCTTTGGATTTTTCAATCAAATCAAATGTATGGTCACTCCCAAGTCCCAACCTCTTTATTCCAATCATTTTTTAAAATAACAATATGTATATGTAAATACTTCACTATTTTTTCCCAGGTTCTTTTTATAGGTTCCTAAGACACAAAACAATGAAGATGGAGATGAATTTTGAGGATGCATGTAATTTTTGTGTCCTATGATCAAAATCGGAGATGGAGATGAATATTTAATGAATTTGAAGTTGTTGGCATGAGTGCTATGGATTGTGGGGTTAACATACAAATCGTTGTGAAATTGTGTGACTGATTTCTATGTGGGAAAGAACATTGTTTTCACCAAGAGCTAAAAATAATGGCTAGCAAAAGTTAGAACATCATAATTATCTTATTCACAACTACATTCAATAGAAGTCTTGCTATTCCATAGTCTACTTTTGTTAATAATGAACATGAAGCTAGGAGCTTATGTGAGACACTAAATATCCTCTAGTGAACTCTGCTTGGCACACTTTTAAGCTTGTCTTTTTGTGTCATGTGTGGTTTTGTGTTGAACCATGTTATGTGATTTTTCATGTTTTGCATGTTTTTGTAAAAAAATAAATTATTTAATGTATTTTACATGTTTTGTTGTCCCAGGCCAAATTAAACTCAACACCTTCCTCGTGAAAAAGAAAGTACCAACTAATAGCATGCATTCAAACACTTAAAAAGAGTAATTTATTTAACATCTGCTGCAAGCTCAAAACATCAAACCCTGCAACAGAGTTAAGCGCTATAACCATTTTTTATGCTAGACAGTGCTTGTTAGGGGTGTTTAGTTGTCCACTGCTTATGTGGTTCTGAAGACCCAAAAAATGACAATTGTAGGGAATACAAAAGTACAGCTTGCTTCTTTTTTCCTGACTGCCCATTTGTATGTCCAAGATGTGTCTAGAGGTGTTGGAAGGACACATTTTGGCATTATAAATCGAAGATGTGCATAACAGGACTCAGGACACTCAAACCATGTAATTAGCAGTATCAAATGTGTGTGGGCATCATCCATCTTTTTTGATGCTGGCAGTACTTTTATGCTGTTTGCAATAAGGACCCATTGCTGATTGTATGTCTTTCCTTGGGGCCTTGCTAATAGTTCTTATTTTTAATTCACCAGACAGGCCGTGTTAGTATACTTACATGTTAGTATACTCATTATAGTTCACTGAACTATTGAATATAATTGCATGATAACATTACCTTATACACAACAAGGTAAGGACCAGAGTGTCTTCTTCAAGCATTTTTTCACCCTTTCTCTAGGTGGCTCAACCGCTGGTTCTACCCTGGGTTTGATTAGTTTCACTTTTGAATGTGAAATCAAACAACGAGAACAACCTGTTCCACTCTTGAACATGCTCGGATAGAACCCTAAAAAACACTAAGTAAAAGGTCAGCACCAAAAAGTTCTACTATGATACCATGGTGATTATTCTATGTTCAGGAACAAGATGAAAAATCCCACCCCATCCAGTGGACAGAACAGTCAACTGGTACACTTGTGAGTGCCGGTTCACCGGGGCCCAAATATTTGGCCTGGGGATGAGCACAGTTCAATTATATCATCCAACCGAGCAAAAGAGGGTCAACAAAAAACCATGTGAGTAGGCTACCTACTGTCAAACCTTAAGGGAGGATTTTCATCCGCAGTGCTCCCCACTAAGATGGTTGCATCTTTGACCAGCTCTGAAATGAAGTTGTGAGCCTTGTAGGCAAACTAAGGCCCACTTTAGACCAGGGTCCAATTTCCTAGGAACCAATTTGGACTTATTTGAATCAAATTGAATCCTTGAGTTGGACTGTACCTGATTCTTGGTTCTCCAAATCAGGAGCTCTCCTTTTAGAACTGTATATTTTGGTCCAAACCAAGTGATTTTCCTTCTAAAACAGGCGCCATGTAGGTTTAGCCTCAATTACCCACTTTTTGGTCGTGGACCCTCATCTAAAGGCCTTGGGACCAATTTAAAGCTTTGGACCAATAAGATTGCTTGAATTCATTGGTCCCTGGACCTTGGACCCTTGTCTAAACTCGCCCTAAGTGTCTTCCAGGTTCCTTTGTAGTGCATGTAAAGTTAAGCTACATTTGTAACTTTGGTAACCATACCAAGGTCCACGGTTTTTGGTGTTGATGCACAAATCAAAAGTACTCAATCATGAAACTTTTATGTACTATGCACCCTTTAAAACTTCAAATAATACCAAAAATTTAATTTACCTTACTGTTGATGTGTTGACATCATTCTTTTGGGCATCAATAGGTAATGTTGACAGTTCAAACTTTGACAGCCATTAGAGTTAACTGTAAAGTCTTCACCCTGTCTTTGGGCCTCGTTTTACCCCCTATCCCCTCTTTCAGTGGTAGTGGTATCCACAAACTAAGGAAATCTTATTATATCTCAGTTTGTAATGCTGAACATTCAATGCACAAGGTTCAAGAGTAATTATAGTAGTCCTACAGGTAGGAGTAGTAAAAATATATGTCACAGCGGTGGAGGCGCTCAGGAAAAACTAAGGACCGGGTGGAACTCAGTTTATCGCAAAATTTGATGGGTTTAATTAGGAGTATACTTGATTGCCAAATACTGGTTTGTAAAATCAAAAGTCACGAACCACTTACAAGGCTGCAACTGGGAATGATAGGCATTTTGCCTTTTTGTTGTGAAGAATGCAGACACAACAGAATCATACACCCACCATCCATTCCCTCAGGATGGAGGATGGACTCGTGGCTGTTGGTTCGCTCTGGTCCTCATTCAAATAGATGCCTTTCCCAAAGACAACTATAACACTATAAAGCAGGGCCAGTTTTAGTAACCATGCCATGCCATCACACGGTGTATGAGGTTTTACTGTAATATTCAGAATTGGGAAGTTCAGAAGAATCATTTCCACTAAAACTGAAATTTGACAATTGTAAAGCTACCTGAATGTATGCATCCCCTTTGCATGGAGTGCATGTTGGTTATCATGTGCACTTGTCACGAAAATCCCAGCCCATGGCCCCCTGATGTTTTGTATTATGCCATGTATCTCCACTTTCATGTCACTTCTATGACCCTACCTCAGCTTTTCTGCATGCCAAGCTGCTTTTCCAGTTTCTTTTTTGGTGGGTGAAAGGAGAGGACCTGATCAGCTAATGGAGATAACCAACCAACACCCGGCCCCCTCTGGACAATGGGACTTAAGTAGCCAGAAAGAGATATAAATACACTCACATTGCCAGTTGCACAAACCAATTCTAAGTTAGAGTTTTCAACTAGAGCTAGGAACACAAATTGTCACTATTAGAATGTTAACATTCAAACCAACAATTATCTAACATCAAGTTTGATTTTTAAGAAATGGTGACATAATAAAGTTATCCTTAAAGTTAGATGATTAGGGGCGAGAATGGCCAGTTTCAACATAATAGGGCATCAAACATAGAACTATAGCTAGGAATGAAAATTTTACATAACCAAAGAATTGGGACCCAAACTAGTTTTTCCACCAATTTTGATGATAAACTAAGTTTCATCCTGTCTTTCCTTTTTCCCGAGCGCCTCTTCACTACTGCTACATATATTTCACTGCTCCTACCTGTACAACTACTATAATTATCAGGTCTACCTCCCCTTTCTTTAGTTGATATGCTTCATGCCACTGGTGGAGGTTTCGGTGCTTAGTGGTTCCCTTTCCTCCATGTGGCTCACCTCTTTGGGGCTCTTTTGACTGACTGGCCACTGGTCCTTGCACTTTGTTTCGTTTTCTCCTCCTTTCTTGGGTGCATTCTTTTTATAAAGTTTGGTAGGGTTTCATCATTCATCATTATAATTAATCTCGAACCTTGCGCATTAAATGCTGATTTCAGCATTTCATACTGAGATTTAATCAAATTTCATTACTTTGCAGAAAGAGGGGACAGGGGGTGAAAGGAGGCCTAAAGACAGGGTGACTTTACCAATAACTCTACTAATATGTCAAGCAAACAATTTCTTCCAAACAAGAGGCTTACGACTTTGGAAAACAACAGGTTTCCAACAACCTGTCCAATCTTTTTACTAATCAAGAGATTGCTACCATACCGATACCCAAAATAAAATTAGCAAATGTTGTCCATTGTGGCATTCACTATTCATACATGAAGGCCACATGCCACTATCCAAGAGCGAGATTCCAAGGGTTACTTTCTCCACCCTGATCCTTTAACCTTGGATTGTTGTTGAGAATTCCACAACAAACACTGGAAAAAAAAAACATAGTATGATTATTGTGAAATGTGCAGTGGTTGTGCCGAAAGCTACTTGTTGCCAAATAGAAAAATACAGGAAAGAGAGAAGAAAAAACACAGAGAGAGACACACACAGACCCAGAGGAAGAGAGAAAAAAAAACAGAGAGCTTTCTTTGATGAGCTTTATGGTGACCTTCTCTGATCTAGCACTAAGTTTTTGCTGTAACTGTTGTGTGCAAGAGTGTTTCAGAGTATCCATTTTTTTCTTTTCTGATGGAGTGCTCACTTTGGCCTGTCATGAGAATTCGGAGATTGTTGTGCTGAAACTTCACTTCCTTTCACTGAGAAAGTTCGTTTGTTTTCAGTGTTTGAATCTGTCTGAGATTTTTATTGGTTTTTTGGATCCAGAAAAGGGAAGAGGAGAGAGAGTGTGGCTATCTAGCTGCTATGTAGTTGCAAACTAGCTAGAGAATTCATGTGATGATGAAGAGAATATGTTTATGGAAGAGGAAGAGGAGGAGGAGGAGGAAGCTCGCTACAAGTACTTGCAGAAGGGAAAAAAAAATTTCCTTGTTTGTTGTTGAACAATGTTTGTAGTTTCACAGTGCACTGTCCATGATCAATTCTGCAGCTGCTGGTCGTGAGAGACTTGGGTAAATGGAGAACCTGGAAATTATGTGCAGGATTGCTTCTTCTCAGAATCTTGTTCAGTATGCAAGCAGAAGGCCAGTAATCCTTGAATCCGGAGTTCCTGTTGTCGGATCCTGACACTGCCTCCAGAGTTTGATACGTCCAGAAGGAATCATTGACGCTGCTTGCGCAGATTAAGCTCCATCCATTTGTGTTGGAGCTGCTTTGGAGCTGGTTGTTGTTGGAATGTTTTGTTTCTCTCTACAGGTTTGCAGCAGCAGTCAGTAGTCCAGTGCAGGATTTGACACTAGATACAAATTGCAAGAAGCAATTACAGTAGGAGAGCTCTGCGACCACTTATTGTTCGCCAGTTTTGAGTTGCATGAGTTCATCATCTTCAGGAATGATTGCAGCAGAGATTGCAGCAGGAGCATTCGCTTAATGTCATATTACATGATCTTGAAGCATGTCGTAGACGGTTGACAAGCGAGCTGACGAACACTGATCAGTGAGGATGCGAGGATTTACGTGACTTGCCAGAAGCTGGTTTCAAGCATATTTACACTAGGGGGAGCAGGAAGAAGGAGAAGAAGACAAAGAAGCTGCAAAAACAGGAACTGGCAACGAAAGACAGACACAGACAGGCCGAGGTAACGCATACTAGATCAGAATGGAGAAACAAAAGACGAGCTGAAAGTGTCTGGCTGCTATGGAGGCGGCGAGCAGCAATCTCCCGGCGCTGATAATACTACTAGTGTTTGTTCTAGTGAGCAGCTTGTTAGTCTTCCCGAGCGTGGGAGGAGCACAAGAAGTACAGCAGCAGAATACACAGACAGACATTGCAGCTTTGTTGGAGATTCGTGCTGCATTGAACGATTCTCATGGCGTATTGAGCAGTTGGACGACGACGACGACGGCAGCGGTGGCGAATGCGAGTAGTTTTTGCAGCAGCTGGAGGGGTGTCACATGCACTGATGTCGATCAGCAGCTGCGTGTGTCAGCGATTCATCTGCCTGGAGCTGAATTGCGAGGATACCTTTCAGAGGCAGTGGGGAATCTGGGACAGCTTCAGATCCTAAGTCTTCGAGGAAATCACTTGAGTGGTACTATTCCGCCATCGCTCGCTAACTGCTCACAACTGCGAGCTCTCTACTTGTATCAGAATGATTTCTCTGGTCCCATTCCAGCAGAGATTGTCACTGGATCAGGAGCTCTGCAGCAGCTGGAGGTTCTACATCTGGCATCCAACAGTCTCACAGGAAGCATACCAGTTCAGATTGGTAATCTCAAAAGACTGCGCATCCTTGATCTGTCGCGGAATCTCCTCACAGGTACCGTTCCACCAGGTGTGGGAAATTGTTCTCTTCTCACAACCCTATCACTCCAACAAAACTTTCTCACTGGAGAGTTGCCATCAGAGCTAAGTGGCTTGTCGAATCTTCAGGACTTAACATTGAACCAGAATCAGCTCTCTGGCACACTTCCATCAAACCTCAGCAATTGCAGTAAGCTTCAAACCCTAGACCTTGGAGGCAATGGTTTCTCAGGTACCATAAAATTGAACTTCAGCAATCTTGCGGAGCTTCAAATCTTGCGACTCAACAACAATCAACTCAATGGGTCCCTGCCAGAGCAGCTTGGCAATGTGGTTTCCTTACTGGAAGTTTCAATGGGTGGAAACTCTTTCTCTGGTCCCATTCCATCCACATTTGGCACCCAGCTTGTGTACCTTGAGAGCTTGAATTTCTCACAAAATCTTCTCTCTGGTAGCATTCCTCCATCCATTTTCAGTTCGAAGATGTTACAGATCCTGGACCTGCATGGGAACAGCCTCAACCAATCTATTCCTTTGAACCTGACACAACTCATGGCTCTTCAGATTCTCTCCCTCTCTTCCAATCAGTTCTCGGGTTCCATCCCCACAGGCATTGGAGATATGGTCAATCTGACGTCTGTCTCCTTGGACAGAAACCAGTTGTCTGGATCTGTTCCTGCAGAGTTTGGACTACTTTCGAAACTGAATGTTTTGTCCCTGGCTCTCAATAACCTGACTGGACAGATTCCCGGAAATCTCTCTCTTTGTTATGAGCTGCAAGTTCTCAATCTGCAAAGAAATCAACTGTCAGGTACCATCCCCTCGTCTTTTGGGTCTCTCCGGCATCTTCAATTTCTGGACTTGAGTGGGAACCAACTGTCTGGAAACCTCCCTGTTGAGCTTGGAAACTGTGTAAGTTTGCAAATGCTGGATCTCAGCAACCAGAATTTGACAGGAAGCATTCCTTCTTCATACACCTCACTCAGCAATCTGCAGAGTTTCTCTCTTGCAAACAACTCTCTGATTGGTGAAATTCCTGTAGGATTTGCTACTTCTGCTAGCCTGGAAGTTTTTTCTGTGAGTGGAAATGCCCTCAATGGCACCATTCCTGCAGATCTCGGTGCCCTCTCAAAGTTATCTTCTCTGGCTCTCTCCAACAATCTTCTTTCTGGCCAGATACCTGTGCCAATCGGCAATGACTTCAATCTTGCAGTTCTGTTGCTGAGGAACAATCAGCTTAATGGGTCAATCCCAGATGAGCTCGGTGCACTCCCCAACCTTGAGGAACTTGACCTTGGCATGAACCAACTTTCTGGCAGCATTCCTCCAGACCTGGCAAACTGCAGCAGGCTGTCCTATCTTAGTCTTGACAGAAACAATCTGATGGGAGAAATCCCAGTTGAAGTCTCACAGTTAGAGCAGCTTCGTGAGTTTTTTCTGCAACAGAATGCTTTCCAAGGGACCATCCCTTCAAGCTTGGGAAATTTGACACTGTTGCAGAATTTGGATCTCTCAAATAACAAGCTCAACGGTTCCATTCCAGGAACTCTTAGTGGTCTCACCAACCTTCAGACCTTCAATGTCTCTGACAACAATTTGCAGGGCCTCATTCCAACAGCTCTTGCCACAAGGTTTAATGCTTCTTCATTTGCTGGAAATCCACTCCTGTGTGGAACCCCACTTACGGGTTCACAGGCAATTTGTCATCATCACTCAAGCGGGTTGAGTACAGGGGCAATTGTTGGTATTGCTGTGGGAGGAGCAGGGCTACTAGCCCTTATTATACTCCTATCTCTTTGTGGTCTTTGTTTCTTTGTATGTTGGCAGAGAAGAGGGACTGCACGAGCCAAAGCAAAAGCAGTCGCAGAGACACTTATTGTCATGTTTCATGAAGCTATTACTATTGCACATATCCATGATGCCACAGGCCATTTTGCTGAAGACCATGTGATAAGCCGTACACGCTTTGGCATTTTGTTCAAAGCCACTCTTCTGGTAACAAGTCTGCACTGGTGACTATCCTTCAGAGTGTTTGTTTTTTTATAATGTTGTAGGTTGAATTTTCTCTTTCAAACCTCTCAAAATGGGTGCAACTTGCGGAAGCTTTGAAGTTACTTGTTGTAATCTACTTGAGCTTTTGTGTAGTAGAGAATAGATTGTTCTATTTTCTTGATTACTGTTTTGATTCAAATTCTCAGCTTGCCATAGATAGATGATCTGAAGATTTGTCCAGTGACGTCGTGTTCATTATATGACTTTCAGGATGGAACTGTGCTCTTAGTGCGAAGGTTACCTGATGGCCAAATAGGAGAAGAGAACTTCAAGGCAGAGGCTGCAATGCTGGCAAAAGTCAAGCACCGCAACTTAATGGTTCTCAGGGGTTGCTTCATCAACCAAGATGTTCGGCTCTTACTCTACGATTACATGCCAAATGGTAGCCTTGCTTCCTTACTTCAAGAAGCTTCAAAACAGACCGGCCATGTTCTAGACTGGCCAATGCGGCATTTGATCGCCCTGGGAATTGCACGAGGAATCTCATTCCTTCATACACAGTGCAACCCACCTATAGTCCATGGAGATGTGAAACCAAACAATGTGCTTTTTGATGCGGACTTTGAACCACATGTCTCTGATTTTGGACTCATGGCCTTGACCACAACACCTGTAGACCCGACATCATCATCGAGTTCGGTAGGGTCACTTGGGTATGTATCACCTGAAGCAAATGACTCAGGAGAGCTCACACAAGAAGCTGATGTGTACAGTTTTGGAATTGTGTTACTTGAGCTTCTGACAGGACGGAGGCCCGCCGTTTTCAATCTGCAGGATGAAGACATAGTGAAGTGGGTGAAGCGGATGTTGCAATTAGGGGAGATAACAGAGGTTTTTGATCCTGCCTTGCTAGATCTGGACCCAGAGTCATCAGAGTGGGAGGAGTTCTTATTGGCTGTGAAAATTGCTCTCTTATGTACAGCTCCAGACCCTGCCGACCGACCCTCCATAGCTGAGGTTGTTTTAATGCTGGAAGGATGCCGCACTGCCCCAGATATTCCTTCTTCAAATAGCCCAACTGCACAGACATCGCCAACTTGAGCTCGGTCTCAAGTTCATCTTCTGTGCATAATCAACCAGGTACGTTTCTGACAATGGAGGCAGAACAGGCATTGTTAGTTCATATTCCACATTCAGAATCCAGCATGTTTACTTGCTGTTCATTACAAAAGGAAACGCTCAATTTGAATGTAAAGATTGTTAGGCAGCTCACCACACAATTAGGATAAATCCTGAAGTCTCCAATCATGCATGGAGATCTGTTGATGTCAGCTGCTGATTCATCACTGCTTTTGTCTACTGCCATTTGCCCATCTGGGCATGAGAACCTGGCATACAATACTTCTCACAAGTAAGTTGGGAGGTGGGCTGTGTGAGTCTTCTGATGTTTGCTCTTCCACTACCATTGTGCCATAATCAGTTGGATCTTGTCAACTCTCGGGGGTCCCATATGATGGTGTTGAAGCCCATTCCACTTAGAACTTAAGATACTGACTAATCTGCATGCTGTCTCCCCATTGGCGCCACAGACGAAAAAGAGCAGCCACCACCAACAAGCAAGGTATGGCACTGTGCACAAAGCATTAATTTTTTCCCTACCACAGCCTCTCCACTTCCTACTTCCAGCAGCATGTGCTTAGACCCGAATATAGCAGCTATGCAAGTGATTTAGTAGTTCAATCTTGAGTTTTTAACAGGAATTGCAACATAAGAGTGGCAACAGTAAGCCCATCTATCACTCTCTCTGTACTCATCATTTCTTTTCCTTCTGCTTGCACAGCTTACCTGATAAACTGGGTACCCTACTAAGACACTAGAAGCACCAGGCACAAAATGAGGTTAGGCTAACTTTGAAAGCATATCTCATCAACACTTGTGGGAGATTCAGTGCAAAGCATCAAGGCACCCAACCTGATCTTAATTTGATTCCACAATGTGACGTTTGTGTATTCCACATCCAGAAATCAAGTTCTCAATACAAGAAAATAAACCCAACAAATCTGAAAGTAAAAAAAGATAAACAAACCACAGTACATTGCAAGTTCAAGCCACTCAGTACTACTCTCCATGTTCCATCCAGGACTAGTGACTGTCCCAGTCCATCTTCTCCCCCCTCTTCAATTGGAAGTTGCAGATTTCTTCACATTCCTACTACCATCTTCCTGTTGTGATTTCCTCTTGCACCGCCACACTCATTCATTCAGAAGGCCCTGCCCAGAGGAAAACTCAACTTTATGGTGCAACCTGTATGTGCAAATGGGGCCTATCGTACAACAGAATATCACCCGGGCATCCCAATCTGATCTCCCATGAGTGATACCATGACTGAAAACCAAACTACTGGTTCTCACTTCAGAACCGAGTGTTTTAATTTCTGAGAACAGGGTAAGGTCTGACCCCTTACCCAGGATGTCAGGGTTTCAGGGTTTAGCCACCATTAGTACAAGCCACGAGAAAAATATATAAGCATCAAACTTAATATGTTTCTATGCAGAATGGAACAACGTTTACTTATTGGATCTTGTAGATTATTCATGGACCATGAGTTTGAACTTTGAAGGTATGGTGTTAAGTCAGCCTAATTTAATTAGGGCTAAAGGAAGGACACCTTCATCACCACCAGACCCACATCAAAATTTGCTTACTAGGTCTAAATTTGCCTTGGGGGATGGGAGATCCAAGAGAGGGCTAGTGTTTGGTGATAGGTATTTACTTATTAATGGTAAGCTAGGTCAAATGGTAACATCATTAACATTATTATTGGGCTTTTTTTTTCAACTTCTAATTTAGTGAGTGTTTTTCTTTTCAATTTGTGATGTAGCTGAAGTGACTATTTAGCCAGATATGGCAATAAAAAAAGTACAAAAAAAAATTATATTTTTGGCTATGTATTGGAACTTAGGATAAAATCTGATGAATTCTTACATTCTTAATTTTATTTTTTTTAATTTGATGACCAAAAACCTTTAAAACCTTGAATTTTGCCATTTTGGAACAAAATACATTTGTCAAAACAAAACATTTGTTCTATCTTCTCTTTTTTCAAAGGAAAAATTGGCAAGTAAGGTCTGGGTATTATGGACCCGTGAGCAGCAATTTTGAAAAAATCAAAGGACCGGTTTTCATTCATAAATGTAGATCTCAAAATACCAAAAGAATTAGTCAAAGAACCTAGCCCCCAAAGCTTTGGTTCTTTTACCAATTCTTCCATAAAACTAATCAAGTTCTTTGAAAATTTTCAAAAACCCAAAATTGGAATTTATTTTACAAAAAACCTTGAACCAGAAGGTCCTTTGATTTTGATTTTTTTTTTTTAAGAGCTGTCATTAAAAAAAATGAAAAAATGAAAAATATTTAATCTTTATTTTATTTTACTTTCGTGACATTCGGACACAATCCAACCGTGGTACCCGTGACCTTTGGACACTTGTGGCTACACCACTCCAGCCACCCCAAACGCTTTATTTAGTCGCCATAATTCGAAATTTTCCCAAAATAACACTCGTGGGTCCCACCCTAAGGCATTTATATCCCCACCAATAAAAACAATATTGTGATTTAACGTAGTGGTCCTAACTAATGTTGTGCGGGTATCAAAACCAGCCATGTGTGCCCTCAGGTTATTAGTCCGGGTATTTGCTCCCTTACCCGACGGGGGTGAAAAAACCCAAAACCCCGATTCTAAAATTTAGAACCTTGGTTTCCGAAAGTTTTGGAAATTTCCGAAAACACGTTCCTCTATATAACCATCGGTTCTTTCAGTAGTGGGGGGGAGGGGAAGGTTTTTATATCCGCCTCTGGTGCGGTGGGAAAGGGATGCGATCTGATCGTCATTCCTTCCCTTCGAATGGCTGCGATACTTTGTGGAGATCAGGTCCTGGTTTGTACACATGGCCGGTGCAAAAACCGTGGTGGTTGCTTGTTGCTTCACCGGCCTCTCCCTCCCCCACCCCCCAAAACCCCTGTCACAGACAGAGATACTTATTGAATTAATATATTAGATTTAAAACAATTTTAAATTTTAAATTAATAATACATTGTTTGTGAAAACCAGCAAAGGATAACCAACTATTCTCAAATTTCTGAGAATCGCTTTAAACTTTTTTATATGTTTTTACCCTAGCCCAACATAAAAAATTTAGAAATGGGGGGGGGAGGGGGCAGAACCAGACCCTTTTGTAAATTACTTTGTGAAGACCAGACCCAGAAGATACCATAAAATTATGATACGTGCCCAACACTAGTGCATATTCATGTGCTTGTGACTCCCCCTCATAGCAAATGCTCCAAATGGCACACCTCAAAACTCCTCAACAATATGGTTGTCTCAATTTATACATAAACTTTCATAAAACTTCATGTTAGTGAAGTTGATGAATTATTTTTGAGCATCTGGAATTGAAGTTTCGAATTCCAATTTGCTACCATTTTATTAACTTCTTATCATACATATCTCACATCTCTTGAAACATCACAACTTCAAAAGTGTTCATGTTTGTGTTGTATTACTAGATTTAAATGAGATTGGTGCATTTAAGTGAATTTTTTTGTCAAGATAACTTTCAAGTGCTTACATCAAACTAATCCATTAGGACAATTATTTATTTAACTAGTTGGAATGTTTATGGTTTTTATGGGTGTGATATTGTGCTTCATTCTTCACAACACTTTGTGTAATAAACTTTTCCTTGTCAATTCATTCATGGCATTAGTCTCCAATGCCACAATTAGGTATGCAAAGGAAGAGGGCAAGCTCTCGAGCAATGTCATCATGATATATAATCCATGATGGGTACCTCCAAGCTTGAAAGATAAGTTGTTAGTGCCTTCACATGGTTGATGTGTGTAAGTAAGTCATTCAACTCCTACATCTTCATGGTGAAAAACTTGTCCCTAAAGAAATGAATGTTTACCAAATCTTTAGTTTCAAGAATATCACACAAACTTTGCCATGCTTCTATTGGTGTCTTGTATGAATGGATGCAAGAGAGTTGACTATCTACAAGATGTGAAGCTAAGATTGAAATGTTGCTTTGTTTCTTTTCTTGCAAGCCTTGATGACTTTAGGAATAGAAGAGGGGCAACTTCACTAGCCTCAACTATCTCCCACAAGTCTTTCTTGTTTAAAATTATCTTCACTTTGAACTAGAACATCAAGAAATTCTCACCATTCAACTTAATGCACACCCTACCCTTCCACCATGGCCATTTCATCTTTGTTGGGTACAAATGCACTAAAGAACTACAAGTATTAAAGTGGGGCTTTACAACACAACACAATGAAAACTTTTCTTTTTTTGGTTTTGAAGTGTTGATTTCAATCTCCCACTCAAACCATGTCTATTTAAAACTTCAACATTAATTTGAAGTATCTTACTTAAATCATGCACAAATCAAAACTTTATCACAATGAGTTCATAGCCACAAACCATGGAATTAGAGTATTTGGGATTCAAATGTTTTCAAGTGACTTTTATACATATGGATTTAACAAGCAAATGGTAGTGCATAAGCTTTGGATAGTGTGCCATGAGCATTGAAATACATATCAATAAAAATATATATATAATACAAGGCTATAAAAGGATGCATGGTGGATGAATGTAAATAAATGATGGATGAAAAGGGCATTGATGGAAAATTAATAAGCTTATTCTTTCCATTTTAATCCTTTTTGTGTGATTTGCCATTTTAGGTGCACAAAATATAATGATGCCACATCAACTTAGTGTCAACTTATAATCACATCATCACCACGTCAATGCCACATGACAACATTAGTGTGATTTAAGGTTTAAGATCAAGTTTGGGTACATTCTCTTTTTTACAAACCATCTTTGGCATAACCCTTGCTTGGATTTGAAAGTTTAATGCTTTCAAAATGAATTCATTGTTGGAATCTTGTAAAAAAATTATTCTGAACTTTTCAATATGTATTTTGTTGTTAGAATCCAAAACACAAAATGATGATAACAAAAATAGGGGATGCAAAAACAAAACAATGTGTTTGTAATCTATCTTTTCATCATGTAATGGACTTGTAAAAGGTCTTGAAATTTTTATTTATCACACATTTATATGAATATCTTTAAATAAAACTTTCACATACAATGCAACATTTTTTGGGTCATAAAAATGAAAATAATTTTTTGGTGACTTGTAATTCATGATTCTAATAATATTCTACTAAATCGACTAATCATATTGTGGCACATCAACTTGATTACTTCATCCACACCTTATAAGGACTTTGTGAAACTAGCACTTATAATTCTTAATCAAGAAAATGCACCCATTTCTCCTAATAAATGACATATCACAAAATCAAATCAAATTAAAACTATGTTTAGAATGAAAAGACTAGTGTGCACAACCCCTATCATTATATATAAAGTGGTTGCATCCTACATTTGATGGATTTATATGCACCTGGGTGCAAGGTTGGGCACCCCAAGTAACATCTTATGGGCCCAAGAAACAAAGATTTGTCCACTTGAATTGTCTTTGTGCCTAAGTGAGGCATCAAATTAAATGACATAAACTTATTTAAACATTTATTTGGAAAAAATATATGGAGTAATTTACCAACAAGGATGTAAGGGGGCCCTAAATTTTTATTGACATAATTAGAATGAGACTCATAAATCACAACATTAATTTTATTTTTTACAATTTTAACATTATTATTTTTATCAAATCTATTTAAAATTGGGATGAACCTAGAAACAATTTTAAGATCTTCACAACCATAGACCTTTAAGATGTGAAGTTCAAGTGAGAATTAATTTAATTATTGACCTAAATCTTAGCCTACATAATTGTTACTAGTAAAAAGAATTCAAGGACAAAAATTTAACTTACATGAACTAATGTTGAGGGGATATAGGTGGCTAATGAATATTAAAGCTAATATTGGCCAATTGTTAGTTCATTAGCAATATGATTAATTCAATAAGAAATTTGACCTTTTAATTAAAGAATAATTAATCTCTCATTAATCATATTCAATATATTACTTCATGTTTGTACTTCACATTCTTCATTCTTTTTCAAACAATCTTATTGTGTGTTTATCACATTATTTTGGAATTCAAAACAATATACAAGGTGAAAGCATAATCAATTGGACTAACTAGTGTACTTTTGTGGATTGAATGACAAGTACCACAAATTGTATGAGTCAATTGTTAAACATATAATTTGATTCGGTTAGAAGAATGAAAATAATATGATTATTTATTCCATGTAATAATGGGTTGATGCATGGTTGGGTGGACTAATTTACCACGTAACTACAGTCCCTAATTACTATAAAAAATGGTCAAATTCTAGAAATTACAACTAGTTTACACTAGTTTACATTGATTTCCTCCATATTTTTCCCATATCAATATTGGCACATCTAAAATTTCTATTTATTTAAGCATCTAAACAAAATAATCATAAAATATTTCTTTCCTCCAATATGATATGGACTTATGAAAAAATGTTCATTATTAGCCTATTTAAAAGTTCATAAGTATAGTTTTTAAATTCAAATCATTATTTATTTTGTTCCTATGCTTCTTTAATATGATATCTTACTAATTCCAAGTCTCTAACACACACCCCATCAATCAATGGACCATAGCATAGTCCACATTAAAATGGTAATCATAATAGCAATCCATAACTTTTGACTTCAAAAGTTCATGGCTTTTATGATTTTTAAAAATTTGTAAATGATTTTTTGTGTCATGTAGATATTCAAATTAAGATATTTAAACCAAGTCCATTTTAATAAATTTAAAAACCTATAAAACGATCTAGGCATTGCAATGGCGACCACAAGGTAGAATTGGTTGGTGTGACACTGAAATTGGTCCACCCAACCATGCATTGACCTTAATCTTTTAGAAAAATGTATTACATATGTAATTAAATAAGTGATTATGAAATGAAAGTAAGTTGAAATTTACATTTTACAATGTTAGATTGTTTAAAAGTAAATGTAAGTAGATTAAAACAATTTCTAAATCAAAATTTGAAAAAGGCAACATTTAAATATATCATAGACTTTGTGAAAATGTGCAATCTACAAATGTCCTATTTTATTTTTGGAAATTAAATATGTCTAAATAACACATTTACCCAATTGTATTCAAACATATTGTTTATACACTTTTATGATACAATTGTTTTTAAAAGTTTAAGTTTACATTCTTATGAAGTCAATACAAATATGTAAGGTTTTGTATTATAATAAAACAGTTTCTAAAACTACTTTCATGCTTACACGTGAATGTTAAGTGATTTGAATATCAAAGACTATTTTTTCAATTCACTCATCTATGTTTTCACCCTACAACCAAATACCAATAATAATACCAAACACATCCAATCCAAATATTGGTTCAAGCAATAATGTGCTTGATTAATATTATGAAATTTCCAAAAAGAACAAATGAATAGCATGAAAGGCATAGAAACAAGTTCACCAAACATTCGATAATATGTAAAACAATGGTTTAAGCAAATTATATTTTTGTTCAATATTTTGATTTTTTGGTAAACTAACCTAACAACACAACACATGAAGTTGGGCACAAAAACACACAAAACTTCCAAAATAATTCAATATATTAGTTCAAATGAATCATATGTTTGATGAACACCATAAAATTTCCAAGAAGAACGAAATCCATTAGCAAGAAAGAAAAAAGAAACAAACTTGAACAAAACACTTATAAATTTTCATAATATTAATTTAAAAGAAACTATTAAAAAATAGTTTAAATAAATTATGTGTTCAATCAATATTTTAAAAATACAAGATTGAGATGAACTAAGAACATGATGGGCATAATAACAAGCTCATAAAGCACTCAACGACATTCAAAATACTAGTGTAAACAAACTATTTGTTTAATGATACTTTGAAGTTTAAAGAAAAAAAAACCCTATAGCATCAAGGCACCAAAAACAAAATTCAAAACACTAGTTTCACCTCATGGGAAGAAGTAAGGGACATGGTCCAAATACCTGTGGTACAAATTAATAAGATAACTTCAAAAAAATGCCAAAAGCCCTTAGTAACATTACATCTTTTTATTTCCTTCAAAGAAAAATGGTAGGCTTTGAATGATAAGATAGGTTTGGGATGAATAATGAAAATTTGGAACTCCACCAAGGTTTGTTGGACATCCACATTGTAATGATAAAGATAATTTTTCTACCTTGTCATCATGCATGAACACCTTCTAGTTCTTCATAGTATGTAATGCCTCTATCATCTTCTCAAAACCAAATGTGCACAAACATGAAATCCAACAATGTTCACTTTGCAAACACAACATCCAATTCTCTCAAGCATACAATGTTCAGCAACAAAAGAGTTCCATCCAAATTACAAAAGATCATGGAAAAAAATTGAATTCAAACAAGATGGCATATTGATCCACCATAGTAGGATCTAGGGTGCTCCAATGTACAACAATTCATGTGTTCTTTTTTGAAAGAAATGCAAGGCAACCATCACAAAAAGGGAAGAATGCGACTACAATCCTAACATACTCAAGTTTATTCTGACCTGAAGTTCTTGTGAAACTATAAGATCATAAGTTTTGATTTTGGCTAGATGATATCCATAAATGTGTGAAAAATATGATTTGGACATCTACTTTCAAACATTCATTTTTGTTGATTGTATGGCCAATGATGTAAAGCATAAATCTCACACCCAATGAAATTGTGAATCTTGAATAAACAAGTTTTGACTGCAACCACCAAGAGAAGTACAACCAAGTGGGATGGAGATTAACATGACTCCACCAAGGGCTATAGAGGTGAAGAGACGAGCAACCATCATGGACATAACAACATTATTGGACAAAGGTATTTGCATTCCAGTTCTTGACATATTCATGTGGATATAGACGAAATATAATTATGATAAACATGTTGAGAAGTTAAAGAACTGGAAAGACATCAATGAAGAAGAATAATGGGTTAATAAAGCATGGCTTATCATTCTATTTTTTATAAAGTAAGAAGCATTAATTCCATATTTAGTGCTAGAATTTCTAAACACTTTTATCTCAAGGGCACATATACCTATTTTGGCTACCAAGACAAGGTTTATGTGATTATATATAGTTGATTGTATATGTTTTTGGAGTATGTGCACAAGGGTATGTAGAAGACCTGAAAGGGCAAGTTAGTAAAACAATAACATTATAAGCTTTACAGGGTTGTAAAATTGCACCCACAAATTTTGTAAGAGATAAATGGAATGTAAAGAATTTGGGTTTACCATACTTGGTGAGATACCCTGCAATCATATCTATGATTTATCAGAAAGAGAAGGTGATTTATATTAGCAATAAGAATGTCATTATGTTGATGAGAGTAGAGAAGGGGAAGAAGGTAGATTGGGCGCAAATTATGTACAATAGTTTGTGTAGTGAACTACATTGGTGGTACAAATATGTCAAGGAGAATAGGGGGACAAGAAGGAAACATGTGAGTCAGCCTTGATCTTGGCAAATATGTTTAAATGTTTATTTGTTTACCAAAAGGACAAATCCACATAAACTACAGACCAAAGTCAAGAGGACCAAAGAAGAAATGCACGTAGCATTGGAAAACAAATGAAAAATTATGTAGTAGAATCTCTAAGGAGTGTTCTCAAGAGGAAGAACAAAGTTAAGGAAGGTGGAGCCTTAGGATCAAGGCTTTAAAAGATGATGAGAGATAGTGGCACCATCTGTAGTGCCAACAGTGGTACATGTAGGTAGGCAGAGTGTTGAAATACCACAAATGTCATCTTCACAAGATAGAGATGAAGGAACAAATGCAAAAGGTCAAGAAGGAACATGATATTAGGTTTATAGATGTTGAGGAACATCCACCAATGGATGGGGACATATATGAAAATTGGATGGATAATAATGAAAGTCCACAAAATTTGCAACATCAATAGCAACAACGACATCAAACACAAGGACGTGTACATGTTAGTGGACTACAGATGAAAAGGATGGAAACACAACCTTCTTTGATAGTATTCAGACCACGAGAGCTACATGTTAGTAGACCAAGATCTACAAAAGTTTGGGCTAGGGAGTAGAACAATACATGAGCTTGGATTTTTTGGAGAAGGATCAAAAATCCTACAACATAGACAAATACACCAAAATCTATGGAAAAGGTAGTTACAAAAATGATGCAAGCTGATAAGACAACTGAATTGTTTCAGACCATGGTTATTGTGAGTTTGAATATGGGGAATTGGAATTTGGAAATGAGCAATATAAAGAACATATTAAGCATAGAAGAGAAAGATAAGGTAACATTGTAAGAGGAATTAGACAAGGAGAGGGATTTCTAGAATAAGTATAACCACAATATAAAAATATGGAGGAAGAACATGACAAAAAATGAACAAAAGATCAAAACGTTCATACTCAAAATGAAAGAAAAGAATGGAAAGTTCAAAGAGAAAATAGGGTTGATGAAATCACAAGTTGAAGAATTGAAGGAGTTGAGGAAAACGACTAAAGCTTAGGAATCTACAAAGAGAAAATGGATGGAGACATTATTCCATTACAAACAGTAATAAAAGCCCTTGAATAGTTAGGTAGAAGCAATGATTAAAAAGAAGAAGGAGAAGGATAATGTATTAACAGATTTGGAATTGATTAATTTGAAGAATGTTTCTCTGTTTAATTTTGAAAAACTCAAAAGAAGAACAACAAAAGTAGAGATAAAGAAGTTAATGGAGATAAATAAAGAGCATAAGAGGAATTTGCAACAACTACAAAAATAGTTGGAGAGTGCAAATGAAAAAAGGAAAAGTCCTAACCTAGTATATGTGAAGAAAAGATTGGAAGATTCTGAACAAATGTTGCAATATTACATTTTGATGAGAACAAATCCTTTCATTGAAGGATTCTGATATAGAGTTTAAGGAGTGGTGGGAATTTAGAGAAAAATATTTTGTTAACGAGTTGGAGAAAAATCTAGCCTAACATAGAATTAATGAAAGGATGTACATGTACAAGCTAGAAGTATATCAGAGAATTTTTCCAAATTGTGTATGTGGAAGTCCAATAAGCATAAATACATCAGGCCAAGATGAGGAGAATGAAGCAGGGCCCAATGGGACAACTCAAAAGGAGGAGGTGTAAACTAAAGAACCATAGATAATCAAGGGAGGAGGTCAAGAAGAAAAAGAACCACATATCATTCAAGAACAATAATAGATGGAAACCACTCCAGCAATAGAGGTTAAGCAACCACAGATGTAGCCATTAAAAGTGGAACCATAAAGTAAGTTAGTGGAAGAGGAGGTTAGAACTATACATTTAGAAGTAGGTGTAGAACCATTGGTTGTTGTATAGAATGAGATTACAGAAACTGTAGTTAAACAACTAGAAGCCTAGGATGTCATACAATGATTTCATTCCAATTTTCTATTGTTCCACAAGGATTTCAAGGACCAAATCCAAAGTATAGGGGGGTAATGTTAAGGGAATAAGCAAATTACATTATTTTTGGGGACTTACAAGCCATTATGGACAAGGATAGGTCATTGGACATTGGCGGTTTGAATTTTGAATTTTTGTTTAGTTTTGTTGATTCATGTTGATGGTGACTTATGGACTGCCCAAAAGTGGGAATTTTGGGGAAATGAAAAACATTCATAAACACGTAGTTTTGGAATTAGAGGATAAATGTAGGTACATGTAGAAAACTACAAATTTTGTTGTTGGATATTACAAATTTGGATGTGTTGTTTGAAAACATTTTAGTAGAACATGGAATTTTGCTGTAATTTTGTTGAAGTTTTTAATCAACCACGAAGTATAGACTTCTTCATTGATTTCCATATTCAATTTGTTGTGTGAATCATTTGTGGTATTAAAGGTATCTTGAAAATGAACTATAATTCTATTTGTAGTTTTTTTTTTTACATTATATTTTGAAATACAAATTTTAGTTATCATAAATAACCATGAATCTCATGTATTGATGGATTGCATAGATGTGTGTGTTTAGAATTAGTGGAGAATTGTGAATGTGTGAATATTTACAGTGCAAATATGTTGTTACAATAAGTGTCCATAGTATTTATGGGGGAATAAAGTTCACATCTACCATGGCACCCTTAGGTTTTGTTAAGTGTTTAGGCAAATTAACCTAGGTTGCAAGTATGAGAACTTGAACTCTTCACCTTCATGATGAGAAGTCAATTCCTTAACCAATGAACCACATTTCATAAAATGTGATTTTTTGTGAACATACTATATATATATATGAACATCTTTAATACTACTTACATACATAAGTAGGAGGGTAGGAAATTGGTAGGTAAGTAGATTATGTAAGCACTAGAAGAAATATTGTAATATGTAACCATTCAACTTACAACTACATGCGACTACATGTAACTACCTATCATTTGCAACTTTGTTTTATCATTTTTACGATTGGTCATTGTCTTTTAAACTTTATGACTATTTCTGCAACTATGGTGCAATTATTAAATTACACATCCTTCCATATTGACTAGCTTCTTAAGTTTTTCATCCAAGAATAGGCTCCTATGTTCTTTTAGTTGCAAAATTAATGACAATTATGGTGTGTTTATACATTTAGTGTACATTAAGGTTTTGTGGACTACATTAAAAGTATATTACATTTTTTTATTCAAGGTATATTAAACATATTTGACTTGTGTTCATGGTATGTTAAGACATTTAGTTTGCATTCAAAGTATATTAAACATATATTTGACCATATTATGGGCATATTCGATTGAATTTTATTTTATTTTGATTTTGTATGGTTCATTTTAAAATACCATCTTTATTAAAGTAGGATTAAATTATAGTAGCAAAGTCATATTAATATGATATATATGTTGTATTAAACGAACATTAATTATTGATAATTTTTTGTTCTCAAATAGTTCATTAATTAGTATAAAATATGAACTAATTTTAAAATTTTAATCGATTAATTTAATTTTAACTAATACCAACTAATTAAGTAATCAATTATTATTTATTAATTACTCCAAAAAAATTGTTGATTAATTAGGTATTAAATCGTAAATTGATACAATACTTAATCATTATTCATGAATTATTCATATTAATATTTGATTGATTAAGAAATATATTATAATTCTTATTTGATTATAATTTAATTTATTTCTATCAACAAGTCAATAAGTTTATAAATAAATATTCTGTATTTAATATTTATCAATCAATGATTTATCAACAATTAATTGAATATTATTCAATATTGAGTAACTATGAAATAACTAATTATTCTAAATAATAATTCAGATAATTACTATTGGATTATTTCTTCTTTAATTCTGAAATATATGATTAAATTTGAAATATTTCAATAATCTGATTTAGATAGTTAATCAAGAGTTATGGTTGAGGGTTAGGCTTTATTCATAACATGTTATATTTGACTAATTTATTTTTAATTATTTATTATTTAATCAATATTAAGTACTAGTGAATGTATAATTTATTAATATTTATTAAACTATGCGATAGTTAATATTTATTAATAATTTGTTTTGCTTAATAGTTAATAAATATTAATAAGATACATTAATGGTTTATTGAAACTGATTTAATGTCTACTAATTATGTTAACAAGTTGGAAATTTAATAATTTATAGTTAATATTCAGGAATTACCAATCAGAATAGTGTATTTTGTTGGATAATCAATTATTCCCTAATTATTTTATATTTGATTAGCTGATTACTAGCAATTTAAAAGGTTTATTTTCAGAAGTAAAAAGGGTATTTTTATTTAATAAATTTAATAAATATTATTATTATTATTTGTTCACACCAAGGTTTTAGTTAGGCCTTAAAGCCTTCCAAGCCACCCTTTGTTAGAGGGAAAGCGGTTGACCTTAAAAATAATTGCCAAATAATTAGGTATATTAAAAACTTAAAATATTTATTTGATTAATTAATTAATTAATTCTTGAAATAATTTATTATTTATTTTGAATTATTATTATGAACCAATTGATTAGTTGTTGAAAGCTTTCAAAGAATACTGATCAATGTTACTTCTAACATTATTAAAATAATTAAACAATAATATTTAGTAAGTAGTTTTGTCACTCGATAAGTGGACATGTAATTCGTTATTAGCTAATTAATTAGTTAGTTAATTAGTTGCTTATTTTTAACATGTTTAGTTTTATAATTCACAAAACTAAAAACAAGCACAAAACTTGTGAAAAAATTAGTTTGACTTGCAAGTGGATTTGCAATTAAGGTGCAACTAAAAGGTTTAACATATATGTTTTGTCTTCTAATGTTATGTTACAAAGTATATTTATAGAATGTGCCTTCTCTTTGGATTTCACATTAAAAATCATGTGGCATTTGGGTTGAACTCAAAAAAATTTAACCTTAAAGGCAAGACATAAAATAAAATAAAATAAAAGTATTTACATGGTTAGTTCTCAATTAACATACTTTTGTACCTTTTTACTTTCCTACCTATTTACGTGCCTTCCTACATAGATAGCTAGGTGGGTAAATAAGTAAATAATTTGTGTAAATATGTATCCCATGTAGGTAGGTGTATTTCTATGCACATAGTTTTACCTACCCACCCACCTATGTAAGTAATTGTTTATTTTAATTTATTTTTTGACAAAATTTAATCAATATGTCATGTGGCAACTTTTGATTGTATCATGTGTCACAATATAAATCATCTAAATTGAATAATATTAATGGATGGTTGAGATCAAGATTTCAATGAAAATTTAATTTTCATTAAAAATTATTCCAAATGCCATGTGTCAAAATTTCCTTTGTCCAAATGTCATCATGTAAATAATTGAAATTGGACCATGTTGATTTTTCTTTGTTATATATTATATAAAATCATATAAAAATTTCCAAGTTTTGCCACGTGTCAATTTTTGATTAGAGTATGTGTTGAAATCTATGGCCATCCATAATGGATGGCCTAGATTAACATTGCAATAATAAAAAAATTGCCCAAAAAAATTATTATGTTGAGAAATGGCAATTAGTGATAGGGTTACTTACTAGTTGCAAAAGAATGGTTAGTAGTTACAAATGTTATACATTCGTCAAAGCATGGAAGTGTATACATTGATCATATACTTCATCCATGGGAAATGTGTTGACATCACGTTAAGTCATCATTTGCAACTAAATGTTCAATGTGATTTCATTTATGTAACTAAAGGATTTTTTAATTGCAAAGTTGATTGCAACTATTTTTTAATTACAAATTATAGTCGCAAATTAGCATTTTTTTACTAATGAGGTAACCTATGTGGGTAGCCTAAGTAGGTAACATGTGTAAATAGGTTGGTAGCCTAGCCAAAGAATATAGGTGGCCTAGGTTAGCCTAGGTATGTAACCATGTAGTCACATTGTATTGGCATGTACATAACAATGCATTCACATTGTAGTTGGATTATGGTTTAACAATGTTGTATATCCAAATTCGATAATCCTAAATCCACATTAAACAAAGGTTGTTAAATTTTTTAGTTTAACTACCCAATTAAATCAAGTTAGTTGATTGAAATAAATTGGGTTATGTTTTTATCTTGAAACTAGTTCAAGTGTGAAAAAAGTTTGGGATATTTGGTGTGTGGGATATAATCCCAAATTGTATGTGTTTTAAATCACTTTTAGTTGTGATGCACCATTTGAGGTAGTTCTATACCATTTACGTTATGTGTGTGGACAATGATGGTTATAGTTGTTGACTAATATTGGGCGGATATTATTTTTTTCAATATCCATTAGTTTCGGTTATCTAGTTTATCAATATCTTCGATTTTGGTTTTATTTTATTTAAATTTTTGTTTCATTTAACATATCTTGTAAGGACATCATTTTTTTCTAAAACATTAATGTCAAATTTCAATATTAAAGACATCTTCCAACATAATATCCATTAGAGATCTCAACTTTTTAGATAACAAAATACAATAGTTTCAATCGAATAATCCATCAAGATAAAATTACAAGCCCAAAATTTCATTTATTTGAAATTCCACTTCATATTATTCTAACTCTTCCTCTAGGGCAACATTAGAATCAAATTAGTAGGTGAACTACAACCCACTTAAAAATCATTGGGCCAATTTTTACTAACAAATATTAATTTAACTAAATTATTTGATTGCATGTGACATATGACATATTTGTAAATATTCTAGCCAATGAAAATATATTTTCAATTTGTATTTGGGATCCCACAATGTCAAGAATTTGATAGGCAATAAATGCAATGGTTGAAAAGAAAGACTCGTGTTTCCCCACCATTCCAAAGGACATTTAATGTTTTTCACATCCATTTGATATTTTTCAAACATCTGTAACTCCCTATTCGCCAACTCCTTGGTTGGTTCACTAGTCTTAGTAGACATTTCAAAAATGTCAAGCTTGGAATCTTCATCAATTTACATACCTCTCACAAGTCCAAATTCTACCATAGGGTGTAAGATTTGGTGGCATTTCAAAAGCATTGGAAACAAGGATTGTTTTTCATACCCTTCCACAATGGAAACCCCATGTTCTTGACCAATAATAGATGAAACTAATAAGAGATTTTTTAATCTTGGCCTTAAGGTTAAGGATAACATATTATGGGATTTATCTTTTTCATATTTATTAAAAAATGAAAGAAATCCATTTGAAATCCCACATACTTCTTTTTTGATGATAAATGCAAATAATGACAACTTTAAAGCAACAACAAAATCATCATCCATCAAAAATTACATACTAGATGAGATTCCATATTTTATTTTTAAGTTTAAAATCATGGTAATTGTTGCATGCAATGCATAAAAAAACAATGAATGGCCATGATATTGGTTCAACACACTACCACTAACGACTAGAGAGAACATAAACAATGATTTGAAATATATGCCAAGTTAAAAGTGGAGGAACACAACCAATAATCCTCACTATTGTTTGTTAACTATAACAAAAAAAATTGTTGCCCTAAATTGTAATGTTTCTTGGAATAATTTGCAAACCTTCATAAGCACATCAAGGATCAAGAAAACAATTTGAAAACCCCAAAATAAAAAAACCTTGCATAAAGAAATAAAATAGAAAAAAAATGCCTAAAAATAACACTAACCTAGTTTTCATTAGACTCTTCAATTTCTTGGCCTCAAACTAGCTTCACACATGCCTTGTTCCATTTTTGCCAACCTTTGCTAGATTTCTTTAAACAACTAATGCATTTATGTAAATTTACATTTGCACATTTGCCAAAAACACATTTGAGACCCCTCCCTATAAACTTTTTCATTAGTGGTAGCATATTGATAGGCTTTGGAAAAAACATGCTCAAAACAATTCATTTGAAAGCTTTCTTTCAAGTTTAAAACTTCACATTTCACAATAAATTTTAGTACAATTATCAATATGTTCAAATTTGAACCTTTATTCTTGACATATGTTATTATTTCATTTTTCAACCCATATATATCCAAAAGATCAAACTTTTTTTTGCCAATGTTGTCCTACTATGTCAATTTATTCAAATAAATCAAGAATTACATGTTTTGGCTTCCAATAAGACCCCAAAAATATATAATTAGATAATCACAACATGTGTACCCTTGGACATCCATGAATCAAAGTTGGTAGTGGCATAATAATAATTTGTAAAAGAAACCAAATATATGTTTGTTCAAAATTTTCCACTAGGCCAATAAAACATTGTGCAAAAAAACTTTTTTGAAGGAAATTGAGCACAAGGATAGAAATGTAACACTAACCGCTTTAACAATACACTAATCACAAATTGTAAAGGGAATTTTGTTTATTATAAAAAATGCAAGGTCCTCCATAAACATGTTATGCTCCACATCATTATTTTAAAAGGATTTTTTGAAGCATAAAAGTCAAAAATGGAAGAACCAATGACATTTACTTTGTTTTTTACACATTGTCTAAATTTCTTTTTACTATGTTGTTAACCTCTTTTTCAAAAATTAAAAAAATCATTAATTTTTTTCCATCAATATGTTTTTTCAAACATGTCATTCAACTAGTTTTATAATAGGATATTATTAAACATTTCTTTACTTATTTTCTTGGATTTAAAAAAAGACTAAATTTAGAATTAAAAATATATACAACACATGATCTCAAGGGCTTGAAATGAAACTTTTGCAGTGTCATTAACACAATAAAAAAAACCAACATCGACCATTTTTATATGTGGGTACTATTTTTTTTCTTTGAAATTGCAACTATTTCAAAATTTGTTTAATTTTTCTCTAGGAAATTTCAGAAGAAGAAAAGGGAGTAGAAAGAAGAATACGAATAAAAGGAAAATGCAAAAATGCAAAAAACAAAGTGGGGCCAAATTTGGAGCTCTAACCCTTTTATAAATCCTTGAATTTAGGTTTGGAGGTGGTGGTTGCCTTGAAAACATTGCCTACCATTTTTTCCCCTTCAAATTCAAGCCCTAACCCTCCAAAACCTATTTTCATGTTTTTATTTTTAAAATGGATGTCCTAGCTCCTACCTTTTTGTGAGTTGTGATGTCCAAATTTCAACAAGAATTTGATTTGTTGCCCAAATTTCAACTTTTAAAAATCTATTTTGGATATTAATTGATTGGATCTCGTATTTACAGGGGTTAGGATATCATTCAAGATATCATTTTTTAAAAATATTCAGAGGGTTTTAAAGGTGATATATGAGGTGACATCTAAGTCTAATATTTGAAATTTTCTAATAATTGGACTCGACATTGGTGTTGACATGGTATTGCATGATGGGGTTACTAGGTATTAAAAATGTGGGAAATAACCTTACTATGGGATTACATTTCATTAGGTAGTTTTGGATAAAATAAAGACGAACATTGCAATCAAAATAAAAAATCCGGATTAATGTTGTGGCAAATAGGTTGCTAGATCTTTGATTTAGTTGTAGGTCAATGTTTTTGAAAAGACAAATTGCTTTCACCATTTAGAGCCTTTGTCCTCCACTACAGTTGTTTTTCATTCCTTTTAAATGCATTCAATTTGAAATTAGATATTGCAACTATCATCCAATGACCATTTGCAAAGACAAAAATAAATAAAGAACTACAATTGTCCATATCAAAGAAGATAATTACATCTATTTACAAATAAGGAAACAAAGAAAATTGAAAATATATATACCCAATGCAACAACTTTCCTTGGAACACTATTCGCTTGTATTCCAAACACAAAATACATCTATTTCTTTACTCATTTTAGATTTCAAGAAAACCACAAGAAAGAATGAGAAACCAACAAGGTTCCTCACCATCCATAAGGCACAAAAATACACAATCCTCTCATACAAATATAAACTTCATCCAAATCTCATGCACGTGTTATTAAATTGTGGCAAACCACTTGCCAACCACCTTATCCTCGAGGACTAACTAACCTAGTGGCTTCATTTCATAGTAACTAAAAGATGGTCAGTTCACACCCAACATTAGTAATTAATAAAATTACTAGGAGACCCTTTATGCTAGATAGATTAAAAAGCATATTTATTAACAAATGACTGAAGATAAATGGTTAGCAAAGTACAAGGGACATGTACAACTACATGACATTATTGTGAAATATTATAATCATGAAAACCACTTTTGACGTAGTGAAATGCTAATAACACAAAATCTAACATGAACATAGCACATGATGTTAGTGCAATTTAAGGCCAATGTTTGTTAACAAATTTTTTGAAACAAAATTGTAGATTTACAAGGTAATGTCATTTGTCTTAGATGTAGAAGGTCCTAAAAAGGTGTTATAAGTCAATGCAATGTAGCCCTTCTTCCTTTCCATGTTGCACTACCACGTCCCTATTACCATCACCATTCTTCCCCTCCTATGGTCTAACAACAAAAAAATGTTGAGTTAAAATCATGCCATAGATCTATTTGGGGCAACATAGTTGAACTTCAACCTCTCCATCAAATTGCTTGATGAAGTTCAATGCTCTCATTGTTTCAAATTGATGTTCAAATTCAAGCTTCCGAACTTACAAAACGAATGTAAATAACTTATTACATTTGTACAAAGAAAATAGATTAAAATTACTAAAGAAACAAGAAATATAAATTGATTATGAATTTGTTTTGAACTTTGCACACAAGAGTTTTGTAAATTGCGAAAACACAAATCATCAAAGACAAGTGAAAAAGAGCTTTGAGCACAAGAGCTTCCTAAAACATGGAAACATGAAGCATCAAATAGGAATGAGAGAGGCATTTGAATGTGAGACTTCCTAGAACATGAAAACATAAGTAACATTAAACATTGATTCCAAGCACATTAGCTATCATCTTGACAAGGGAATGGAATGGACTAGGTGTGAATGAACATCATGTTGCAATGAATAATTATAGGTATACCAGTAGGCTTTAGATCTTAAGGGTTGTTCACCCTAACGAGCCTAGTAGTAGGTGTGAAGGTTGTTTTACACCTATATATAGGCATAATTTCCTTCCCATCCTTTTTTAGGAGGGATATTCATGGATATAATGTGCTTTCCAAATACACTTAGGAAATTGTTTCAAATGCTTTATGTATACATGGGTGAGCCAAATGTGAAGGTGAAAGTATCTGAACTTTTAGAAGTTGTCCAATTTCTTTAAAAAATCTTAAAATAGCTTTTAATATGGGGAGTGTTATAGGTTAGGAAATAGACTTTTGTGATGAATGAATCCATAAGGGCCGTGACCAAAAACAAAAAAAAAGTTTTGAAATTTGAATTCATTGACAAGTAGTTATGTAGTAATAAAAGTACTTTGAAACTTTGACACATGTTTGTCAAAAAAAAAAATTAATGTTGAAATTTTCATTTCAACAAATAAAATATATTCTTGAGGATTCAATATTTTCCTTCACAAAACTTTGATTTTTCAAGAAAAATAAAATAAAATTTCAACATTTCTGAAAATAATATAATTACTGTTGAAGCTGCCAAGGTAATATGGCAATAGATCAAAATCACATTGGATAGAAACCAATTGCGTTAGGCTAGAGTATACCTAGTTCCAAATTCACACATTTTCAGGCTCTTTTTTCCGCCTTCACAGAGCAAGTTCCCAAACCCTAAACGACGAGACTGTGCGTTGGAGCACGGAAGGGCGCCCGGGACCAGCGAGTTGGAAAGGAGTAGGGAATGAAGTGCGAGAGCACCGTGCTGGAGCACGGAATCGGATCTACTGTGTGCGCTTGACGTAGAAGGGGCTTGGATTTGTGTTCTTCGTTTCGCGTTGAGGGTCGTCAACCCTTATACTAAATGGTGAGTCCTTTTTTTGCCGACGGATAGAGGTGTAGTGCGATTTGTAGATCCCGAGGATTAGATTCGCATGTGGAAACAGATCCGGAAGAGGATCTGCGGTTTTTTGGCCTTGTCAGTAACCTTGAATGTTGTGTAAGGGTTTGTTGACTTTTGGATATCATATCTGTGAGGTTCTGCTATTCGCAGCTCGTCGAATAGTTTATCTGTCTTGTCATAACAAACTGGAAGCGGTCCTAGAACCGTGAAGAGACAATGAGCATTTCTTGTCTGCCGACAGACAGGGCTTCTCAATTGTCTTCATCTCTTGCTCCGAATCGTATCATCAATCCCCTATTTCTTCCTCTCTGGTACTGGTCTTGGTGGACACTATCCCTCTGATGCTACGGGGGATGTGTTGATGTCATGCAGGCAGAGGGAGAGCAGTATGGACATCCTGCGGTTTGCTTTTTCACAGTCATCTTCAAGGTTAGGTTTCTTGAACTTTCTGCATTTCAGATTTGCAGGAAGGCACCAATTTCTTTGTGTGTTTAGTTTGGAAATATTCACAGCAATGACTTGATTTTTTGGACCCTAATAGTCTGTATTGCTTTCAAGGTATGTAGTATGTACTCTGATTGGACTACTGATGATGCAGTGGCTGGCTTGCTTGCAGTTTTCCGCCCTTGCATTTTACGTTCTGTGCTCAATCTTCGTCCAGAGCTTTGTCATCCAATTTGTTGTTACAGTGCTCCTCATCGCACTTGACTTTTGGACAGTGAAGAATGTAAGTGGGCGGATATTGGTTGGTCTGCGCTGGTGGAATGAAGTGAATGACCAAGGCGAGAGTGTGTGGCACTATGAGTCTCTTGATCAGCAGGTGATATATAGATTGATTACTTTCATGAATTCCATGCTTTCCCTGGACACATTCAAGACCAATACTAATCTTATTAGATGTCATTTCCTGAAAGAAGGGTTAATGCATTTGATATCAGTAGTGTGCACCAGGACCAGGGTATGTGGAGCTTGTTTAGTCCCTACTAGAGAGGTTTGTCAAGACTCAAAACATGAAGACAGATGAAGAAATTGTGTAACAGGTAGACAGGGCTTCTGCTGTTGTGGTCATTACTCAAGTGAAAATTCTAAGGAACCAGATGTCACTAGCAGTTACTTCAAGAGTTTTGGCAATGCCTTTCAAGTGAGTTTGTATCTGTAGGACAAGATCTGTTTACAGATATCTCAATGCCTAATGTAATTGAGCTGCTTGGGCACTATTGCAGACTTTGGAGACCTTAAACAAAAAGGATTCGTGGCTTTTCTGGTGGTCACTATACCTCACTGTAAGCCACAACTTCATGCAAAACCTCTTTTTGTGGTTGAGATTGGATCCACTTCGGATTCAATCCTGTGTATAAGTTGTAAGCTCCTAGTTTCTGATTGGCAAGCTTGCTTGTCTTCCTGTAGGCCTCAAAGTGTTTCCACAAGGGTTGCCAGTGAATAAGATTTACTGGCTAGGCTAACAGGAACATTTGTGGCAGCCTGTGGCATGGGTAGCGCTGGGTATTGTTGCTGTTATCAAATTTAATCTGGACTATCTTCTGGTGGTTGGAGTTGCTCTTGTTCTCAGCACAGCCAACATCATTGGCTTCACTAAGTGCCATAAAGGTATGCAAAACTTGTTGCCTGCAGTCCTACTCTTGACTCAATATAACTCTTATAACTCTATATAGAGGTGTATCGCAACATAGGTTACCAATCCTTTCGTTTGTTGACTACATGGTTAGAGATATTTGGTTATATAGCTGAATGTTTTGATAGTTTCAAATTTGTTACCTTTCTCACAAAAGCAGGGCAGGGTTTGGAAGTTGGAGTAGGTTTTACATTGCAGCATTCAAATTAATCTTTGACACTGGCCTATTTGTGTTGGAGCAGATGCAAAGAAGCAAATTCAGCAGTTTGCATCACAAACAGTGGCATCTCACATGGCTAACACTTTCCAATCTGCTTTCACTGTCTAGATTCCTTTCCATTCATACATTAGTGTTCTGTATGCATGCAACCTTTGATTCTTCATAAATTTGTGGGCTCTTGTCCATGAGTTCAATATGCAGTTGTGCAATTAGTCTATCTAATGTAGCTTATAGGTGCAAGTCTTCTGTTCATGAAGATCCTGAGCATCGCTGGAATGTGCTCTGCTTCAGCCCTGACTTTGTTGTGTACAGGTTCCTTCATATAGGAAGATGGTCTAATTGATCTGCAGAGGCATCACTTTAGTTTGTGGATTGTAATTTTTTGAAGTCTTGTGTTTTGACAATTTTGGTGACCAAAGTTTAGGCCTCTTTGCTCTGTGTAACTTCATTTGTCTGGGAAGCTGGTGCAAACCAAGAGATTGTTTCATGTGACATTGTCAGCATATTCTGTATGTGTGGTCATGCTCAAGCATACATTGGTTATATCCCCCCCTGGCAACATACTGCAGGAAACATGATGAGAGATGAGAACCGGTATGGTGTGATTACACATTGATTTCAGAGCCTTCTCTTGAGAGAAATTTGCCCTAATTCTTCAGGTGATCCTTTACTTGTCTTGGTAAGTTGGAAAATGCCAGTGGGAGCCTAGTATGGAAGGCATTATATTCTGGAAGGGTTAAGGTGTTAGGCTTGTTGACCCTACTAGATTGGTCCTGCAACCTCTGGAAGTGATTTGCTGTGCATCTTCTGGGCACCTCATTAGCCAGTTTTCGAAATGCTGCATATCTCTATGAGGCAGGCTTCTGAGAAGCAGGGCATGGTGGAATCCTTCAATACGGCTCACTAGACATTAAGCTCAATCATATTGGTTTCTCCAGCTATGTAGGACCTTGGGAAGTTCTTTGTCTGAAAGTTGAATTGATACTGAAAGCCATGAAAGCACTGAACATCACCATGAAAGCTTTGTCTCAGGTGTATCTTCCCAACTGTGAAGTGTAGCTGTGATTTGGAATTCTTATTGACTGATTATTGACATCCTGCATTGTGTGATTTCTTCTATTGAAACGCCATCCTGGAAATTTTCTGGTACATTTGAAGGTCCTGCTGAAGACTTTTGTGCATAGTTTTCTATTCTTGTTTGTTTTTTTGGAGAGGTGGAATCAATTCTATGAGGGTGGGGAACCAGTGAGTTGGCAGTCAGGTCATGGGTGGAACCAGTCCACAGAGTGAGTTGCAGCTTCCTAGATGCCATGTCTTGATCATTAAGAAAGCTACAAACCAAAGAAAATAAGGTGGTGGTAAGTAGATATCTTTGTTTTGAATGCTGGTGAATTGTATTTGCCTTCCATGTTCATTTCCCTTTTGTAAGCTAAGTATCACAATGGGAGATTGTACTCCATCCAAGTACCACAATTGGAATACACAAATAAGAATGGCTACCTACATGGTCATGTTATCTTATTCCAAGTGCTGCAGAGAATAAACAAATGAACAAACTACACACCATAGTAATATCTCATCCTAAGGGCAGAGCAAACAAACACAAAGTCATGTGTATATGCCTAGTGGTTTGAGGTTGTATGTATGTTATTGACTGAATTATTACGGAAACATGTTTCAAGTCAATAAGTTATCTGCACAGACAGTAAAACCCACAAGCAGAACCTTGAGTTTCACTGAAATTGAGGACAATAATCAAAATGTAAGATGGGACTTTGCCAAGGAAAATATGAATAAAAGAAAACTTAAACTTCCTGTGTCAACTGTGGACAATTTGAGTTTCCTTTTCTCATCATTCTTTTGTTTCTTGTGTTTTGTCTATGTGTTTATCTAGGGGCTACCTATGTTGTGGGATACCTTGATTTTTGATAATTCTTATCTTAGATAGCCCATAACCTAAGTAGGTCCCTAGGTGATCTTTAGATATTGTTTCAGCATCCCCCCAAAATAATTCTTAAGTATCCTTTAACTTGGGAAATTTTTTTATAACCTCCTTGGTAGGTCTTATGCAGGTTCCTAAGTAGCCGCAGGTAATCCACAACCTAGGTAGGCCAATTGGTATCCCCTAGATGGATCCTTAGGTAGCTCCTAGATAGGTCTTTATGTAGCCGTTTAGGTAAGTAGGCTCTATGTAATCTCTCATGTAAGCTTTTCATCACCCTTGTCCTACATAGGCAGGTTGCCCATGGGTAGGTGCTAGTCCCCTTCCTAAGCAGTCTTTTAGTCTATGTGACTATAACATAGATAGACTGTAATTTAGTTTTAAAAAACTGTGATGACCACTTTTGGGTGGTCATCTTTCGTGTTGAGAAGTAATTCTCACTTTGGTAGACTTTATAGATATCTTAGAAGGAATGATGAGTGAGTACATGGAGGATCAACGTCAAATTATTTAAAGGATAACTTTATTATCAAAAATATATTGCTGATAATTTTTGATGATGTGAAGATACATTTGCAAGTATAGTGGACATTGCTAGAGTAGATTGAACAACCAAGATTACATTGTGGCATCAGAAATCTTTTCAAAGACAGGATACTATACCAGCAAGTTTAATGTAAGCATTTTGCAAAAGTCAAGTGGGTATGCCTGCCAGTGAGTACACCATAAAATCTATCTTATGACGAGTTGAACTGTCCAGAATCACACCCATGAACTGTGTGCATCTGTGTAAGTACAACATCAACATTGTTCTTGTGGGTTGTTCAATTGTGATTGAACTCTAGAGTTCAAAAGTAGAGATTTTATATTCACATTACTCTTAAGCCCACCAATCCTCCTCACATGTGCCAAATCCATTACCAACCTTTTTTTGAAAGGTATGAACTATGAACTAACCCAAAAATCACCACCAGATTCTCTATTCTTGACATGTGAAGTACATGATGCACAAAACCTTTCACATAAATGTTAGTATTGGAGGTGATAATGCTGAACTCTGGGCTATTCTGTCAAACCCTAATTCCTGACCAAGTGCGAATTATGTCTTCCAGCAATTCTGCAAAGACTTGTGTCAACAGAAGAGTTGGCAATTTGTGTGAAGAATATTGCTTCCTCTCTTAACCTTTGTCTGGCTTGGTTACCTGGCAAAATCTACTGGAGAGATTTTTAACCCATGGTTTTGGGAACAGGCCTTCTCTTCTTTGAAACAAGATGAACAAAATGCAAGCTCAAAGGAAGATGCAAAATGGAAGTCAGGTGGACCTGCAATGCATCATGCACCTAATTGTTCTTCTCACACTCCCCAATCCCTCTTATCTTCTTGAAGCAGCAACTCTCTTGGGCTGAAGCACAACTGGAACTGGTGTCTGCAATTGCAAAAAATTCAATCCTACAAAACATGCAGGGAATTGCATATGAAAGAGGTTGAAATTTCGGAAATTGGGTTCTCTTCCATGAGTTGCAATTCTATCCAGAGAGAGAGGGAAGTATAAAGATTGAGAGACAGAATTGAGAACTTTTATGCCAGGTTCTTGGCAGCAAATAGAAAGGGAAATGTGAAGAATGGGGTCCTTCAGACCAGGCTTTGTATCCATAAATAGTTCCATCTAAACAATGATGGATTGAATAGCTTGTGAAGTTCAGTTTAGAGCTTAGTGTCATTTTGTGGGGCAAGTAGACGTATTGCACATCATGTGATCTTGGTGATCCAGTTTCACCATTTTACGAATACTATGGAAGCAAGTAGTTGTTAGTTGTGACTTTCTTTCTAGATTGAATATTAACACATATCGGTGACAAGATGTGAACTCACATGATACTGTAAAAAATCAAACATCTAAAATTCATCTACCCATTCTATGATTCTTCAGGAGCTTTAAAATCCTAACCTTGGAAATTCCTCTGTTTCCATTCAAACTTTTTCAAATAGATGAGCATGCTGGAAATTTGCAAAGAGAGAAAGGCTAGAAATCTTTATGGCGGAGATTCTTGACATTCATGGCAACTGATCATCAATTCAGGCATGTTCAATTTTCCTTTCCCTTGTGTAGTGGACCATAAAAGTACGCTGGGAATGTTGAAGCATGGGAATTTTTGAAGGGAACAATGTTTTCAAAGTAATTCCCAAATATATGATCATTTTGGATTCTTATATTTCTGTATACCATAGTTGCTTGGCAGCTTTGGCACAAATTATATATTATTTGTAGAAATGTTGAAAATTTCAAAAGATATTTGTTTTGAAGAGAAAAAAATTTGGGAAGGAAAATACAGATTTTTTTTTTTCATTACCCCTAGTACAGGAAAGATGTTATACTCTCTCTTTCAACTTCATGGGCTTCTTGATTTGTGACTTGCATGGTTTTGCACAAAATAATGTAATTCATGTTCTGATTTTGCATAGTTTTTCAAAAATATTTTAATATGTTCTTTGCAGCCTCTGGTGAGATTTGAACCCAAAAGAGTAAAAGAAGGAGGATTTAGCTTACTTTCTGCTATTCAAAATTATTGCATTCGATTTTAAATTGATTATAAAATTCTCAGGTTGGTAGTTGTCACACCCCATGGTAGAACTGCACAAAGCATTGCAATGCCTTTTGGCTTTGCCTACCAAGGCAAGGATATTGGCTTAGATTCATTATAGAGTATAGTAGCTTAAGGGATTTTGGCCCCTAGGTAATAACAGGTCTATTTTTATATGAGGATTTTTGAAAGATGATATTTTGGCTTGTGTTGAAACTTGAGATTAGTAATAGAGTTATAAATCTCTTTAAGGATTTTGGTTTCTCTTAAAGGATTTTTTGAAGATTATATTTTTGAATTTTCATAATTCTTTTCTTCCCTTAAGATACTTTTTAATGCAAATGGCAAGGCCAGAGTGTTACGTGGCCCGGATTTCGTGTTCCACTCTTTCTTAATCTGATCTCACCCCTCGTTTTAAATAAATTTTTGACACCTCGTTAAGTTTTGATGAAGGTGTTTAATGTCTTGCATATAGTACAGGGGTAACTTTAACAGATGTATGTCAAACAATTTAATATTTGAATATTCCATTTCGAAAAATAAAAATCTCAAATACTCCAGAAGATTCTTTGGTTCCCTTCATTTAAAAAAAAAAACCTTATTGTTTGAGAAAATTATATTTTTGAGAATTTCAGCAGTTTTAAAAATAATATAATTTGTGCAAAAGCCACAAGGGCTGATGTTTCCCTTGTACCTTACAGTTTCAACACATGTCTGTCAAATAATTTATTAACTCTGAATATTCAATGTCAAAAAAAAAAAAAAACTATAACCTAGTACCCAACCCACAATTCACCTTCTGCTCAATTGACACCCAAACAAAACATGAATCATTAATACTATAGTACCTGATCTGCAATTCACCTTATGCTTGATTGAAACCCAAACAAGGGGTGTGTGTCACACTGTGGCCTTGCCATTTACATTAAAAAGTATCTTTAGGCAAAAGAAGAATTATGGAAATTCGAATATTTCACCATGCAAAAATCTAGTCTTCAAAAAAAAACCAAAATCCATCAAGATATCATGAGTCTATAATTAATCTCAAGCTTCAACACAAGCAAAAATATCATATTTCAAACATCCTCATATAAAAATATACCTATTATTGCCTTGGGGGACCAAAATCCATTAAGGTACCTTAATCTAAACACAATAACCTTGCCTTGGTAGGCAATGCCAGCAAAACATGATTCATGTACAAATATTAAACAGAGAAGAGAACTCCTGAGGACTGGAGCATTCTCAAATTAAGGGCACCTGAGATAGCAGCCTGGGAAGGGACATGCACTGGAATGGCTCCGAGGGTGTTAGGTATCCTGCATACTGACTAATAACCCAGCTGAAGACATTATTACATAACATAACACCCTCAAATGGAGGCATTTAGGAAATCCAAAGGGAGAGCAGACATTTCACTTCTCATGCTAGTTTGTGGTCTCACATTAGGGAAGCCCCTTGTGTGTATGTAGATTATTTGGAAACCAAATTTTGAAGATTTTTTTTTGCTCTGAAATTCTACTTTTCACTTAGTGCACACTTAAAATAGGCTTTTTGGCGCCGCACATTCCCTTGTAGCTCTAGTGGGCCATAGATACATATCTATCCCAACCCCCAAAATCTGTAAAAGAACACCAAAGAAAACATATATGTATAGGATGGATGATAAAAGGTCTGAAAACAGTTTTCTGTTGTGTTCCAGTTCCTTAGCTAACCATGGTAGTTAGCTCAGTTGCTTTGTTTTACTACCCACCTACTAATTAACAACAACCCACAAGCAGGTTGTTAGTTAGGTGAGAAAAACAGCCCTTACATAATGTATAAACCATCTACTTACCTAGTAGTTACCTATTTTCCTACCTACTTACCTATGTATGAGACGTATTTCCTACAGAATTGTTTACCAAGGTGAAACCAAATATTAACTCAGTTGAGGTTCATCCACAACTGAGCATTAACGGGTGGGCATCTGGTGGATGGTGCACTCGTGGGTGCTGGTTCATTGTGGCCTTGTAATCGTACACCTATGTACCCATAGGTGGGGAGATATAAGTGGTGCTTTGGACCTTTGGATGCGGCGAGGAGCACGGAAAGCCGTCGATTAGTCGGGAAGTCGGGAGTCCTCCCTTGCGCCTATAGAGGACGGGAGGTCGACAAAGCGTAGTTTCGGTACACGGGCCTGCGTTGGCGATGAACGAAGCTCCGCTCCGTGGCTTCTTGGTGAGGTCCCTTTGTTCCTCCGGATTCTCTTCGTGAATTGGCCTCAACCAGCGGCTAACGCCGTTACTTCAGTTGCAGACTACTGGGAGCGGGTGAGTGGGTGGGTTAGTTGTATGTCAGCTACTAGGCACTGTTCGTGGTTGGGTTCGCGTCTTATTATTACGTTTGCGAAGGGAACTGGAACTGGTCCCTTAGGGTTTTGCTGCACAGTAACTCAGGCGTGGTGAGGCAACGACGGATTGCACAGGACCTCAGGCATTGGCGAAGTACGCATTGGGTCTTCGGTTGTTTAGGGCGCTCGTAGGACGGGAGTCACCTTTATGGCCGGCCATGACTGAGGCGATCAGTGGCGCCTGCTGGGGTTTGAAGGATTGAGCTCACCTCTTGAAGTTTCCGAGGTTCGAGAAATGTGACCCCCTCCGCTGTGGAAATCGAGAATTGCGCTATATGTTCAGGCCCAGGCTATGTCCGCAAGGGGGATGCAGGTTGGGTGCGGAACATTCCTTTGATATCCCTTGCAGCTCTCTACTTGCTTGTGCAATGACATTCTTTATAAATACTAGTGCCGCATCAGTCGAAGATAAGGTGCGAAGTGCCTGACAGTAGGCGCACAAGACTGCATGGACGCATACGTACCTTATGTTGGGTACAAGATAACTATTGCCAATGCGGTGGTGGCTGGAGGGTATTAGTGCGGGAAAAAGGAGAGTGGCGTTAGGGTTTGCGCAGTGGCGTGCCATTCTTGGGGAAGCAAGGAGTGGAATAAGGTTTACTGTTGTTTAGTCAGGGATGGTTTTCAAGCTGAAGCGCGTGATCCAGCGTGGAACTAAGGCTTCAAAAGCAGACAACAGCAATGATGCAGCAGCATCGTCTGCTTCCACAGCACCTCCAGGTGGATCGACCTCAGCCCCTGCAATGGCTGCTCCACAGCCAGCGGTCACCAGAGCTGGCACAAATGTAGCTGCAAGCAGATTACTGGCTGCACCTGCTTCTCGAACTAGTGCACCACCGATACCACCTGCTTTAGCAGCACGCCTCGGACCACTGCAAGAGAAGTTACCAAATGGTGGTTTTGAGTCACTCCCGTTGTTTAGAGACGTGCCAAGCTCAGAAAGACAGAATCTGTTCATTAGGAAGCTTAATCTGTGCTGCTATATATTTGACTTTACAGATCCCACGAAGGACCTTAAAGAGAAGGAAATCAAGCGGCAAAATTTGCTGGAGTTAGTGGACTATGTAACTTCAGGGACAGGCAAGTTCACTGAAGCTGTGTTTGAGGATATCAGTAAAATGGTGGTGGCAAATCTGTTTCGTGCCTTGCCCCCCTCATCCCATGAAAACACAGGCTCTGACAGCTTTGACCCAGAAGAAGAAGAGCCTACTATGGAGCCTGCTTGGCCACATCTACAAATTGTTTATGAGTTTCTGTTGCGCTATGTTGTGTCCTCTGAAACTGATGCAAAGGTTGCAAAAAGGTACATTGACCAGTCATTTGTGCTGAGACTTTTGGACTTGTTCGATTCGGAGGACCCAAGAGAAAGAGAATACTTGAAAACCATACTGCACCGCATTTATGGCAAGTTCATGGTTCACCGCCCCTTTATCCGAAAGGCAATTAACAATATCTTCTATCAGTTCATTTTTGAGACTGAAAAGCACAATGGTGTGGCTGAGCTGCTGGAGATTCTTGGTAGCATCATCAATGGCTTTGCTCTACCTCTCAAAGAAGAGCACAAGCTTTTCTTGGCCCGAGCATTAATTCCTTTGCATAAACCAAAATGTATGTCAATGTATCACCAGCAGCTCTCTTACTGTATTATTCAGTTTGTGGAGAAGGACTTCAAGCTTGCAGATACAGTTATCAGGGGCCTGCTCAAGTATTGGCCTGTCACAAACAGCCAAAAGGAGGTCTTATTTCTTGGAGAGCTGGAAGAGGTGTTGGAGGCCACACAAGCTGCAGAGTTTCAGAGGTGCATGGTTCCAATGTTCCAACAATTCAGTCGCTGCCTTAATAGCTCACACTTCCAGGTGAAGCCTAACTCACTTCTGGTGAAGTGTTTAGTATGTGTTTCCATTAACTGATGTATTGGCTCAGGATGATCACCATCTTCCAGTCTATCTAGTTAGGATGGGCTACCTTTTGAACATCCACCTTCTTAAACTTCTTGGCAACCTCTTCTTTATTTGTTGACTCTATCATTGAGGATGATATAAGGTAACTGGTCATTTCTGCAGTCTATCACCAAGTCACTGAGATCTATAAATGTAATGGTTTTGGCAACAGGTAGTTAATGTCTGTGGCTGACTCAGAATAATCATTAGTTGGAGGATGCTGTTTCAAAATGATTGTGTTGCCTGTACACAGGGTAGCTATGTAGAGGCTCCTTGTATTCAGGCTTTGGACTTTCTCCCAATCTCCTTCATCTTGTCTCTTTTGCATCTGCAATCTTTCATGCTGGCATCCATATTTTTAACTACATTCTGATGTTGGTGCTTGTGAAGTGAAATTATAATTTTGATGCTTTTTGAGATGGTCAGGTGGCAGAGAGGGCACTATTTTTGTGGAACAACGACCATTTTGTGAGCCTAGTAGCTCAGAATCGGCAGGTGGTGCTTCCCTTGATCTTTGCAGCCTTGGAGAGGAACATACACAGCCACTGGAATCAGGCAGTGCATGGGCTAACACTGAATGTGCGCAAAATGTTCTTGGAGATGGACCAGGAGGTTTTCCAAGAATGCCAGCACAAGTTCCAGGAGGATGAAGCAAAGTCAAAAGGACTTGACAAGAAGCGAGAGGATACATGGAAGCGTCTTGAAGCTGCTGGCACTATATTATATAATAATAGTCATATGAAAGGTAGTGATGTTCCACCTGACAGAATGCTCAGTATACAGACTGAGAGTTGAGTTCCATCTCAGGGACAATTGACTCCGGTGGGAATTAGAAATTATGCTCCAGTACTAGTGCTTGAGCTGGGACTGGTGCATGAGTGACAGGATTGATTTAGGTCAAGGGGAATACTAGTTTCGAAGTCTTTCCTGCTTATCTTGTCACAATGTATAGGGATTCTGTGGTACAGAACCCTGATGTGGAAAGGATGTGCCTTGTCTTCACTTTCAAAGTGACTATGAACAGTGACTGAATGGCCAATTGCAAATTTGCAATTCTGCTGCAATATTTTCATTGTGCAAGAAGCACAGGTGTGATGAATTGGCTTCTTTTTTAGTGGGTAGGGGAAGGATTGGGGCAAAGAGCACTGCTTTAAGTGAAATTTATGTAGGTTTTGTGGTAGTCTAATGTCACCTCACTATGTTGCCAATCTCTAGCCTGCTATAAGCTTTTCTTGTGAATCTTCTATTTGGGGGCATTGTCTACAAGTTTGGATCAGGGTGGCAGTGTAAGTTGGTAGTCTTTTTGTCTGGGGAGCTTGCCAGCTGTTATTGTTTGGTGTGAAGAAACATTGTAGGTTTTGATCTCACCCTTCATGTTGGTTTCAATGCACTCCAGATCAATGGAGCCAATGAGAAAGGGAGAAAGAAGGGAGACATCAGAGAGACAGGTGCCTTATATCTGCATAGTGCATGGAGATTGGCAAAGAAGAGGTCTGTATAACAGAGTTGTCTCTCCCATGTTGATGAAGAAAGGAGGTAGTTTTCTAAACTGTAGTTCTGGAGAAAGTTGAGAGAGATTTTGCATCAGGTCAGCATAAAACTCATTTTCATTGTAGTGCAGAACTCTGTGGCACTAGATTGTGCTGTGTTATTGTAAGTTTTCACTCTTGAATCAACAAGGAGTGCTGCTTCTACATGTCTTATGCAGAAGGGTCTTCCTTGTTGATCCACATCTTCTCTTGTTCGCTTTGGGCTGTTGTTCTGAGGTCTGGGGTCTTGACAACAAACAGTCCAGAAGTCAAAACACCTTTGAAGTTGCCAGCTTCAGCGTTGATGGCAACATTGTCACCAACATCCAGTAGCAGCCTGACCATCTGCATCAGCACTATTCTGGCCCAATCCAGGATCATGCATTGCAATTGCTGTGGTGTCAAAGGGCTGCAAAATGGCCAGGAGTCCAGCAGGCAGTCCAATGTAGATTCTCACAATCCTCCCACCTATGATTCAAACAGAAAATGCAATAAAAAGCTAGATCTTTAACCAACAGTTGGTTTAGGTCGTGCTTGTTAGATGAAAAATAGAATGGGATTTCATGGTTCCCTTTAGAGGGTTGTTGCAGTTGAAGGATGTGTTATTTTGGGTAATATCATCTGATTTGACATGACCTTTTAAGAGGCTTCCTAACACTGGTGTATGATGTTTCTGGTCTATCAGATAGATGCTTCCTCAGAAATATCTACCTCCTCTGCACTTTGCAGTTTCTCACAGGGAGTTGCTCTCTCCTCAAAAAACCTTCTTATAGCAGTACCTGCCCCATCATGAGGGCTCCTACCATGACTGCTCCCAAAGAAAGACCAAATCATTCTACAACAATTGGTCATGTTAGGATACTTACTATCAAAATACCAAGGTTTGGAACTCTTCAATTGATTTTCACAATTTGTCAGACCTAACCAGGTGCCTCTTTGGCCCATATCCCACCACCAAAATATGATCCCAATGCAACTTGAAGCAATGTTGGACTAAGAATCAAGTTTTCAATCATCAGAAATTTAGAAATTCATCCAAGTGTATAGGGTATGGACTAATGACCTAGAATGGAGCTATTTAAAAATGAGGGCCTTGGATGATGTGAGAGCCAGGCGCAGGACTCGGATTCTGAAAACAACAACAATGGTTGAGGTCCTTATCTGACAAAAATAACTAGTATTTTTTTTGTAAAACAGACGAGTAAGTAAACCCATTTACACATGTAAATGAATGTGTGTGTGTGTGTGAGTGAGAGAGAACTCACCTCCTCATTTGTGTTTATGAGTGAGAGAGAGAACTCACCTCCCTTCCGCCCTTCCGTCCAATCACACGTCAGACAATCTTCTAGCCAATAGGATATTGGACGGACGGACGGACCTGGACATACCCAAGAGGATACCCATTACACTGAGTGATACCCTAGTTGTTAAACCCATTTACACATGTAAATGAATGTGTGTGTGTGAGAGAGAGAGAGAACTCACCTCCTCATTTGTGTTTATGAGTGAGAGAGAGAACTCACCTCCCTTCCACCCTTCCGTCCGATCACACGTCGGACAATCTTCGAGCCAATAGGATATTGGACGGACGGATGGACAGATGGACGGACGGGCACACACGATTTAGTGCAGAAACCCTAAACCCTAAACCCGGACACACCCAAGAGGATACCCGTTACACTGAGTGATACCCTGACATTGAGTGATACCCATTACACTGAGTGATAACCATTACAGACACACCCAAGAGGATACCTGATACCCTGAGTGATACCGATACCCTGAGTGATTTTTCCTCTCACTGACAGTTCTCACAACCCACCCACCCAAGAGTTTACCCATCACACTGAGGGACCCTGGTTTCCTCACAAACAAACCGGACACGGAGTGATACCCATGACACCGAGGGATACCCCTGACACTGAGTGATACCCATTACCCTGAGTTCTCTAGCCAATAGTATACCGGACGGACGGACAGACACACACACACACACACGATTTACACTGCAAAAAAACCCAATTTTTTTATATAAGTAGATAGCTGTGATTCATCCAATGTGAGGAACCTTATGCACAAGGTAACATGTTCCAAATTACGCAATGCACTGCCTGGATTTGCCTTTGGATTTTCAGCATGCCTGAAGTAACCTGTTTTCAGCAAGTGGGGTCTTCAGTGGTGGAAGGTACCAGCCAACCTGTCACTATTTCTAAAAAGTGAAAAATTCGAGCTCTGCTTTACTTAGGATAAGAACCTATGTAGTAGATAACAGAAAGAAATTTCAAAATTGTTCACTAATTTTGAAGATGGTTTTAGAGTGAAATCTAGCGCACGGCCTTTCACCCTACTGAAGATCCCATGCGAGCCTCTTAGAGTAGAAGAAGGACCTGAGTACACAGCCTTCCGTGATTTTCGACCTGTTCCCTTGGCCTATGGCCTGGCCTCGGGCACAGATCTCAAATCATGGAAGGGCCTGTACTCAGGTCCTTCTTCTACTCTAAGAGGCTCGCATGGGATCTTCAGTGGGGGCGAAAGGCCGTGCGCTAGATTTCGCTCTAAAACCATCTTTGAACAATTTTGACGGTTCTTTCCGTTATCTACTACAAACCAATTCAATCCAGATGAGTTCAATCCAAAATTGGACATGGCATCATCCATCTATATACGAGGAAAGTTGCATAGTTATAGCCAACCCAGTTAGAGTGAGTACGAGCGTCACGAGTTCCCGAAAGCCATGTGGGTGCAGAGTTTGCAGAAGGGTTTGCAAGGGTTTGGGTGTTTTGGAGTTCTTCCTTCCCAGTTAATAGATAGAGAGGGCTCTTTCTGGATTTTCCCCTACTAGTCCAGGGTCAGAGAGATTCTTCGTCTCGGGAAGGCCCTCTTTGTTGCAGCTTTGTATGCAGCAAGCTGTAGGTAGCTTACCACTTTATGCGGACAGGTTGCAGTTTCTTCCGCTTGAAATAGCATCAATTCTTGTACAGAAGTTTTTAGCTAGGAGACCCTTGCTTCTTGAGCTGCAGATCTTTTGTGGGTCCTGTTGTAGACCTCAGAGTCTGTGTCTTTCTGGAATTGAACACTTAAATTCCAAGGGGTTGCAGCATTTGGCTCATTTGGGGAATCTTGTGAGACTGGATCTTGCAGGATGCTCTTGGCTCAACGACCTCAGTTTCCTTCCAGGTATGGCCGTTTTCTGTTGTCTGGTCACCAGATTTTTTTTTGCATGAGATTTTGGTGACGAATTTCGCATGATCTTTTTCCTTGTCTGCAATATCTTCTTATTCCCTTGAAATAACTGCATCACTAGCGCAGGACTGTACGAATATATTGGTTATATCCAGTTAAGAAAGTCTCCGAAAGATTGTTTTTCTCTTTCAGATTGTTCATCAAAATTCACGCTCTTGTGGGCATACTTTTTTGAATGTCAGGTCTCAAATCTTTGGAGTGTTTGATACTACGTGACTGTTGGTATTTGCCTGGTGAAAGCATCTCATGTATTCAAGGTAAGGCTCATGGTCCCTTACACTTGTTTGATTCTATCTTCTTGCTCTAAACCCTAGCCCTAAACATCTGTGGACCTTGACTTATGACATTCCTGAACGTTCCATGTGTGTTAAAGTTTTTAATTGATCATGTGTTCAGCTTGTCTTTTTGAGATTTGGTAATTTCCTAATTTAAGTCTCTCACAACTTTCAAACCTTGAAGGCTGATACTTTCCACCTATGCAATACTTCATAGTTAGAGTTTCTCTCCATGGTAGTTGCCCTTCCAATGGGATATGAACATCCAAGACTTGATAACCAGGGCATCATAGTAGGCTTCAGGTTGGTGTGTCCAAATGCTGAATTCTGAATTGATACATTGATTTGGCACTTGAGAATGGGAGCACTTCTGTCTGTTTTGGATACAGAGCTGCCACACCTACAGTGTTTGGATCTGGAGAATGTCACCTCCATAACAGACAAGCTTGCTGCCTACTATCTTCCAGGTTTTAAGTTCATGGCTTTATTCTTGATGTTTTAGGGTGGAGGGTTTCTGAACAGGGCATTGGATTGAACACTATGTTGCATTCTAGTCAACAAGTGGCCTTGTGTATTGTAGGCAGGTTTGAAAGAGCTACGTGCATTGAATGTTAGTGGCACGGGTGTTGGTGATGGGTTGGTGGAGGCTCTCACATATGGCAGTAGGCTGCATGCTTGGGTAGTTACTGAATCCAGTTCTGGCTCTCTGAGAAAAAAGCAAGCTCCTCAGAGTACTAGTGATTGGAATGAAGTACTGGAGCAACTATTGCAACAGTGGCCTGCTTCTCATTTGACCTATTTGCGTCTGCAGCACACGCTCATCACACAGGCTTCTATTTCTCACTTGCTTGGTTAGTTTCAAACCTCAACACCAGCCCCAAAATCTTCACCTTTTGTGACGATTTCTATAGTGGAGACAATTTCCTTAGTGACTCATAGCTGACCTTTGATTGCAGCAATTCCAGACTTACATCTACTTGATGTGCGGGGTACAAATGTGACATGCAGATCAATTTTTCCAATTCAAGGTGACCCAATTGCCTGACTTCCACCTAATGTGTCCAAACTCTTAGCAGTCATCATTGGCGAAGGACAATTTTGGCAATGATTTTAGATGGATATTAGTGTAGTGGCATTGCTACTAGTATTAAATCAGTGATATGGGGACTGTGATTTACTGGGGGCCTGGATTGTTTGAATATAGGGTCAGGAGGTTCTGTTTCAAATTTAGCAATGGTTGAGCATGACACTAAAGCTCAAGCAGACTTTAGGTATTGTGGTAACTGGGTGTTAATTGGGGTTGTGGATTGGGATGACAGTTAAACATAGGCTGGTTGCATTGCCAAATAATAGCAAATTGGCTGCACGCACTAATGCAATGCTTGCACGGGTGTTGGAAGGAGAATGTGGATGCAAAGCAATGGCCCTGCAAAATGCTTCTGTTGCTGTATACCACATGAGCAATGAACTTTTGTTTGCCCCATGGGACCAGGCAGCTATTCAGCTGCTCCAGAATGCAAGCTTAGAATCCTCACCTTGGGTATAGGGAAACCCTGTCTTCCTTGATGATGAAGGTTCTGCCAAATCTTGAGGTAAGGCTGCAATCTAATTGTAATAAGATTACAAGTTTCTGGGTCTGTAGAAGAATTGTGCAGGCAACCTGCTGTGATGTGTCTTGTGTCAGATTCAACTTCATAATTATGTAGATCTGGCTTGTTTCATTCTACCCAATAAGCAGGATCACGAGTGCCTGGAGGCATGGTCCATGGACAAAGTGTGTCCTAAAATGAGGAAAGTTCTAGGTACTATGGCAGATGGGAAGCCCATATTATATCACCTATCTTTCTCCTACAATCACCACAAGAAACATCTAGTGGTTTGGAGTTCTCAAACAAACTGGTCATTATCAATCTGCAGATGGAACAATGCATAGCATACCTGTGAACAGTTGTAGTGCAGTATTTGGGCCATGTGGGTTCCACCTGGTGACTGTTACTTCTATCAAGGCTTCTTCAGCTCAGATTTTTTTATATAGGGATTGGCACAAAAGCTAGTGATCTTTACCCATCTTACTGCTAGAGTCTATGTGTACTTACTTCTTAATCTTATTTTTTCTTTTCTGGAGTTGATTATGAAGAACACAATGATTTGACACTGGAAACTTCAAATGAAGTAATGTTTCTGTCTGGACTGTATCTAATCTAAATATGTTAAAAGATCTTGGGTGGGTTGTTCAAAGATTTATATGGACACATTTGCTTTGGTTCTGAATTTAAAAATTTGTTCAGTAAATGTCAAAACATTTATTTTCATGACCAAGCTGCAAATCAGCTTGTATTAGGAGATTGAATGGTTGATCTCCATATGACCCAAACACATTGGAGGGCTTGAAATTCAATTCTTGACCCTCTTCAAGAGCTTTAAGTGAAGTACTTAGTATTTGAAACTAGTGTAGGAAAGGGCAGAATGCTACATTGAAAATGAACCACAAAATACATAACAAAGAAAGAGGACTCCTTTTAACAAGATCAACAACCAAAGCACATTAAACAAGATGAGCACTAATAAAGGGATAGAGATGAAGAACTACCACAAGATTATACAACTAAGGATCTGGCCATTATCTAGCTGGAAGACCAAAAAATGAGGAAGGTGATTGTTGGGACTGACGCCTAATTAAACAGGATCTTAATTTCAACACCCCCCTCTCAGTCCCAGCAAGGTGGTCACCGCGTCCAAACACTGAAGTAATCTGCAATTTACAAAAACCTGCTAAATGCACCAGTGGGGTTCTGCATTACTGTCTTGTCCTTCTGTCTAGCTTCAGAAAGACTACAAACTCCAAGATCTTCTCTAAACTTCTCTAACTTCAACCATCAAATTGGCAATTTGATCTTCAGATGGAAAATGAACTAACTTGATCTCCTCATTTTCTAGATTTTCACAAATGGAATGGTAATGAACCTCTCTATATTTCGTACAATCATGAAACACAGGTTTTCAAGCAATTTTCATACTGCTCTCATTGTCAGAGAAGATCACAGTAGGTTCAGAATCTAAAACTCAGATTTCTTCATACAATCTTCATAGCCAAGTACACATTTTTGCACCTTTTATAAAAGCACAGTACTCAACTTCCATTGAAGAAAGAGAAACAATGGGGTGCTTTTTTGAGCACCATGTCACAGTGCTGGTCCCCATTCTGACTGCAGTCGAATGTCAACTATTGCTGTTTCCTGCCCAATCAACATCAGTATGCCCATTAAGCAAATTACTTGACCCTTTCCTATAAAGTAATCCAAAGTCAGTAGCACCCTTCACATATTTGAAAATATACTTCACTGCAGCCATATGAGCTTCCTAGGAAGTGGCCATGTCACAGTTGACTAGTCCAACTGAAAACATTAAGTCCAAATGAATATTGTACAATAAATCAGCTTGCCCACCATGTATGTTGATAAATAGTGGCATCTACTAGAGGGGTACATGTATCATTTGTTCACTTCAAATTCTCAATCATGGGCACCTCAAGAGGATTACAATTTGTAAAGCTAAAGTCTTCAAGCATTTTTCTAATGTACCCCCTTTGAGTGATCATTTCCCTTGGATCAGTTGTTAAATATTAACACATAGGTCCAAGGTCAATCATCTCAAAAGCTTGAGTAGCAGTTGCCCCCTTAACCAGATGATCTTCTCTGAATGGTTCTTGATTAACAGTAAGTCATCTACATAAAAAACTAGTAAAACAATTTTCTCATTTTATGAAGAAAATATAGATTATGGTCTGCACTACTTCTTTGGAGTCCTTGAGGCTTAAAATAAGTGTTTATCTTAAAGTACCATGTCCTTAGTGCTTGTTTAAGGTTGTGCAATGCCTTGCAAATGACAGACTTTACTGTCATTGCCAGCAGATGAAAAACCATTAAGTTGTCACATGAAAAACTCCTTGCATAGATCTCCATTAAAGAAAGTTGTATTCATCTGGGTGAAAAATTTGCAAATCTGAGTGAGCAACAAGTGCAAGTATTGATTTGATTATTCTCCATTGCAGTATGGGGGCCAAAGATTCATCAAAATAAATTCCCTCCTTTTCTTGAAAGCCTTGAAATTGTCTGTGGTGCTGTCAGCTTTCTGTTTCACTTTGTACAGCCATTTCTTTGGGATTGGCTACTTCCATGGGTTTAGGACATCCACCAACTCCAAATCTTGTTTTTCTCAATTCATTCAATCTCAAATTGCATTGCATCTTGCCAACAAGGAATTTGAAATGCTTCTTGAAAGGATGAAGGGATATCAATTTTAGCTAGTTTAACATAATTTAACAACTAGTGAGGCTTCTGTTTAATCTGCTTGGACCTCCTTGGACTAAAATTCTTATCTTGATCAGCACTCATTTCAAAAGTATCTACTATGTCTTTGGTTGCATCTATATCGTGTCTGGTGTGATACAGATGGCCAAGTGGAAACTTCAATCCTATCCTCTTGCTCAATACTTGAATCTAGTTCTATGGGCAAATCCAGATGTAGTTGATCTTTGGTGGAGAATTAGGTTCAGGATTCTCACTTTTCATGAAAATAAAAGGTTTGGACTGTTTTGATTCATGACTTATATTTGGAGACTCTATCACTGGTCCAAAGCTTCCATGAACTTGAACTTGACATAGTCATTCATTAGGACCATGAAGTACTTAAATCAGATAAAGATTCTATTGGGAGTGGACCACAAAGGTCCATGTGTATGAGATTTGAAACATGTATGATGCTTGGCTTTCACTTTCTCTTGGAATTTTTTTACATTGTTGTCAACCCAACAGACAACCTTAATAAGTTTCAGATAGTGGTGGAAGCTTGGGTACACTTGTGACCCTATTGTTGCTGTCATGTGTTGTAGTCCCTAGAAATTCAAGCACTTGACCAAGTCGACAATGCCACAATTTGGTGGTTTTAACAACCTCTGTAATATTAACTTCATGACACAAATTTGCTGCACCAGGAGAATCAACTTCAAGTTGATAAAGAAAATTGAGTTTGTTTCATTTCACCTGTGCTACTATCCTTTCATGTTTTTGTTTGTCTAGTATGAAACATCTTATAGAGTTGAAAACATCAATGAACCTTATCAGCTAAAACTCCTACATAGATAGGTTATTTTTCATGCCATGTACATAGAGAACATCCATTATGTTCTTTATTGATCCACTGAGCCTCAATTTTACATGACCTTTGCCTTCGACACCACGGGCATGTCCACTAGTTGATTGAACACTAGAAATGCTATGAGTTTCTACAATGTCATGAAGCAAGCTTGAATTGCCTGTACATGCTTGCTAGCTTTAAAATCAACATACCATTTGTCCTATTTGTGTTCAGCCACTAATATTTGTTTTTCTAAGTCTACAGTTGCAAATGCCGATGACTTCTGCTGAGTTACTGTATAGTTTGAATCATTATTGTGCTCTGATCTTCCACAACATTTATGTGTTGGGCTCAAATCCGGAGAATTTTTTCGTATGGCACTGGGCAGTTTTTTGCCCAATGGCGAGGTTTGTGGCATTTGTTATAGGTAATGACAACCTTCTTTTGAACTGGTTTTTCCCATCACTTGTCAATCTCCATGCAACTTTTCTTGTCAGTTGACATCTTGCGAAACTTCACCCACAATGCCTTTGTATCTTTATGCTTTTTACCATGAAACTCCTTCTTGGTCTCCTCATGCAGGAACTCGGTTTGTTGCTCTTTTTGACATGGGGCATGAGTGCTATTTGTCTCAATTAGGTCCTACAAAACTTCTTTCAATAGCAAGTTAGTAACTTTGAACTTCCATTAGTTTAGTTACTTTCACCCATGAGTTGTCAAACTTTGTGACAAAAGTACCAACAATGTTTGCCATGAAGGTTGATTTGAGTGAGTACTTAAGCAATAACATAAGGGTAAAAGCATGGTTAGGTGGATTGATTTTGACATTTTGAAGAGTTCACATCTTACACTACTTAAATTTTTTATAATTATAATAATTATGAAACTATAAATATTATAGTTATTTTGTACACTTTTGGTCAAAAGCATTGTTAAAAACCCTATTAATATCACTAGATAAATGATTAGTTTAAAAATCCATGTGAAAGCTTGAACATTTCAATATGAAATGAACTATACATGATTAAAAGTGACGAAAATCATGCACTTAAAAAAAAATTAAATCAAAATTTCTTGTATTGGAAAAGTTTCAATGATTTTTTTAAAAAAAATCATTTAATGATGTTTTGTTTTTTAATTTTTGTTTTGACATAAACACATTTTTGAGTCCACATTTTTCATTCTATTTGTATGACAAATGTAACATCATCATATCAAAAGACCATTATGAATCCAATCTTTTCTTAGAATTATTCCATACTTTTTAATGTGATTCCCATTCAAGTTTATTTCAACATGGATTGTTAAAAAACTTGCAATAATTAAAAAGCTTACAATGTTAATATTGAATATATAGTTTTACATTTAAGTTCATTTACAATCCAAAAAAATTGTACCACCTTGGTTCCTTTGTAATTATACAAAAAAAACTTTGTATTCACATAGTGTTTGGTAATTCAACACACTTGCAATGTTTCTTTTTATTGCAATTTGCAAACATGAGAAAGTTTCTTATTTTGAAAACCTTAAGGTAGAGCAAAACTACACTTCATGAATTCATTCCTAATGACATTTGAGATTTTAAAAAATCGGTTTTCTTTAGTTTAACCCAAATTTCATACCATGTAGAAAAAGGTATTATATTGAAAATGAACCACATAGTACATAACAAACAAAAAGGATACCATATAACAAGATGGTCCAAAAGTAACAACCAAAATGCATTAAACATGTTGAACAATAAGAAAGGGATCAAGATGAATAACCATGACAAATATTTGGTAAAAATAACAACAATAACATTAAAATGATTTGTATGTCATTTTTTGGATGAAGTTTTGGCATAATGATATGAAAATGGGAATGTTCTTATAAGCATGTTGTGAGATGATGTGCATCCCTAAAACAACATTGAAAAACAACAATGAACTTTTGGTTAGTAACCAAATGATTGGCCAAAATTTGATTATTGTTGATTAGTTGACCACCATGATTGGCCCACATGCGACATTCATGTGCCAACTCATTGTATACAGTCCAATCTTTTTTGTTTATTGGTGGGGAAAGGCCAAACATTAATACTACCCCTCAGTGTGGCAAATAGTGATAATGTTTTTATTCTAATAAATTATAAACTACTAGAATTGTTCTAAGTTATAACTAGTAGGCCAAGGTCAAATATTGATTGCTTAAGAAGTTTCAATTGTTGAAGTTGCACACACAAACTTTGCAAGGGACAACCAAAATATTGTTGAAGGTCTTAATCATGGGGATAATCATATGGGGGTGCAGTAAATATAGTGTGCAAGGAAGTATAATTAATCTTTTGATAATTGAGTAGGCATCTATCATGACATTTTTAAACAATAGATTTTGATGTACCATTGACATGGATCACTTTTGTGAAAGGAATTGAAGATAGTGTGGGGGTTGGGGCCTTTGTTTGGTGAAAGTTTACTTTGGACTCATTTTGATCATATGTGATGACCTTTATTTTATTTGAATCTCTTTGGTTAGTTCATCTATTTATTATGTCTAAACATTTGGGTTCTTATTTTCAAAGCCCATTATCCTTATTGTCAAATGTGTCTCATATGTTCTTGTTACCCAATGTGTGGCGGTGATCAACCAATGTAGAATAGATCAAGAGAATGGTAGGGATTAGACAAGGTAATGAATGAGTTGGATAGGATTAAGACTATAGAACATTTGATTTTGAATTACTTTTGGAGGGAAGTGATTTAAGATGTAGTTTTGGAAATCATTGGAGTTGTAATATTGTTTTTTTACACACAAAGTGAGAATGCTAGAATTAAATAGAGAGACACAATATGATTTATAGTTTTATTGGTATTTGAAACCACAAATTTACCATGTTTTCAATTTTGATTTCTACTTTTGAGACTTTAGATTTTTTATATGATTCAATTATGAGTACAAATAGAAGTGTGGATTTGATGAAGAAACATGGATTTTATTTTATATTTCTTGTGTTTTAGTTTTCTGATAATCTAATTGTATTTTGACCATAGATGTTTTTTTTAAAAGGAAATAAAATTTGAGTAAAATGAACAATAGTTGTAAGAAGGAAATTGTGTGAAACAATTTACTAGAATTGTTTTGAACAACTAAAACCACAAATTTAAAATGATGAAATGAGTAATTTAAATGATTTAAGTAGGCAAAGAGAAATTCTAAGATAGAATTTGCGCCTACCATTTGGTGACCATATTGGGCACAAAGTTTCTTTTTGTTCTAAAGCAAAAAGAAAAAACAATTTTTTGAGTAATTTGGATTTATTTGAGAACATTTTTTTTTGTAAATTTTGAAAAAGTGGAAGAGGAGATATTGTTTTATGGTAGATTTATTTTTTACATGTTTGGCAAACAAAAGATGAAGGTTTAAGAAATTAAGGTTGTAAGGACTTAAGTTAGAAAATATACCAAAAGACCAAGGAAATTTAAGATTTGCACAACAATATGAATAAAATGGTGATTCAAAGTTTGTAGAGGCAAATGGATCAAGAAGCCAAACAGAAAAATATCAATTTTGATTTTTTTTTAAAAATCAAGATGTAGACCAAAAGGTGTATGAAACATTGAACTAATAGAAGACTGGGATGTGAATGATAACTACAATTTTAGTATTCTATAATGGATAGATACGAATTACCCAAGAACCTTTGTGTATGATGATGCACAAGAGAATGTTTTGGAGGAGGTATTACCATTTCAAACGAACAACAAAAGCTTAAGAATAAATTAAGATAAAAGAAATCCAGAACGTAGAAGATTCAACCATGTTGGTTTAAACTCTTTTTGGAATTTTTGCTTTTTGTAGAGTAATAGAACACGTTATAACAAAATGTCCATAGATTGATAATGAAATAAAGGACAGATTTGTTAGACATGTGGGACAACAGATTTTAGACAAGGACTTTGTAAAACAATCAAAGATGAGAGAACATGTCCACAATAGTTCAGAAAACAAGTTGTAGGAAATTAGTTTGAACGATGCACAATTTGTACAAAATAGACTAAGAATGTGTAATTCTCTTAATGTGAATAAAACATAATCATTTTTTGTAAGACCAAATTCTATACCACAAAGAATATAAATGAATGTTGTATAATTGGAAGCTAAGATGTCCAAAGAGTTCACACCATCATCAAGAAGGCCTAGGTTGATGAGTGGGATACTTTAGATGCCCATTATTGTCTCATAAGAATAACAAATTAGATTTGTGATGCCAAACATAACTAACTTAGCCTATAAGCTTGAACAAAAGGCTAAGCCATCAAGAAGGAGTCAATCTTAGAATGGTCAAATTACATACCAAGTACTAGTGAATACTCAAGGTGGAAAATGAGTGGACCAAATCTATGAAGATCCAAGCCAGATAATAGTACCCATTTCAAAACCCAAGATAATGTACACAACACCAATCATAATGACTCAAGCAAACATATCCATGGGATGGCCACCATCGATTCCATTAAATTCTGAACGACAAAGAACTAGATTGATGGTGAACACTACAATAGGGGGCTTAATGGCTAGACCATGTTGATCAGCTTTGAAGCATCCATATTACAAAAAAAATGCAAATCCAAATGTTCATGTGAAAGTGTTTCAAGCAGCTATTAAAGCGAATGGAGAAACCTTTGAAGAATATATCATTAATGCATTCAGTTATACATTGAGAGAGATGACATTAGATCAATGTCGTAATTACATGTTAAAATTTCCTAATTGTATTTTTTCTGAGCTAAGGTTCGATAGAAGCTAAACCTACGGCTAACCCAACAAATAATTATTATTAAAGAATAATCTTATTTATCAAACCCAAACATTCTATAAATGTCATTGGAAGATTCAAAATGACAAATAAATTTACATGGAGTTCAAGAATTTCAAATAAGGAGAGAAATTAAGTGGGTCAAGATGTACTATGAGTGCATATAGAAGTTGGTTCATGGATTACAAACACTAACCACATACAATTTTTGTCCACTATGTTTCAAACAAGATTATAGTCCTCTCTAAGGATTGTGACTACAAGAATGAAAAGGACCACGTTATAGTTACATAAGGAGACAGTTTCGTTATGTGAAGAAGGGATGACACCTTCAAAAGTTCAAAATGCATTATTGGTACCACAAATTTTTTATTTGCAGCAATGACAAAACCATAGGTGGAACCATGAAAGACTAGCAAACATTACACAAACTATGAATGAAACAACCACAATGTGGAAACATATAGAGTCAAGAGTCAAGAAGAGCCCATTGTAGTAGCAATGGAGGTTACTAATCAACCTTAGAAGGGTCAAAAGAATAACTTGTATACTTGCCACATATGTGGTTTAAATGGGCATAATATGACGGACTATCCCAAGTTTGTAGAGATGCAAAAAATGTTCCAAGGGAAAAAATGCATCAAACTTAGAAGGGAAAGTGGTAGTTGAGGTCAAGACATTAATTGTAAATGCGAATGTAATAAACATTAATGTTGTGCAAGAAGCAGAATCACAAAAGACCAAGTGTTCTAAGAAATAGAACAAAGAAAAACTAAAAGTATTATAGATTGGGAGGAGGAGAAATTGAAAAATGTGATGGTAAAAACAAATCAGTAATTGCAAGAAACACAAGCTACTAGTGAAAGATCTTTTACATCAATAAAGGGATGGAACACAATGTGGCCATGTATGCTTAATACTACACCTTCTATAGAACCTCAAAGGGCCCAAATTATTTAAGGTGTACCAAAAACTTGTCAGAATGACATCTTTTTTTTTACTTTTTTACCTAGTCCTTTTTTACCATATAAGTACACATTTATGAATGATTATGATGGAATCTAAAATTGTAATGGTTTGAAATATAGTCCTTATAGAATATTTGACAATTTTTGGCTCATTATTTTTTATGGGGATCAAAATATAGGGTAAAAAAGGATTGCATTAAAAACTAGGTCCTTTTCGTCTTGTGTGATACACCTTAAAGGATTTTCACCCCATAAACCTCAGAAATCTATAGTTTCCCAAAGTAAACTAATATTGATAGAAGAGATATTTTAAAGAATCAGTAGGTAGATGTTGGAAACTAGTTATATTTTGAACTTGGGACAATCATTGAAATTGACTCCTAAGTTGAAAAGATATTTCTAGTAGAAAATGAAATTCGATAAACCATAGATTGTAGCTAATACAGTAACAAAAAAAAAACCATCTGTAGTAATAGAAGTAGCAACATTGAGAGTTGTTATTAGTAACCATATGGCGGTTCTTTAGATTCAAATTAGAAAAAACATTATAGAGGATGTTTTGCTAAATGGAAGGTTTGGGGTTATTATTATTATAGAATAGTTGTGATTGAAGTTGGGGTTGCCAAAACCTAATACCACATCATATAATTTGAGGATGCTAAATTAGACCACAACAAAGCCAATGGGATTGAGACCACGGTTGAGAGATGCCAAAGTAGCCCATGATTAAGGAAACAACATAGTGATGATTCAAGGGAATGGTACGGTTAGAACTATAGTGGTGAATAAGCACTTGGGAACAAAGGTGAAACAACTGAAAGTGTTGTTATCATTACAAGAAATCATGGTTTTTTGGACCAAAAATTTTGTTGAAAAAAACCCCCATATGGTTTTTTTGCTCCCATGTCCAACTTGACCAAAATGCCATTTTAAACAAGTTGATTTGGACTTGATTGTTTTGACTAGATTTTTTTTATTGGTTTTTTTTTACCAATTTTTTTTAATAAACCATTGTGACAATAGTATAATTTGGGTAATGATAAAAAAAAATTGTCTTTAATTATTTTATTTAAAATTAATGTGAAAATATTAATAATTAATTACCTTACCTATCCTACTTTAAGTAATTAATAACCCTAATAATTAATGCCCTAAAAAACATTATTTACCTATCAACCTTATGTCCTAGGCCTAGGCTAGGCCAAGGCCCTTAGGTTAAGTTGTTAGGCTAGGCCAAGTAGCTTAAGCTGGGTTGTCTAGTAGCTTTTGCAACCCTAGGTTACCTAATTAAGTCATTTAATTAACCAAGGTAGCCTAAGTTGCAAGTGTGAAGATTTGAACTCCTCACCTTCACATTGAGGAGTCAAGTCCTTAACCATTGCACCACCATCCCATAAGGTGATTTTCTTCAACAACATATTTGTAATGAACATGATTGTAATCAACTTCCATGAATTGTTTTTAACATACATATTGTACTAAATGAACTTGAATTTTTTTACATTACTTACGTAAATAAGTAGGTTATATGTAAGGTAGCCTAAGTAGGTAGGAGATACCTATTAATAAATGCATGTACCTAGGTAACATGTAGGTTATAATCTACTAGGCTTTATTGGTACCTACTAGGTCTATGTTTATACCTACTTAGTAAGCTATCTATGCCTATGTTATTTAATAAATTATGTAGGTACCTATTAACCTAATAGTAAACCTCACCTAGACATACTAGGTAGGTGCCTAACCTATTAAGTAGGCCTAGGTGGCATAGTTCAAGTTAAATACATACCTAGTATGCTTAGGTAGCTTAGGTTAAACTACGTACCTACCTAGTAGGCCTAGGTGGTCTAGGTTAAGCTACCTACCTTGTAGGCCTAGGTGACATAAGCTAATCTACATACGTAGAAGGCCTAAGTGGCCTAGGTTACTAACCTAGTTAGTAGAATAGGCTACTTATAGGTAATTAATAAAAATAATCTAAAATGATTGATGAATTACTATAAATTTTAAATTAAAAATATCAATGATTAATAATTGATTATTTCTTAGGAATTACTAAATATTAAATATCAATTAATAATTATTCAATTTAAATGGATGATTATTGAATATTTCTTATGAAATATTAAATATTAAACATTGAATAACAATAATAATCTAATAATTACTGAATTTTAAAATTTAAAATTATTAGTTACTTATTATCTGATATTTATTTATTATTGATATTTTATTATCTACTATTTATTACTATTTATTGACTATTTACTATGAATTAATAATTATCAATTGATATATAACAAAATATTGTTAACTAATAAATTAGTTTTAAATAAGCACCTATCAATAATTATTTACAATTTTATATTGATTACTATAGATTATTATAAATTGCTATCAATTATTAGCCAAAAAATTAGATAAAATTGATAAATTGATAATAATAATTAATCAATTGACAAGTTCATGGATAAATTTATTATTGGTTATTAATTGACATTTATTTAGTGATTAATTAATTATATTAATTATTAATCATAAATTATTCAATATTAACTATCAATTATTAAATATTAACTAATTAATGTATGAGTTTAAGTACCTACATGTGCTTAAAAGTGACATGTACGTAACCTATTAAACTTTATAAATAATTACTAGGTGTTATTTACTAACTATGAACTTAGGTTTGGTATGTACCTTGTTTGAAATAAACTTGTAAAATATAATCAAATGGCCAATTTGACTAATTGTAAATCACAATGGCCATTCCTTTCAAACTATGAAAACCACATATTTTACCCATATAGATATTGAAGTTCAAAATCATAGTATAAAAAAAACTAGTACACAATTTAGTTTAGTAGAAGGAGAAATTTCAAACAAATATGAGCTAAAAGTTGCTTTAGAGGATAAAGTATATCCAAAAACCTATTATAAACATCAACTAAGGAATGTTTAGATTGATGAAACTCCGACCAAGGTCAAGGTTCAAGAATTGCAAATAGTAGGCTATCCATTCATAGAAGAACAACAATTAACGAATCTAAATCTAAGGACTCAAGAAAAACCTTAAATGGTGAAGGTAAATTGAAATTACAACCAAAGAAGGTGCGGGAGTTGGAAGAGTTGCTAAAAGAGTACAAGGATGTTTTTTGTTTGGACATACAAAGATCTGAAGAGCATTCCACCAAAGTTGGCTCAACACTGAATTGAATTAGATACAACCATACCATCAACACATCATCCTAGGTACAAATTGAATCCAAATTATGCAGCAATAGTCAAGTAGGATATTAATAGATTTTTTGTAGCAAATTTCATATAACCTACAGAAGAAGCTACTTGATTGTCATCAATTGTTGTAATACCAAAGAAGAATGGGAAGCTCAAAATTTGTGTAGATTTAAGAAATCTTGGGCAGCAACCAAAAAAAACCCTTTCCCATTACCATTTACAGATGAGGTATTGAACATAGTGGCAAGATGTGAAGCATATTCATTTTTGAATGGATATTTTAAATATCATTATATTTTTAGAGCACTTAGAGGACAGATATAAAACATTGTTTGTTACAAATTAGGGAGCTTTCATCTGGAGAGTAATGCCTTTTGGAATAAAAACTAAATTTCAACATTTCAAATAGTTGTGACAAAACATTCAAAAAATATTTAGATACTTTTATGAAAATGTTTTTGGATGATTTTATAGATTATAGTGACATGGAGACTCATTTGTAAAACGTCAGGTTATGTTTTTAGAAGTGTAGGGAATACACCATTAGTAGGAAAAAATGTTTTTATGGTATTTTCTAAAATAATCCTTGGATTTATTGTTTCAAAGAAAGGTAAACTACTCGATCCAAAGAAAATAAAAGTTATAATGGACGTGTTTGTACCATAGAATTCACAACAAACTCAAATGTTCCATGGCATGGCACAATTTTACAAATGTTTAATCAAGAATTTTGCAATAATCATGACTCCAATTACAAACTTTACAATGAAAATAAAAAGTTTCCTATGGACGGAGGAGTGTTAGAATGTCGCAACCCTAGCCTTGGCTTGCGACCAAAGCAAGGGGGTTGTAAGGTGCGGGCCTATAAGTAGACCCGGGAGTCATATCACATGCTCTCGGGAGTGCAAAGAGTGTGAGGGAATGAACCCTCACACTCCCAAGTGAACTCCCACGTTGGGAGTTGGTGAGAGTGGAGTCCCAAAAGGACTCCTGAAACTTCAGAGAGCGTTTTGAGGGGTCAAAACTCCATGGCTTGTTGCGTTCTTCATATCAATGGAAAGCTCTTAGAGTGTAGATGTCCAAAATGGGCTCGCATTGCCCATTTGGACATCTGAAACGCAAGTTATCGCCAAAAGAAGGCCCGGGAGTCGAATTCCCGGGAGTCCGCCGGTTTTGACTCCCGACCACTAAAAGTCGGGAATCGACCCGAAATACTTGGGTGCAGAGAACGTGCGACATACCGTTGGAAAGGTCTCGACGAGACCTACAACTTTGCTTCAGACGGCAACTCGATCGGAGGCCCGCTCCGAAAGTTATGAGGCTTCAAAGTCCCGGGAGTCCCGGGACAAAATGGCCATTTGGATGCAGGCTCGGCCGCGAGCTGCAGAGTATACTATAGGGAGTGAGGTGTTGGCTCACTCCCAAGCCCGGGGTGAGGTGTGTCAAAGTGAGTCCGAGTTCACCCGTGGCTGTCCCAACACAAAAAAGGTCCCGAATGAGTACAAAAGGGAGTAAGATGGGGGCTTACTCCCAAGGTCCGGGCCGTGACTCTTCCTAGCACCAAATGTGCTCCAATTTTGGACTAACCACTTGGGGTGGTTCATGGAGGGTCCGTGTGAGTGAGTAGCTTGTCAATTCTTCCTAGTCCCATCCCGGAGCTCCAACACGCCCCTCTACCCTTCTAAGTGTTGTGAGCTAGGGAGCGGCCCCAAGTTCCAACCGCTTCCGCATTGCCGCATACTTGGACCCTCAAGTGGGTCCACAAGGAACTTGGGGGCGCGTCATAGAAAGCTCCAGAGTTGATAAAGTAGAAAAATATTGAAGCGCGTACCACTACAGTGGGACATGGAGTTCCATGTTCACACATATGCATCATTATTAGATGTGGGGGTTTTACTAGCACATAATATCATAGGGAAGAATGATCAACTAGTAGTGTATGCTTCAAGACTTAATAGTGCAGAACATAATTATGGTACCATAGAAAGAGAAGCTTTAGCTATGGTTTTTGCATTGCATAATTTAAACATTATATGTTGGGAAATAGGTTTGTGTTTTATGTTGATCATATGGCTTTCGTTTCCTTGGTAAATAAACCATAGGTTTTAGGGAAAATAGTTAGGTGGTTATTGAGGTTTTCAGAATATGATTTCACGATAGTATAAATGATCATAGGAAAGGAGCCCCATAGACAAAAAGGCAAAAAAGGACAAGGAACAAAGTAATCATTGAGGTGAATAAATTAAAATAGGAGATGGTCAAAACCAAATCAAAGCTAGATGATTTGGTGGAGAAGAACAAGGATTTGGATTCAACATATGTCAACAACATATTGGAAGAATATGATGAGTTCATACAATATTATTCAATATTGTGTATTAAACAAAATATGGATGATGCCAATGTCAAGCCTGATCATGAATGGTGGGAGTTGGTAAAACTGTAGTTTTAAGAAGAGATGCACAAAACTTTGGTTGTGCATAGAAAGGATGAAGCCACCTATAGAACACATTTATTTGCCTTCAAGAAAGCCTTTCTAGATTTTAATATTCATAGTCCAGATAATTCCAAACTATCCAGTCCAGTACAGGAGGTGGAGGAAGTTGAATGTAGTGGAACAATCAAGGAGAAACAACTAGAAGAACCATATAATTTGAGGGGAGGAGGACAAGATACTCCAACTATGGTAGTTGAGGAGCAAACATAAACAACTTCACAATAAGAGATTAAAGTAATAACTGATGACACTAGCACATAAAAGAGGCTAGTTGAAGGTGTGAAGTAGGTGGTGGATCATACATAAGAACAAGACCAAGAAGGTATAAACAACACCACTACTTGAAAATTTAGTTTTTCAAGTAAATGCAATAGCTAAAAGCCATAAAAGACCACATATTGAGGTGTAAGCAGTAATACCAACAATTCAGGAGGAACAAACCAAACCATAGATGATCGACATGGTGATCTGAATTTTTATTTATTTAATTATTAAAGCAAGAATTTCAAGGACAAAATCCAGAATGGAGGGAGGGTAATGTTACTTGGTGTGTGGCAATGATCAACCACGGTAGAATAGAATAGGAAAATGGTAAGGATTAAACAAGATAATGAATGAATTAGATAAGATTAAATTGCTAGACATTTGATTTTGAATTACTTTTGGAGGGAAATGACTTAGAAATTGTTGGAGTTGGAAGATTGTTTTTTTACATAGAAAGTGAGATTTAGAGAGTTGCTAAAATTAGACAGACAAAAAAATTGATTCTAGAGTTTTTTTGGTATTTGAAACCGAAGATTTTTCATGTTTTTAATTCTAATTTCTACCTTTAAGACTACAAATTTTTTATATGATTCAATTTTAAATAAAGAAAGGAGTGTGGATTTGATGAAGAAACATGGATTTTATTTTATATCTATTGTGTTTTGGCTTTTTGATAATTTAACTATATTTTGACCACAATTTTTATTTTAAAGAGGAAATAGAATCTGACTAGAATGAACAATAGTTATAAAAAAGAAATTATGTGAAGAAATAGTCTACCAAAATTGTTTTGAACAATTGAACCATAGATTTTAAGTGTTGGAATGAGTAATTGAAGTGAAATATTTTGAAAAACATATTGAACAACTTCATCTTTATCATGAAGTTGATGACAACCATCGCATTGTTGTTGAGGATGGAACATCTTAAAAAATGGGGGAATACATCAACAAATGGAGGCTTGCCCATTTTCAAAATGTTTTCTTTCAAGAATTAATCGACAATAAAATCCCCATTGTCATGTTAATGATTGAGATGATAAACCAAGAAATGTAAAAGCTACAAAAACAATCATTTTCAAGTTAATATATTTTTATGTTGTCGTTTTTCAATATTCATATTTCAATTTCTTTCTTAGTCATGTTTTAATCTTCTCTTTACATTTGTTGTAATTTTGGTTTCTATTTTCTTTGCACATATACATCAAATTTGTCTTCATGGTTCAAGGTCATTTGAAAAAGGATCCCCCTTTCTTCTTAGCATTGAAGTTTTTTTCTAACGCTTCCATGCACAAATCCACCAACATATTTGATTATGGTCATGCCCACCTAGATGGAGGAGGATTGTACTTGGACCTTCCTAAAGGGGTTATTCTTCATTTAGAATTGGAGGTGTTATATTGAACTTGCCAAGTCTTGGCACTACAATTGGAAGAAGGTATGCAAGTTGATTTGCCCATCGAAGAGTTTCATGATTCTAAACAAATTGCTTTCATGGTAGATGTCAAACAAGTTACTATTGTGTGTCAAGCAACAAAACCTAAGGCCAAAAGTGGGGGAAAAAAAAAAAAACATCAAAAGGGTACTTTCAAGCCTTTGAAAGATCTTATTTCTTTCATTCCATTTTCACCACTAGCCTCTTCTCGAATGGGTGTTCCATCATATTCTATTAACCAACAAGCATAAGAACACCCATATGCTACTATTCCACTTCTATCTCATGACCAAAGTTCAAAATTTGAGATGAAGGTATTCCCAATTTAGTTCATCATGATGCTTGATGATACTAATTGGGACACAAGGGTTATGTCACCTCCTTTGAAAAAACTATCTTATTTTCTTCACGAAGGTAATATCACATGCCTTCAAAAATGGTTTGCATTTCCTTATTACATTCACTATAGTTTTGTTATATAACCATGCATAGTTATGACATTCTTGGTGCGGGAATGTTATGGAAGCCCGAAGAAGCAAGAATTTTAAAGAATTTTATAAATCAACAGGTGAACATTCGGTAAACATTCGCGGGCATGTTAGGCTTACATTATTAGGCTTATATCCTGGATGAGCGAATTCCAAAACTAAAGGTTTGGAACACATGGGCTAATAAACTCTGATCATCTCACAGATGACCATAAGGATGGATATGAGCAAGATTCAAATTAGAATCCCTTTGGAAAGGGTGCAAACATAGATTTGAAGCAACTCTGAGATAAACAGATGGAACACATACCCGCATCCACAGTCACAGGCTTGTTTGAACTCAAGGAAGATATTTCCTGCTGATCCATAACAGTCACACGAATAGTTACAGAGCCTTCATGTGTGAATTTCAACGCATTGCCCACTGCAGCCCACATCCATCAACCCAGAGGAACAAATCTCTTCATAAGTACTATCAATTTCTCCATACTTATGATTTGGGTCAACGTGAAAATAATTGAGGGATGAACTATAAGGTTATGGATATCTCAATCCGATTGTCGCAACCCTAGCCTTGGCTCGCGACCAAGGCAAGGGGGTTGCAAGGTTGCGGGCCTATAAGTAGACCCGGGAGTCATATCACATGCTCCTGGGAGTGCAAAGAGTGTGAGGGAGTGAGCCCTCACACTCCCAAGTGAACTCCCAACATGGGAGTTGGTGATAGTTGGAGTCCCAAAAGGACTCCCAAAACTTCAGAGATCGTTTTGAGGGGTCAAAACTCCATGGCTTGTTGCGCTCTTTATATCAATGGAAAGCTCTTGAAGTGTAGATGTCCGAAATGGGCTCGCATTGCTCATTTGGACATCTGAAACACAAGTTATGGCCAAAAGAAGGCCCGGGAGTCGAACTCCCGGGAGTCCGCTAGTTTTGACTCCCGACCACTAAAAGTCGGGAATCGACCCGAAATACTTGGCTTCAGAAAACGTGCGACATACCGTTGGAAAGGTCTCGACGAGACCTACAACTTTGCTTCAGACGGCGAGTCGATCGGAGGTCTGCTCCGAAAGTTATGAAGCTTCCAAGTCGCGGGAGTCCCGAAAATGCGCGATTTCGGGACTCCCACGCGGGAGTCCCGGGAGTCCCGGGACAAAATGGCCATTTGGATGCCACTCCCGCGGCCAGTCACAGAGTATACTATAAGGGGGAAGGTGGTGGCTTCCCCCCAAGTCCGGGCCGTGGTGAGTCTTGTGTGTGTGTGTTGCCCGTGGCTCGTCCTAGCACCAAAGGTGCTCCAACTTTGCACTAACCACTTTGTGTGGGTTGGGTGCAGGCCCGTGTGAGTGAATGAGCTTGTCAATTCGTCCTAGTCCCATCCCGGAGCTCCAACACCCCCCTCTACCCCTCCAAGTGTTGTGAGCTAGGGAGCGGCTCCAAGTTCCAACTCCTTCCGCATTGTCGCATACTTGGACCCTCGAGTGGGTCTACAAGGAACTTGGGAGTGCGTCACCGATTACATAACAGCAAACAATCAACCAGTATAGAAAAAGACATAATCAAACACTAGAGGAAAGTGAAAACAAGACTAAATGAAAAACTGAGTTGTGGTTTGAATAACAACAATAGTCACACACATTCAAAGACCTTCAAAAGCCACATCCCTCAACCTAGATGAACATTCAAATCAGCAGGTGTGGACTGTGGACCAACCTGGACCATTCATAGTGAAACAAATGTAAACCATGAAGGAATAGCCTGTCACTTAGAGGGAATAGTATACATGCAAGAGACAGACTATATTAATAACACCATGCTGGCCTAGTGTGGACTCATGGCCATTCCATGGGCAGACCTGAATGAGATGCACAGGGCTGGGTATGTTTTGGTCTGTGGCTACTGCATTTTGCATGGGACTCACACCAATGGCAGGACTCACTCACCTTGATAGAAATAGTTTGTTTTCAGCTGTCAAATTTTTCTCTAGAAAAATCTCCACAAACATGAGATTCTTCTCCATAAAATTCCCAGACATCACAACCAAACAAAACTAGGACTGTACGATCAGTGTGAGTGGGGTGACATAACCTTGCACAGAAGGAATGTGGTCATAGCTTTATGAGTGTCATTTACAAAGTATCAGACCATCACTATTATGAACAGCAGTGACTAGTTGTTATGCCCCCACTAACTTCATCAACTCCTAACCTTCATACAATGATTTTCATTAACTTTCCAGATTTCCTCTATAAACTCTCCAAACAAGCAATGAAATTTGCCCAGAAAGTATGCCCAGCAAAGCTAGGGCTTGAGATTCAGTCCTGACAAATCCAAAAGAAGCAAATCAAGGAGCAGGAACCATTTTCCCAACAAACTTGCCTGCACGTATACACCACATCTCGTGAGTTCACCAGTCACATGATCAGACCCACGACAACGCAAGAGAAGCTGCCAGCAGCGGAAGGAAAGCAGCAGCTCGATAACTGCTTAATGAGAAATCCGTCGTTGTCATCTCCGTCACTTGCTTCTGAGCATCTCCAGCTGTCCGACTCGGAGGCTGCTGGTTTACATATTGACGTTTTGCTTGGTTTGCCACAAGATACTTGGGTTTAATACCTGACCTGAAGCAGATGATCACCAGGTTACTGCCAATGTAGTTGTTCTCAGGGAAGAACGAGAATCGTTTCCAATGTCTCTCTTTGACACATGACTGTAGAGAAATCAGAACAGTGTTGTAAAGATCAACATCACGTCCAGCTGATAAATGAAAACATGCAGACTTGCAGCACATACACAGGCCTGCAGCTAGCTAGAAAATTAATACTCTCTAAGATAGCAACTTAGTCTATGATCCAAAACATCAAATAAGATCGATGTAATTTTAGATTAGAGGTTTGGAGCAGACTGTACAGCTGGTTGTCAGTTTTCAGATGCTTGAAAGCTACCAGATCTCACGTTCCACATTTCACACATGATGTGTCAATAACAACATCCATCCCAGACCAGCCTCCTCCTCCTCCTCCTCCAGCTCTTAGACCATCCCGACAGGAGTCATAGACCGCTCAGAGACGACTGCTCGAACCGGACACAGACAGTCGTCGTCATCGTCGTCGTCCTCCTCCTCAGAGCTGCACTGTCAGAGCTGCAATGCTCAGAGTTTCTGCCCGCTGGTCCATTTCATCTCTCTCTCTCTTAGACCTTTTCTGGCTCCCTGCGCATGCTCCGTGTCTGCTCTACTACAGTTCTCCTCAGAGCTGCACTATCAGAGCTGCAACGCTCAGAGTCCACCACTTCCCTCCAAAACCCTTAGAGGAACTCCATTGTTGCTCGCCGTCAGTGTGTGACCACTTCGTGAGAGACTCGGCCAGAGTACCGTTACCGTTAACTATTACCGTTCAGCACAGGCTGTTGCCGCGCGCGAATGTTTCACGAATGTATGCCGAATGTTTTGACAAGGTGCTTTACCACGTAAATTCGCGAATTTTAAATTGCAAAATGACGAATGTCATAACTAGGTAACCATGCATGTACTATTGCAAGTTTTTTTGTGTTTAGGTTTCAAATGGACATTGTGATGTTGTTAATGGTAAGAAGCAAGCCATGCAATGGACTTGATCCTTATTGATTGCCCTAACGGAAACCTTGTAATTGGTTGTCTTATGCCCATAGCATTTTGGTGTGGAACATTTTCAAGCTTGAATATTGGAATTACACTTTTGGCCTTACTAATTCTTTCCTTCAAAACAATGAATGCATAATTTTCATCCAAGGGTTTGATGTGAATTCTTTGGGGCAAGTGAAATATTGTGCCAAAGGAAGTTCTACTTTTGAGCTGAAAAAAAAATACTATTGCATTAATTCCAATCCACTGTACACCAAAACTAGAAAAGTAAGAATCTAACTACAATGTTGGTCCCATTTTTCATCTATCGCACTTATTTCATTAATGTGTTTTTTATATTTGACTCTAACCTCTTGTTTTACTTGTGTGTAGAGCTTGGTGTTCAATATTTTGTGGATGCTAAGAAGGCATCAAACTTGTAATTCTTTGAGATGGGTAAACAAGTTGATTTGCTTGTAGACCCATGTGACACTAATGTGCTTTACAACAACTTCAAGGTTGATATGGTTCCAAAGCAATCACCATCCGAATCATGGCAAGGGGCATAAGATTATATTTAGTCTTACCTTTATACAAATCCTTTTGTAGACATGTTCACCACTAGAATCACGTATCCTTGACCTTATTGTGGGCACATGTTTGATTTTCATCTTCCTTTAAATAATAAGCATGTAATTATCAATATTTCAATTTTGATCTTCTCATTCTAATTATTTGTTTCTTTCCATTCCTTTTATTTTGTGATTTTTAAGTTTTACACTCCTTGCTGCTTTGGAATCAAGGCAACATGTAAAATTGGAAGGTGACATGGAGCTTTGGCAAAAATGTTTTATCTATGCTATAAAAGTCTAATCAAACTATGCCTATGCTTACAGAAAAACATGAATTTGTTGATGAAGAAGATGACAATGATGATTCTCTTCTTCAAAAGATTTGCAAATTCCAACTTTCATCAATGTCATAGTGCATGAATGAAGGCCCCTACATTCTATGATTCATGTTCATGTATTTGTGAAAATTTTCTATTCTTCCAATTGCATGTTTGTTGACAATAGTTTTTCATTGTACATGATGAAGCCCAAGGTTGCAATCCATTATTGATAGTGTACCAAAGAGCCCACCATTTCCCCCATACCTTCTTCCATGGATAAACCCTAAACCCTAAACCCTAAACTTGGGCTATGCAATCCATTGAGCTAGATTTTCAAACCATTCGTGGTAGTGTTATGGTTTTTATGGAGCAAAAAGAAATTCCTCACATATGTAATCTACATGGAGTTGAGGTCTTTTTAGACTTAGAGGCTTTCAAATCATGTGAGAGATTCAATGTGGAAGAGGAGCAATAGGACATACCCATGATTGGTTCATTTGATGATACTTGGTTTCAAATCTTTTTTCTTGTCCTTTGGAACTTTAGCACTTTTCTTTACTCTTCTATGTTCATCTTTTTAAAACTAAATGTTGCATGTTTGAAACTTTGATCTTATTTTTTTGGCTTGAAACAATTATATGATATACTAAGCAAAATCAAATATTTTTACAACATTAAAAAAATGCTTTAAAAGTTGAATCAAAATGGAAAGAATAATCAATTTCATCCATAAACATTCATCCAACATTCATCACCATTCATCCCTCAACAACAATTTATTATCGATTCAAGTTCATAAAATTTTGTTTAGTGCTCATGGCTCATGCATTAGCATTTGCCATGTTTGGAGAGGCCTTGGGAATTGCTTCACACTACATCTGATCTTTAACATTAGATGTGGACATGTAAGATCTAAATGGGTTGACAAGACCAAGTAGTTTGCTACACACTCGAAAAATTCTATGTTTTAAAATGCTAAGAATATGATTAACAAATTGTATCACTCAACCTTACTAAAAAAATGCATTTTAACAATATCCAAATACGTCATGGTTATGCATTATGTTGTTATAATATATGTGCAAAACTTCCAAACATCAGGAACAATGAGAATTTTGAACATGAAACTTGGCATAAAATTCAATGTTAAATAGAGAACTTTAGTCTAGGCTAAAACTTGCAAATCACACAAGCCCAAACTAAGTCCTTATATTTTGAGCAATAGAAATTTATTATGCATTTTCTTAACAAAATATCCTACCTATTTTCAGCTGATGACTCACCAACTCACTTGAGTCACACAAGTAGTTCACTAGCTTTATAAGTTAAATAAGAAAAATCAGAATTTTAGGGTGCATTACTTCTCTATTTGATTTTTAATTTATTAATTTATTCATGTTTTGGAAGCATGATAAAATAAACTCATTGTTTAGACACCTAATTACTACCACATGTGGACTCACCAATAGCTACCAATGTTCAAAAGCTCTCATTATTAGTCATTATTCACATTTGTTTAGATACAATAATTTGGGACTGTGAGAGCCTTGGAAGCATTCATGCTGACAACCACATATATAAAGGAAAACAATATAAAGAATGCTTGTTAGTTGAATAGTGTTCATGGCCGTTATCCTCAAATTTTGGGGAGTTTATTTGTCAATGACAACAATTTAGTAGCACTAGACATATTTGTTCAAAAAATAAGTCAATCCATGTTTTTCACAGGGATAACTAATATTTTCAAAACATCATGTGAACACCAATTTTATAGTTTTGAAATACAAATTTTTCATAAACAAAAACCAACTCTCACATTGATGTTGCCAAACTCGCAACAAGACTATACACTAAAATGTTTAAACAAAATAATTTATCATATTTGAAAAAATAAAAGTTTTTTTTGGTTTTTTCTCTATATTATTGATGATGTGACATGTTTATGTGATCTTTACACTCATGTTATAAAGACAATGTTGGAGCAGCAACACAAGCCTTGAAATGGTCCTTGTCATGAGAAGTCTTCTTTCATATATTCTAGCATTGCAGTTCTTTCATCTATAACTAAAATATTACATAATTTGGAATTCAAGTGAAAATTGGAAAATTTGTTGAACAAATAGTAAAGAAATTGGTTAAAACAATTTGGCATATCAAGTGAGAAGTAGAGAAATCTGTGATTTATTAATTGAAGGTATATTGAGGTTGAGCTTCAAAACTCAATATACATTCAATTCAACAAGTTTCAAATACCTTTCATGTGTAAAATTTCAAAGCTTGGTGACAATATTGGATGTTTAAACACTTAAACACAAGTTATAGAATTATGCTAGAATGTGCATCGTAAAATACAAACCCCAAACCATGTCATATCAGCTAACATAAATTATTGAAAAGTTCAATGCTATGATGGATTGGATGAGATGCCTTTAAACAAATGACGGCAACTACCATTTTAATGCACATGAGTCATGACCCATGATTCATTGTTTGGGTGTATATATGTCTAAGGGTAGGTCATGAATCATGAGGTGAGATTGCCCTTTCATCTATTATTATTGGCAAGATTCGCTTGTTATGCATTGTAATTGAGAATATCTTTCCAAAAGGCTTGCAAGATGACTTTCCTTTTCCATCTGGGTTGCAAATTATTTCTAAAAAGTGGGAGTGTGGAGGGACTGTTCAAAAGGATCTTTGCACATGTTCATATTAGTTTTCAATGATTGTACCATTGGTTTCCCAGGACATTCCTTATTGTTCCAATGCATTTGCAATAATAATAATACTAATATTTCACTAATGTTAACTGCCCAATTTGGACAAGGGTTCATCAATCTGCCCAACAACTACTGAATTTTAATGTGCAAGATGTGTTTCCTACATCTGATATCATCAATCGATATTTTGTGCAAATTCAAATTTCAAGTTTCAAGTTTCAAGGGGTGCGTGCCCTGATATAAAGGTCTTGAAAGATGTGGGAATCATAAGCATTAATGCATTCATTTACCAATGACTGAAAATGCAATTTCTCTCTGGTTAGTTTGTTTTAACTAATCCAACAAAAGGATGAGGTGGAAGCAACACATGTTTAGATCAGGGTTAATTAATTAATTAATAATATTATTACTATTATTTTACTTTTGTGGTGTAGGCGCACTGGCAACCATCCACAAGAGATCTAGGCAGATTTGGCTACAGGACTGGTAGGCATTTTTGTAATCCTGCTTACATTTTGACGACCTAAATCTGATTCAAAAAACCTTGCTTTTTCGGATTTTTTTTCAAAAATTTCCCCCAAAAAAACCTTGTAGGGGTTGCAGCCCCAAGTTTTCTTTATAGCATTTTGATGAAATTGATACCTATTAGAACAGTTACAAGGAGAAGGATGCTTGAAGCTATGGTTGTGTAAATCGGACTACTATGGTTTGAAGTATTGTAGCAAAATATAATCATCAAAAGGTTTGGAAGTATGGAAGAAGTCTGGGAGGATATCATCCAAGTATATATTTGATTTTGAAGTATTGTAGCAAAATATAATCATCAAAAGGTCTGGAAGTATGGAAGGAGTCTGGGAGGATATCATCCAAGTATATATTTGATTTTGTTCTTGCCATTGGGGTACTTCTCCTTGGGTGAAATTTTTCATGGCTGCAACCAAAAGTGCATCTAAAAGATAAGTTACACAAAAAAAGTAAAAGTACAAACATGAAATATGAAACTTGAATCGGTTAATTTTTTGGGAAATGACAAAAAATGGCTTTTAATAGGCTGAATCTGCCATTGAGGGAGATTTGGCACAATTAGTAGACCTGGAAAAAGCCCTAATCGGCCTCCTCTGACTTTAGTGTAATGTCAATGGTGTATTATTTATTATTTAGCGTATTTTGGTTGGTTGCCTATGTGCAAGTGAAAGGGAAGGTCGAGAGTCCAGAGGTTCAGTGCATGGCAATGACGAATGTAGCCCAAGTTCCCAAGCCGACCTAATTTGAATTTGCCCCCTTGGAGGCACCTTTCAAATTTTCAATGTGCCTCAGAGTGCACAAGGAAGATTATGCTTTGTAAGGTATATCAAAATACAAAGAAAAATTAGGTCATGTGTTGAAGGAAAGACCTGCTAAACTGCTTCTAATTCATATTTCAAACAAATAAATGCTTTTCATAAAATATTAGGCTTTTGATAAAATATTATGAGAGTTTTGAAGGTTTGTTAAATTATGTAATAACATTGAGTGAGTGCTCTCCTGCTGTATGAAACACCATTCAGTTTACGAAATGCCCATCATATAAATGGCCCATGGAAGGGCTCACTACCCCTGAAAACATCACACCTAAAAACATAATGTAAATGCAATGTTTTTAATTCCCAGCGGGCTAGCAAGGGGATGGATGACGTGGGGAGCCAAGGGCACTAGAGGCCCTCTTCTCTCAGTTTAACACCCATTTTATAGAGAGAGGGTGTCAGTGGTGTTACAGCCTGCTTAGGCAGTCTCTATTTTGAGACTTGCTGTAAGTGAGGGTTCTTCTAGGCTAGGTGTCCTTTCAGGAGGTCCTCCCCTTTCTTTATTTGTTATGCTTCTCCTGACCAAAGTGGGTTTGGGAACTTATGTTCCCTTTGTGGTTCGCCCTCTTAGGTGGTTCTTTTGTCTTCTAGGACATGAGTCCTTCCATTTTGTTCCTTGTATTCCCCCCTTTTTTTTGGGTGCTTTGGTTTATTTATGATTGGCAGGGTTTCATAATCATTTCATTTGGGTATGCAAAAGATGGATTGATGAATGTCCATGGGAATGTGCGTGATGATTGTGTATGTAGGTTTAGCACTTGGTCACTATAATGTAGGTAGATGCACCTGGATAGTTCATGTAGGGTAAAGCCGCGGGTTGGGATGGACAAATTCCCAAAATATGGGGCCTAGGACAAGGCTGTAGTCAAGTCCAACTCTGCATTTGGGAACGCTTAACATATCATAAACACAAGGCAAACCTTACCATAGGTCTAAACATATGTAAATCACAAGGCCATAGGAGCAGGATCTTTCAACCACTATTTAGGATGGGGAGGGAAGTTATGTGTAAAGTAAAGGCCCCATGGTGGAGGCATTCTCAAAATAAGGGATCTAGGATGAGCAGGTAGCCCACTTTGGCCTCACATTTTGAAAATGTTTCCCACTTCAGGCTTAATCCATCATAAAGCACAAGGTAAAGGTTATCATTACCCTAAAATTAGGTAGGTCAAGGGGCATAGGAGGGGGAGAGTTTTTGCAACAACTCTTTAAGAGAGAGTGATGTTGATTCCCTCTTACACCTCATAGGTGTGAGATCCATCCCACTCTTAAGGAGTGATTGTAATATCCCTCGTCTTTTCTAGGAGGATATTCATGCATATAAGGAGCCTTCCAAACACACTAGAAATTTTCTTTGAGTGCTTTATGCCTATTTCTAGGTGTAAGGTCCCTGGGTTTTACCTAGGTGTAAGGTACTGCCACTCCTAACTAATACTGGTAAGATCAAGGGCTCTTTTCCAGGGGGTTTTCAGGGAAATAAAGGTGTCCTTCAAAGACACAGAGGATTTTTCTCCGGACTATGTAACCCATGGCCAGCTATGTGACAAGAATGTAATGAAAAAGTGTTTCCTGTCCACAGACCATTCATCATCGTGCATGGTGTGATCAATGATAGAAATTCTTGAAACTTTAGGTACATGGGCCCTTCAATACTAGTGTATAGTATGAAAAGTAGGTGCACTTATTACTTAAAAGGTCTCTCATCATTTGTACATCCAAGAACCCGTAAAGGCTGAAAGAAATACTGTCATTCATGTGCTGGTAGCTTTGTCCATCTAAACACCAAAATCAATCATCACACTACGAGATAAGGGGTTGGGGCTTCAAGTATTTACATCACCCAGTAATTCATCCATCCATACAATAGCCACGGACAGCAATTGCCTGCACAACAATTGAACACCATCCTTCTAAGTTCTCATAGGTATCATCGATAGCTTCTTATCGTCGTCCATGATCATCCAGTTAGATTCAACACACGATCTCATCCCATTAAAAGATAGATGAAATATGTCCACCGGTATATATAGCATTCACGTCTGAAGAGAAATGAAGCCAAACTGTCTCTGGTGGCCAGCACAAATTCGCAGAGAATGGGGAGAGGAGTGAGAAGCAGCGGAGGAGGGGAGAGCCAGTTGGGATATCTGTTCGGGTCGGAAAATCCGCCGTGGCCCAAAGCGAGCGGCAACAGATCCGCGGTGGCGGCTCCACGGCCGTTGCAGCCGGAATTGCAGTCACCTGCCGGGTTGGTGAAGAATGCGCATGCGGAGAAAGCGGGGCCGGCAGTCGTGACAGCGGCTTCTGTGTCGCGTCAGAATGGGAAGGCTGAGGAGAGCGCAGCTGCTTTGACACACAAGTTAGGAAGGAACTTCAACAACTACCATCGCGCAGATGGCCAAAACACCGGCAATTTCATCACGGTCAGCAGTGTCTCGACCAACTCCTCTGGGAACAATACGGGGATCTTCTTTACACTTTTAACAAAACTTTGCAAATTTTCTGTTGTCGTCCATCGTCATGTGTGCGGATGCATATCCACCTCTTGGAGATTATGGAGTTTCAAATTACGTTGAATCGTGAAGTATGTATCCATCTTTTGGAGGATATTCTCCTTCAAAGCATGCACTTACAAGCGCCTAATGGTGGAGCACCTCGGATGTAGGCACATAGTTCTTATAATCCACGTCGAGAAAGGTTTGTTCGCAGAGTTTAGGAATTGTATCGTGATCGATTCTGAAGAAACCTCTGTGCAATGCCTAAGTTTCGAAGCTTAGGTGCCGGAGACCAATAGGTGCAGGGTATGCCAGGATGCGAGGCAGTTCTCGCGTTCAGTGGATCTCACTAGTAACAAAATCTACTTTCCGTAATTCTCAGCGCTGTCAGGTTGTTTGCAACTCTGAAAACACTTGCATTCTCGGTCCTGATGTCGAGAGCGTCTTCCTCAAGATATTTCCTCAGTGGTATGAGACTGATATTACTAAGTGCAGACCAGAATATCACACATTTGATAGATGAACGGCCTGCAGGATATACCTTTCGTGTAGTGAAACTGCGCGGGTAGACACTGTGCCTGGTTTGAACGTCGAGATTGGTCCTCTGTGCATGGTTCTAAATGCGCCTATTGCAATTTTTGTGTTTCCTTGCCGCAGGATCGTCCATCAACTAAGGTACACGCTGCTCCTGGTGGAGGTTCATCCTTGGGCTATCTTTTTGGTCGTGGAAACTGAGCTCTCTACAAGAGATTCCAATGGCGGCCATGGTGCAGCACAGCCTGACTTCGGTCTTATAATCTGGATTAGCAGGAGTAAAACTTGTACGAGACAGGAGGTCCCTGAACTGGACGACAAGCCTTTTTATCTCTGAAGACACACTTAAGTGTGTCAGCAAAGGGATGATCCTATGGCCTTAGTCTGGAGGTCCTTTAAATGTGTGCTTTCATATACATTCTATCTGGGTGGATACACTCTAATCTAAGATGGTGTCCTCGTGGTAACAGATGGGATGGAATCACACAAAGACCTGTAGAATATTTCTTCACAGCTTAATCTTCAGCTTTATTTTGCTGAAAGACAGTATGTTTGGCATAATTCTTTTCAAGCTTCAAACTTCACTGCCTTTGGTTTGCAGTTTTTTTTGGAGATTCAGATTGTCCTATTGGAAGCAGTCGCTTTGCAATGTTCGCTTGGTTTTTACATGATTGTCTCTGTTTGCATTAATTATCTCTACATCTTCCTGACAATGAAAATTTAAAGAGACAAAAATTCTGTGTTGAATCTGAACCTGAATCTCACCATCTGCTATTTAAGAGTACCTGAAAACCTGCCAAATTGGAGGTACATTGACCTTTGTGTACTGAGCGAATGGCCTCCTGGCTGATTCTGCCAGACAAGCACTGACTAGGCAAGCCTGAGCACCTGGCAGACTTAGCCCAATGAGATCACCCATCTGCCATGTTTTTAGATCTAATATAAGCCTCAAAAAACTTAGAAGCCATCCAAAAACTTCGCACTTGAATTCAATGTTTTCAGATTTTAAGTAAGCCTCCAAAAACTTAGAATTGATAACATGTGCATGATCCTGCAAGCACACCAAAGAAATATGGATGAAGGAATTCAGGCACTGAACACTTTCTGCATTGGTTCTGGATTGGAAACCGGTTCAGAGAAAATGGATGTGACATCCTTGGAACAGTACCTTAGATCTTGGCAGCAATCCATCTTGGGGTGACACTTTGGGCCTTGATTGGCTCAAAGAAGGAGAAGTCACAACTCCATCAGGGTATCCCTTTGGACACAATGTCAATCCTAGATAGAAAACTGAAACACCAAAGCTCCAAGAAACTGCCTTCAACTGTCAGAGCATTAGTAGCAAACCTCAACAACTAGCTTCCTGCTGGTTATATGTGGCAGCAGTGTGGGGACCATGAAGTAATATCCTGAAACAAGTAAAGAACCTGGTGAGAAACTTCTTGTGGTGGTTCCAATCAAGTACACAAGAGGCAAGGGACCCAGTTCAGCATGTGAAATCACCAAATCAGAAACTGAAGGAGGACCAGGAACATCAACATCAACCTCCAAGTAAGAACTCTCCTAGCCAAATTTTCCCTCATGACTTTTAACCTCACAACAGATCGGGGAAGTACTTGATCATGAGACATAAAAAACTCATACCTGCATTCAGCAACACAATGAAGGCAACAAAAGAGATGGATCATTCAAGGTGCCAAAAATATAGCAATTGAATCAGTGGTATCGGCATCAATTTGGGCAGCTTGGTGCAGATTCCAAGTTGAGGTATTCCATTTGAAAAGCCTACAACCAAGCAGAAGTTCTGTGTTTTCAAATTTATAACAATATCAGGACCTGTGACTATTCAAGAGAGGCAAAAAATGGGCAACATAGGAAGGACTTGGCATTTACAGACTCCCAGCTGATAAGCTGATATTTGGGATGGGAAGCAATGCATAGATACACGGTCATTGGCAAGGATTGGGGGGGGGCAGAAAGAGCAGCAAGAGGAAGTGAAGCCATTATCCAATCTGTCTCTGTAAATATTGTTAGGACCTGCTCCAATGACCAATTACCAAAAGAAAGGACAAAGCCCTGGGCTAGCTGTAGGGACACAAGTTATTTGCAGCAATGTACATCATGGAGCAATCAACAGCCAGCAGAACTGTCTCAGGAGTAGGCCTCTCAGCAGAGCATGGTTCCAACCTCCTCATTTGAAATCATGACAGATTTTTTCCTATCCCCGCATGGTTTACTGGAAATCAAATTGGGCTTCAGCATAGAAAACCTGGAATGAATACTTATGCCACCTCCAAGCAAGATTGGCAGGTGGTTTAGCAGAGGTCAGAAATCAGTGGAGAGGAAGGCAAGAACTCTCTCTAGATAGAGTGTTGCAAGAACAGAAGACGCTGCAAAACACAGGATTTTGATTCCTCCTAGGGACCCATGTCCAATGTTGTGCAGCAGAAGAAGGCTATGGCCTTCTTCTCAGCACTATTCCTTGTGTCTTTTGTTGGGGGTTCCCCTTGGAATTGTCCTTAGGTGAATCTTTATTCAAGCCTTCTGTCTTCTGATGGCTTTCTGCAGGTTTTCTTTTATCCCAGGTGGGTCCAGTTTGGCCAGAGTGTGTCAGATCTTCAGGTTGACAGGTTTCTTTTTCTGTCCAGTTTTCCACCTTCTTTCTTAAAAACTCAACTGGCTTTTTTCCTCATTGCATGCATCTTTAAGCTCTTGGTTGGATGTTCAAAAATCATTGGTTTGATTAAATGATTTGCTATCACAGGTCTGGGATCCATTTTGCCAAGAAGATGTCAATGAATGTGTTTTTCAAATTCTTTTACTTCAAAAAATTGGTCTTTACACTCTGTTCATACATTGCACCATAACCATATTTTGATTTTGAGAAAAATTGTCATGTTGGAAAATTGAAGGTTGTGGCCATCACTACTTTATGTTTCTCTGACTGATTTGTGGCAAAGAGCAGAAAATATGTGGCTTAAAGTATTCCATTTCAGGTCTCTTATTGATGAGTCTAAAGAAAAATATGTCTGCCTGATTGTGGAGGTTTCTGTAGCATGGATACTGAGTCCATTTGTTTTTCAATTCTCTGGTATGGTATCACCCTAACTTTTAGGGTCTCTTGTGTTGATGGTTGTTTAGAACAATGAGAAGATGGAAAGATGGGAAAGATATTAGATGTTGTAAAGAGAATATTCTTCACTCCAGATTTTTCAGGTCTGCCAATGAAGAACACTGTCAAACAACTGGTAATAGAAGATTGGTATCTAGTATCAAATATCACTTCCACATGTTGTTCAGTCAGACAGTTGATGTTTCTGCATAGCCCAAAAACCTAAATCTCTTTCAATGAATGATGGCTGCAATGTACATTCCAATCTTTGTTACAAATCATGTCAACTGATTGCTCAATGTACCTTATCTCCTGGCAAATATTCTGATCATAAGGATGTTGAAGTGAGGCAACCAGGAAATTTGACCTCATTTGTAATGAGGTAACAGGAGTAAAGGGGGAACAAGAAATGATCATGGAGAAAGAGCAGCCAAGTGCGACTCCTTGTGAAAAATCCTCAACCCATGATCAGAATCACACAAGATATACACAGTTGAAGCTTGTGCCATGTCAATAACCAATTTGACATAACCAGATGAGGATGCTTTTCATGTACAGGTAGGCCTTTGAAATTGGTAGTTCTAAAGCAGGAGGGAAACAGCATCACCTTCTCTGTTGGGATGTTGTCATTGCCCACCACATCAGCATGAAAATGGAAGAAATTCAGCAGGCAGACCAGGACCCAATGCTACTCTGAAATTTGAGCAACATCTGGCGAAAGCCAAGAACACAGTGCAGAGTTTTAGTAAAGACAACTGGCCAAGTCAAAACCAATTGACACCAAGTGAAAGGTTGAATGGGGTGAGCAAGAAAGTAGAATTCACCAAGGCTGTTAGACTTTTGCACATTGGATCTTGTTGTGGAAGCTCAAGGATGTCCAAACATTCAAGTAATTTGTTTCTCAAGCCTTAGTTGTTTTGGTTCCTGACACATCAAATTATCGCTGGAGAGACCTCAAAAGTAAGAGAAGTGATAGAACAATGACAGTTAATTCCATAATATTTTTTACTAAACCTTAAAGGACAATCTGTTTAGTTGGCAGGCTTTTAGTTCATGGAATGTTGTATCTGGATGTGTTTAAGTTTCTGTGTCTGTGGGTTGATAAACTATTGACAATTATGTGTACAGGCTTGCATAGGAAGAGAACACAATCTCAAACGTGTGTGGAAATCAACTATGAGACAGCAGCAATGAGGCTCTTTCACAGCCTGGGTGGCATGTCACCCACCTGCCGGCCCTCTGTGCTGGAGCTCCTTATTGTGAAAGGTCTATCTCACAAATCATATATTCCTTTGTGGGTGATATCATTGTTAGTTTTCTTAGGTTACAGAGTATTGATCATGTTAACTTCTCATTAAAGCCAGTTTTTTCTGTGTCCTTAGGTTACAGGGAACATACGTCCTTCTATTCTGTTTGCTAATCTGCACTTTGTCAATGCTTAACACTAGTGGCAGAAATAGCATGTTTGAAATTATACCCAAATTATTAGGTCATAAAGATTATGGTCATTATGAAGATCTCATTTCCTGTTTATGCTGCAATTTACACTAAATGTGTCTGTGACTCGTCATGGTCTATTTGAACAATTCTTGATGTGTCATACATAGTGAACCATTCATAGTATGTTTAGGGGCATTTGGGAAGTAGGGGAGCTACTGCTATCTTCATCTCTACAACCAGACCCCACACTCAATGATCCAGGCTTCAAGGAATTAGTGTCCAACTCAAAACCTGGCGATTCTCAAAATGCACTTCTACAGGTCAACCTCACTCTTATTCCACCCTCTGAATCCTATACCTTTTTCACATTAATCCTAAAACTACTGTCTGGATCTCGTGAAAGCAGGTGTTAGGAAGGAATATTAAGGGAAAAGTCGTTCCTAAGGGCTTTAGTGGAGTAAAGGAGACAAGACCACAAGGGATGGTGTTTGTACAATTTACTGTTTCCACTTTGGGTGGGCCAGTTTTTGGGAAAAAAACGTCAGAGATACATTGCAATAATTTTGAGATTACAAGTTTGAATCCACTTATTAACCAACAGGATAGTATTCTGAGGTGGCATACATTCACTTGCAGGAGTTGGTCATGAGTTTTGATGTTGCTGTGACTGCTGTCTGGAATGTTCCTGTTAGTGGTATGTCCACATACCCAGTTGTTTTTAGAGTCCCCACCCATTTTTAAGATGTGAAGGAACAAGATGTGCAAAAACTTACACAGCAATTATGTATGAATGTTATTGCAGGGTTGAAGAAGTGTTCTCCATTCAATAGAATTGTCCGTGTGTGTTTATTTGATGGACTGAACTTTGTGGGCAATGCACATGCATTTTTGGGAGCCAAGGCCATCAATGAGGAAGACCCCTGGGTGTTTGTTAACAAGGTTCCTCACTGGGCACTGAACTATGGTTTTGTAGCTTCAAGAAGATGTTCTCCTCATTATGACCTATCTGAACTGACCTCACTTGTACATAGGACCTCTCCCATTGTTGGTTTATGTGTCTAAAGCCAACCAACCTAATGTGGTCATATCAAAACTAAATCTGGCCTTGAGATTTTCATACATGTGTTCTTGTGTACTGTTACTTTGTGATCACTGGTTTTAGTGGGCTACTTTGCACACAACTGAAAGTGCCCTTGATTTTGCCACTGGTGGATCAGCAAGATATATGGAAATACTAATGCATGGTGGTTTGTCTTCTCCAGGGAGGAAGTCGATGCTTGTTACAGTATAACCAGATTGGACTCTGCCTTTATTTTGAAGTCAACATTGCATTTGACACTTTTTCTGGTAGGAAATTTTGTTCTCTTGAACTCTCACTCAATAGCAAAGAAAGCAGAAGGAAAAATCAAAGACTCCAGACACAACTCAACAGAGATGAACATTAGAGAAGTGAGTGTAGAATGTTTAGACTTGATCAGATTTGGATTCAAGACTTATATCCTATCAAAGACCAATATTCAAAATTCGGGGTTTCTTTTACCCTTTGTAGGTTCATACCCATTAGAGTGTCATAACTGCATGGGAAAATGAATTCAATTTATGGGCACAGAAAGTTACTGATGTATTGATCAACGACATGACCAAAAAGCCATATAACTTCATTCTTGCTTTTTAAACATGGCAGAGAGTGGATCTGTGGCCTCTTCTTATGAGTGGAATGAGGTGAGGGAGATTACATGTGCATGGGCAATGCTTGACCTTCCTAATACAGCACAAGAATTGGAGGAGCTTCTGGAGCAAAGAAGCATTGACTTGCCCCTCTATGTTGGCCATATTGGAGGTCCCCTAGAACTTGCCAACTTCCATATGGTCCCAGGTTGACCCTTCACTTTCATTAATTTTCTCAAACTGAAATTCCGTATTTGTAGACCATAAAGTGAAATCTGAAAGTCCAACCATAAAAATTTGACCTTCAACCCTGAGCTCCAACCCAGATCCTTGAACCCAGAGACTACGTCCTTCTTGTTCTGATAGTTTGACCTTGCTACTTGGATCTCTCTACCTTGATGCAAACAGAATATATTTGTGTTCTCCAGCTCCAGGGAAAAAACAGAGTTTTCTTTGGTTGCAAGCTAATAGCATCATTTTTGAATAAAAGATGAAGTTTCAAGATTCTAGCATCAACCTTAAGAAGTGGTAATTGCAGGGGCTTCTCAAGGGTCAGCAAAGCCAAAAGGACAGGAAACATGTTTGTTACAGCTTCACTTTTATAAGCTTCCAGAATTTCAGAGAAGGTATTCCAGGTTAGTGAGACTTGCTCTGAAAGTCCTCTTAAAACTGGTTATATTTGGTGATGAATGTTTCACATTTTCCAATAAATGGAACTGAAAAAGGAAATACAGCATGTGAAATTTTGCAACAGTTTATAGCTTGGAATTTTGCAAACAGAGAAGCTTTTGGGGCCTCATAGACCTTGATCCTCAGCCATAGAGTCTCATGCAATGAAGCTTATATACTTATGCACAAGAAAAAAATGCCCTATTTTTAGCCTACATCTCTTCACCATCCTCCTTATCTTCTGGTTCAGAGTCCAAATGTCAACTCAAATTTGAATCTAAAATCCAGAGTCTTCAGCTCGTTCAGAGACTTGCAGAAATGACCTGCTTCATTGATTGAACAATGAGACCACAATCTTACTGCAGATGGAGGATAAAATCTGTCTCACACATTCTCACAAACTGCAGGCTGCTTCCAAGAATAATACTCATGTCCAACGAGGAAGTCCCATTTCTAATTCTGTATCAGAGGACCCTGTTAGAAACACTTCAAAATGAGAAAAGCTTGTTATTTGAAGGTGCATTATTTTCACCGCTGCTAAAATTATATCCATGGATGCTGAATGACCGAAGCAGACATGTACAGGGGGCATTCAAAGAAAGATGGCTTGCAAAGAAGTTAGAGTGGCCCCCTGATATCAGGGTAGGCCTCATTTTAAAACCAGAGTCTTGTGTGTGCCTGAACATGTGAAGTTTTGCATATGATGAAGTTAGTAATCTCAACCTAGGCCATCAGAACTCAGAGAGTGTGTCCTTGTTCATTGTGATGTGGAACACCTGAAACAAGGTGGAAACCCAGGCAATTTCTGTGGCTGCCCACAAGAGCTTGAGGCCACTGTTGCATGCTCTTGTCATTGATACCGAGCACCAGAAGTTTGATTTGGTTGGTCAGTGGAAATGAGGAGTGCAGTGCATGAAGGAGAGGAACTTCAAAAAATATATCAGAGCATTCAACAACTCATTGCTTATGATTTGGCCTGTGCTTCGTTCTTACAATGTTCCATCACTTGCTTGGTCAAGTGACAAACTTCTTGAGGTTCCACACCAACTCCTTTTTCTTTTTAATCTTTTGATTGAATTACACATAGGTATAGTTTATTGGTACTGTGTAAACTTGTTTGAAATCCTGTTGCCCTCTAGCAGTAGAATTGCATGATTAAAGCAAAAAACTGTTTCCATCTACAGTAAATGAATTTTTTAACTTGACAACATGGTGAGGAAATGTTACCATTTTTCTGACCTCTCAAAGCATTTCAAAGTGTATGAGAGCAGTTAAATTTCTCCTCACTTGAGCAACCCCTTCATAGTTTTATCAAAATGGTCGTTTCCATAGCTGTTTTCGCATATTGTCAGATGACCTTTTTTCTTGGTCATTGTTCTGTGAATGTGAAGCCATGATCACAGGCATGATGAATCATTCTTGTCTGGCACAGAGAGCGAAGAAAAATATGATGAATCAATTTATATTGGAAGTACCTAAAGGAGCAACTTTTGACTCTTTGGAATGCTCAAATAATCTTGATCCACACAGCACACTCCTGATTTAGGCCTTTTGTCCTTTACATGTTACCACTGTATGCAGAAGGCCTCTAGATTCTACCCCTCAATGTTGGGCACAGTACAAGATTGAGCTGGAAACTAGACTTGCCATTTATTGCCATGGCAAGCAGTAAGGAAGAGAAATTTGGGTTTCAGGAGGAAACAGGATTTGCAGTGGAGCTTCAATTGACCTAATTAACGAGTAGAATGATATAAGACTGAAAACAGGACCATGAATCCCAATTTAGTGTTGTGGTAAACCTCAAGGATATGTGTCGCTGTGGCACATTTTCGCTCGAGGGGGCAACGCAGTACCTCCGACAGTGGAGCTACTCATTCGTGATGTTATCGATGTTACATCATGATTTCAAGATCTTCCATACATTGTTAATGCGGAAATAATTCTCAGACTGACTTGAAGATTTTTCAAGAGGAACTTGACATTTTTCTTGTTCTGCGAATTCAATTCTGATTGTGTGATGTAAGAATATATCTAGATTATCAATCAAATTTCCTCAAGTCAAGTCTTCCACTGATGGTAAAACAGCGCTGCTCCACAATCTTCACAAACCCAGGCACTACTTGCAGCGGTTGCCACATTCAGCTCATCCAAGCATCTGGAGAAGAATGAAGACAGTTCTACTGTCAATCTTGTGAGGATAGGTGAGACGGCTCACACTCATAAACTTGACCCTGAATTGAAGGTCATAAAATTCTGTGGTCACAATTCTGCAATCTTGCAGCTCAACCAAATAGTGAAAGCTGCACAAGGTGCGGATAGTGTGCCTCTGTCCCAACTAACAAGCTGTGTATTGAAAGGGATTGCTGGCATATTCATTTTTGAAAAAACAGAAAACCTCAACAAATTAACTGACAAGAAGCTACTGGACATATATACACGGAAAGAAAGCAACGAACTCATTCTTAAGGAAAAGGTGGACAGAATCACAAGGATTCTGTCCACCTTTGCCACTTTTTCTTCTTCTTTCTCTTCCTCACAGGGCATTCAAAGCCTCTTCATTGAGTGGCAAGTGCTGTGTTGCATGTCTCCTCGTCTCCTCCACCGATTTGTCCTCTCACCACGATTTTTCTTCTGTCTTGCTGTCCACGACTTTCTCCGACGAGCTGCCGAGCAACGGTGAACAGCAACTAGAGGAGATGCGAGCGTCGTTGAGTCGATCCCTTCCTGTCGACTTCGTCGACCTCGGCTGTCGAAGAAACACGACGACGTACCTTAGGGCTAGGGTTTGACGCTTTGTTCTTCTTCAGCGCTGTTTGATAGGATGCGACGTTGTCTTAATTGCGACGCTCTCTCCAATCTTAGTCGCTGAAGTCTAATTTATCGCTGTCTGCACACGAAAAGGGAGGAAAAATGGCCATGCCGTGTGTCGCACTAGCACCTGGTTTGCAAGTCTCCAGACTCTGCCTCGGTCCGTAGTCTGTACATTTCCTCCGTCTTCGTTTCTCCTAGTTGTCTTCGTTAAACATTGCGAGCGCCTCGTGCTGTGAAGAATAGCTCTTGTTGCGAAGGGCGCTTCATGTTTGCATGACTGTTATCTTCTTAATTTTCCGCAGGAACAATGACGTACGGGGAGCAGAACACGTTTGAGGATGCCTGCGACCAGCTGAACATGGCCACCGAGACAGGGATTAACTTCTTCGACACTGCAGAAATGTAAGTGAACTACGTTCGCTCTGAGGCTCTGTTCCTCCAAATACAAAAGATGAAGACGTTTAAAGTAGCCGTTTCTCAAAACCAGATGGTATTCTTTGGTATATATTTCAAAGAGATTCTGCGAGCTTGCTATCTACATTGTTCAGATTCTTGTGTCCTGCGATCTCAATTCATAACCAAAGCAATGACAGCACATGTTGTATGGGTTTTTCCTCAATTTTCCATCCTCATGGGGTATTAGAGATTCATATGATGTAGAAAGGTTTCCATAAATCTACTGTTCCTTGCACTCCAGATCTTAGCTGGAGGCTTGACAGTTTTCCTCTTCACTAACTGTTGAGCCATTAGTGTTAGTTTTGAGCTTAATCAAGAAGCAATGGGGTGTGCTGTGCAGGTATCCTGTACCACAGCGGGCAGAGACACAAGGAAGGACTGAAGAGTATGTGGGGCGATGGCTGAAGCAATCAAAGTATTCTCGTGACCATGTTGTGCTGGCCACCAAGGTACCATTTCTAGTTGATAGCAGAAATTTTCTTTCTTTAGGTATGCATATGATGTATTTTTGTTGCAACAGGAGATGATCCATGGCCTGCAAGGCTAGACTTGCAGCTTCAGTGAGTTGAATTGTACTAAAGGCTTCTCTTGTAGCTTCTTGGATCTAAGTCCTCAAGGTTTATCCTGTGATCTCTTTGACAAACATTCTCAACCAGAGTATGCAGATATTGAAATGATTATAAGCCTCATGTTCATTCCAGTATCTCAATTACTGCTAAGTTGGGAGTTATCAATAGTCAATTTTACAGGTTTTGAGGCTTTGTAGCTGTAAAGAGTTGTTGTCTCCCAGATGATCAGTCTTATTGTCCTTCTGAAGAATAAAGGCTACCCTCTAAAGATTCTGTTAAAGAGGACTAGAGGGTTGCTCAATAAAGACAAATTCCTTTTTGGAATTTCAGCATTTGGAGTTTTCCGAATTATTCTGTATAGAGTCTTGTAAGTGAGAAGCTTCTTGTAAGCCCACTTGATCTTTGTTCTTCCCTGCTGTCCTTTTCTATGTGTTTTGTCTATCCTGTTGTGTCTTTCTGTTTTTTGTTATCTCCTTTTGTTGTTGTTTGTTGCTAGCCAGTAGCATGGCTGAATCTTCCTGTTGCTTCCAGATTTGCGGCAGAAACTTGGTATGCAGGTTAGTGTTTTCACTGGCCTTTACCCACTGTAGGGAGCTGATAAAGTCAGTGGGTTAGTTGTGATAGAGAAGTCACTATCAGACATGCTACTGTTGATGGTCCCTGAACAGGTGTGGGACTGCTTTCATCTTTTATTTTATTTTTGTTCTTTTTTGGTTTTTGTTTCTTGGTCTTTTGTTCTCTGTTTTGTCCTTCCTTCTTTGGAATTCTCTGAGGCTTGTTGAAGAAGTGTTAACCTTGCTTCGCTGTTTCTTGATCATGAGAATGAAGATTAATTCTTAGGAGAGATATACTATTGAAAGCAAAGGTCTAATTTGATGTTGAAACTATGATGATGCCTGGATGTTTTAGATTAAAGATTGCAATTGTGGTATTCTTTAGCCATTTCTCAAAGACTTTCCTGGGTTCACTTGTAGGTGTTGAAAATCTCTCCACAAGGAATTACTACCAGTTAACCTGATGCTGCCTTGTATAGGTTACTGGACCATCGGGGCAAATGACTTGGATACGTGGGGGACCACCATCATTAGATGCTTGGAACATTCAAAATGCCCTTGACAGCAGGTCATACCAGGATATAGAATATTGACTCATTTCTAGCATTGCTTTCTTCATGAGAGAACATTCCCTTTTAGTTAAAACCAATTTTCAAACATTGTTTTAGATGTCCAAGGCTGTGGTGTTTTCTATTCTATTTCAATTGTGTGCCATTCTCACCAATTCTCAAATTGATTGTTTCTATCACTGCAGCTTAAAGCGGTTGGGTACTGACTACATTGATATATACCAGCTGCATTGGCCTGACAGGTTTGCCTCTGCTGATGTTTGTTTTGAAGATCATCCACCCTGCTTTGTTAAAAAAAATTGCATTGCATCTTTCAAAACCCTACTCAGTTTTACTGGAAGCTTATTTGGTGGCTGTTGGGGATTGTTCATGGAAGATATGTACCAATGTTTGGGGACGTTGATTACAATCCTTCTAGCAGCTACAAATCTGTCCCAATTGAGGAGCAACTTCAAGTTCTTGCTGCTGCTATAGATGCAGGCAAGGTTGCTCTTCTTTTTGCACCCTATGCTCTTTTGCAGCACAACTGGTTGTCAGGTTTACAACCATATATAGTCATGGTATCATTTTATACAGATTTGATGTTTTCTATCTGCTTATACACAAAGTTGTATTGTTTTTTTGTCTATTTTGGAGTTCACAATTTTGAGTCTAATCATCATGTTTTTAAGCCATGGTGTTGTAGATCAGGCATGTGGGTGTGAGCAATGAGACAGCATTTGGCATAATGGAGTTTTGTCGCCTTGCCAAGTATGATAAGCAACTGCCTCAAATTATCTCCATTCAGGTCAATTTTTTGACATACTTTGTCTCTGACATGAGTTCTTCTGAGTCAGACTCTTCATGGAGTATATGATAGAGATGTAGAGACTGCTCAAAACTGGAACTTGAACAAGAGTGCTTTTTAGGGCACAACTGTTGAGATCAACTACTTTCCTTTCTACGCGAGTCCCCTTTCCTTGGTCTTGACTCCTGTGAAGGTCAGGTTTGTGTTATTCATGTGAAGGGTTGATACCATTCCATTCATGTTCTCATGAGTGTTCATAGATCCATAGAAATTTTGGGAACTCCAGATCTGTTTAGGATAGTTCACAACTCTCTACAGCATGACATCTCTTGATTTTCATGCTTAATCAATTTTTCTTTGACCTAAAAACATTTTTGGATCCTTGGAACAGAATGCCTATAATCTGCTGTGCCGTACTTTTGACACTACCCTTGCCGAATGTTGCCACCATCAGAGGTTTGAATACTCTGCATTGTGCATATTTGGAGACAAAATTTTGTTTATCAAATGATGAAATCTCAACACTTGTGAGGCCCTTTTATGGAATCTTGTTTTCTATTGCCCATTCCATTGTCCGATGGTAGTAAAGCAAATTTTTGCATGTGTTACCAAGAATTAGACTAAATTAGGAGAACACAGCTGTCAATCCCACTGATCACAGGACGGGCTCCAAGTTAAATTCTATGTTCAAAGCCAGTGTTTGTCTGGTTTTTGATTCAAACAGAGTGAGCTTGCTGGCATACAGTCCTCTGGCAATGGGGCTTCTATCTGGCAAATATCTCACCCCTGATGGTGGACCACCTGATGCTCGTCTCAACCTCTATCGAGGTACAACTCCGGTGTTTCTCCCCTTTCCACACAATTTCTACAAAGAGGTGTCACAATGTCCAAGGAGTGCTACCAATCAATTTTGGGGCACTTGTTCATTAGTTACGGTTGCTGTGTGGCTCAGAATTTTGAGGTTTCTGTTTGTCTTGGTGGCAGGGTGTTATGCTGAGGCAGAGTGTCGGTACTCATTATCAAAGCCAAATGTTATACCAGCCATCTCTGTATTGTCTCACCCCTTTTACTTATATCAGATAAAGAAGTATGTAGCCTTTTTTTGTGCTAACCCTTTAGTTGCACAGCCACACATGAAGAGAATACATTATATAAAATATTTTGTCTTGGTAATGAAATCGCAGGCATATATGGAGATTGCACAGCGGCATGGGATAAGCCCCGTAGCTCTGGCAATTGGTAAGTGACTTTCTCATCATGGATTGTGCAATCATATTGTGTGACCAAGAGTTTTGAGTCCAATATGCTGTGGTTGTACCAACTTATCATATTGGTTCTAGGAGAAGATTGTTGTTTTGTTGAATGATGCACTTAAGACAGTGGGTGCAGGTTTTGTGCTCAGGAGGCCACTTGTTGCAAGTGTGGTCATTGGTGCAACAAAGACATGGCAACTGCAGGAGATAATCAAGGCAACTGGTGTTGACATTGGTGATGAAATATTGGCAGAAATAGATGCAGTTCATGAACACTTCCCCAACCCCACACCCTAATGAATTTCCAAGCAAAGTCACAAAGATTACCCAAGAAGAGGTTTGGAAAAGTGTGAAGAAAACTATCAAAGTACTGCTGTATATAATGATTCGATCATAGCATTCTGAAGTCATGGTAATGAAATGCATATAACTGTTGGGCTACAGGCCAGTTAGACCTTCAATTGTTCTTCCTGATTCCTTGAAGTTTGTTTGTTTTGTCAGAGACAGAGACAAAGAGCTGTTCCTTTGTCAACAAGTACAGAAAGTGTCAGGAGGTGAAGACATCAGATGCCAGTCTGTATTCGTTACCCTATCAATTCATTATCAAACCAAATGCTCTTCTGTCCAGTGTGGTTTAGTAACCGACAGGAAACCTTCTTCATGCACAGTAGTATTGCAAGCTTTAGTTAACATGAAGCTGTAAAATGGGTGAACGTTTGTGCATTTGGTGAACAGTGTTACAGCTCTCTGGGTATCATACTGGATCTGTATAACACAATTGTTGATTCTGTGAATACTTGTAAGGAAATCAAGATTCAGCTAATATTGTGTCAATTATGTAGATCTGCCAAGTTATGAATCTGGGATGTGGAGAAATCCAATTCTGTGCATGCAAGTGATTTGCTTATGCACTCAAATGATTGTATTGTTGTCCAAACTTCAATGTAAACCTGGTAAGAGTTGTAACTCATGAAAAACATTGGTGCAAGTTGGTTGGTATTTGAGCATTTTACCATAGAGATTGTTTAGGTGGTTTCTACTGCCACCCTTGCTTATATTATGTTATGCCAAAGGGTTTGGGGAATTGTATGTGGTGACAACAAAGATATGTCTTCTATCAAAAAAGTGTAGAACCAGCACAGATTGCTAACAATCAAGTCATTCACTATTATACTCCCACTAAGACTGATCTCTGGGTAGTTGCTATGTTGCTCAATCTTTTGAAACCATGCAAAATTGTCAAATGAGCATTGGTAAGAAGAAAATCTGCAAGCTAACATTTAGCACTCATGTAATTCACCTCTGTTTCTAAGTTCCTCTCTTATGAAATGATAGTTCTTCACATCAAGGTACATTGTTCGAGTGCACTACTTTTCAAAATCATATAATTGTCTTTTTCTTCTATTTTGAGATATCTTTAATGGCAAAAATTGATATACATTATCATTTGTAGTGTTTAAATTTCTTGAAACATGTTGATGCCACCAGGATTTCTCTATATATAATAAATGGAACAGTACCTACTCTAATCATACTTGAATAGTATTTTCCCAGGAGAGTTCACACTTCTCTAACCACAAATGTCAACATGGAAAAATATTTAGACTTGTTTGCTTTTCCACATTTGTCTTGACCTCAGGAAGATAGATAATGCAACTTTCCATGAACACAACCTTTACCAAAAAGAAATTCTTTTTAGCTGCATTTCATGAGATTTTCAAACCTTCAGCCACCTTCATAGTTTCACCATTTCATTATCATGCCATTGCTCATGTAACCATGTTTGCAATGCCAAACTTATAAATCATTCACATTTATAAACTTCATGTTCTTTCTCAATTTTCTTCCCAAGAAATTGCCAAATTTGCATGCACTTGTAGTATGACAGCCTTGATCCAAATCACACAATTTCTTGTCCTTGATACCTCTGATCATACCTTGCATTTGCATAGATGGTTAAATCATAGCTACTAGAGTAAGTGGTATTCAAACCCTTATTATCTTGTGCAATTGAATTCAGATTGTTATTAACCCCTAAATGCCAGGGTAGACCAAAACCTTTCCCTTGGGATTTCAGAATCCCTGACTTTAGGGGGTAACAGGAATTTAGAATGAATTTGTGATAATTTCGTTTTTCCATTTTCCATCTACAGGACCCATTAGTTCAAAATCCCCAGCATTTGCAATCCAAAGCGTGTTTTCATTGGCCAGAGTAATTGGCCATTGTCTCTTTGGAATTACTTGAGTGGTTTCAAACCATGATAGCTGTCTGTCATCTGTTTAGAACAACCACCATCATGAGATTTTGGAGATTTGCCGCAAATTATAGGCTATCCTTATTGTTACTTGAATTTTCTTGGCTCTTGCCTACATTGGAGTCCCAATTTTCTTTCTTCTTGGCTGTACAGTGCGAAACGGAGGACGTTATACACCCCCATACGAACTATGCGGGTGTCAATAAGTGGGGCCCATCCAACGCACTAGCAGTGGACTCGTCACCTCAATTAGCGAAATTCTCCGGGTCCAGGCTTTCCAAACCCGGTTGAATTCCTGCAGTCAAGGATCGTTGTCTTTTCTTCCTAGCACAGTTTTTCTCCATGGCCGTTTGCTGTTTTTCCTTCCATCACCATTTGCTCTTTGTCGTGCTCTCCCCGTGAAAATAGGATCTGAAGACATTTCAGCAGGACGTGGCTGCAGGACATATTGCGAACATGTACACAAAATCTACCGATGTGTTGGAATGGGATTTCAGATTCCTATGTGTATGAGTCAGGTAAGTTTAGAGATCTAGTCTTGGTGTGGTGTTCAGATTGCATGGAGAACCTCAAACAAACTTGGAAAGAACATTGGCATCATCGTCTTTCAAGTTGGAGATTGGCATTGTTTCTTCAAGATTTAGGAAACATTGAAGAAAAGTTGATTGGTGTAAGTTGTTCAGTAGCAGAACAGGAACAGCGGCTGGTATACTAGGCAGGTCAGTTCTCACTCATAATTTTTCCTTCCATTGCTGGCAGAAAACAAACTCTTTACATGCACTGGGGGCAGGTAATGGGTTTGTGGTCAACCTTCTTACAAGTTTCCCCAAGTCTACTCCAAGGGCAGAAATTACTGCAATTCAGAGAGTTAGGAGCAAAATGCAAGTACCTCATGAAGGGTTGTTTGACAAGACGAATATTGTGTGGACTCCATATAGAACAGTAGGCAAAGGAGTGGTGGATGAAACCCAGGTTACTATTATTCCTTGGGAATGTTTGATGGATTTTGTGGAGGGCAAGTAATCAAGACCAGATTTCCCATGTGAATTCACTAAAGAGATAGTGAGAAAAACCAAGCCGGGATCTTTGAGTGTTCCAAGAGCCGATAGTGATAGCCTTGTCCTTAGGTGTCATCAACTCCATTACCAATGTCATGTTCCACCATTGTTATCTCCAATTTCCAAAGTAATGTTGGAACCGATTTTTTTTTATGCCAACAATCATGCAGATTTTGATTGTGCATACGGTCCATTAGACAACACTCTTGATGTACATGATGACTTAAAACTTCTATTACTTTCCACCATAAAGAAACGAAAGGAGGGGGAAAAAAAAAAAAAAAGTTGTTGAAACTTCAATTTTTCCTCTACAAACATCAAGAAGGTCAAAGAGGTCAAGCATGAAAAGGGGATGTTTATGTTTCTTCAATGCAAAACAGCCATACCTAGATAATAGTTTATGTGTCATATAATATCACAACATGGAACACAATATGGCTGCAAGACAAGCATGTCATCAAGCTACAATTGGAGGTTTTCGTCACTCATTGATTACTAGGCTATCAACAAGGACAAAACAATATATTATGTAGTGGTTAAGGATGGGCCTCCCCATCCATTAGGTATGTGGGTAAATGAAAATGAAAGATGTGTGTTCTATTACATTGAATATGGAATATTGGACTTAAATTCCATACCTAATGGGGACATGCCATTCATAATTGGAATCCAAACAAAATGGCAAATGCAATGATGATCTTACATGGTAATAAAAAAGCAGTATCATTTTATGCAACTTCTTGGACAAACACACAAAAGGTATTGCACTTGTCAATCGCAAAAATATCTTTTATGTTTTGCTCAATCCATGTTTCTTGTGCATAAAAATGCACTATTTTGCATGACATTGTCCTATAGAACTTTGTATAACATTATGGTAAAATTGCTCAAACAATGACTTACTTGCATCACAATGTCTTACATAACTATTAAGACAATGTTAGGTGGTTTGCATGACAATGCTTTAAAAATTTGCTTAGTTAGTGTGTTATTTTGTGTGGCAATGTTTTGGTGCATGCTTCTTTGCATCACATTCTAACTTCTTGTAAAGTTTGCCTTGTGCAATATCCTTTGTAGACATTCATGGTCTTTGATGAATGGCAAAATGGGATCCCAATAGCATTCATCATCACAGGTCGTGGCAAGGAGGAAGACATTACACCATGGTTGCAAAGGTTTAATAAAAGGCTACTCAAACATGACCTAATTTGTACCCAAATGCACAAGTAGAGCTTAATGGAATTAGGCATTACATCAATTCATTATTCATAAGACATTATGTTCATTTGAATATGAAAATTATTTTTTACTTTGTGATGTGATAACTTGCTTTTGTTGTAATATTGTGTGGATAGGGTCTCACATTTTTGTATGTTTGTGGCACGTTCAAAAAGCATGGGCAAAAAATGTTATGAAAAAAATAATTGGGCAAGAAACAATATGTGAAATTCTCAAAAATCTTGGGAATATCATTTACAACAAAGATAGTCTTGTTGATGTTAGTCTAATTAGCCTAACCCAATTTTAGTTAAGTTTAAGTAAAAGTTAAGGAAGTTTTGGGGTCAACCTTAAGTCTAAAGGTAGATTAGGGCATGTAACCTTATCCTAGTAGGACTTGAGGGGTGGGTGGCCTGGTTAGGATAAGGGGGAAATAGGTTGGCCAAATTAAGATAAGGGGAAAAGTAGGTTGACTGGATTAAGATAAGGGGGGAAGTTGGTTGGTTGGATTATGATAAGGTTGGCTTATTTTATCCTTATTCGAAACTTGTTAAATTGCTGGATAAGGAGGTATGAATAAGGGGGGGATACTTCTTAGCAGCTTCTAGCAATTAAGGTTAGGGCATGACAGTAATAATGGTGCCTCCATGGAACTAAAGAAGAAAAATTGTTGACTTTCTTTTCTTCTTCATGTGTGATGAATGGGGGCTTGAGGGGGTGTGAAGAAAAAGGAACGATGATGATGGTTATAAGGATGGAGAGGGGATCTTGGCACATCATGGGAGGGCAAAGTAGATGAAAGGGTGAGAAAGCTACAACATCATGAAGAAATAAGCTTCTCAAAGGCAATCAAATCACTAGTCACCTTGTGAAGGCAAGATCATGAAGTAAGGGCGTTGGTGGTTGTTCAAGTGGGGGAACATAATGAAGATGGTGACTGAAGGTGAATGGGGAAAAGTTAAAAAAAGGTAGCTGACCTGGTTGATGCAAGAAAGAGGAGTAGAAAGGAGGGGAGAATGGAGAATGTTGGTTGTGGGACCTAAGGAGCAAAGGCAAAGGTTTGCCCTCCTATGTAACAAGAGAAAGAAGAATTTGAACTTAGGTTATTCAACATTGGTAGGGTGGGAAGAAGATTATTTTGGGGTTTGGTAGAAAGTTATGGAGATATAGGTAATTGGGAGGTAAGATTGTAGTGGAAGAAAGTAGTGTAGAGATAGTGTTAGGGTTTAGTAAGGAAAAAGGAATGGAAGACTTAGGGATTGAACCAAAACTACATTGTAACCACTTCTTGGAAGTGTGGCACCTTTTTCTAGTAAAGACTTGTTGTAATTATCGTTCAATGATGCTTGAATAAAGTTAACCTAGTTTAAAGTTATAATTAATTAAGTGTAGGGAGAAGGGAGTAGTAGAAAAAGGTAGGATAATTATCTACAATAAATAGGGGAAAAGGATATAACCAAGAAAGTGAGGAAAAACAATTGTTAGAAGGAGAGGTAGGATAGTTGTCTGCAACAAACAAAGGAAAAGGATGTAACCAAGAAAGAAAGGAAATAAAGTTGTTAGAAGGAGGGTAGAATAGGTATTTGTAGCAAACATGGGAAAAGGATATAACCAAGAAAGTAAGGAAGAAAGTTGTTAAAAGGAAAGGTAGGATAGTTGTTTATGGCAGATAAGGGCAAAGGATATAACTAAAAAAAACAAGGAAAGAAAGTTGTTAGAAGGAGCTTAGTAGGATAGCTATCTATTGCAGATAGGGGAAAAAGATATTTATAACCAAGAAAGTAAGGAAGAAAGTTGTTAGAATTAAGAGAGGTATGATAGTTGTTTGTAACAAATAGGGGAAAATGATATAACCAAAAAAACAAGGAGCAGGGGATTGGAAGTTGGGTAATAAGTTGTGACTCCCCCCTTTGATGATTTCTAAGGGAGTAAAGGGGAGTTACCCAAGTCAAGGTGTTAAAGATGCATTAATTTTGTACTTAATAATTGGTGACAATTGTATTGCATGGATAGGAGAGTAAAAAAAAAGTATGACATGAATGACAAGTTCTTAATAGCCCAGCACTTCCTCAAATACTTCCAAAAACATTGAATGAAAAAGGTGAAAATGTGGGTTATTAGATATAAGAATATTCCCCACATAGGACAAGACACAAATGCAGCCATTGAATCATACCATGGAAACCTCAAGTTCATCTTAACCTCATGTAGACAACGTTTCACTAGTAGACACATTGATTGGTTTATTTACCATTTGGTAGGAAATGTCCTCACACATTATTGGTATGCATTATAATGCAAGGTATATGGATTATATGGAACAAAAAAGTCGAGGGTATTATATGTAGTGCTACATGTGATGCAAGTTCATGTTTCCTTGTATCTAGATGGACAAGATTGTGCACTTGTGGTGTTAGTAAACAACTATTCACAAGTATGGACAATGGTTGTTCTATCTAATGGATGGGCATAATGCAACTACCCCACTATAAAATAAGGGATAATTGTAGGTGCTAACATAGGAGCACACCATAGTTATTAGGTGTGTTAGTTTAACTGTTCATTTAATTTTTTAAAAATGGGTTAGCAAAATTGAGTAGTTTTATTTTGAACTAGTTTAGATGTTAACATGGTTGAAAATATTTTGTCATGGGATATAATCACTATGAGAAAAAAAAGGTGTTTTACAACTAGCCCATAGTGGCACAACTTTGTTTATTATCATGGACGTAGCCAAAAAGCCTTTCGAAAGGGGCTCAATACAAATGAACAAAACAACTTAATTACGTTTTAGAACAAGTTGGAGTTTGAAGAATTGTTGTTGGATAACACCTTGCTCAAAATACAAAACCAAGCTCTTGGAGATAAGAATCCAAAGTGGAAGGAATGGAGGGAGACAATTCAAGAGTTTGTGGAGGATCAAATTCAAGAAAGTTTAGAACTAGCTTGATTTGATGAATAGGTTTACCAATTGGAGTTGTAAGCTTATCACACCCCTTTCCCAAAATTCAAATATGAACCACCCGATTTTCTTAATATTGAAATTGAAACCGATACTAGGACCACGTGTTATTTCCCACATTTTTGCTTCTAAATAGAAATAGCAACCTGTTGTTATTACAAAACCAATTAACCCACTTAAAGATGGAACAAGTTTAGAAATTGAATCTCTACTTATTAGGATCTCTATTGTACCTATTGAGTTACCACTTTTGAACTTGTTGAGGATAGCATTGAACCTGTAAGGAAGGATACTAAACATGTTAATATTCTAACCACTAACAGTAGAATATAACCATTTGAGTTCTTATTTACTAGTTTATTTTTTACACCACCATAGATAGGTGTAGGACTAGAAAGCACTTTGATTTCTAGGACATTTCATGCGTCAGAGGTCTTCACAAAACCAATTGTAATTTTTTACCAAACACTTGACCAACATAAATCTACAGAAAAAATAGGTACTAAGGATTGAATTAAGTTAAACATGTGAAGATGATGAACTGTACCTATTGAAGAACTTTACATCAACATGTTGAAGATTTGTTTAGACTTGAAGCTAGCATTTTGAGGATGAAATCTAGTTTTAAGGGGGGATAATGTTACCCATGAATTTGTAATAGGTGACCTAAAAGGTTATTTTATGTAATAGGTTGATAAAATTAATAAGTTATTAATGACTTAACATGTAATAGAACCTAACCTATAACCTAACTTGTACTAGATACTAACATGTAGTTTTTGGCAAAATGTTATCAATGACCACACTAAAAGAAATCTTGTAATATGTAACCATTCAATTTGCAACTACATGCAACTATCTATCATTTTCAATTCTATTTTATCATTTTTACAACTAGTCATCATCTTTTAAACTTTACGACTATTTTGTGACTATGGTGTGATTATTAAATTACACATCCTTCCATATTCACTAGTTTCTTGGATTTTTCATCCAAGAGTAGGCTCCTATGTTCATTTAGTTGCAAAATTATTTGCAATTTGGTTACTTATTATGGTGTGTTTATACATTTATTAATGTACACTAGGGTTTTATGGACTACATTAAGAATATATTATATACATGTTATTCAAGGTATATTAAACATCTATTAAGCTTATTTAACATCTTAAAGTGCAGGTAAATTATATTCAAAATATATTAAACATATTTGACTTGTATTCATGTTATGTTAAGACAATTAATTTGTATTCAAAGTATGTTAAACATATATTTGACCATATTGTGGGCATATTGGATTGAAAAAAATCATTTTGATTTTGTATGGTTCATTTAAAAATATACCATCTTTATTAAGGTATGATTAAATTATAGTAATGAAGTCATATTAATTGTAAATCAATAATTGATACATATATAAATTGAGATGAAGGATTAAATGATTTTTTTATAGCAAAATTTGTAGCTAATTATGATACAAAAGGAAAATTTTAAAAATAGTAAAACAAAAATAATTTGCTAGGTTTCATTCAATCAACATAAATATCCAAAAAATCATTATAAAAATCATGATTTATATTTAAAACCTTTCAAAAATAAAAATTCAATTTGCAAAATAATTGCGATTCATGGAAAGATGTTTATATGGGGCAAAAAATGATATAAAAAAAGTGTGAAAAAAATTGTATATAATTTTAACCCATCCAACAATTCTGATATTGAATGGGATAATTTTAAATCACAAGTTAAAAAATACACAAAAATTCATCAAACAAATGGAAGGAAAATTTTTTTTTTTAATAAAATAATTAATAATGCAAGTAATCCACATAAAAATATATCACTAATACCACATAAATTGATCCATATGATGTATCATCTGAAAATTTTACACAATTAAAAAATATAAATGTTAAAATAAATTGTTAACACATAATGTTTTTCGACGAATAAATGAATAAACGACATACAAAGAGTTTTCATCACATATGAGACAATTGAATAATGAACAAATACTATTGTTGATGATTTTTTTTACCAAAAAATTAAAAACCCTACAAAGCCATTTCATATTTCTTTGACAAGTGGTGTAGGGATGGGGAAAGCTTTCAGCCTCATATGTATTATACAAAACATATTACGATATTATACTAAAGAAAATTCAAATGATGATCCTTTAAAACCAAAAATCATGAAATTAACATACATAGGAAAAGTAACATTTACCATTAATAGCATAACAATACATTTTGGACTTGCAAGTCCATTAAATAAAAATCTAACAAAATTTAATGCATTAAGTGATGAAAGACAAGAACTTTTTATAAAAACATATGATCAACTTTATTTGTTAGTTATAAATGAAATATTTTTAGTTAGCAATAGAATGTGATCGTAGACTAAGTATAATAAAACAAGTCCATAATCAATTTATGGGTGACTTAGATGTAATAATGACTAGTGACTTCTATCAAGCACCCCTAAACCAATAACCAACACTTTTAATATTATTGGTTAGAATATGTACAATGTTATGAATTAAAAGAAATGATGTGACAAGATGATATAAATTTTTATTAACATATTAAATAGGTTTCGAATTGTATCACAAACAAGTGAAGACATAAAATGTATGAACAATAATTGTTTGAGAACCCCACCGATGGACGACATTTTACCATATCATTTTACACTAATGTTAAAATAATTATGTATAACAAAAGTGTATTTTGAAACACATTAGGTCAAACATTCACATTCTTAGCATGTGATGTTCATGTTGAAACATGCCTTTTTCATTTTAAATTATCAAATTTATCATCTCAAACTACTAATTTACATTACAAAAATCTAGTTAAGAAAAAATGTTGGTGGAATTATGAGCGAGGAATTATAAAACATTAGATGATCTTGTGAATGGTGTTGATGGAATTTTTGAAGATTTTACAAAAACTATTTCAAAATCGTTAGTTTGGATACATTTTCATAATCCTGAAATTGGACATTATACACAAATTAAAAAATTTACAAATCTATGAAGAATTCCCAAGACTTGACAAACAATGGACACCAATTGAATATAAAATTATCAAAATACAAATAAGGAGAAATCTTTCTCACACTATCACAAGAATTTAATTCGCATTTCAATTAGCTACAACATGCACTATACATCATTCACAAGGGTTGATTCTTGATTGATTAACATTTGATTCGACCGGTGTGACAAAACATGGTTTAACATATATGTATTATTGAGGGTTCGTTGGAAAAAAAAAAAATGTATTTATTTAAACCATTATTGAATCATTTTTTTCAAAGGGATCATCTTGTTCAAAAGAAATGTTTTGATTAAAAACAAATGCACTATACAAACTTGTTATTGTTTCTTTAAAGTCCTACCATTCATATTTTTAATTGTAAAATTTCTTTTTTAACATTACATTTTGAAGATATTCTTGTGGATCCAAATCTATTAACATCACATTTTTTTGTTTAAATGAAATAAAAATTTAAAATGTTCGTTTAAACTCAAAAATTTACAATTATTTATCACAAAAGTTCCATGTATTATCATGTTATGATGAACATGGCATTATGGTACTTTATGATGACAATGTGTCAATGACAAAAAACACAACAAGCACAAATTCTAGCACTAAATTTATCACCACACTTTTTAATGACAACACACAAAAAACATTATACATAATTGCAATATATAAACCACCCAAAATGCAAGTGTCACATTTGAATTCTATCTTAAACAACATTATACAAAAGATGCCTTCACATTGTCTGATGTCAACAATTGGAGATCTCAATATAGATTCTTTAACAAAAACAAATCAATCATCAACATTACAAACATTTATGAATAAATATAATTTTAAACTCATTTTTATAGAAAGCACCATTATTAATTATACACAAATAAATCACATATGCACCAATACAACAATGTCATTCTAGAACAACACAAGCATATTGGACAGGTCATAAACCCATTTATTTTGCTTTCAAATTACCCAATTATGTTCCCCAATTTGTATTACCACAGAATACCACACAATAAAAGCTTGGGGCTTTTGTAAAATCATTGTCATAACAAAATTTGAATTAATTATTTAAATCTTGAATATTTCAGTACATGAATTTGAAATTTTTGTTCATCATTGCAAATGCATATTGTTGCACACAACAATGACAACAAAATGTGTGCAACCATTTTTCCACTAATTGTAATTTTCTCACAATGTATTTGTATATGTACATAAATGCACATGTACAACATCTTATCTATTTTCTGAGCCAGTGTGTTTGTGATGCCTTGTTTGTTGTTAGAGAAAGCATTTTATGTGCAACAATTGACTGAATGTGAAACCATGTGATTCATGTTTTTTATTTCCCCTGGACCAGTCTTTTTTTTCAATAATTATTGTCACTTGAAAATTTTGTTTTCCTAGTCTAAATTCAACTATTTTTCTTTTCAGAAAATGTTGCCATATTTTCGATATCACAGAATTTAGAAAAAAACCACCCTGCCCTGGACCATTCATTGCAAATACATCATATATTCTTTTGGTTTCTAGGCGTTTGAGTCTATGCTTGTATCATCATGGTTGAGTTACACTTCTTGCATTTACGTTTTGGCAACGCAAATGCCCATGACATGCTGTGTGTACTGCATTATTGATACAAATTCCAGCAACTTGACTAATCATCAATAATCATCCACTTGCTTTGTCGGGTTGTAACGAAGATTGTTTCTGAATGCTGGAATATAATCTTCGTTCATCCTCATTGAGGTTTCTTCCACCACCTGCATACCACTAGTGTCATAGTGTCATATACCTGACTTTGCGAATACAAGTGTTGACTTGGTGACACACTTGTCATAAGTGCATGAGTGATTGCTGTACTGGGTATTGTTCTTCCATTAACTCATTCATCACCGATTCTATTGAGAAAAAAAAGTTCGATGTTATCTGTTCCTCCGTGGTTTGATCAGTTTTCTCCTCTGTTCTCATCGGATTCTTACTCACCAAAATTTCAGACCTCGCTGCAATGACGAGACTTGGTTGTAAGTACGTAAACTGACAGAAGAGGAGAAAACGGGGAAACGACGCCGCCCCAGAAATTCTATGGAAAATGGAAAAAGAAATGGCTAGAGAGAGATATAGAGAGAGAGGACAAGCAGGGAGCTAAAGTGCATCGTTGAAGACAGCTGTGTAGTGGTCATGGGAGCTTGCCAAAAGAATAGCTTCCGCATGTACTTCAAAACAGCACCCTGCCCATGAAAGGTTGCAAACCTTGATCACCAGAGAGAGGCCAAAGAAGCGAGGTTGCTACATATTTTAGTTGCCTGTCAAAAGGAGCGATACGGAAACAGTATGTTCAGACAGCCTGACGACGTTGTGAGCTCACATTCTTCTCTGCGGTCGGTAAATGCAATGCTTTATCATATTATGACGAGTATTGTTTTCGCGTCACGATGAGATCAAACAATTTCTTTTCTCGTCTGATTGTTCACTAATTCGATCTTTGCTCCTGTCTTCTGATTTGATTTCTGGAAGGCATTTGGAAGAGAGAGAAGAGAATTTCCAGTGATTTGAGGGCGGTTTCTTCCTTTAGTGGCTACGGAAAAAATGGCGGCGGAAGCTGCATCACTGCAAGTTGAGCCTGTTACAAACGTTCAAGATCTCTGCGCCACCGAGTTCACCTCCCACGAACCACAGGAACACTACACTGCTAGTCCCATCGGTGATATTACTCGTACAGCTTCGCAGAAATCCAAAATTATGGAAGCAGATTTTGAAGACAAGCATATGCCACGGCGGTACTTGGTTCGATGCTTGGATTACTGCTGTTGCTGCCCAGGTCGGCTACCATGCTCTGATCTCAACTGCCCTATCCTCACGTCAATTGAGTTGAACTATCTTCTTAAGCTCCAGGGCAAGATTGAAAGAAACCTTAGGATACTTCTCTCAACCATGAATATTTCAGCTTCGAAGTTTTTGTCCAGTTTCGAAGCGTTTGTTTGAGTTAGCACACTCGATTAAGATTCGATTTCTGCGACACTGAGACTGATAACAGAATGAATGTGGTATACATACTGGAGGACTGCAGGTGGGATCAGTAATACTCACATAATACCCTATACATTTTCTCAAGTGGGGTATAAATATGGCATCCTGTTCCAATTTGTGTATGGCGCTTTTGGCTGTTGGACTGTGTTTTTGTTGAGCTGGATGTATGCTGAGCTCAAACAAAGGAAGATGCTCACGGGCACTTAACAGAAAGGTCACATCTTACAGGTAATTGCATGACCACTTTATTCCAATGTCCAAACGTTTTGAACTTAGACCAGGCTGAATCCACCTGATCTCCTACTGCTCGCAAAAGCCATGATGACCCAGTAATTACTTCTCACATGAACTGATGTCAGGAGCAATCCACCTGGTTTCCTACTCCTCATGTTAGCTGTGATGATCAAGTAACCATTTCTCACATGAATTGATGTCAGGAACAACCTACCTGATTTTTCTACTCTGTGCATTAGCTGTGATAACCAAGTACTACTTCTCACATTCAGCCCCTGTAGTACAAACATTCCTCTTGCCTTGCAGTATTATGTTTGCTGTAAAAAATACTTTCAGCTTCATAATGACTGCAAAGTACATCCAAAAGTTCTCAAAAGTCATTCATTGTTGAGGTTACTGCAGATTTTAATCAGCTGCTCCACATTGCTTTCAACTAGAAGTTAGCTTGCAACTTTCTATTAATCAAGCAGATTGATCAGTGACATTTATACTACATAGTGTAGTGGGATGCTTCAGGCAAAAGAATGTGCTGATCATCTAATCTTTAGCCCGACTGAAAGCAGATGGCTTACATGGATTTGAGACAAAACAGCTCACATCTCTGTTTGCTAAACTATTGGAGCTGGATGACAGTACCATGAAGTGATTGGAGGCCTAGTGGGGAAGTGGGGTCACTACATCACCAAAACCTTCATACTTCTCTCTTTGACATTTGGTTGTACTTTGCAACTCATTGCCTGCTCAAGGTACATGGACTCAAATTTCTGCATTTGTTAATCCCACTTCAAGCACTTCCAAATTACTAAGTTGTTGACCTACTTAATGACAGTTGAACTGATCTGTGCCAATCTTGTCTGCATGTAACTAGTGTAAGTAGTAAGCTTATAATGAATTTAAGGATAACTCTTGCCTGTTGAAGAAGGGGTAAAGAAGAAAATTGTAGATACTACAACAAAGCGGTGATGAACTGAACTTTTGAACTCTTTTGTTTGTTCAGTGATGTGTACTACATGAACTCAAGTTGGAATAAATGACAGTGGTTGTATCTATTTGGAGGGCTTGCTTTACCATGTGTCCTCATTCCAACTTTGCACAACTTCCGACTTCTGTCATTCATTGGGATTGTCACCACTAGCATCACCTCTGCTTATATGACAACAGCTGCCCTGGAACATGGCCAGGTACTTACCTATGCCAGCTATATCATATAGTCTGTAACATTCATCCATCAACAGTATGTTGGAGTACTAAGGTGCATAGCACTTCACAACATGCATTCTTACTTGATTTCCATACTAGACCTCTGAGATGCAAGAAACTATGAAAAAGAAGCTTGATTGGTGAGCTTTGTGTAACCTTTGCAGATACCAAATGTGAAGCATTCAGCACCTGACAACATGGTGCAATTTTTTTCAGGTCTCACAAATATACTCTTTGCCTTTGGCAGCCATGGTCTGTGTGTGTAAGTAGCCTCCTTATGCCTTCTTCAGTTTATTGTAAAGCTAGACAGACCAATAGATTGTCATATCCACTAGCTGGCAAGGCTCCCTTTTTTCTTCTTGGTTTCTTGTACTGTGCCTTGTTGACATGTACATGTCATTTGTAGCACACCATGTAGCCCACACCTAGGCCTAATTGGGTTGTTTTCTGCAGTGAAATTATGGAGGCCATGTGGAGGCCCAAACACTACAAATATGCATACATCTGTTGTGTGTTATACACATATTTGTTGACCATTCCAAACTCAGTTTCTGTATATTGGGCATATGGTGATGTTCTATTACACCACTCAGCATGATAAGCTTCTATGTTTTAAACAATCCCAACTGTATGAAAATAAGAATGGGGAGAAAACCCACACAAGGCAGGGAGCTCATTCAACTTGCTGACAGTAACTACATGCACAAGACTAAGTGAGAATATGATAATCTCATAGAAACCTCATAGAAATTAGGAACGTCATTCAACTTCCAGCCAGTAACCACAAACACAAGATTTATGGGCATGATAAGCTTCTATGTTTTAAACAATCCCAACTGTATGAAAATAAGAATGGGGAGAAAACCCACACAAGGCAGGGAGCTCATTCAACTTGCTGACAATAACCACATGCACAAGACTAAGTGAGAATATGATAATCACCTTTATGCATTTGTTTCATCATAAAAGACAACAGGTAAAACCACTCAGCCATAGAGACAAAATTAGGGCAAAGTTAGCCATGCTCATTGTGAAGGACAAATGACGCTTATTGTTTTGTTCTATTTGGAATTACAGGCTTGACCAAAAGGCATTTGGCATTGCAGTACAAGCCACACACACACACACAGTATACATATACTTATACTGTAAGAACAAGATGAGTTTTGGCCATCCCCATTCACAATTAGTGTTCCACATGAATAGGGCCATTGCAAGCTTGGGGCTTGTTGATTATATTCTTACTCAAATTATAGTGTATCAATAATGCCAAGCTGCTGGAAAATTTCTGCTACTGTGTCAAACAAAACTATTGGTGTGATTACACAAAAAGATGAAAGAAAGTTGATCACACTGCTTTCTACTTTCAGTGGGCTTTGCCTGGGCTTGGACACTGATAGCATGCCTGAAAGAATCCAAAGCTGTCAATTTGCTGCACAAAGTTGCTGAAGCTTGCCCATCCCCCCAATCCAAAGCCAACCACAAAAACAAAAGTGGCCACAAATCCGCTGATGCAGAACATATTGAACCAGTTTTGCAACAGCTTAGGTGGCTTCCACACTGAAGCCTGCAGAAAAGGAGTATAACATTCAGAACTGTCAATCCATGTCTTATAGTACTCACATTGGACAGTTGTTTGGGGCTAAAGACCTTTTAAAGACTCTGATTGTTGCCATCACCACAGTACCAAAAAAACATTCCTGCTAAAAATTATGAGGCTGCTCAAGATCTCAGCACATTGTATTGAACATCTGCTTGTTGAATCTTCTCAGTAGGTTAAAAGATTATCAAGAGGAAAGTCTAAGAGGATGTCATACAAGACTGCAGGGAGTTGTACCTCTTGTGCTGCTTTAGTGTGGTAGACATAGATAAAAGTTAGACTGGGGATGATGTAGACAGTGAAGGAGACAAGTAAGGCACCCATCATAGAGTTGATGGGTCCAAAAAATGGGATAGCCAATGCCAAAAATCAGATCACCAAAACAACTGGAACACGGGCCAAGGACTTGACTGGATAGTTTGAAGACAAGTGGAGTCAGATTGTCTTCTCCCACATATGAAATATTGGTGTTATGTTGATCATGATTCCAACATACTGCAGAAGTCATTATACACAATGTGTCAGACTGTCTTACAATGTTAATCAGCAAATCTCAGTCTTAGAAAGGGACTTGGACTGCAGCAGAAATGTGAAAACAATGCCAAATCATTCTTTTGAGGGCAGCTATAACCTGATGTGCTATCATGGCAACAATGGCAACATTGCGAGCTGCTGATGGTGGCAAAACACTGAATACATTTTATAAATCTTGTGTTTGTGGTTACTGGCTGGAAGTTGAATGATGTTCCTAATTTCTATGAGGTTTCTATGAGATTATCATATTCTCACTTAGTCTTGTGCATGTGGTTACTGTCAGCAAGTTGAATGGGTTCCCTGCCTTCTGTGGGTTTTCTCCCCATTCTTATTTTCATACAGTTGGGATTGTTTAAAACATAGAAGCTTATCATGCCCATAAATCTTGTGTTTGTGGTTACCGGCTGGAAGTTGAATGATGTTCCTAATTTCTATGAGGTTCCTTCCCCATGCTTGTTCCATATACTTAGGGTGGTTGGAAACCTACAAGCTATGAACCCAAACTTAGGCAGCCAAATCAGACATCAATAACAAGAAATCACACACAGACCCACCTTTGGAACCTGGGGCATAAAGTTCTGTATACTAAATTAGAAGGTGCTATCCCGAAGTGAAAGGGGATGATTCTGCATGGACAGATTTGTACTTTGATTAGATTTGCACAGATGCTTTTTTTGGGGGTTTTCCTTCAGGAAGGGAAAGAAAACACCAGCACAGGCTGCTTTTGGATTGGCTTTGTATGGACCCTTTTCTTCAAACCATGCAGCATTTCAGCAGGCAAACGGGCAACAACCTACACTTGTCCACTGTTGTGAATTTATCTGAGCATACCAAATCCTTTTAACAAAATGACAACGCACATACAAAAAGCTGATGATGTGTTGTTCAAAGCAGTGAACAACACCTCCGCCACAAATTGACGTATGCAGAATTTTACAGCGGATAGTGTCTGCCTAGGTAGTACTTTGTAGGCCTAATCCATTCCTCAGACATCCCATCTTTACGAAACATCTACAGTTTCCAAGCCGTTGGTTCTTTGATTTCATGAGAGAGGATGATGATTGCTGTTGATCTCAGCAATGTGCATGTAATTTCTGGTCGAAGTTTTTGACACCCCAGTTTCTTCTTCCCAATCACATGCCACCGCATATGTTATGTGATTTTCCAAAGCACATTAAGCCTGTGAACTGAGAGCATCTTGTAAACGGGAAAACCTACAAGCACACAATCACAGGGTTTTAACCGGGTGATGATGATCGAGGTTTAGGAAGTGAAAAGCAGGAACACTACCCTCAATGCCAGGTGTGAAGAATCTGTAGAAGGGAACCGAACTCGAAAAAGAAAATTCTTGTCACTTTAACTCACTACCACAAGGTTTGGGATCTTCCAACCCAGGCTGCTCCTTGTGATTAAGTTCCTTAGTAGATGCTAAGAACGAAAGGTACTTACCCAAATTAAATCGCATTCTCAAACTATGAGAGGAGCTAATTTCACACCAAAATGTAGGCACAGAGTCGCAAAGTCAATCCAGTTTGATTTTGGTGAAGAGATTTGACCTTGAAAAAGTAGAAATTGGATATCACAGGTGGTGGATTCAATCGTCTCTTTCCAGCTATAACATATCCATGTTGTTTTGTTCTCTAGTTTCTGGAGTGAACATGACTGGTGCTTTTTAGTTTGCTTTTGCTTCTTGTAAAACCCTGCTCTCTGTCTGAGGAATTGTGTCGTATAAAACAGGGATTTTGATCACCATCTCATCTTAGACTCTACAGTTGTCATGGCGGTTTGCAGAAGTTTGAGCTGAATTGTTGGTTCTAGAGTTCAATCAAATTGAGAATATGAAAGTAGTTCAAGGGAACATGTGTTAAGCTTGCGGGCTGGGAAATTTGTCGCTTTCGTGAGGTGGGCTTTCTTCAAGAGACGCGATTGAGCAGGGGTTTGTATGAAACTGTGACTTTTTCCAGGTAGACGTTTCCATAAGAGGAGCTGTGGGGACCGTTGTTGCAGATACTGATCGCAGCTCAAAACATAGAAGCTTTTGGATAGTTTTGTGCAGCAATGTTTGCTTTTGGAGCTTCAAAGGTACCAACAATCATTTTGAACTGACATAACGAGCTGTCTTCTCTCTCGGTGAGGAGAGATGAAGCAAAGGAAAGTGAGCAAGGACTCAGGGGCAGATTTTAGAAACCCACAATTGTCGGACAGGAGCAAGAACTCGTCAGACACAGATGAGCATGAATCGAAGACCCATCACCAACAGAAGAAGCGGAGGAAGAAATCCAAGGTCACAAGATGGAGCTGCATAGACACATGCTGTTGGTTCATAGGGTGTGTTTGTGTCCTCTGCTTTGTCTTAGCTGTTTTGTACCATGCATTACCTGAGTCAGTACCCCAGTTTGTGGCAGAGAAAATCAGCGGCCCGCTTCCTGATCCACCGGGGACTATGCTGAGGAAGGAGGGACTTTTAGCCAAGCATCCTGTGGTGTTTGTGCCTGGGATTGTCACAGGCGGCTTGGAAATGTGGGAGGGGAAGCCCTGTGCTGATGGGCTGTTTCGGAAACGTCTCTGGGGCGGCAAATTTGGCAAAATCTACACGAGGTATGTAGTTCGTGATCAAATCCTCTAACTTTTCTTTCACGCATCATCATCATCTCTGCTTAGGGGCCGGGACTTGCTATTCATCAGTAGTGTCTGGACAGTCTCCATGAAGCTTGCATCGTCTAGTAGACCTGGACAGCGTCTATGGAGCTTGCAGCTTCAGCTCACCTTTTCCCTGCTGAAAATGTCTCTAAAGTTACATTTTGATAGATCACTTCTGAACAGTCTGTTACCTGCAAGTACCCAGTTAAATAACCTATCGCTCTTTGATCAACTTCCAAACTCTGCATTCAGAATAGGAGAAACCTCTTGTCTAGATGTCAGTACAATCTTGGGATTATCAGAGAAGAAGCTTTTCAAAGCACTCAAGGGTTCACTGAATAGTCAAGAGTTGTGTGTCTAGAGGTATATGTATGGATTACTGACAAATTTTGCAGAGTGACTACAAGATCTCCTCACAGCACTGTTCATTGCTTTGGTGCAGGCCCAAATGTTGGATGGAACACATCATGCTGGACAATGAGACAGGACTGGATCCTGAAGGAATTCGGGTGCGACCTGTGTCAGGACTGGTAGCAGCTGACTATTTTGCACCTGGCTATTTTGTGTGGGCTGTTCTGATTGAGAACCTTGCAAGCATAGGCTACGAGGAAAAGAACATGTACATGACTTCATATGATTGGCGCCTTACATTCCAGAATACTGAGGTACTGTGTAGTAAGCTCATCTTGAATTCCCAAACTTTGCAAAACTTTCTCAAGGGTTGAAAGTATATAGATTTGGCATTCAGATCTTACTCATGCATATATAAGTACTATGCTAGTTCAATGATTGGCTCACAAGATTAAGTGTCCCGCTAATCACAAATTCTTTTTCATGCTGAGAAATGAGTAATGTTGTACTTCTATAGAGCTTCAACATTGGCTTTCTCACCCACCTAATGGCAATCTACTTGGTACTTCAGTATACTCTTAGGAATACAAGATTAGTTTGACTCATGTTGTGTAATGTAATGATAATCAGGTACGGGATGCATCTTTGAGCAGGTTAAAGAGCACAATTGAGTCCATGGTACAAACAAACCACGGGAATAAAGTGGTTGTCATTCCACACTCCATGGGCTCACTCTTCTTCTTGCATTTTCTCAAGTGGGTGGAGACAGCCCCACCTATGGGTGGTGGTGGTGGACCTGATTGGTGTGCTCACCATATAAGAGCTGTGATGAACATTGCTGGCACCTTTCTTGGTGTTCCCAAGGCCTTTCCAGGCCTCTTTTCTGCTGAAGCCAAAGACATTGCTGTTGCTAGGTAAGCACCTGTTTCGAATAAGCAGCATGAGGTTCAGCTTTATCAGTTTGAGATTGACAACTTGAGTCATCAAAGCTGAAAATTCCCCCTTGTTATTCCAATGTATTTCAATGTATTTCAGACTGTGAAAAGAACATGTTCTCAATTGAGAGTAGAAACAAAAGGGTTTAGCCATGTACTTTGCTGCATACAGTTGGCAATTAAGATGAAAGATACTCTTGCTAAACTGATGTTTATTGTCCTGGGTGGTCACACCAGAAGTTTTAAAATCATGCTGATTATTATGCAGAGCAATTGCACCAGAAATTTTAAGTAGTGATGTATTTGGTCTCCAAACTTTGCAATACATTATGCGAGTGACACGCTCATGGGACGCCTGCATGTCCATGGTTCCGAAAGGTGGTAATGCAATATGGGGGAATGCCTCATGGTCTCCAGAGGAAGGTTATGACTGCTCACAGAAAAGATCAATCCCCGAGAATATAACAGAGGATACCGTTGCCAGTGCAAATTCTGTTCCTCAAGAATGTGCAGATGATGACTCTGCAGTGGTAAAAGGGGTGCATGGAAAACCTGTTGCACACTATGGTCGGATGGTGGCCTTTGGCAAAGAAGCAGCAGTGCTGGATTATTCTGCCCTTCTCAAGAAAGAACCACCTCCTAAGGTCAGATGTCTGATAATGTGGAAGTCAATTATTTCTGCTTTCCAGTAAGTAAACCAAATTTCACACAAGTTTTTGTAAAGCACATAGCAAAATGCACAGAAAATATCTAAAGAAACAGTGAAAATCTCATGAATGAATGATAAGGAATGGTAGAAATTATTGTAACGATTAAACAATTGAGAGAGGAAGCATCCATTTGTGGCTCCAGACTCCACCAAGCAACAGGACAATGAACTCAAGTGCATCCTGTGGAGATGTATGGACGGAGTACCAAGAGATGGAGTGGGACAACATTGCAGATATTGCCAGCCATGAGGTCTATACTGCTGGAGATTTGGTTGAGCTTTTAAGGCGAGTTGCTCCCAAGCTTATGGCCCGTGGTGAGGAGAATTGGGGTTTTGGTCTTGCAGATGACTTAAGTGATCCCAAGTACCAACATTTCCGGCACTGGTCAAATCCCTTGGAGACAATGTGAGTTCACAAACATTGCCAATCTTTTCTCCCACTTCGATTCAGCACAATCAGTGATCTGCCTTCTATTTTTAGAGGCTAATGTGCAATTCATCATAGTATTTCTACTTATTATGTGCAAGTTACTATAATAAATAGTACTAAATAATTACTTAAGTATTATTTCTCCTATTAAATACTTAATATTTACTACTAATAAATTAATAAGTAGTAAGTAATTACTACTGATTTATAATAAGTAAAAATTATTATTATTATGCACAATATGTAGCAGAAATTTATAAGTAGATTATGTGCAATTCATCATAGTATTTCAAGAAAGCCATTGAGTTGGCTTGCCCCTTTTTCTACTGTTGTGCATAACAGGTTACCTAATGCACCAGAATTGGAGATCTATTGCCTCTATGGTGTTGGCATTCCAACAGAAAGGTCGTACATCTACAAAATCTCACCCCCCACTGATAGTTGCTACATCCCATTCCGTATTGATGGGACAGCAAACGGAGACTCTGAGGGGTGCCTGAAAGGGGGTGTTCAGTTTGTGGATGGGGATGAAACAGTGCCAGTTTTGAGTTCTGGATTTGCGTGTGCCAAACTATGGCATGGCAAGACTCGCTTTAATCCAGCTGGCAGCCCCAGTTTCGTGAAGGAATATAACCACTCTGCCCCTGCAAATTTCTTTGAGGGCCGTGGCACAGAAAGTGGGAGCCATGTTGACATTATGGGGAACTTTGCTTTGATAGAAGATATATTGAGAGTTGCAGCTGGACAAACTGGTGATCAGCTTGGTGGTAACAGAATTCATTCCGACCTGCTCAAGTGGTCAGAGCGAATCAAAATCAAGCTCTGATCAATAGGCCAGAAACAGATCTAACACTAGTTCAGGTTGCTCCAACCTTTGAAGCTCTTGTTGATGGGTGAATACAGATTTTGGATTTGTTCAGGTTTCTTTCTCCAGGGTTTTCCACCACATTAGGCCTGCTTGCATTCTGTACTTGATTTCAATTATAGCTGTTTTTCGTATGAGTTCATTTGAATACGCAAAGAGGGAAAAAGGAAACGAAGCAACACCTGTCCTTGTACAAAGCCTTTCTTGAATGTTGATCCAACATGAAAGTAATGGTCAACGCTGTCATTGTGTTTTCTCTTAGCTTCATAATATACATGCTTAGGCACCATCTGTCAAATGCTGTTTCTCACAGCACTTCTCTCTGATTTGAAAGTAATGATGTACATGGTGAAAGAGTTAAGAAAATTGAATATTGCCAATGTTCAGTTTTCATGTAATGATTTAAATACATTTGACAGCAATTCTTATCTGAAACCTGAAATTGAGGACAAAAATTGACCACATAATAATATATCAAAACTCCCATGTGGGAACCCAAAGAAGACTATGGAATTTCAAAAGACCAGACTACCCACACCACTTTCTAGGTGCCATTCGAGCAGTTTCACTACATTTGACTTTCTGTGATTGACCTTTGAACTGCAATCCTTAAGGAAAAAATACCTTAATGAAATGATTATCCTCCTCCATCAGAAGTGGAAGCTGACACTTTTGTCTTTGGAAGATTATACTCTCAAACCCTGGTTTTCAAGTGTACATATATTCATGAGTTGAAGGCCACAATGTTGATACATACACATTGAACATATAAATGACCAAGATGTTAGGAAACAGACCATGATTTTCACATTCCAATGGCTTTTTCAGAATTCTTTGGGAACAAAGCGTATGCACATAAAGCTAACTCTCAAAAAAATACAGCAATATTGTTCAATACTGTTGCCCAAGTGCCTTGGGTGAACCAGCACACACAATGCTGTGATGGTAAAAATCACAAAATCCATTTAAATTATTTCTAAATACTACAAATATCCCACACTTAGACTAAATCAGGTCTGTGAGTTCAAAACTAACATTTACAAGGCTTTTTAGATTGCAGAACCTTCTCAAAGGGAGAGTCAAAATCTATCATGATGGGTTATCCTAGAAGGGCACACTTGACATCTCACCCTTGCAATTATTGAATGGCATAGGAGGGTAGAACACAGTCACTGGGTTTCATAGATCCAATCGAATAGTCAATGTGGTGTAAGGGTACAGAACCAGACCAATATATTGCAAAAGAAACAGTGACAATTTCCTGTGACTGGTTTGAACAGTGAAATTCATCATCATCTCATGCAAAAGGTACTGACACCTAAGCCACACTAGATTTGTGGTATAAATGTATGTGAGGATTTCAAATGAGGATAGAGACATACCTTGGGTAGCTACATAAGGTAGGTTATTGCACATTTTAGACTTGCAAATGCTGGTGTCCACTGTTGGATGCACCTCAAACTCAATGGTCCCTATCCCTCTCACTGTTCAATTGGGATCCACATCTGTAGCACAATCACCATGGCACTGTGCACTAGCAATACAGTCAACCACTGATAATGCCATTACAGGAAAACTGTCTGCTAGTGTCAAAAGATTGTCACCCAAAGATCGTCTTTTTGGAGAATGAAGCAACAACAATATAGTTGGTGTCAAACCTAATAAGTATTTCCTGGATGTTTTCTTTCAATATCAAGAACAATTTTTCAAGTCCAAAACTAATTTGTGCATTAGATCCAAACATCTTATAGAGCTCAAACCTTTGTATTCAATCCACTGGACTAGATCAGATGCCTTGGGAGACAAGGTCATTCTACACCTAAAATGTGGGAACACACCAAAGACATGGGGAACTCCTAGTCTGTTGGAGGTATGTGCTATTGGATGAGCTTTCAATTGTTGAACACACCATTCAATAGACATGGTCAGAGAAAATGCATCCACCTTTCAATCAATTGTTTCACTATGTCACAGAATGCTTGCAGATGGAGAAACGGATAACCACTGCAAAACTTCTTAGAAGGGATTATTGTCTCCAATGAACATAGGGCACATGAACAAAGGAGAAATGCAGATCCCATCCCATTGAAAGCTGTGCCACAAAATCCTGAGCCCAAAAACTCCCTGCAGGTGCAGAAGGGATACAAGCACAAGTGTGTCAAGTGAATTCTCTGACATTTCTTATTGCGACTTGATCTTTATCTTTGGTGAGGAAGCAATAGCACTCTAACATGAAAACCGAGCTGGAAATCATGTCCCACATATTGATCCCATCAGAAGGACTTGAGAGAGCCTATATGTATTTGACAAGAAATGATATCCCCACCTCAATCACTTTGAAGCTTAACTGGCAGTCAGAACCACACTCCGTAAGCGCTTCTCTGGGCTTGAATTCCCACTGTGGGAAATTTTGTAGTAGATCTGCAAACCTGCCTCCACTAGCATCTCAGAGGCTGACAGGGATGCCACACTGTGGGTCACATCGAGCTCCCAACGCCCCTCATCCTCACAAGCATCTTCTTGTTCAAAATGAGATGGCTCCCCCATGGATCTGCACACATGTGGTCACACACTTCGAAACATGTCTCTGTTTACAGATGTGGATTGCTGATCCAAATTCAAAACCCCATCTAGCAATATGGTCATGCAAGGATTCAAGTTTCTGGGAGCTTTTGACTTACATAATTTCCCTGATGAGATTTGTTGCCTTAATAGGATGTCTTTCCTGAATGGGACCTGTTTCCTGTACAGGACTTGTTTCCTCTATGGGGCCTGTTTCCTCAACACCATGGTAGACATCTTCATCATGTCTGGGGGGCCACTCCTGCAGATTCTGCAAGTCCTCCTCTGGTTGCCACCTCTATTGCAGACCAAACCACACTTCAGTTCATGCAAGTACTAACAATAAGATTTTCTCCATTTGGCAGTCTCACTCTCCCCATTGATCCAAGAAAAGTGGCATGTACAAGCAATGCCAAAACTACAAATGTAACTATTCATGGAGTATCTGGGTGCCTACATCAAGCTCATGGAGGGATGTATTCATGCTGAGAAAATGGGGTGAGCTTAATAGCATACCAGATAGCACATATCATAAACTGTAAACTGTATTGCTGGGAAACAAGCTCATCCTGATAAACCAGGCCACCTCTTGACAGATAAGGGTTGGAGAAAATGCAACAGGTCGGTTACTTTGTAAACCACAATTGATGAAGAGGACCTTACAAAGCCAAGTGTCCACAGCCAAGGAGGAAATATGCAATTTGGTGCTAACTTCCCTAACCCTGCTTTCAAAGACTTTGATGAGGATGAGGGCTTCAAGCCTTCATACCCAAGGCAGAAGACCAGAGATTTTACCTTAGGATGGATTGCCTGACTAGCTTTGACCACTAAATGACAGCAAAGAGGACCACGCCTACTCTCGATGTCATATCTGCAGAGAGGACAGTGTTCATTTTAAACAGGGTCAAGTGGACTCCAAGCAGTGCCCTAAGGACACTTGAGAGTTTATCTTACATGGAAGGCCCTGCGGCAGCCCTCCTGGCATTGAGCTAACCTGCTGTAGGGACAGGCTGGTATTTCATAGAGACAATCCACCAGCTTAACACCCCTGGCTTATCAAGTGAGCTTATAAAAGAAAAATCAATGATGTGCCAAAGAAAGGAACCTACAATCCTGTAGAGATACTCAATCATACTGCTACTCAAATGTAAAAGGTAATGTGCCAGTCTATAACTGAGAACGGAGTTCTCTACAATAGGCAACCCCACCTTCAATGTCAAATATAAGGTTTAGTTCTATCACTGCACAGTAGCCACTGCTCCAGGCAACATGGGAAGGCAGTCCAGCCTGCCAAAGGCTGACACCACCAGTCCAAAGGAATTGAAACAGTGAAAAGCCAGTTCATGCTCCCTTGTTTGCCTCTTTTGCATATCCTAAAACTGAAGTTTTAAGTGCTAGCTTTATGGGGTCTGTTTTCTGGGTAAAATATGCACAAGATAAATTCTTGCATGGGGAGTTTTCTCGAGGAAATATATAGGAATTATATATCTATGACATTACAGATAAATCTCAAAAGCAACGCTTCGAAAATATCATGGTAATGAGTGTGATCATAACACTATGAGAGTCACACACAAAGTGTTGGTTGAACCAGCACTTTCATCACAAAAAAGCAGTGATGACCCACTGACTTCATCAGCTCCTGACAGTGACTGTAGATAAGCACATAATAATCAGCCCAATATTTTGGGCAAACTGTTATAAACACATCTGCCTTCTCAGTTTCCAGAAGCAACAGGAAGACTCAGTTATGATGTTGGCTAACACTCAAGCAACAGTGTTTTTCTAGAGGAAATATGGAAAGTAGCACAAAAACCATGAAGCTGAGCATGACTGAAATGACCTGCCCATGAGGGTAGTGTCTACCAGTCTATCACATCCCAAACCACCATAGGTCTCTCTCTACCTCCTCTAGCTCCATCAAACCGGGCACAGGTATTGGCCAGAAAAATACATGCAGACACAATGCTAGATTACAACAGTCTTACAAGTGCAAACTCTCTCTCTTGTCCACCACACAAATTGCCATCAACCTCCTCTCTGACTCTAGTGCAATTTTAGAATCTAGGAGTTCCTTCAAGACATCATCTCATAAGGGTTAGCATGACAAACCTCTGAAGGATCAATCAGTTGACTCATATGTCCTTCCCTGTACTCGTGCTCTTCTGACTCTTCCTCTCGCTCAAGTGATTGCTCAGGTGAGTCCTCACGCAACAGTTGTTCTTGCCTCACCAATTTCTCAACCCTCTCCTGACTTCCATCCTGCCATCTCTCATATTACTGATGAGGAAGTAGCAAAAAGCATCCAAAATGTGGTGTCCCACAATATTGAAAGAAGCAACACAACGGTCTTCATAATACTATGCACAACTGTGGCCTTTTCATCAGATACCTCATGCTATGGATGAAACACAGCAAGAATAACCTAGGGTCCACCAAGCAAGAAACCCATTATCAGAATTGCTAAAAAAGATAAGAGATTGGTAGAAAAGTCTACCTCAATTAAGTCATCTTCGAATCCTGCAATGTCAACATCATCTTGGAGCATTCGGGCCCGATCTGCCTCCTGTTGCTGCTGTTGCAGTCGTTGGTGATGTTCTGCCTCATCCCTAAAATTATAATGCAGCACACAAACTGTGCCATGTCAAGCAGCAACCAATCAACCTGAAGTCCCCATCCAAATCCACAATTCCAGTTTCTACAAACTTGTTGTAAAGTTGCTTCCATCATATAACAGCACTAGGTCTATTCTTCATGCAACACCATTCATCAGACTCCTACCTCCTGCCTCCTCATTAGATTTTGCACAACCTCTTCTGTAGATATGCAACCCATCACACCCTAATCCTTCAGAATGTGTACCATGTCTTTCATACAATCTCATGGAGTAAAGTCTGAGGTTGACCAGAAACAAGTAAGGCACTCCACCTCAAAATCTTAGCCCTCTGTTCAATCTCAAGCCTCTCTTGCTCGAGATGGGCAAACTTTGCCTGCTGTGCCTCACTGTATTGTCTCCGAGCAGCTTCCACAAGCAGCCTGCGTTCTTGCTGTTCTAGCCTTTCTTTCTCAAACTTTCTTCGCCGGATATTGATTTCACTGAAGTAGTTTTCTCTGTCCCAATCTACTACATAGGTTGCTTTGAAGCTTGAGCCTTCCTGTTCACAATCATGGATATCAGTAATTGTTTTGGGCAATGAGGTGAGGCAAGAGAGCAAATGGTTTAGATTTGTGAGGAAAAAAAACAAGTGAGATTAGTCTACAGCAAGTTTAAGTAGGAACCTCTGACCTACCTTCTGCATCACATGGCCACACAGAGACTGCACAGCATTGCAGAAGCTTGCATGGTTCTCAAACTGCACCCACACTATGCATTGCAGAGTTGCAGCCATGCTTCCAACCTCCTTCCCTACCTTGCTCACATCTCCATTGCTCATGACCTCCAAATTCCTGATGGTACCATGCAAGAAACAAAATGCATTTGCCCCAAATTCATGACCTGCTGGAAAATCTACCGCCTACATTCTTTTTGAGAATGTTTTAGAGAGGACTGATAAACCATCCCCCGGGCATCTGGCTTCACATAGGCTGCAGCTGGGCGCGCAGCTCATTTCATGAAGCTCTCTTCTCTCAAAATAGTAACAGCATACAAGGATTGATCCTTTGGAACTCCATACCCCAACTGAAGTGACTCTATAATGTGGGTGATTCTCACCTAATCTCTCCGAACTTGGAAAAAATTGTGTGCGTAACCAGAACAGAAGGCTTGGACGACACCCGCGGTTCCGCAAACCACCGCGATGGCACACCTCTCACTACCAATGTAGTCGGCCCTGTGCGCCTCATTCCTGAACCAAGGCAGAACCATGGACATGCATCACCTCCTATATGTCAGGGTTATAGCTCCCAAGGTTAGGGAAAACGGGTTCCTCCGAGAATTTCTCAGTGAAGATGCGACTCAATCAATTCCTTGTGTCTTTACAGGACATCACCTGGCTTTGTATCTTGGAGCCCTACAAACGCCTGAAAATTCTACCTTGACTTCCACCAAAACTTCAGGATTGAATGATGCAAAAGAAGAGACAGAGAGTCAAAGAGATGACAGGAAATTAGAGTAATCTTTTGTCTGTCTTTGTTTTGCTTTCACGGACCTGTGGGGTTGGGCCCGAAGATAGCTTCCCACGACCGTTTCACAACCTCAAAATCATTGACTTCTTGAATGCGAGCCGAGCAGCGGACCTTCAATCCCCCAACGTTAAGTTCCAGCCCATTCACTGCATCCACAACCAAGCGGCCGACGTTGTCAACGTGTGCTCCCCCCTTCTTGTGCAACTCCCCTACTCCTCCTCCTCCTCTTCCTCCTTCCTCGCCCCACAAGCGCAGCTCGGCGCTGGCGATGGGCTCGTCCCGTCGTTTCTTGTATAAATTCCTCTCGCTACGCACCACCAGCGCCGCCATGTCACCCATCCCAACGCCCAGCCGCTTCTTGAGCAGCACGTTGAGCGCCTCCTTGAGCTGCCACTCGTCCACCGCCTTGACCGTCACATCCGCCCTGGTGAAAGCCAGATCGATGGCCGTGCAAGGCACAAGCTTGAGCCCTTCCCCAAGCTCCACCCCCCCGCCCATCTTGCCTCCTACCTCCAACAAAACCCGACCACAAACACGACCCCAACAGATTTTGCACTTGTAGGAAAGAACGCGCGCGCTGCGCTCAAAAAATGCGAAAGACACTCCGCGTAAGCGCGAAATGAGAAAGTCGAACACTGTTGTTCACCCGGCAAAACACAGGGTTCGAATCCCAAAATCGCAAACAAAGAATAATGATACGAAAATCAGGGTTTCGACCTTTTGATAATCGTTGCGAGATTTTGCTTCTGAGCTGTTGTCGATCGCTTCTGCGCGCGCTCAGTCTCATTATTATCACCGTCAGCCCAAGTTATTAGCGCATGTAAACTATTGGGTCTTTGCCGTCTTTGCAAAGTTTGCAGTTTTGGGGACCGCCTGCTGCTGCGCCCTCTCTCACGTCTCGTCAAATGCAAGGCTTTACGGGGAACCGATACCAGCAGCGTTGCGAGCACGAGTCTCAACAGCAAGCTGTGGCGTGGAGATGAGAACGAAGAGGATCCTGTTGTGACAATTGCTGTTGCGTCTAATGTGCAAAGGTGCGATTTCCTTCACTCCATTTTTTTTTTTCGAAAGAAGCTCAGCACGGGGGGTGTGTAACAAGTTGCCCAAGTAGCGAGAGAGAGAGAGAGAGAGTTTCGAGGGGCGGGAAGAAGAATGCAATACACAAGCAAGTATTCTTTTCAGGAATTCTAAGAGTCGCCGCGTAGATTACCAGGCGCGACATCGGCAGATTTTCTACAGAGTTTTGAGAAGAAGTACACATCGCCTTTGCTAAGAAGAAAAAACGAAGAAACTGTGGATGCCTCAAGGGCCTGGGTTGCGACGGGAGCTTTTTGTGAGGGCAGGCAGATTGGAATTTGGATCTTTGTTCGCTCACACAACATCTGTGTAATGGTTTGATTTGGATGTGTCAATTTTTGCCCATGGTCTCATGCTGCTTCTGTCATTTGCAAAACTGTATAAGAATAGTGTGCATTTCTGAAAGAACATAAAACTTCAAGATGACGAAAATTATATAGTGAGATGGATTCTTCTTGCTTGGCATGTTTACACCAGCAGCTGGTGTAGTGGTTGAAGAGCATTCAGAGTGCTCACAGTGCAGTTCCTTGTTTGACTTTTAGGATTATACTGCATTTATAGCAGGCAGCTTCTGCACTCCCAGCACGATCTCAAGGGCAGCCGAAGGGAAAAGTGGGCACAGTGGCGACTCAAGGTGGCTCAGGCTGGGCCACTGACAGTGATGTGGTCCATCAACCAGCTCAAGTAGTAAGAAACAGCTTGTTTGATTTCCAGCGGTGGGCCCGCAAGTGTGCAGTGGCTCCAGAGAAGACATCACCAACTGTTCTCAATTGTATGTCTGGCTCTCTGGCTGACGTGGGTGTTGAGAAGGAAGTTGAGTTTCTCATCAGTGGTATCAGCAAGCAAATCCCCTTTGATTCTACTACTACACTGGGTAACATTCCGTTGGATGAAATTCAGGTGCCTCAAAAGAGCCATACTTGCAGTGTGGGGGATGATGAAGAAGCAGTTGTTGTGAGGACCTCTGTCAGGGAGCCACATCTAGCTGGTGAGAAAGCTCTACCAAATGGTGATTTCTATTTTGGGTCATGGCAGGGCAACCTGCCTGAAGGAACTGGCAAGTATGTGTGGGCTGATGGGTGTATGTATGAGGGCGAATGGAGAAGAGGAAAGAAGACAGGTAAGGGGAAGATTTCATGGCCTACAGGAGCCACATATGAGGGTGATTTCATGGGGGGTTACATGCACGGGGTGGGAACATACATTGGGAACGGAGGCACCACTTATAAGGGTCAATGGAGCATGAATGTGAAGCATGGACTAGGCCGAAAAACTTATGCCAATGGTGATATCTATGAGGGGCATTGGAAGCAAGGGGTCCAAGAAGGCTTTGCAAAGTATGTGTGGGCACGTGGCAATGAGTATCTAGGTGAGTGGAGAGGTGGCTTAATGTGTGGGAAAGGAGTTTTGACTTGGGCGAGTGGTGACAAATTTGATGGGCAATGGCTGGGTGGCCTTGAGCATGGCCATGGAATCTATACCTGGGTTGATGGGAGCTGCTACATTGGAACCTGGAGTAGAGGATTGAAAGATGGGAAAGGAGTGTTTTACCCTGCAGGCAGTCGTCCCCCTGATATGAGCTTGCTGCAAAATAGTGAGGGAGCTGCACCTAGGGATGACAATTTGTGGACATTACGTCAGTTCCACAGGATTGGCCATGATGGCAGGGAACTGCGAGCTCCACGCCAATCAAGAAGCCACTCCTCGTCATCTGAGAAGATTCTCCAGGTGGGTGAGCAGTCAAAGAGTAGTGAACTCTCACAACACCAATGGAATATTGAGTCTCCTATTGAGAGGGCACCAGGGTTGGATGCATTCACTTCATTGACAGTGGAGACAATTCAGGAAGGAGTAGAGAGGGCAGGTGGCTGGCATTCACCAGACAGTATCAGACCCCTTCCCTCCACTGTAGTGGTGCAAGAATATGCAGAGGGTGTGCTCATGAGTGAGTTGGTGAAGGAAAATGTAGGGTCTACTAGTCAGAAGAAGAGGCGAGCACGGAAGGCAAGTAAGGAGATAAAGAGACCTGGGGAAACCATTTTTAAGGGCCATCGCAGTTATGACCTCATGCTCAACTTGCAGCTTGGAATCAGGTTAATTTACTCTCCTTTTTACTTGAAGATGTTAGTACACCCAGGCTTTTGCATATGTTCATCAATCAATCCAGTATTTTCTGCAGTAAGTTTGTGCTTTGTGAGCAATGGCAACTTGTTATAGGGTGTAGGTCTTTATGTTCTTCATGGCAATGTTCAATGAACAGGTACACTGTTGGCAAGATAACACCAGAGCCAAAACGTGATATTGGCCCCAGTGACTTTGGAGGTCGTGCTAGGATCCACATGAACTTCCCTCGAGGGGGAACCCCTCTGACTCCTACTCATGACTCATGTGACTTCAAGTGGAAGGACTACTGCCCCATGGTTTTCAGGTCTTCTATCTAACCTTTGTTGTATGGCATCTAGGTGCTACTGAGAAATCCATGATTACGTGGACTGGTCTCTGGGACAGTAACCGTCACTGAGTTGAAAGCATCTGAAAGAGTTGAAATTGAGGCCTTTCCTAATCCTCGGGAATGGACCTTTCATTTGCAGGCACTTGAGGGAGATGTTCAAAATTGACGCCGCAGACTATATGATATCACTTTGTGGAGATGATGCCCTGAGAGAACTCATGTCTCCTGGAAAGAGTGGCAGTGTATTTTACCTCTCTCATGATGACCGTTTCATGATTAAGACAATGAAGAAGTCTGAAGTGCAAGTGAGTAAGCCTGTTGTCAGCTTCATCTCTGTACTCGTCGTAATCATGCTGTCAGATCAAGAACCCATGTGCTGCCTCTATTCTCTTGTTAGCATTTCAAAAATCAACAAGCCCATCCTTTCTCTTTCTCCAAATCTCCACCTTTGGCAGAGAATAATATTGGTAACATCAGAGATCTGAAGGGTAATATACCAGGACCATTGCTATGTCTGATTTTGGCATTCTGGGACTGTTGCCATTGGATGGTAGGTGCTGTTGGATATGCTGCAGGGCTACTACAACCATGTAAAAACATATGAGAATACTCTCATCACCAAGTTTTTTGGCCTCCATCGGATCAAACCCCATGGTGGCCAGAAGGTAGTTGCTGGGCTCAAGGTCTTATCCTGACTGTAGTTTCAGTTATTTGTGAAGATTTTGAGGCTTGAAGAAACAAATGGTTTCTAGATAGCTAAAGGTGGCAATATGTTTTACTGGGGGCTTTTCTCTCTCTTCCCTAGTGTCCGGACATTATGTGGGATAGAGTGTAACACCACAATGCTGTAGTAAGCAGAAGTATAGGGTCACATTATTTGCACATTTTGAGATCTGTGTAGGGGGATGCAGGTGCGGTTTATAGTGATGGGCAACATGTTCTGTACAGATCTCTGCATACATCGCCGATTTGACCTAAAAGGATCTTCTCTCGGACGCTCTGCTGACAAGGTGGAAATTGATGAGACAACCACACTAAAGGATCTTGACCTTGAATATGAATTTATTCTTGACCCCTTATGGCGAGAGTCACTTTTAAAGTAAGTATTCTGTGTTTGTGTATGCTTCGCGGTCATCCACACCCTGAAATGAGTAGACTAGAAGAAGCTTGTCAATGCACTGTGCAGACTGTCAAACCCTAAAATGCTATTATTTTGGAACAGGCAAATTGAGCAGGATTGCAAGTTTTTAGAGGCCTGGGGTATCATGGACTACAGTTTGTTGCTGGGCCTTCACTTCAGGGCCCCCCGACATCCAGCTCTTTTGTCACCAGGCCCATCATCCACTCCAGATTTCCCTCCAAATGAATCTTTCATGAGTACAGTTGATGATGGTAACCTCTTGCTTTCTTTTTTTTCTTTTGTTGTATGGTTTTCCTGAGCCCTTCCTGAATTAGTCTAAAAGTGCCATTAACCCTTGCAAAATTGTACTGCCTGAAAAGACCCATTGAGGGCCATGTCTATGAGAGAACACTCCTATACAGATTTCCTAGGTTTTCTTTAGCCTGCTGTTCCAGTAGTTACACAAATGAATTGTGATTTATCCTTGGATTTATCCTACAAGCAAAGTCAATCCCTTTTACCAATTCACAGTCAATTGTGATGGCTTGCAGGAGCAGAAGAGGAGGGGAGTCCAAAAGGAGGTTTAATGTTGGTGACCCGAGAAAGTGGCCATGATAGTCAGTGGACTCCAGGGATCCATGTTCGTGGAAGCCCTTTACGTGCATCAGGAGCCGGTGATCCTGAGGTTGATTTGCTTCTTCCAGGGACTGCTCGGTAATGTTTATGTGCAAAGTTTCTTTTCCATATAAGTTCTTCTGTTTGGTTTGTCCCATTTTGTATCATTTTCAGTCCTCACAAGTTGAACCAAAGTATACTTCATGATATCATTTTATTGTCAGGATGTTGTCCGAAAATAATGGTATTGAACTTTTCTACACAGGTTGAGAATACAGCTGGGTGTGAACATGCCTGCAAGAGCTGATCGAGTAAAGAAGAGATCTTGTGAGCGAGGCAGCCAGAATTTTGAGGGGGAGCTGTTTGGAGAGTCCCATGATGTGGTGCTATATTTTGGCATCATTGACATTCTGCAAAACTACAGCCTTACAAAGCGTATTGAGCATGCATATAAGGCATTCCATTTTGATTCAACTGCCATATCTGCTGTTGAGCCCAAGCTATACTCCAAGCGCTTCCAAAAATTCATCAAGAAAACTTTTCCCCCATCACATCGCTGAACCTTCTAGATTGGCTGAAATTACATTCTGTAAACAAACCTGACCACCCATCTTTTCCTTAACCTTAAGTTTCTGATGTTGGTAAACATTTCAACTGGATAAACTGTGCATTCCAGTATGAAGAAAGACTGGGTTGACATTTGACCCAGGGAATGTGCCAGAGTGATGTGTAAAGATCCTAGTGCCAACATGAACATCAATAGCCTATCCTGCTGGCATCCTCTGCATCACTAGCACTTGAAGGACCTTGATATTTAGATATCCCAGCATTGTTCAGCATTAGCAGCAGTTGCATTACTTTCTGGCATGTAACTGAAAGCAACACAGAAGTCCTAGTTAGTGCCAATAACAGGGCTTTGTCAGACCACTTCATTTAGAATCTTGATGTCCTTCATATATGGTTCAAATTTAGTGCAGTGGTTGGCATCATCAACTCAAGTTTCTTTGTGCTAAGGACTTTCAGACTAGCTTTCGCAAGGCTTTGACAAGATTGCTGATAGCCCAGGTTCTGCAGTTTCTCTAGAGGATTTTGATTATGACAAGACATGCTAGGTAGAATCAGTCACAAAGTTCACTCTGAAGTAAATAGAAGTCATCAGTGTGACCTATTGCCATACTCCAAAATAGCATAGCAAGGCTGCTATTTTACCAGTTTGGTGGAAATGTACTTCGTTGATGGTGGTTCTAATGGGTCTATCTTTTATGTTGGACAAGTATCTTATTGCTGAGAACTTTAGTTCATTGCACAGAACTTTTTTATTATTTACTATTTTCATCTTGTGATACGTCTGAACTTTTGACTTGTGGTCCTGTTGAGATCTATATGGCTCTAAGTTGCTAGTGCAGGTCTCAGTCCTGACTTCCTAATTTCCTCAGTTCTATTTTTATTTGGTGAAGGCCATGCTTCGTGGTGCTCATATATGGCAACACATCAACCTACCTTCAGGTTAGTCCCATGCTATCATACTTGAGTTTATATGTATTCAAAGACATTGAAATGCATAATAGGACCCATCAGACTGACAGACTCGATGAGTTCCCAACATATATATGACATGTAACACCTGCATGTGCTTGACAATAGTTGCAAACTCAGCCTTTTCCACCGAAGTGCATTGTCTTGTGCATAGTATGATTGTTCACAATAGAGGTTGGAGCAATCTTACTATTGCATCAGTTCTCAATTTCATGCCCAGTTGCTGGGTTAACTTAACTGTGCATTGACAAGTTCCTTGTGTGCCATAGCATTGGCAACATGAGGATGCATCAGATGTCAGGTTTCAACTAGTTAGTGTGCTCATCATAAGCTGGCAGTTTGAACATCTAATCTGATGCATAGCAAGCAACAGAGTCAGAAACCCCCCACCAAGTAAAAACCGAATAAGAGGAGGGTCAGCATGAAGGAATATGAATGAATTGAAAGGAGAACATCCATGAAATTGCAAAGAATTCTCCAGAACAACAATTTGAAGATAACATAACAATGAGTGCAGTCCTAACCTTATGAGAGTCACTCACAAAATGTCAGACTGACCTTCATCCCAAATAGCAGTGACAACCAACAATGAACTTCATTGGCTCCACTAGCTAACAACAGCACGCTAGATATGTTCATCCTATGGCTTTGTATATCACATTTCCAGAATTGAATGCTGGACATGCATCAAGCTATCTTCAATCAGATCATGTACAAAGAGATTGACTGCAATCTCCCCTAGAGTCTTGCAGATGTCCAAGAACTTTGGGATGATCCTGTGATTGGCAAGCCCAACTTTTCTGGATCAAGGAACATAACTTTTCAGGGTGCTCTGAAGTCAATGCTGTCATTTCTTGCTCCCTGCTTACTCTTTCATGTAGACGTTCAGGGACTTTACCAAATGGATACAAACTACCAATTAGGAGCTCTGAGGACAGCATCACAAAGCCAGAGCACAGCAATTGCACACCCTGCTTGTCTATAGCTAACATCCAGATAGAATGGCAAACCACAATGACAGGTCTCTATAGACATCGTTGAATATTGATTTGTAGTCTGGACCTTTTCTTTTGCAATAAGTATTGGGTGGGGCTTCTGAAGAACAACTCAATTGGAAATGCAAGTATGTATTTTGATAATGCAATCAGAAAAGTGAATCATTTTCTTTCTCCATGTCTTGGGACCATAAAAAAGACATTAGAATGTCAATAAGCATTATAACCAGAAAGGAATTGTGCTGAAAACCAATTCAAAGTCCAGCAAAGTGCAAAAACTCATAATTGTTCATATACGTGTTCATGAGCATCATCTTGACTAATTGATTACACCTACATATATATAACCCATGTAAAAGGATTTAGTGGAATCTTGAAATAATTGGAATGGGAGTTTGGGTTTCCAGATAGTGTTATGCTAGTTTCAATCATCAAAGAAATTGTAAGTAAAGTCATTTGACAGAAGAGTTCCAGTTATTTTCAAGTTTGTTTCACTTTATGACCCTAGAGAAAAAAACATTTGTGAGACCAAGTGCAAAAACCTTTTTTGTGTCAACAAGAACTTTTGTGGCAATTGTTGCACCCTATGGTTTGTGGCTAGTCATAGTGTATGCCAATGCTATTGGAAACGATGGTTTGTAATAATATCCATCATAAATGTATTTATGATCAAAGGTACATTTTTTCAAGATCATTTTTGTGCAATTGTTTCTCAATTGAACATCTATGTTTGTAATGTTGTTTTGGGGATCAAAAGTTATAGTTGTGATTGTTGTAGTTACACTATTTACAATGAAGTCATGTTCTTGAAATGAGGGTTCAATTATTATAAACATAACTTGACCTTGTGACAAACCTCTGTATGCATGTGAGGAGGTTTTGACTCAATGTATTCTAACAAACTATTTGTTTTAATTTTGATCTTTGTAAACATGTGAGTGCAACTTTTGCATGAAAAACAAGCTTACTGATAATAAAGGAGGATGTCAATTGAAGTTGCACTTTTGAGCCATCTTGTACAAGGCCTAATCATTTTGTAATTTTTTTGTTCAAATTTAATGATAAGTGTGATTCACATTTCATGGGTGTGCTCTAGAAAATGATAGGAGCAATATGAGGAGGTAATGTGATGGATGTGCAAGTGGATGCCCCATAAAAAGAGTTGTCAAGGATGCATGGTATAGCATGAATCATGACATTGTAATTCATGCCTTGGGTAGTAATACTCCCAACTAATTGTGCAATTGTTAAATTTAGATCGTCAATTTAGTTGTGCATTAAATGGAAATCCATATTTGCATTGATTTTAGGACTTTTTGTGATCGCTTATATTTCTATTTTTTTGAAATTGTATATAATTACCATTTCATAAAGTGTGTTTTGCATTCCATTCATGGGTTTAGGAAAAAAAAATCCTTTTTCACAATCTTCTCCATCATATTATGTAATGATATTTGGTTTTTTCATTATAGTCTTATGCACATGTTGAACAAAAAAGAACTTAATAAATCATATATTAGTTTTAAAATGTCCATGCCTATGAATATTATGTTGCACGTGCTTTGTTTTTGAATGATGTGTTATATTACATTTGGATTGAAATTATTGAACATGCTATTTTTTGTGTGGTTGTTCAAGGTCTTGTATGTTTGGAACCAAGAATTCATTTGCATATTTTGTGATAACATTGCCCTAGTGAGGTGTTTATTTCTTATGTAGTGAAAGTGTGATCCAAGATGTCATCCAAATTTAAAATATGGTTGTGAAGCAAATTAATTTATACTATTTGACATGGTGAAACCTCAATTCCTTGATTTTCAAATGCATTTTAATATCAAAACAAGACAACAATTAAACATGGAATATGTATGTGGAAAGCAATATGGCCACAAATGATGGTGACTAGTACAATACATAAGTTATGTTCTAGGGTTTATTTTTGCGTGAATGGTATTTGATGCAATTTGGTGCATGAAATCTTTATCACTAGCACGAAAACTACAACTTGACAAAGGGTTTTCCAATGTATATGAAAATCAAGACAAACTATGGGAAAGGTAGGCCTAAATTTAATTCCAAACACAAAACATGGAAACCAAAAAAAAAGAACATGAAGTGTGGAAAATAAAAGTGCAAACATAATTTTATTTTGATAATTTATGAAACCACGAACATGAAATGAAACAAAAATGTTATGGTGCAAGATTATATTTCAAACTAATGTTGAATATATTGAAGGTAACAAGGGTCCTACCTTTATTTATACCTATTAAAAATTTATTAGGATTATATTGTTGTTTTAAATTGATTAGAACTTGTATTATCATTCTAGACTTGATTAGGACTAAAGAGAGGTTTGAATTATGTTATTGGAAGGAAGATTTGAAGATTTAAAGATTTGAATTAATCTTCTTCCATGAGGATGTTCATGGAGGGGATTCTAGGAGAAGAGATAATTATTTCATAGGAGATTTCAAGAAGTAGGAAATAGAAGAAGAAAAACTTGAAGATAAAAATATTCTAGATTTTTTATTTGATTTTGTTTTGAACCATTTATGTTTAATTTTGTTGAATAATGAAGACAGTAATGATTCTTCTTCTTTTTCTTTTCAAAATTGTGTATGTAAATAGTAGGACTGTTGGTATAGTTAGGAATATCACTACTACATATTGTGCCTTTTTGCAAAGGGCCAAACAAAAAACCTGAAAGGTTTGCAAAGCAAAAACAACGTGCCATATTTGTGATGCGACACGCATCGCAACTTGTGGAGCACCACCCATCGCTAATTTATAATGTACCTTATTTCATCGCAACACTTTTGCGACATATACCACAAACAAAACTTTACGACCCGTTTAGTCTCCGTCCACCCTAGTGATATTCCACATTTCACAATGTTTAATCATACTCAAAACATCGCACATTTTACAATACACAAAGTATCGCTACAAACTTTGAGAGCCACAAGACATTGCAAGCTTGCGTTATTTGGCGCCTCGCATTTTGCGTTTGAATATGTATCGCAAACCTCATCACAAATTTTTACAAACCTTTCTAGTGGTGGACGTATCGCAAGTTGCGATGTGCGTTAGCTCGCAAATTAGTGAAAGGGTTACTGGAGAAGGAAGTTTCGCAAAAGGTTTCGCAATGTCATCTGATTCCCAAAATGCCATAAAAAAAATAAAAAATCTTTTAGACCAAATGGAAGCTATAAATCCACTTAACCATTATTATAATTTATTTTGCCTTGGTAGAGTGAGTGAAAATATCAATAATGTACACATAGCAGTGCTCCTATTCTTAAAAATAAAATTACACAATGGAGTAGAATAGGCAGAAAATGACACAATGAACATTGTGTAATAATATAGAACCATAAGCCTCAATGGCAATTTGCATAAAAATAATGAGTAGTACATTATACATGGTCATCATCCACCTTAGAGGTTGTAAACACAACCTCTAGTTTCTCACCTAAAATAAAATGAGACCGTGGCACATATGTGACAACAAGTGACCACTCCTCTGGGTTTGGGGGATAAGGAAGATAAAAGCATTGTTCTACATGACTGGGAAAAGTAAATGGCTCTAAAGTTTGCCAATGAAATGGATGATAACTGGTGACAGATGTATTTAACTGTGTGTGTCTGCACTCATCCTAAACTATAGTGCAATTTGCACTAGCAAGGTTCACTTTAAACTAGTTGCACTTAAACACATACTTTTCAAACTTTGAATGTGCATCATAAGATACCACCAAGATCTCTTCCAACTTTCCATAATGTGGCATAATATTTCGAACAATATTCCTGTCATGTCGATTGCTTCTAGAGTCCTGAATGAATTGCCCTTGAACTCCACAGTCAAAGGTGCGGCCCCTCTTTTCATCCAAACTGGAAATCCTGAAATTAATATTATGTTAGGCATTGTGAGTCAACAACTTATATGATAATAGAAACTTCATGCACATAAAAATCATCCTAGAACATTCTAAAAAACTTGTTTGGAATGTGAAGATGAGTTAATATGCCTAATGAAATAGAAAAATTAAATACTTGAAATGTCTTCCTTGTGTCCACATTGCTGAACCTATTGTCACAACTCTCAGTGGTCCATGAACAATGGTGCGAACATCATCTGTGATCTCTGGAAAACATGTTATACTTTCTCCTTGTGCCAACAATTGATCCACTTCAGCCAACTTTTCTTTCATGTATTTATGAAACGTAGGAAAAATCCTTGATCTCCCATTCATACTTTTGGCATTCTCATAGAAGTTCCTCCATTCTTCCATGACATTACTATTATTCAACATGAATGTGGTTAGCTGAATTAACTCTGTAGGTAATAACATACGTGTTTTGATGGCACTAGTCAAACGGTCTTCCTCCTCTTCTCTTTCCTCCATCGAGACATGAGGACATGATGGATCTATAGTGGCAAAGATGTTGGTGCAATAAAACATGTTCTCTACTGCCAAGTGTCATGTTGCCATGCTTCCCTCCACTCGTGCATGGTTACGGACATAACCCTTTAATACTGCCATATATATTTCAAGCCAATATATATCCACCGACAATGCACAGGACCAGCAATGGCTATCTCATCCACAAGGTGAACTAGTAAATGCACTTGACAATCAAAAAATGATGGAGGGAAGGCCTTTTCCAACTTGCATACCACCTCTGCTGCTATTACCCTCTCATTATTGGAATCTCCTCTACAAATAACTCCTTTGAGCATACCCATCTCAACATATATCCCAATGACCAAAGAGCATCTTGTACTTCTACACTGGCTAAACCTATTATTGCCACATGCAATATGTGCTACAGTAAATGATGATAATCATGTGTCTTGAGATACCTTGGCCACTTGTGGTCATCGTCCTTACCAAAAGTTTTTTGAAGATTTGTTCCATGACCTGCAACAAGGATCCATAAAATTATACAAAAGTATTATAGACATCCAACAGATAGCATTCTATACTTCAAACTCTTTTTCCAGTATCAAGCATACAAATTTAAATATAAATAAAAGCAACAGAGTACTTCTAAATTCAACCCTTGCCATCAAAGTTCAAACCTGTAGGGAATCGCATCTCTCCTATGTGATTTCGAAAGTCTTTTCTTTCCTGTGTAGTAAGTGTCCATGGAGCTGATGGTCACTGCTCAATACTTGTGTTAGGATCAACAATAATCCACACATCGGGATGCCTCTCAAAATCCTCACAAGCCTCCCTAAAGTTACTGTCCTTCTCTCCATAGAGCTGTTTTATGATAGCCTTTCCCACATTTCCTTCAATGTGCATGGGGTCCAAGAGATGATGTATTTTCAGCTCACCCCAGTAAGGCAAGCTGTTGAGTATACCCCACCTTGTCAATCCACTGCCCTCAAACACCAAAGAATCATTTGGGTCAATAATTCTATTGGCCACATCCCTCCAATATACAAAACTGGTAACTTCTGGAATATCACGCTCATCACCATAAGGCATGTCAAAAGATGAAAATAAAAGTGGGTTTGATCTCATATCATGTCCCAATGGAAGAAACTTTGTATGGCCAAGGTAAAAAAAATGAAGATAGACAAAATTAGAATAGAAAAAATAAAAACATGAAACAAACGTAAACAAAAAAAGTAAAAACACAAAAACTATTAAAAAAAAAATGAAATGAGGAAAGGGAAATATAGTATAATCATTCTTTTTAAAAAATTACAAAAAAGAAGAAACCAAATAAAGAGTAAAAAATAAGAAAAAATAAAACTTAGAATAATGAAGAAAAACCCTACTTGAAAAAGAATGAGATGTGTCTTCTTTCTCCAAACTTCAAACTTGCATCCAGATAAACAAAAATACAAAAGTGAAAAAGAAACACTTTATTTTTATTATAAAATTATAATAATAACAAAAAACACATAAAAATAGAAAAGATAAAAGTTTTTAAAAAAAAATAAAAAACATGAACCAAACATTGTTGAAATAACACACCTGTGCATTAGGCATAGGTTTCAAACTAGTTATAAAAATAGGAAGAAGGGGACCGGAGGCTCTTAGAACTGGACACCCCTGGTCAAAAACCCCCCACGAGGTGTGGCACCTTCCAATTGGTTATATTCATGAAAAGTTGGACACTTTAAGCACCTAGATGGATTATGATGGGGTCCCCTCTTTTTTTTTTCTATAATTTTTTTTTTAAATTCCAAAGGGGATTCATTCGATTATTTATTCCCAGTGTAAATTCAAAAAAAATCTTTTGTAAGAAAATTTGCCAAATTTTTGGTGCCGAAAAATTGAACCAAAAAATCCTAGTGGGCTGCCAATGGCTACAACTTTTTTTTTTGGGTGCAAATTTCTGTCCTTTGGCAGTTTTTTCCAAAAAAACAAATTCTATCAAATATTCCCTTACAAACTACCAAAAATTTGGGAAAACGAATATCCTAGAAAATTCTCACATTGTTCAAGCAAGTAACTAGGGAATAAAAAGATTTTAATAAATTTAATAGCTTGTGTATACCAAACGTGGCTAAATCTCCTTGTAGATGAATGCCAGTATGACAATGTCACAAAAAAAATTATTAAAAAAAAAAACCGTGTGGAGGTAGATTTCAAATTGTTTTCCTACTATAAAAGGATATCGACAAGGAGTTAGATAAACCAACCAAATTTTAAATTTTAATTAAAAAAATAAAAAAAAATCGAAATTTAAATAAAACCTACTTCAAGGGAGTTGATTTGCTCGGGCTTCTCTCACGTGTCGAAAGAAAATAGGTACCTAGGCAAGTGCAAGTCTTACTAGAGTTAAGGACGGACTTAACAAGAATTACTTTGACGCGCTCCCAAGTTCCTTGTAGACCCACTTGAGGGTCCAAGTATGCGGCAATGCGGAAGGAGTTGGAACTTGGAGCCGCTCCCTAGCTCACAACACTTGGAGGGGTAGAGGGGCGTGTTGGAGCTCCGGGATGGGACTAGGAAGATGTGACAAGCTTTACTCACTCACACGGGCCTGCACAAAACCCACACAAAGTGGTTAGTGCATAGTTGGAGCACTTTTGGTGCTAGGACAAGCCACGGGCAACATGGACACACAAGACTCACCACGGCCCGGACTTGGGGGAAGCCACCACCTTCCCTCTTATAGTATACTCTGCAGCTCTCCACGGAGGTGGCATCCAAATGGCCATTTTTCCCGGGACTCCCGCGTGGGAGTCCCGAAATCGTCCCGGGTTGGAGTCCCGAGACTTTGGACGCCGATATCTCCCGACTGTAGAGTCCGATCGCGACGCGGTCTGAAGCAAAGTTGTAGCCCTCGTCGAGAGCTTTCCAACGACGTGTCGCACTCTCAAATCGGATCTCGGGAAGACCTCGATTCACGACTTTTAGTGGTCGGGAGTCAAACTGCCAGTTTGACTCCTGGCCTTTCTTTTGCCCATAACTTATGTTTCAGATGTCCAAATGAGCAATGCGAGCCCATTTTAGACATCTACGTTTCAAGAGCTTTCCAACGGTACCAAGCGCAACAATCCATTGAGATTCGACCCTTCAACTCGCACTCTGAAGTTTCGGGAGTCCACCGGGACTCCCTCTCCCAAAATGGGAGTTGCCTTGGGAGTGTGAGTGTTCATTCCCTCGCACTCCCTCGCACTTCCTTAGACTCCCGAGAGTATGTGATGACTCCCGGGCTTCCTCCTCTTGGCCCGCACCCTTCTAATGCCTTTGCCCTTGCTTCCGGGCTTCCTTCCTTTGACTCCCAGGCTTCATTCCTCTTGACTCCCGCAACCTTGCAACCCCTTGCCTTGGTCGCGAGCCCAAAGCTAGGGTTGCGACATACTTATAGCCATAGGTTGAGAATCGTCTCTCCCAACTTGCAAGACGACATTTGTTTTTGCACCAGGAGGAGGACGAGGACCACGATTTGGGGGCGTAGAGCTTTATGATCCAAACTTGAAGCACTTATCTTCTTCGTCTCCTCCGACTTTTTGCTTCTTTTTTTCCATTTTTTTCTTAGTCCCTCTCCATCCCTTGCTTTCCAACTACTCCTTGTTTGCTGACTTGAAGGAGCTCCTTGATGATTTTATCCACCTACATGATGAGGTGTTGTTTTCTACCTGCCTCTTCTTATTACGGTGTTCAACACTGATGCCTTATTCAACTTTGTGGTTTTAACTCACGTGGACTGGAAAAAGTGGCAAATAATGTCGCTTTCCAGAATCTTTGTAACTATTATTTGTGCACCTTGTGAACCGATGTCCTCCGGCTACTGTGTGGATTGCTGCTATAATCCCAAGTTTTTTGGATTCTTATGATCCTGTGCCATACACTTCTCTGCCTCGTTGATGATGTGAAGGAAAATATTGTTTGGTTCCACAAACTTCAATAGCTGTTACTTTGTGTTCTGTTGTTGTGAACAAATCGGTACCCTGAACACTGACCCTAATGTGGTGGTGCCCCATGAACCTTGTTTATGTGAATGTGAATGTTTGGATTGCAGTTTAGAGTTTGCGGTACCTTCTTTCTCTCGCATTGTGCATCGACTGTCGACTATCCAACTAGTCTCTTGGGCGCTATCCTACGTTAGGACTGAATCTCCCTGCTGCTTCTGGAATGCAATAGAAACTCAGGACACATATTTTGTGTACATTTGTTGGCCTGGTTTTTATATACATATTTCCACCCCAGATTGGGTGTTGCTGAAGTCATGGCAACATGTCAGGCCTATTCATGAAGAAGGTGGTGGTTGACACTTTGTGAGCACCTTTCATCATGGATGTTATATCACGAAAGTCGATCGCCTCCTATCTTATCTCCGTGACAAGGGTGGCATCTCATGTGATGGAGGTTTTAGGGTTTATCTTGCCTGCACATGTTTGGTAGGGTATGTATTTTATGAGGTTGGCCTAGTGAGTTGTGCCCCTTATCTATGATGAGTACATGGCCTTTGCCCCAAGGTTCTCTGTCAGACTTCTCTTACCATATTTGCCATCTATACTTCGTCATGGGAATGTAAAGTAGCCTCTGTAGTCTATAAATTTTACCCTTGTGCTGCAAGTTGTATTCCGACATGGAATTTGGGAAATTCTTGGGGCTTCAGGGTTTACTGCCCAAAAGATTAGAGAAAAATATGTATGTCTCTTTCCTTGCGGGCTGCTTCCGCTCCATTTGCTTTGGGCTTAAGGAGGTTCATAGGTATAGCAATCTCTCCCTTAGTAATACCAACATAGAACTACCTTGGAGGACCAATGTCTTTCATCTACCTTAAGATATGGTGCATCCTTGATGTGCATACCAAAGAGTATGAACGTTTGAAACTGTATAGAGCATTGGATACATTTGGAGCATGGTGTGGTAAGACTTGGACCACTACTGTGCCAAGTCACTAATGGTTACTCATCTAATTCTGGATCCCCTCCCTTTCTTATATGGTATGGCTATTTTTCTTTTTTTTCATGAGCACATGACTAGGGTGCTTGTGTTTAGGCATCTTTACCAAGAAAGGACAAGCGTTGCAATTCAACTGGATTTTGGAGAAAGGAGGATTTGCGTCACATGGAAATGGCTCCTTCTCAGTTGATTATTCAAGAGTAAACTCCCACCATCTCGTATGATATGTGTGCAACATCAAAATTCTTTTTGCTTGTCATTGTTTTCTCTCAAGAAAACTTACAGTATGGTGCAGCAGGAGCATAATCTAGATGTATTTATATTCAGTGCAGATCTGAATTCACAACCAATTTGTTGTCTTGCTAATATCACCAAATTATTATTGGTTGAAAATATGCAGGTCTTGAACTCAACATGCAAATGATGTGAAAGTGTTAACTTGGCAACTGGGTCTTGAGGAGAGATAGATAAATAGCCTTTTGAATAGCAGAAAGAGTAAATGAAAATATTGACGATGATTACAAGACAAAAATCCAGCATCTTTCCTCCTGTTGCATGCATCTTTCTTACCTTGTTGGTGAGGACACAAGTCAAGTACACTTTGTGTTGTGACCCATATATGTCATTGAGTTTTTTCTGTACTTTAGAGGTGACTGGGTATATCACCGGTCTTGATCCTTGGATGTGTTTGTCTTGGTGATTGGTGGCAGAAGTTCTAATCATTGATAGCACTAGTTTTCCATAACTATTCACAGAATTTTGTTTGTTTTGGATGTGGTTGTATTCTTGGTTGACATGTTGAATGCCATTGCTGTTGTGGATTTTGTCAGGTGCACAATGATGAATTGGGGCTTCTGGTGAAGGTTGTGAATATGGTCATCAGCATTACGATCTGCCTTTCTTTCAAAGCTTGTAGCATCTACTGGTGCATTTTCCTCAGGTAGATTATTGAGCAAAATATTTTCTTCCTCTCTGGGATGCTTATTTACCTACTTGAAAACTGTACCAGAACATCATAATTTTGTCAATGTTTCAACATAAATAATAATTGAGACATTAGACATTATTATTTTTCACATGAGCAGTATAATTGCTTATTTAGGTAGGTGCCTTTTTAAAAAATAATAATAATCATGCACTTGAAGTGCATGAAACAATATTTTTGTTTCAATAATACATGATTATTATGACAATTTGATTTATAACAACCTGAATAATTATCAAGTACCTGAAGTGCTTGACATATTGTTCTTGTTTGACATATTATTCATGATCCAATTATGCATAATGTTTTTTAGAACATCATAATTTTGTTAATGTTTCAACATAAATAATAATTAAGACATTAGACATTATTATTTTTCACATGAGCAGTATAATTGCTTATTTAGGTAGGTACTTTTTTAAACAAAAATAATAATCATGCACCTGAAGTGCATGAAACAATATTATGATTATTATGACAATTCGATTTATAACAACCTGAATAATTGTCAAGTACCTGAAGTGCTTGACATATTGTTCTTGTTGAACATATTATTCGTGGTCCAATTATGCATGATATTTTTTACTTGGCTTGATACCCCCTTCCAAGAACAAGGGCATTTATCTCTATTCAACCGCCAAAGAACACCTTACTTGTTCATTACAAAGTTGGAAACTATGACACAATTTTACAAAGTAAATTGATTAGTTGTCATAGGAAGAATGAAATTACTCAAATTTCATCTTCTGATAAAATTATGCGATGGTTTTCAATATCTCAAATTTGTATTTTCATTAAACATGTTTCACTATTTCAAGGATTGTTTAATGACGAAACTGACCCTGAGGTAAGGTATGAGAAGTCATCAGGACATCAATGAACCAATGAATATTTAGCATGGTAACTAGGTGGCTAGTTATAGTACTTATACAGGGAGGAGTAATGAAAATATATGTAGCAGCAATAGAAGCGCTTAGGAAAAAAAGAAAAACATGATGAAACTCAGTTTATCACCGAAATTGGTGGAAAAAACTAGTTAGGGTCCTAGTTATTGCGCTTTGTAAAAATTTCATTCCCAGCTACGTGTTTGATGCCCTATTATGTTGAAACTAGCCGTTCTTGTCCCCCAATTGGGAAACTATACAAAAACTCTTATATTCCAAATTGACTTTGGGCCTCTTGAGAGTAGTGAAATTTTAGGATCATTGTTTTTGGGGGGAAGGGGGGTGTTTGTTGTCCCCCCATTGTAAAAACCTTCAAGATTTTTTGTAGTGTAATCGGCTGGCACTTACTTCTAGAACTCCCTACTCTAAGGGTGTTACACTACATGAAATACACCTGATTTTTGTATAGGAGAAGGGCCTTTCTTGAGAACCTTTTGAGAATTAATTATTTGTATTATTACCAAAAGAAGAACAAAATTCTCACCCTAATTTTTTCAAATTTCTTCACAAACCTCTCAAATATGTTTGAGAGTTTGGAGAATTTTGATACTTACCCACATATACTTAAATGATAAACATTGAAAAAAAAAACACATATATATTACCCATGTCCTCATCCTATCAAAAGGGTGAATGATGGTCTTTTACCCTTACTTGGGAATGAAAATTCTGAATAACCTATATACATTTTTCTTTACTTGAATTAGATCTTTTGAAATCAGTTTCAACAACAAACTGCTATCAACATTGGTGTGTTTTGTATGTGTACTGTGGCATTTTTGGTGGGTGCAACAGAGTTGGTGATCTTGACGACTTGTCCAAGGTCCAGAGATGAGATTGGTTCTGGCCCTTGGACATTGTCAAATCAGGAGTCACCTGCTTTGTTTCAAACATCTTTAGTTTGTTCATATTATTCATTGCTTGTTTTTATTTTCTTTGTTCTAGTTTTCTTTGCAGCCAAAACATGGTGATTTGGACATGAATCAGCATGTCAACAATGTGAAATATGTTGGATGGGTGATGGAGGTAAGCTTCTCTTAGCTTGTTTTCTCATAAGTCAAATAAAAGATACATGTTTCTTTTACTGATTACTTACATACATACCTCAGTTTGTGATGACCGATGGTGTGTGACAGCTCCTTTTGAGAACACTTGGCCTCAAGAGTAATTATGCTTTTCTACCTAATGTTTGGGAGAATTAGTGTTATTTTATGTTATCTAAGGGCCATGCTCATGCAGGATACTTGTTTCATTGTTTGGCTAGTCAATAGGAAATGTGGACACAAGGCTAATTCAGAATGTCGCTTTGGCTGCAGAGTGTTCCAGTTGCAGTTTTTGAAAACTATGAACTTTCAAGCATGACACTCAAGTATAGAAGAGAGTGCAACCAATCTAATGCTTTATAGTCAATGTGCAGTCCTACATCATGTACTGCAAAGCTAGAGAAGGAAGCTGAAGTAGAGGTGAATGGAGTAGGTTGTTCATACACAGCTGGATTTCAAACATCAATTCCAGATGTTGCCAAGTGTGTACCTCCACACTTATAGTTTACACATTTGTTGTGGTTGCAAGTTGATGGTGTAGAAATCCTCCAGGGTAAAACACAATGGAGATTAAAGAAGTTTAAACACTTGCATTGAAACTGGGTGCTTTTTGTGGGGTAGAGAAAAATATTGTAGGACACTTAAGTCTGTCATGATATGTTATGATAGGTGTGTTATAGAAGGGAAGGTAAGGGATCTGGTAACATTATTTGAGAGTTGTGCAATTCAACACTTCACAAAACCACCTCCTCGATACCTAAGGGTTGCAAACCCTTTTACATTGTAAATTTTGAAATTTTGATATAGATTTTTTTTTTTTGCCTTCCAAAATGACTCCAAATGAATATAAACCATGCTTCCAAAATAAGAATACAGTGCCATGCTCTTGCGATACACAGTGCATCTCAAAACCATTTGCGAGTCATAATTCTTCGCAACACTGCAAAAGCCAAAAAACCAAATATACCATGTCACAGACATCATTACACTCTTACGGGTAAAATCATTCCAGAATAGGTTTGTGAAATCTATGATTTCGCAAACTTTTAGCGACATTTTGAGAATCCCAAAATGTTTATGTTAGATCTTACATCGGAAATCGATAGACTTTTGAGTCGATTCGCTAAGTCGTTACGGTGATGGGTTTGTTGCAAATAGTTTTCGATGTAATGTTAATCGCAAACTTTTAGCGGCATTTTGAGAATCCCGAAATGTTTGCGTTAGATCTTATATCGGAAATCGATAGACTTTTGAGTCGATTCGTTAAGTCGTTGCGGTGATGGGTTTGTTGCAAATAGTTTTCGATGTAATGTTAATCGCAAATTTTTAGCAGCATTTTGAGAATCCTAAAATGTTTGCGTCAAATCTTATATCGGAAACCGATAGACTTTTGAATCGATTCGCTAAGTCGTTGTGGTGATGGGTTTGTTGCAAATAGTTTCCGATGTAGTGTTAATCGCAAACAATGTATAGAAGCAGTTATAATCAGAAAAGTTTTGCAATTTTATCAAGTTCGGGAGTTGTGAAGGACTTGCGATGGTACGGGTGCGAATGTTATGGTATCGCAAAAGGTTAAGAGTTTGTGAGGAATTATGGTTTGCAATAGCGGGCTTTTGGAAATTTCTTTCTTTGTTGTTTGCGATGATATTTGGATCGCAAAATAGCCCCTTGTTGTTGTAGTGTATATAAAGTTTGTGTTTCTTTTTGTAGTATTTCAAATGTAAAATTTGAAGTACAATTTTTTTTGCAATAAGTTTAATTTTAGAACTACATAATTTAGTGCAAATATCAATTCCCCTTTGGTGACCTAGATCAGAGAAGTTTCAAAAAAAAACTTTCATATGCCTATCATTCTCAGAACCTTCTTGAAAACCATTTAACTATAAATGAATTATGAATGAACTAAAAATATAGACAAATTAATTATGGGTCAATTATAAGTTAATTACAAGTTAATTAAAAGTTGATGGTGGATGAAAAGTGGATAAAATCCACCCATGATGTTGAGGATAGTGATGTTAGGTGATTTTGACATCCTTGACAACATCCTTGATTATCAAGGTTTAAATAGTTTTTTGCTCCTATAAATTAGTTGATTCAATGCGGCTTTGTGCAAATATGGCCCATAAACATGGATGACATATTATTGTATGTGTTTATTTTATAGAAATAAAAAGATGGGATTAATGGTGGAATCAAAGTAGATTATGGAGTGCTTCTTTGAAACTAAAGATCAATATGTTAGAAAATTCAAATAAAAAACCAAAAGACTTAAGGTTGAAAAAACATATTATATCAAGTTGAAGGACAAGTGAAATTGAGCTTCATGTTTGTGGCTTCAAAGACTTCAAGATCCCACTTGCATTTTAAAACGTGGGGGAATTCGATGAGTTTATGTTGAATTACACATAGAAGAAAGTTGCATTTCAACATAAGCATGGAGTGCATTTCAACCTTGCCCAAGCATTAAGATTACCTTTTTGTTACAATTCATTGTATAATACAATATCTAGGTTTTTATTAAAGCATTTCACGTAATTGCAACTATTTTATATTGCACATGATATATGAAAGTTATGATGAACATTTTTGGATAAAGTACAAAAATATTCAAATTTCAAACTATCCCCATTAATTGAAAGGCAAAAAAATTGGAAAAATATAGTGATGTGATACACATCACCATTCCAAATGCACAAGTTTTATTCAAATTTTGGTACTTTTGATGTTATTATGTGGCTTAACATATTATTTGAAACAAACACCCACTCTAATTGTCATGACTTTAACTTGGATGTGCAACCAACCCTTTCAATAGACAACAATGTGTCTTTCATGGGATGAAGAAAAACACGATGCTTCCTTTCAAGTCTTAGTCATGAAAGGGGCCAAAAGTGTGGATGTAAAAGGAAGAATTTTTTAATTTTTTAATTAGGTTGTTCATAGTAGTCATTGGCCTACCTAGGAAGTCTTGAAGATCTATTTAGCATGGTAAGAACTTGGGTTTCATGACCCTTGGAAAACTCCTCAACATGGGGTACCAACTAATGTTGGACAATCATAAGAAAAGAAGTGAAAATTAACCAAGGTTTCAAGCCAATTTTCATTTTGAATACCTTAAAGTACCACCAAGGGTGATACCCTTTTTGAAACTTGCTTCTTGGTTTTCAATGAATTGGAAACCATTTGCTTAAAACCCTTATTTATTTATTTAAAATTTTGATAACTTATTAAAACATTTAAAATACTAGGGTAAGGGTTTTAATTAAGGTTTTAATTAATGAGAGATAGGTTTAAGGTGGTAGGTAAGGTTTATAAGAGAAAAAAAGGTTTACTAGAAGAGGCGCCACAAAATTGTTGTGGCATCTTCCTCCCCATGTTTCTTTCCTTCAAGAATAAAAAAGGTGTTTATTGCTTTGTTTTTTGTGCTTATTTTGTTGTTCATTAACGAAGATTATTGTTTTGATTAGGGGTGAAAGCACACTATAGTGACCCCCTTTGTGGCACTTTCGAATATAATATTATAATACATCCTATATAATTGTTCCAAAAGCATGGTACATTTAATTTTGGGTATCAATGTTGGTTTTTGGGCGTTAACAATTATTTTTACAAAACTAGTGTTATATATTATTATTCTAAAATAATAATAAATTTTGTTATCTATATTGAAAGATCCATGAATATGTTTATAATATACATTGGTATAATAAGGCCATAGTTTCATTTTGATTGCACTAATTTTAGGGCTTCATTAGTCATTAAAATAATCAATTTTAATGAAATTAAAAAGAATGGCCCATCTAGCTATGCTTGTCATCTTTTATGTGGATGTCATTTCTTATCAAAATTTCAATTTAGTACACATTTATTGCATCTTTGCTCAAAAAATTCATTTCTTGATATGAAAATTTACAAACTCCTAACATGGTATCCAAACATTTTTTTATATTATGTGAAATGACATGGTTCAATATACCTTCAATTTTCATAAAGACTAAAAATCATTTAAATTGTTTTTGGAATATATTTGTGTTTTTGAGTACACATGTACATTACATTCATTTTCACAAATATACTCCAATCTCTCATTTTATATAAAAAAATTATATATAATCTGTTGCTTAAGTTATATTCTAACATAATATGCAAAAATATTGTGAAAATCTTTTGAAAATTTGATGTGGGATACACTCAAACATGCACATCCCTAGAAAATAATACAATGTGACACCCCAAAGGGGGTCATCATAGTGTGCTTTCACCCTTAATTATTTGATTTAATTTGTTGAACTTCATCATAGGTTGATTACTTGATGTGCGTTCTTATGAGTTTCATTGTTTCTTTGTTGTGCTCTCATTTATTTTCAGTCCCCCTTTTAGTTTTATGGGTGGGGTTGAAAAAAAATGAATAACTAAACTTGCATGTGAAAAATATTTTTGCAAGGTAACATATTAAGCACAACTACAAATGCTCTAAGATCTTATGGAAGATTTCTGCATTTATTGATTTTTTAAAATGGCATTTATAGTTACTTTGAGTAATGTAAGAGAGGAATTCAAAAAACATTCCTCTCTTACATCTTGTGATAGTAGATTGGTATGTTCTTCCATACAATATACATATCAAAACTATATACTCAGGTTTCTTTATTGTGTTCTTGTGAATTTCATTGCCTCCTTTGTTGTGTGCTCCTAATGAGCTTCATCCCCTCTTTGTTGTGCATCACCTCATTGTTGTGCATTGTTAGTGAGCTTCATTGCCTCCTTGTTGTGAACTTCATCATCTCCTTGTTGTGTGTCACTTCCTTGTTACAAATTGCATTGCATCCTTGCTATGCACTCTTAGTGAGCTTCATTACCCCCTTGTTTTGTGTAACCTCCTTGTCATGTGCTCATGGAACTTTTTTGCACCTTTTTTCAAGTATCACTCCAACCCCCTTATGGTGTTCTTTGTCACCTTTTTGTTATACACTCTTGATGTTCTCTTGAACTTCATGTTGTTCCTTTTCAAATTGTTACCCCTCCCCCCCTGCCCCTTTATTTAATGTAAGTGTGAAAGATCTTTTTCCAACTTCTTCAACTACCAACCCAACTTTAAGTTTTGTTTTGTGGGTTTGTTTTCTCTAACTTTTTTTTTCATTAAAAAAAATCTCTCTTCAGTTTTTAGAAAATAAATTCAATATGTATGTTGTGCCATTGTTTTTTCTACATGTGTGAAAGAAGGAAAATGAAGCAATTTCTAACTTCCTAATGTGTAAAGCAATGTAATATCTATGTTTTTTGCTATCAAAGATCCTTTGCAACAAATTTTTTTTTGCTGCAAGACCTTGGCTTTTTAACTATGAAAAATCAAGTGTCATTGTAATTTGTGGAAAGTGTTTGGTTCAAGCATTTGGTTTTGCATTTGTGTCCTTGAGTTGTATTCCCTTCTAGAAAATAATTGTTTCATGAAATATTACCTAACTTGATGGAGAAAATGAAACAAGTATGTGTTTTTACCAAAATTGGTAGATTACATATTTGCAACAACAAGTTTTGACTTATGGATGTAAAGGGGGCACATGATATATTCTCTCTTGTCATTCATTTTTTGGGATCTAATTGATAACCTAAACAAGTGACCATTGGTTTGTTTGAGGCAATATAAACTATTAGTCAAGCCTTGGACAACAATTTGACAAAATTGTTTAATCAATATGGATTGAAAAGAAAAACTATTGCATATGTCAAAGATGAGGGGTCGAATTTGAATGCAATGACAACTGCTTTGAAATCAATTGTGAAATGTGAAGTTCTAAGTTTGGGCGAAAGTTTTCAAGGTACTTATTTTGGCAATGTTTTAAAAAAAGTTTACCAATATTTTACAACCAATGAAAAGGTTTGCAAAAACCTTAGATTTGTTTCCGTCAAGTCTACCTAGTTAGATTTGTAAAATGTATAACCTCGCCTAAAAAGTATGGGAAAGGCAAATAGTAAGGGAATAAGGCATGTTTAAATTTAAACATTCGCCCAAAAAAGTTGAATACTCTAGTGAAGACAAGGTGAATTTTTAATTTTTTCCTTCTTATCTAATTGTGTTAACTGGTTATAAGTTAGTAACATTTCTAGTTTAAGGTTTTAAAAAAAAAAATTCAATTATGCTAGTTGGATATGTGTAATTATTGTTGCAAGTTTGCTAACAAAATAATTATGTTCCAAGAGGCCTTGCAATTCAAAGATGTTATTATCCTTTGTTACAATAGTCAAAATATTGTTAGAATTAGTGGGAGAATGTCATCTCTTTTTACTTGGCACATTTCTCAAATAATTGTGAATTATTTTTCTCCTATTGTAAGTGTTTGTGTTTTGAACCAATTTTATAGCCACTGATTATTGTCTAATGCATTGCAATATGCCATTATCATGTGCTTAAAATGCAAGAAAGAAGTTGCAAACTCACCTACCCAAGTCAATATGATTGATGTTGACTTTGGAATTGTTTTGGAATTGTCTTTGTTTGCTACTGATATCAAAAAGAGAAATTGCAATGTTTAAAATCTTTCCTTTCTTTTTTAAGAAGATCTGAAAAAAGAAAATCTCACAACATGTTATGTTTAATGCTAGTAGGTAGTTAGATAAGTAACCCTCCATGTGAGTAACTCATAAGTAAAAAGGTAAGTAGGCCTAACATAGTTAGTGCCCTACTATATAGCTCTTTATTATATAGTCTATTAGTCTCTGGCCATGAAGTTAGATTATATTGTGGTTAGAAAAATTGATTATGATAATCAAATTTGAGGATTTTATCTTATGTTTTGAGGACTAGTCCTCACTTTGCAGCATTGTATGAATAGCTCAAAAAGGGAGGATGAGTGGGACAGTGAGGATCATAGTGAGGTCTGAAGACTATTTTATGGGTAACATTAATGTTTACATATTGATCCATCTTGTGCCCTCACAACAAATATAATTACAAAACAAAATATCCAATTAAAATGTAGCAAATTACTTTTTTTCTGCAATCTTACAAACTGTTGAAAAAATGTTTGTGGATCTTCATCATAATACACCTAATCCATGTCATGAAAACTATCCACCTACATGAATAGATGGCATTGATTAGCTTTAAAGAAATGAAAGAAAATAACAATGGAACTCAACCCAACACTGTTTGCCTTTCTATGTTCCATCACTTGGACCTTCAATCATAGAATACTAGGTTCATGCTGGAAAGTAATAGTGGGTGGAAGCCTGCCCTCTTTAAATCTAGAAGAAAAATCTCCAGTTTGAGTGGCTCAAATGACTCATTTCTTCGTCTTGTAACAACTTGAGAGTTGGCTTTCACCATGGCAACATCCACATCGACTAACAACAATATATCAACTCTAAGAATTGATGAACATTGTTTTCATCGTGCAAATTTGGCCAGGAAAAGTGGCAAATATTATTAATTTTCATATGTTCATGATCCACTGAGCCCTCATACCTGGTAACCTCTCCTTTCTTTGGCTTCTACATAGACAGGACTAGCTGAATCCTAATGTATATCCTAATCTTAATAGGTCATCAAATAGGTTCTTTGTCAAACTCATGAGTTGATGATGAGGATGCCTTTGAGTTTACACTTGTCACACTATCATGTAATGCCATGTCATACACTTGTTCATTCCCCACAGGTACATGGTTGGTTTCTCCCAGTCTACTTGGTGATTGCCCTTAGTGGTGTCTATTGAACATAGTTTATACACACATAGGGGCAATCACCAATATATCTTGTGAACATATATGTATATATATGAACCCTTTTCTTTTGAAAGACAATGGGTACTTGGTAGACCCAAATAAGAATGATTTATTGGTCTGGATCTCCCACATACATAATGATGGACTGCATAAACCAAGTTTGTGCTACAATATTTTGCTTATGTTTGGTTAGTGTAGTATGCTGTGTAATAAGTGGTTGGTTACACCTGCTGATTAGGTGATAAGCCACACCAAGGCTATGTGGCCACACTTTGCAGTGGCTTTCCCCTGGATTTCTTTCAATCCTCAGATCTTAGGTGGCAAACACTCTCCTGCTGTTCTATACGTTTGGATGTGTAGGGAGGACATCGGACACCTTACTGTTATTCTCTGAATTGTCACCAATTAAAAGTAGGTGAGAAATTCCTTGCTACTTGGTGCTTCATCCATTCCAACCACTTTTAGCAAATGATGGGTTTTCTCAGGTGCTTTGAACAAGAGGTGCAGAGTGAAGAGGTCCCAAACTCTCCAGAAATCTGTCTGGCTGGCCCTTTTCATGGTGATTTTTATCTTCAAGCATCTTTTGTTGTTGCACCGGGTTACAAGTGACAATATCATGTGTGTTTGTAATCTTTCTATATATATCTCAGAATACTGATTACAGTGGTCCACCAATGCCCCCTACTTGGGTCTCTACCTTCGTTCTTGCATATCCTTTTCCCCAGCCCCACCTGTAAACTCTAAAGATTAGACAGTACAAGTTGAGAGACTATTTAAATGCCAGGCCACCTGGGCCAATCACTATTGCTGGCCAATCAGAAGCAGTTATTTATGATGTACAGTGGTTTTGGAGAGCAGTTTATTGAGCACTAATTTACAGGTCACTGTACTGTATGTCAAGTGCCATGCACAGGCCAGTAGACCTGCTCTTAGTCACAACCACAACTTACAAATTTTCGCACACCACATATGGCCAGAAACTTTGGTGCTAAGATTAATTTTTTCAATGTCATGTGCAGTCTTAACATGGACTCTGCATACAGTTTGTCAGCATATGACAGAGCTAATAGACAATCTATGTTCATGTGTCATTCCTCTGCAAATAACATGTTATCAAGCATAAACCATGACTTGAAAGCATAAAAACATGTAGTGATGATCCATAATCCAACTGTCTGATGTTTTCACTCTGCAGATCGAGAGGAAAAAGAACTCAAAACAGGAGCAATAGGAATATCGAGCATACACAGGCAATGGACTCACTGAAACAGAGATCAATGGTGATCATTCCAAATGAGAACTGTGAAGCCTTTCTCTATGCAATTTAGAAGTGCAGGTGTAGGCAATTGTGAGCCGAAAAAAACAAAAATTTGCAGTACAATATTATACACATTCACCTATTGCAGTTGAAAGCATTAACAATCAATCAACTACCTCTAGGTGTAAAAAATTAGGATTGGACTTACTGGTGGAAAACTGAATTGGGCATCATAAAGATTGTTTTTGGCCACAATTGTACTCCAAATGTCTCAAATACTAACTGGAAACATGTGGTATGATGCTGGACATAGATCCACCAGGGCCAAATATTTGAAACCAATGAATTGCCCTCTCGCAGACCCTGCAATGTGCAAAAGTCCCCTCAACTCTCTGCGAGTTCTAACTACTCCCGCACTCTATTCATAATCTTTGACCCAAAATGATTGCCATTGCAGTAAAAAAGGATTCCCACAAAGTTTTGTCCTTGCCAAGTACAAAAATTGTTTTCTCAAAACCTCCGGGGCCGTTTTCGTGCCCTGTTACTTGCCTTCTTGATTGGTGCTTTTCTAACTATCTCCTTGGGAATTTCAATTTCATCAGGAACCTGCACAAGAATTGGTGTATAGGCCACGACACTTGTTACAATTGCAAACTCAACAGCTGAGCCTTGTAAGGTGTCAGGTAAGCTCTGCACATCAATCACTGTCATTTCCCCGCATTGTTTCTCTGCAGCTGCCCTTGATCTCACTGTCTCCAGGACACATTCCATGTCTATCTTTTCAGTCTTCTGCTCTGGTGGAACCTGTGGAATATATACAAATTGCTCATTTCAAACTGAGATCTTCTGATTCCAATTCATGGCTAACCATCTCTCATTTTGCAGTATAATATACACTCATGAGATCCAACAGGATGGATGTAGAAAGCTCAAGACAAACCAAATGATCAGATGGAGAAGTAGGTTTGAGTGACCTCAAAATGAAGGGATTGGAGAATGTTGGCAGTGACACACATACAACCTTCCCCAAAGTGAAGTGTCAGAGACACATCCAACTCCTTAACATGCATCGTCTCTCTGCTTCCCACATCCCCAAGGTATTGCCTTTAAGGTTCAAAACATGTGCTATATCCATTGCTGTAGCATCAAAGGTTAATTTACCCATTGTTGCATAGACCAGATGATATGTCACATGGTGCTGGGAAGACATGACCTCACCAAGGCACCTCAGACCATCCATCCACCAGTACCACCAGGGTAGCTAGTATGTCCCAAATAGAAGTACAATGTCTCTCCAAGTAATTAGAGACAGTTATTGCCACTTGTTGTACCTAGGGTACTGAGTCTACCAATCACTACCTTGCCAACTCACATTAAGAAAAAATCATTGCAAGCTCTTGCAAAGAGATAGAGGTTACCTGCGTAGGACAAAGGGCTGTTTTCTCAACAATTTCTGCTTCAGATCAGGCCTGTTTGGATAATTAACCTACATCCCATGCACCTCAATGGTCACATATACTGGTGTGGCCCATGCCATTGGCCCAAGTGTGAACTGGTGTGAACTAATTTTTCCTTCCAAAATCATTTTTTGTAATTTAATTGAATTTCCAACGACAAAAACTACTCAAAACTCAAAATCTCCCACACCTTAGGTCTGAAAATTTCCAAATCGCCTTCATTAAAGCCTACTCAATGAGGGCTTTCCAACAATACTAAGAGTGCACCCACATTCCCCTGTAATTTTTAGTTTTGATTTAAATGAATTTTCAGTGAAAATGTTCAATATTCAATAACTTCTCCACTGTAGGTTGAAACATTATGAAACGAACTCAGTGCACCCCTACTCATCAAGGGCTTTCCAATGGTACCAAGAGCATGGCAAGAGGCACCATGATTTGGGAGATCTCAACATGACAAACAAAACAAACAAACCACCTTCCTTCATAGATAGATTCCTAAGCAACAAAAATGTCTGGTTCATGAAGCGAATACTTAGGGAGTGAACTGTTGGAATGGTTCATTTGATGGTAATACTTGAGAGAAAAGATATGAGAGGTTTCAAGGTCAAGACCTTCACCTCTACTGATGTGATAAATGGCAGAGGAGCTCGGTCACCATGGCTGCTCCCCAACCGCAACAACCACTTCACACTTTTCTTTTCTGCAAAGGTGACAAACCGCCCAATGACAACACTTAAGTTAGGCCCCTGAACCCTGAACCTCAATCTAGAGTATTAGGGCTTCCTTCTTGGGAGAGCTGATGAAATGAAAACCTGTAACCTCATTCATAAAAACACCACAATTCCACCAACTTTGTACACTATTTAGCGATCACAAGGATTTGGAGACTGAGGAAGGAGGAGTCAGCTTGTTATTTGTGAGAAGATGGACTTACTGGTCCAGTAATAGTAGTAGCTCATTCTGATCCGGTCAATCCGCACAAAAGGTGGAATGATTTGATTCAGCTTATTCATCACCTCCCACATCACCTGTGTCAGAATTTTATTTCGCATAACAAGTCTCAAAAACCCATCAGAACTCATAAACTTTCACGAACATGAAAAAGAGAAGTGTTTATCAACATCTAGATAAAGTACATCTCATGGTTCTCAAAAACTGGTGGATCTTGGGTTTCACAGGTTACCAGGAAATATACAGACAGACCTAAGGCTATCTTTTGGTGGAATTATAAAGTGATGGAAATACTGTTCTGTGGTTGAATATGCAAGGCAAACCTCATCAACCCGGGCTCGAATAAGCAGTTCAGCTTTCTTGTCTTTGGGAGTTGCCTGGACACAAATACAAGGATTACTCAATGTGAAAGTCATTATAAATCCAACTGTCTGTGCAAAATACTGCACAACAGATTAATCTCATGCTTGTTGCAATTGCTGCCTACACAATCCATGATCCACAATGATACACTGCACCACTAAACCCAAAGTCCAAGAAAAATCAGAAACACACATATGAGAGTTGCCTAGAGTCTCATGCATATAGTTCAGGAAAGTTCACCAAACAGCCCAAATCAGAACTAATGCAAAGAATGCTCTAAACCTAACAGAAATTCAAACATTAATTCCCAGTGACATAGAGAACACAATCACATCACTTTTGACAATTGCAATTGCTTGGAAGAAGCTTTTGATTATACAGCTTACAGTACTCCATTCATGGTGTCTTTTGCTTGGTCATCCAACTTGGACAAGAGGTGGCAAAGAAACAAACCTGGAGGTTGACAATCACCATTTTGCCACCTGCCCGGACAGCTTTAAGTGGCAAATTGCATGCAGGTGTGATCTGCAAGCTGCTCAGCATGATCAAAATGTGAGTCCTTGGAAGCCTAGACTGCCTTAACCATAGGTAAGTAACATAAGCTAAAACGATGGGCCGCACTCAGAACCCTTCAGTTCCTCTCAACTGAGTTAATGTCCCAGCAGTTCCCTGGAAGAATGTAAAAGTATGTAAAAGAATGGACCAGCCAGAAAGCACCCTTACCTTGTTCCCAGACAAAGTATTAGATCTGCTTTCTTTGAGTGTTTTTCTGCCAGTTTCAAATCAGCAGGTGGCAGTGCCTCCTGAAATCATTTCAAGCAAACCATGTCATAAAATGTTCCATGCAATGAAATGCAATCTCAAAACTGTCCTCTGCCAATGAAAATATATCATGGCCTTTACTTACTACAAGCGATACACCAAATTTTTATGAATTGTGCAAAAACCAAGTGATGTTGAACATCTGATGGTGCTGGTGCATGATTGAGAGTTTTTGTGAAGAGAAAATTACCTCCCAGTCAACAATGGTGTCAATAAGCTTGGCCCCACATTCAGGGTCAGAACAGCGGCGTCCAGTGGGCTTACAGCCCAATGTCTCTACCTCAAAATCTCGAAAATACCTGCACCCATTCAGTGACAGAATCATGAATAGTCCCCCTGACAGGTAAGGACAGAATACAATAACATGTATCTGACATGTACATTTCTGGAGAATCATGGAAAGTGAAGGAACAAAGTGAATGAGTATGCTTGGCCACTATGCTCAGTAGTGGCCTTAATTCTTCTTTTGGAATCAAAGTATGATGGACTTATGACTGGACAGACTTGGCTTTGGTTGGTACACACTCTTTGCCACAGGATGAGCATGTCTCTCGGAAGCAGTTGCCATGAAGTTCAGCCAACTGTGACCGTGGAATACCAGATCGCAAATGGAGCCCATCAATATTCTGTCCCAGAGAAGTACAATCAGTCAAAGACCTCCACTTACTCTCACATCTTGAAAAGTCAATTGACAGGAAGTCAAGTCGTCCTATTTATAATCCTGATGAGATCCCCTGAATATGAGAAAAATAATGCTACAAACTGATAGAAGGTCAGTATTGCAACAGATTTTCTTAGCTGAAATTGAGCACTGTACAAGATAGTAATGCAAGTAAAAGGTTCAAAGGAACCTGGCTGATGATAAACTTCAGAATGCCAGCGCGCTGGAGCTGAACAAGGGCCATGTGTGTTAGACCTGGGCGGGCTTGGTGGAATGGTGTCTCTATCTTTGGCATCGGCTTGCCTTCGTGCTGCCAAATTAGACAACATGCCTTGCTTCTTATTGGACTGTAGTGCTGGGAAGATATTAATGCAATTGCAAAGAAAACTCCACAAAGACATATTCACAAGATTGCAGAGAAAATTCCAACAGCACATTAGAAGTAATCATCATGTCAATTCCAGCAAAACCAGAACTAGTTGATCCAATGGGCTTAGAGACACCTTGCAAAATTACAATGCAGAGGCTGCAGGATCAGGAGTTCTGAGAGTAGAATGAACCTGTAGGGTCCAAATGCCTTTTGGGCCTCGAAAATCAGGGATGCCACATGAAGTAGAAATGCCTGCGCCAGTGAACACCACTAAGTGTTGGCTCTGCACACAAGTACATACTCACATATATTCCTCTTTTCTCATATCAGGGAAAAAAGGGATCACTAAATTGCAGACCTGAAAAGCACAGAATACAAATATCATAGGGCCATTGCCAGCTATCTTACCTCCTTGATGAGCTGTGAAAGTGCCTCAACCTGCACAAGCAAATCCCCCGTGTACAGAAATCTATGTTGGTTAAATATCTAACCAAAAAGATGCCCAAAGCACTTAGCTCTCATCATAACCTAGGGTGGAAGCATCTGTGGACAAGAATGCTAAAAGAGTTTGAGGACTTTGTGCCACATTCGGCGCTTAGAAACAATCCTTCACACAATCATAGACAGGTCAAAAATTCACAACTACAGACCAAACACTTCTACATTCAATTGTTTGCATTTATGTGAAGACTTCAACACATAAAGTCATTGGCATCCACCATCTTTCCAGGGGATGGCCAAAAGGTGAAAAGTGGTTCATCACAACAAAACAGATCTCAAACTCAAACATGCAGATGATTCCTCTGTCTCACATCTTTTTGTCACAGGAATAATACATAGTATACAATCATCAACATATCAGAAGGGGTCCAAAAGTCACAAAGATAATGCTTCCTTTGTCTTCCTCTTTTTGCAAGGGTTTAGAGTACCTTGCACTTGAGGTCCAGTGCAGAATCAAAGAGCTCTGGCATCCCCACTGTTCCCACATCTGCCTTATATGAGAGCTTCTCTGCATATCGGAGAGACATCTTGAATCTCCCTCTGTCTCAAACCCTTTTGCTCCTTAAAACTCAATTTGATTCCAAAACCCAAAACCAAAGGAATGGAAAATTGACCTAGAAGACAACAATGACCACAGATTAGGTCCAAAATCACCATCAGCTGAGGACTGCACAAACCCAATGCAAAAAAACACCAAATGGTCTTAATGCTAAAACAGAGACTAGACTCGACTGTGAACATCTTGATTCTAAAAACCAACTTAAATCAGTAAAGTCTTGAGTGCAAGCAAAGGTTCCCTTAGATACTAACCACAACTCAATGTGGAGAAAGGTTGTTGATATATTGCTGTAACAAGTGACTGAATTCCCCTATGGCTGATTTGCTACCTGTGACAAGCACACAATTCACATATGAGAGAGATGGATTTCAAGACCCCAGGTTCAGGCCACTTGGAACCGAAGAAAAAAGTAAGTGGCACTCCAGGCGAAGAAACAAAATGGGGAAGTAAGAGAACCACGAAGAGCTCTGTTGTTTGTTTGTTTGTTTTTTTTGGTGGGGGGGCTCGAGACCTCAATATCATATACTCAAGGTGAAGAAATCAAAATGACCATGAAAACAAAATAAACTGGAAGTAAAACACACCACCCAAGTAGCAACTTCATCCATGACATAACTGGGCACAGTGAGTGACAGGCATCTCTAGAGAACCCAGATCAGCACAGATCGGAAGAAAGAGCCACAAAAATCATACAATAGTACAACCAAATGCACATAGATTGGGAGGAGGGGGGAGAGAGACGTACCAACTTCCCAAAAGGAAGATCAAACTTCTTGAGCATCAACCAAAGCTTGCAAGTGAAGAGACAAAACAACCCAGGAAAAAATGGAACAGAAATAAGATTGCAAACCTTTGGGAAGCTGCAGGAAAGGAAGTCTTACCATCATCATAAGATATGTATCTCATATGCAGATTGTGCTAGAAGAGTGCATGCTGTAGATTGTACCCCACCATCATAGTGAACCCAGCTGCAAATATGGTGACTCTGGACTGTGTCCAAAACTGGCTATGAATTGTGACAACCTAGGGGCTGGGTGACGCCCTTGGGTGAACTGGTTATTTGTTAACAGTATGGAAAACCCCTATGGAAACCTAGGGGTTTCCGGGTCCATAAGGTATGAATTGGCACAACCAGGTTGAACCTCAGACTACCATTTAAAACTGTGTTGAAATGTGCCCTCCTCTTTGATCAGACTGAAGTCATTTTACCATTGGAAAGTAACAAAGAAATGACTCGTGTTCAGTGGGCAAAGCAAGCAAGTTCTCTGGAATTTGATGAGTTTTATGATCTCAGGGAATAAGAAGAAGAAGAAGAAGAAGAAGAAGCAAGAATATTATGAATAGCTTAGCACCAATATAACTTGGTGAACAGAGAGCCATGTTAGATATTGCTTCCAACTAGCCACAAAGATTACCATATAGAAGGGGGTCAATAGGTGAACCCATTAGCAAGGTTGAGTAGCCAGCAATTAAACCTTGAGAGAAAAACCAGCAACAAAAAGATTTCACCATTTTATCAGTTAGAAAACTGTACAACTCTGAAGCAAAAGGAAGCCAGTAGTTCTACAGGTGAAGAAAAATTGAGTTTGATCTCAGTTGATGAACTTTGCATCATTCATCTTCTATTTTTATGTGTTTGTATTCTTCACATGAGAATTCTTCATCATGCACTTAGGATGCTGTGGCCAGCCTCGTGGCATACTTATTGTTGTATCATCTTGTTCTCCAAGAGATTAGCTCCTTTGTACCAACAAGGAATATACACAATGCATAGTACAACAACACCAGGCCATAACCTGTGAGCTATTTTCCGAGGGAACTCTTCCATAACCAAAACAGGGTGACCAATTTGACTGCCGTAGCAAACTGGGAAATATTTGATATCCCTTCCTGCATGCTCCAAAGAAAATTGACCTTCAAAGTGCCATCCATTCAGGTAGTAGCTACAAACATGGTGCCAAGCAATTGCAATACTCATCTACAAAGTGAATATCAAATAAGATTTACAAATATCATGCATACTCTCCGTGGATAGTTGTGCATCAGAAATTCATTTAAAGCCTGGGATAATGAAAATTGTAAATGTGATAACATTGCACAGATCTAGCCAATGCTGATAAATATGATGAGACATCGCACATACTCTCACTGAGCTTTTTGCCTGATGACCAGTGGCTGGCCAGAGTCATGAGATGATGACACTCCAACCCCAACCCCCAGCAGAAAAAGTATATATCATTTGGTTTAACAATGTAACAAACTGGACTTTGAGTCCATCAACCTGTTCAATTAGTTTTAGAAATTAGAAGATCTGAAACATCTGACCTGATTATCAACATAGCCCCAGAATGCTACAACTCTCCACCAAGACCTCATTGGGACTCTCCAGCAAGTGGCATCAGAATAGACATGTCTCTTGCCAGCATCAACATGCCATAACACAAAAGTTGTAATGGCAGTGCATGTGCAACACCTCTTGACTAAGAGCATCAACATCATCCAAAGAAATCTCTTAGTCTCATATGCCTGGGTTGTCCACACTGTATGCAGCCTGTATTGTTGTTTAGCAAAAACAAAATAATATATTTCTTCATAAGTACACAGAATTTATCCATACTAAGAACTTAACCAAAAACTGAATAGACTTGCAAGATGACTCAATACCAGAATTATAGAGATCTTAGATCTGACAACATGTCAGCAATCAAGACACCCAGCCCTAAAGAGCAGAGGGGAAAAGCAAAACTGAGTAGTCTGAACTACTTTCAGAGTCACATGCATGTTTAAAGACCTTCAACAGCAACATGTATGGTTGTGATCAGCTACCTTGACATTCCCACTGAAATCATCAGCTTGCAGTGGGTGGAGGTCAACAGCATACAGTAACCAACATACTGAGTTTCCGTCTCCAGACAGGCAGTACAGAGAAACTCTCAGCCATGGTGCTGGCAATTCCACAGCAAAACAAATGAATGATTGAATTGAAGAGGTCTGCAGTCTCACCTTCACTTCATGTGAGGGTTACAACACACCTCAACTACACCAAGTAATGACTCAGGATATGCATATTCAAAGTCACCAGGAAAAAAAATGAGGGTGCTACTTTTCTCATGTATCATCTTTCAAGCAACAACGGCTCAGAGGAGAAAGAGAAATCCTATTAATCAAGGTGTGATTTCCAGTTGCTTCTAAGTGATCATGCTCCAATTTTAGAACTTCATGCACCTATAATATTTCACAAAGCACAGTCTATGGAGCAACTGACAGCTAAGTGAGCTTCTTGATGCCAGGAAACGATGGGCGAATAGCGATCAATGGGTCCCCATACCCAACTGGCTCTGCATCACAAAACAAGGTTTTTCAAAAAATTAATCCTCATCACCTGCCCAGATGGAGGCCCCAACCTGCAAATTGTGAAAGCAATGTGTGACACCAAAAGAAAATATCACCTATGGTGAACACTTTCCACTGATGGCTAATCACTCCAAAAATATTTCATCACTTGTGCAGTTGCTCATCGGCCTTCAGAACAGATCTAATGTACATGGAACAGAACTTGGAATGAGAATCAATACCTCCATCCTCCCATAAGACTTTCATGACTTCTCCTGACATTTCAGCCTGCAGCCATTATGTATGCACTCATAAGCAACTGCACATCCATTAGACAAAACATGGTCCATGAGGCAAATACAGTTATCATTAAGAAATGATCAAGCAGCAAGTGCTTATGACTCTGATCCTACAGTGAAAATCAGAGTCACTCAGAGCTACAAGAAATCAGCTTGCTGACTTGTTCAGAATCCTTGGCAATTCTCAACTGCAAATAGTTGTGTAGAAACTGATTGGCTTGAGGTTGGAACAGGTACGTGAATGCTGTCTACCCCAATCTGCTGATCTCATTTGTGTGAAGTAGCCTAGTTGTGTAACTGCATACAGTTTCTTTCCCATCTGTATTTCATACACAAGCTTTTAGTATCTCTGCTCTATATACCTCCACAGGCTGCTGTGTTCCAAGCTGCTCCAGATAGCACACCACTTGGCCCTCCCGAATCACTTGACCCTGCCAGATTGCCAACATTGTCAATCAACAAATCATGGCAACTACTACAAGTAAGATTGTTAGGTGTCTCAAAAGAGTTCTTCCAGAATTCCCATACATATTGATGTCAAGAACAGGTGCACGAAGTTAAAGAAGACTTTCAAGTAGGATAAACATTCACACGACATGAGTACTAAGGCATGATAAAACCTCACCTCCTCACAGAGCGGCTTGCCACGTTTTCCTTTGACATTACGCCCCTTTCTGAAGTAACCAACCTGAAGTTCACACCACCTTCTTACATTGTGGATGGCAGTAATAAAACCTGAAACTGCAGAGGCTAGAAACCACAGGGAATGAAATATATAGGATGCAACTGTGAGAATGTTTAGTTCTACGAGACCACATTATCCCATGTTAAGTCCAAGAACTCTCACAGTGGGTCCTTGATCTCAAAATGGAGATAAGGAAAGAAAAAAGAACATTCTCAGAGAAAGTGTGGAAGAGAAGGATTGGATTATCAACCTTTGGAGATGTGATGAAAAGCAAGCCTTCATCAGCTGCTGCTACCAGGAGCCTAAACAGTGTGGCTGGCTTGGAGTTGAATGATGAGATCATTCCCATGCTGGAGGTACCATTACTTGCCTTGGATGGGGGTGAATGCACAGGAGTAGAATCAACCTTGGACTTGCTAGGGACTGGAGCAGCTGGTGGTGATAATGGAGCAACTGGAGCAGCTTCAGTATGTGCCACAGCTAGTGCAGATTCCTTGGCTTTCTCAAGATGTCTCTTCATGTGTAACATAAAGGGTCCCACCTGTGCAACAAACAATTTCAAATGAGCTAGTGAGGTGTGTGTATGCACACAGCTAGTGCAAAAATGTGTCTAGAACTGTTAGGAATCTGAAGAAGCCTGTGGTGGAAATTTTGAATCAAGCAACTTGTTTAGGATATGTGCTGTGAAGACTTTTGCTGCTCATACAGAGGTTCACAAGTCAGTTCTAAAATCAGATGAGAATGAATATTAGCATGTATTGAACCAGTATTCACCTTCAATCTTAGTTCTGCAATCTCTGTCTCACACACCTTCATAAGAAGTGATCGCACCTGTTGCATCAACAGAACAAGGATTATGCCTATTCTGCAAATGATTAAGGAGCATTCTTGCACAAAAGTGCAGCCTCTTACATTGGAAAAAATAAATTCTAGAATAAAATCATTGCATGCCACCAAAAGTACTTCAAATGGAACAGTTTTAAATTTTGAATGATTTTAAATCTCAATGTTACCTGGAGTATTATTCACACAATTTTCAGATTGATTAAGAAACTCACAGCAAGATAACTGGCAGATTCCAACAACTAACTTGAATCAAAGTATCTGCAAAGGCACCAAGTTGTTCTTAGCATCTTCTGAGCCTTCAGGAAATTAGGAGTTTATATCCTGCTGGAAGGACATCAGTGTGACAGGGCTTGAGACTATTGAAGTTGTGGATCACCTCAAAGGCATTTGGAGTCAGAAGGCACAGCTCATTTTCATCATCTTTTTGAGGTTCTTTTTCCAAAGTAACATCTGCAAAATACCTCTACAGTCAGAATTGGTAATATGATTTGGCAGACACCCAGAGAATCTAAACCTTGTCAATGTAGCTTTGCGTGAGTTGTACAAAATAATCAAAGTAAAGAAACAGCCATATCCTCAACACAGCAATAGTTCCTGACAACAAAATCCTGATCTGTTAGGGTGAGAGACAACTTGGAGAGGAAACTTCACACATAACACAGAAAATTTACCACATCAAAGATTCCCAAAGTATACCACCGCACTAGATGATGCATGGACCAAAGGTCCATAAAAGGAATTAACCAATCAAAAGATTTACCAGACTGGCTGTACGAACTCACCAGATGCATGGGTCAAAAAGGTTAACACAAGGAATCCATCACCCAAAAATTTATCATATTCCTTGTACCAACAAAAATACATTGTGCAGAGGACATACCCTCGGCAACTGCTGAGATATGCCAGACCTGGGAATTGCACTCAAATGGCCGTCTGAAGCAAGATGTGACATAGAGGTGAGCTGCTGAGCATCCAGACATAATGTCCCTGCTTGAGGCCACAACCTGCATACTCTTTGCTGCAGTTCTGGACTTTGCACTTTCGCCTTGCACTCTTATTGATCCAGCCAGTGCACCTGAGCCCAAAATCCTTGTAAGCTACAGAATTCTGCATAGCCACAACAATCAGCAACATGATGGACAAGGAGTCCTGAGTTAAATACTGTAGACATGAGCAGTTTGCACTTTTCCCAAGCCTTGTTCAAACCCTCAAAATTTTATTCAAACATGGTGCTGACTGTGCTGGAAAGCTCTGATAAGTGTTTCTCATATGCGTTAGTTGAACCTGCACAGGAATGATACAATGGTTGGCAAATGCACTTTGATTTCGTAAGAGAATGCTACTGCAGCACTCTCAAAGTGGAGTGATTCTTGTTACATCAGTTGTCTTCTGGATCTGGACTTATTTCCAAGCACAGCACTCACAATTACAAAGACTTCTTATTCAAGGACCATTGGTGACGAGAAGACAGAAACTACCCAGACTATTAAACAATCCCTCTGAAAAACAGGGAGCATCCAAATGCACAATACTCCTGTGATTGCACGCCTGTGAGAATTTTCCGGATTCACGATGCACGATTAGCAACAGACGCTGAAACTAGAGCCAGACGCCCCCCATAGTCGTGTACGAATCTTTGCATCACTCTTCATCAGTTCCAGGCGAGATTTTGTGCCAATATCAACGGAATAGGTATTGCAGGAATCTGATACTAGACCAAAAGGAGACAACATGTGGCATCCCCACCCCAAACACCCTCCACCTCACCAACGTATGCATCTTTTAAGTATGAAAAAAAAGGGCTACGAGATGTTAGTTCCACGCAGCACGCAAACACACACCCTCCTAAGACAATTCACCCCGACTTCAAACTGTGCTTCCGGAAAAATGAAATACAAACTCCCAAGCTCTTCGCTCTAAAATATCACGACCGAAATTTCTTACAATCATCAGCGGCGCTTACACTTACATCCAAAAACATACCACCAATTCGGAAACAGAGGGAAAATGACGCATACGATAACCCCCAAAACCCTACGAACGAAGAAATGCGATAACGTAAAAAGAAGGGGAGGGTAAGAGACAAGAATGGATCATGCAGGAAAGAATGTAGGTGCGATAGAAGAAGTTCAGGTCTTCGAAGCCAACTGTAGTAACGCGATCCAGACAGGGCGAGGACCATCGCTGCTATTCCCTTCCCTTCGAAGATGACAACAAACCGCTGCAGCACACAAGAGCAGCGAGGGAGAAAGTGCGAGAGAGAGATATATATATATACATCCCATATTTCCTGCTATTTATGTCTAAATATCTAAACATGTAAATACGTACAATATACTATCTATGTGTGTCACGTGTGTGTAAATTATCTATTGTGTGGTTTATTGATTACTTTTTCAAAAAACTGTTGACCAAGCTTCTCTTATTTAGTAGATTAAGGACTCAATCAAATGGGGGATAGATTGAGATTTCTTGTTTTTTTTGTTTTGTAAAAACAATTAGGGTATTTGTAATAGGTTTTTGGTCTTTTGTATTTTAACAAGCTGATTCCAAAGTTGTCTGTGCTGAACATAAATAATAAGAATAAATTGTAGCTGGATTTGCATGTTATTTGAGGCATTTCTTTTACAGTGTGGTTGAAGGTATATTATACAGCGTAAAGCCTTGGCAGCAAGGCATTACACCTGCGAACCAACATCTTCTGGTGTAATGGCCTGCCTGGCACCCTCAGTTCGCAGGCGTAATGCCCTGCTGCTAGGGGTTTACAGGGCATAAATGACAGTGCAGCTCTTTTCTCTGTAATTCTCGTCGTGCTGGCAGGAGAGCACAGAAATACGTGGGAACCCAGCACGTGGGTGCAATGGAATGCCCCTCGCTGAGGTGATTTATTGGTTCTTTTGTGAGGACATGCGGTAGGAGTGCGCCCGTGCTTAAGAGGATTTCTTCTTGTGTTTTCGATTGGAGTTTTTATGGGGCCCTGCCCCACAGGGTCCCTCACATTGGTTTTTCCTTTTAGAAATTGTGCATAAGAATGGCGCTTTCAAACTGGTGGAAGCAGAGGAACCAATTTGTTGGTGTTCACACACGGAGGTTTGAAGTAGGTTTTGTGTTTGTGTGTTTACACAAGGGATGGATAGAAAGTGGTTTAGTTAGGGTTTAGGGAGGTAACGGCAAAATTAGGGATGGGTCATTTGTAGACTGTTTGAGCTAGGTAGTGGCTAGTTGGTTTTTTGTGATTTTGCACAGAGAGCGTTTGAGGAAGGCATGTTTTGTGTGTGATTTCGCACAAAGGGTATTTGAAGAAGGTAGGTTTTGTTGTTGTTGGAATGTGGTATATAGGTAGTTGTGCATTTGTGGTAAAGCAACTATGGTTTTGTTGTTGGGAGCCTAGTACACAACTAGTTGTGCATTTGGGGGTAAAGTAGCTACTATTATTGTTGAGTGTGCAAGGTAGGTCTATGTGATATCGCATAGATGGTGTTTGCTTGGAGCATGGTAAGCAACTACTGGTGCATTTGTGGTAGTGCAAGTATTAATGTTGTTGTTTTTCTTTTGGAACATGTAAGGTGGTCAAACGTTATCACGTGGAGTGTGTTTAAAGAAGGTGGGGGTTGGTTGTTGAGGTTGCAACACAAGTACAAGGCAACACCGTGGGGTTTGTCTTTTTTGCTATGGTGTAAATGTTTGTTTTGTTGCAACTACATCATTTGGTCCATTTGAATCAGAGAGTTAGTGGTTACATGGACTTGTGAAAGAAATTCAATAGAGAATTTAGTGGTTACATTTGCGTTTTCTAAGTTTAGGCAACTGATGAAGTGGTGTTTTTATGTTTTCTCATGTTGAAAGAAAAATGTATAAGATTTTTGTTTTATTAAAAACATTCTTGGTGCATGAAATCAATTGTGAAGTAAGGTTTAGTAGTGTTTATTCTTCAAGATCTAGTTGTCATTATGTTTTTTTTTCATTTTCAGAATGAGTTTTCAAAATAGTGTCTAGTTGTTTTGTTTGTTAGTTTTGGAAACCCTATAAAATTATTCTTTGCAAATTACTTATTCTTGTTGAAGAAAAATTGGTAGGACATTAGCCTAACAATTTTTTCCATGTTTTGAAGTGACTATTTATCATTAATAACAAGCAAACTTGAAGTGTTTAGATTTGTATTATTTTCAATTAAGAACTTAAAACACCTAGGAATTCACTAGGTAGGCCAAATAGTTTTGTGTCATACATATGTGATATCAATGCCAACCTTTTTCTAACCAGCTCCTTGCGATTAAAACTCACACTAAAAGAAATTTGAAAATCAATGATTAAATTTTCGACTCATTTATAGTTATATGGACACATGCAGCTAAAAATATCCTAGTTGCCTTGGACAAGTGCCATAAGACAATCAATCGCAAAATACATGACATGGCTATGAAGTTGAAAGTGTAATTAGAAACCTTATGACTAGGCCATAATATTTCATTCATTGCCATGGATGATCTTTAGTATGTATGACATGGAACCCCAATTTGCGACTACATTTACAATTACATTTTAAATAATCATTTATTGCTACCAAGTGTGTCATTCATGGGTGGTTAAATTTTAACCAAATGGTAATTGAAAGAGCCGATGGCCATAAAACATGTGACAATTTTCCATTTGTTCAAAAAAGATATATTATAATTACAATACTTAAATATCACAATTACAATAAATCAATATTATAATTATAATTTATCCTAGGCTAAACTATAATAGGTAACCTATTATATTCTAGTCTAAGCTAAAATAAAATAGGCTAACTAACATAGGTTAAATAGGTAAATAGGATCCTATTTATTTTGTTGGGGATAAGCCTTTTGATTAGTTCATCCCAAATGGCACATGCACTATGTCTATAATGCATACCATGAATTTAATCCATTCCTTCATCTATTTATATACTTTACAAGTTTGAAGTTGTAGACAAAAAATATGGGACAATTCTAATGAAAGGGAAACACTACAACACTATCACATCCTTTGTCCAATAGGAAAACCATAGATCATATATCCACACAATAAAATATTTAATGTTTTCATTAACTATTTATTAACTATCCTACTTATTACATATTACCTTGGCTACATACCTATTGTCTATCACTTAACCTACATTTAATAAATTAATTACCTAACCTACTTAGTTATTATTATTATTATTAAAATCATATATCCACATAATAAAATATTTACAATTTAACCTACCTACTACTTATTACTACCTATCCTACTTAATAAATGAATAATATCCTAGCCTACACTTAATAAATTAATTGTTTAACATAGTTAATTATTTAATCAATTAATACAAAAACACTACGACATATCCACAAAATAAAATACATTTTTCTTAATTTACAACCTACCTACCTACCTACTACCTACTAATAGCTACCCTACTTATTACATACTACCTAGGCTACATACTTACTATCTAATACTTAGCCTACCTAAGAAATTGTTTAACATAGCTAATTAATTAATTAATTAATTCATACAAAAACAGTGCAACATATCCACAAAATAAAAAACATTTTACTTAACTTATAATCTACCTACCTACCACCTACTAGTAGCTATCCTACTTATTACATATTAGCTAGGTTACATACCTATTATCTACTACCTAACCTACCTAATAAATTAATTACCTAGACTACATTTAATAAATAAATCTTTTAACATAGCTAATTAATTAATCAATTAATACAAAAACATTATGACATATCCACAAAATAAAATACCTTTTGCTTAGCTTACCTACCTACCTACTACCTACTACTACATATCCTACTTATTACATATTATTTAACCTAACTCATGAAATGGAACAATTGTATTAACTAACAAGAAGATTACAAAGGTTGTATGTTTCAAATGCTACAATCACAAAACTATGGCTTGCAACAACTAACAAAGGTTGAAGGTTCACACTCAAAAAACATGAAAGGAGAGAATGAAAGACAACTCAAAACCACTCCATTATATACTATCTCTTAACCCTAAAGTAGCCGCCACCAAACCCTAAGTAGTCTCCACTTCTAAACCATAACCTAACTACTACAAGGATATGAATATTATTCATCCTTTTGATGAATGTTTCACACATTCATCAACATTGAGAATTATAAATGAATAGTAATTCTAACAAAACCTTCACAACAAGTTGATGCAAAATCCAAACACACACGTTGCAAGCATGGAAGATTGCACTAGGTCCTTTGAAAAGCTAAAATGTCAACAACATTCACATTAGTTTCACAAATAGGCTTGCAAACCAAACCTTAACTTGACAACCTAATGGAATCCATTGATGATATCAAATTATTAATTTTTACAACTAGGAAGTCATCCCAAAAAAAGAATAAAATCCATGTTTAAAAGTACCCAACTAGACATTTGTTTAACATCCATGTTGAAAAAGAAAAAAGAAAAACCCATCCAAAAATGACTTTTAGAAGTCTATCTTTATTGAAGGTGTTCTAGCAAAATTTACCTGGTGATCTTCCATTTTTTAAACACATCTTCTATTGAGTCGTTATAAGATTTAGGGAATAAAAATGATATACAAAAATGCATTCAAATAGAATTGCAATTTTAGAACTAGACCCTAAAGTTCAACTTGAAAAGTTTTAAAGTATCTTTGGTAAATATTTTGGGAAAAATATTTTTATAGATGTTTTCTTACTAAGGTTAATAATCATAATCCAATTAAACATTTAGCATATTGGTAATTTTACGGCATGTAAATAACATATCAATGCATACCATTCCACAGAAAATTGTTTTAGTGATGCATAAAATGAACCACCCTACCTTGCATTCACCCCAATGTTAGTCAATTTTAGGTTATATTGAGTTTGTGCATGTATTCATGTAGTGCACTACTCTTGTTGTTTAGTTTTCCCTATTGTGTTGTAATCACTTTAATGGATATTTTAAATCAAATTAATGCTTAGAGGATGTCCAAGGTGTATGTAGGAGCCACCCTCTATGTAGGAATCTATGTGTTTCTTGTCCCTTGACCCTTGCAACACTTGGATTCTTGCTTGAATAGGGACAAAGGAATATGAATTGAAGCTTACCATCACATGTTTATTGTAGCTTGAATAAGGATACTATTTTATTAGCTATGTCACTTTAGTGAACCAATGTCATGTTTGAGTCTTCCAGTTGTGTTTGGAAATACAATAGAAATTCAGGAATTTGATTTAAGAACTTGGAAGTTTACATTACCAAGTATCTTGTAAGATAGTGAAATCATCATTAAGTGTGTTGGGTAGTTGTGTCCAAAAGAATCAAAGTGAAGGCATTGGGATTTAAACAAATTGATGCAACACGTTTAAGGGAAAATCCACCATATATTAACATCAATATCTTATGTATTTTTGGTTGAAGGTAGTTTACTACAACAAAACCATGTCCTTTTCATTAGTGAAATTTAACTAACATGACTATAGAATCAATTTTTTAAAACCACATAACTAATCATGTCCATTTTGACAAACCACAAAAGTAACATTGTCTGTTATAATGACTTTGAATTTCATTTTACTCAAAACATACATTGTAACTTCATACATGGACTTTATGTAGTGCTTACATATAATCAACCTATTAGCAATGTGATTAAAATTAGTCAATTATTTACTATATATATAGAGCCCCCTCACTTTCAAGTTTCATATCCTTTTCATTACTTGTCCATTCTAAAAAATTAAAAAAGCTCCAAATTCATTATCTTAAGCTTCACAAACTTTCTTTGAAGTGTAAAAACAAAATAAAAATGTAGAAAGAGTTTAAAGTCCAAATCGCAAGTTGGATTAACATGTGGCCAACTTCTACCAATCATCCCCTTCACTTTCAATGAGCATAACTTGCTCGATCCTTTATCAAATTTAGAATTTTTTCACCTTTGGATTTCTCAAGAGAAAATTACAAAAAAAAATTCAACATGAAAAACAATGGAACAATGTATGAAGAAATGAAACTCAAAAAAAGGAACTAAATTTTTAAGTCGTTAATTCGTGGTTAAATCACCCCACTTCACTTTCAATGATCATATCTTTCTCATTTCTTTATCAAATTGAGAATTTTTTATAGTATTGGATGTGCCAAGAGGAGAATTACAAATTTTTTTTAATGTCAAAGCTAATGGAACAATGTACAAAGAGTTTAAACTCAAAAGCACAAACTGAATTGTTCAGTTTTTGCAAATCACCCTCTTCACTTTCAAAGGCCATAACTTGTTCAAATTTTCATTGATTTCAACATTTTTTGTACCACTAGATGCCCCAAGTGAAAAACTACAAAAAAATGTCAAGGCTTAGAAACAATAAAGAAATGTATGAAAAGTTTTAAACCTTAATGTTAAGTGTTTGGTGGTAGGTCTAATAAACTGAAAACTTCGTGTGATCAAGTTATTCTTTGAAAAAATACGTCCCATATTGTTTGGTCATCAATCTCATTCTGAAAGGTATATAATTGACAAGTTTAGCCCTCAAAGTCACATCTTAAAATGTTCAAGCTTTCTAGGTTAAACCTATTGTAAGGTTTAACTTCCGAAAAAAAAAATCGAATTAAAAGAATATAATCCAAAAGGGAATTGATACATTGAAAGTATTTTTAAAATATAAATATATTGTAAAAAAAATAGATTATAATTATTTTATAAAATAGTCATATTTAGTCATAATGAACATGCCATATGATTACATTCATTCACACAACTAGACAAAATGGACATGCCACATCATCAATTCAGTAACATAATTTGTTAGAGTGGACATGCCACATCATTAATTTAGTCACATAATTTGTTAAAATGGACATGCCACATCATCAATTTAGTCATACAATTTGTTAAAATGGATATGCCACATCATTAATTCAGTCACATAGTTTGTTAGAATGGACATGCCACATCATCAATTTAGTCACATAGTTGTTAAAATGGACATGACACATCATCAATTCAGTCACATAATTTGTTAGAATGGAAATGCCACATCATTGCATTTAGTCACACAATTGGTCATATTAGACGTGCCACTATAGTACTGTGCTAATGTTTTGTCATCTTGCATTTGTTTGTTTTATTAACATTTACCTATTTTAAATGATTGGTCTTTTAAAACTGTCCCAAAATTGTCCGGGGTTTGTCTTGACAAAAAATCCAATGTAAAAGGATTACAAAATGAACAAGTTATGTAGTAGTGATTGTTCATAGAGACATATATGTCAATTTCATGTCTCCGCACAATTCAAAAACTCTAAAATATTGATGACGGGTGAAAGCATACTATAGGTGAGCCATTTTTCATCACTTTTCACCAAAAAAAGTGATGTATAGCAAGTATAATAGGTGTGCAATAAACCAAACTCTTGATGGCAATTTCTGGAAACCCTAAACATAAGAAAAAGAGCTTTAGGATGTGCATGACAACATTTTAGAATTCAAAGCCCATTTAAATCAAAGTTAAGCTTGATCCAATGGTTAGATGAATAGAATTGGATAAAATCAATGTGCATAAAGTATATAAATGTACATCATTTCAATAGCCATAGGGCCTCATGTTTGTGATTGATAACACATTACCAAACCAAAGGAAAATGAAAAAAAATACAATGCCCACCTATAAAATCTTTTCCCTTTTCTTAAGATGATGGTTTTACCCCCAAAAAAAAGAATTATAATGCATTTATTGTCCAATTTATTATACATTTTTTGAATGGATTTTCAACCAAAAATTATAAACTTTTAAATGGTTTTAAAGTTAGTTGATGTACATCAATATCACTCACTACCAAGAAACTCCACCCATAATCTTAGTTTTGAAGTATATTTGCAATTGTTCATACTTTATGATGTGTATTTTTTTTATATAAATTTACTTCATCGGTGTAAGCAAGATAAAATGAACAACTTTATTACTTTGTCAAAACTAGAACAAGTAGATTTTAAATAACAATAAAATCCATTATATAATTGTGGAACATTGAATGTTTTCATTTGAATGATTAAATATAATATATGTTTACACTAATGTCCATTGATTTTCATATTCTAAATTGTAAAAGTAGGTTTCAAGTAGGTTTTTCAAAATACAAATGGCTTTTGACATTTACTTTTCATTATAGGCTTTTGGTTTCAAGTAGGTGTTACGTATGTTCTTACAAAAAGGAAATAGATTTTTTTTTGGATGACTTGCTAAAAAATATGTTGATATTCATTTCCTAACTTATTACATATCAATTTCATAAAAACATTTAACCAAAAAATAGGTTTGAACACATTTTTTAGTTGGTTTTAAATGTATTTTTTAATCTACTTTTTAAATTCATTTACTTTTAATTTTCCTAGAATTATGTTTTATAAACTTAATAGAGCCAACTAATGCTATTTTACACATAACTTCACCTAACTTGATGCTACTTTATGATATTATATGAGAGGTGCGAGGTAAAAAGTCTCCACGTTTATTTTTTTGGTATACTTTATCTTGCTTTGACCCTCATATGTTCAAGTTTGTAAATTTTTGTTGGAGTTTCTTTTTAAATAAAATAGTTCAAGTCTAAAGTTAATGCAATATACTTGAAATGAACAAAAACAATCCAAGATGTGATGTCTACATGTACCCAGAAAAACCAAATGTAATTTTTTTGTTTTTGTACAATTTTTGGGCAGCGTAATATGTTTTCACCTTGACATGATAAAAAGGAAAGAAACATAAGTGCATGAATGATTAATCCACATTGCAATAGTGGATATTAGAACAAAACATGGAACCTAAAATGATGGGGGCATACATACATTACAACATGCCTATTCAAAAATGGGTTCATAGAAATATAACAAGGAAAACCAAATCTTTATTAAAATTCTCCACCCAATTGTAGGACTACACAAATGTTCATCATACAACGGTCCACCCCAATCTCAAGAACACAAACCTATATCACTCCAAAACCTTATCATCTACAAAATTTCTAATAAGTGGTTCATACCTAAGCTAATGCCTAATCCTTGGTGGTGATACCATGGTTATTTGGGCTTGGGCCTCAACCTTCGCATACGAGGATAATATGAAAAGCTCGAGAGGATTACAAAGGAATTCCTTCCTTGCAAAGAAAGTCAAAGTGTTCAGAAAACCTTTGTAATTAAAAAAATGAAAGGATTAGGACATGGAGATAAGATGAGAAAATCAAACTTGAAAGGGAGGTAGACTTACTCACAATCCGAGTTCCTTATGGATTGCTTGGGTGATTGGGAATTAAAATCATCATGGTCAACATTGTTAAAAATATTATTCGTTTCCAATTCCCAATGTTGATGAATGTGTGAAACATTCATCAAAAGGATGAATAGTATTCATATCCTTGTAGTAGTTAGGTTAGGGTTAAGTGGAGACTACTTAGGGTTTGGTGGCGGCTAGGGTTAGGCGATGGCTAGGGTTAGGGTTTGGCGGCGGCTAAGTTAGGGTTAAGTGGCGGCTACTTTAGGGTTAGGAGATAGTATATAATGGAGTGGTTTTGAGTTGTCTTTCATTCTCTCCTTTTATGTTTTTTGAGTGCACATACAACCTTCAACCTTTGTTAGTTGTTGCAAGCCATACTTTTGTGATTGTAGCATTTGAAGCATACAACCTTTGTAATCTTCTTGTTAGTTAATACAATTGTTCCATTTCATGAACTTTGAAGCTTTCATTTCTTGTTTGTTTTCAAGTTGTTTCCAATAAACATTAATGTGACTTTGCTCATGAGTGGGAAGCTTAACCAAGGCTTTAGCACCTTAGTGAAGAGGTCAATGTCAGATTCCAGATCTAAAATGTGATGCCAAAGGGTATGCATGCCCTGATGTTATTTCCTAGAATAGAAATGGAAGTCAAATTGGAAATGGAAATGATCAAGAAATGTGGAATTTTGGAAAGGAAAAAGAGAAGAAATAACTTATGGATGTACACAAGTTTACAACAAATGAATCAACTTTTGAGCACGCTTCATTGAGGGCTTGGAACGTGAAAAGATGCACCTTAGTCGTTTGAAATGCCTTTCCTACCTTGGACATAGTCATGGAGGACATGTTCATCCAATTGTAGAGGACACCTTCCTCTAGGACATTGATACCTTTCTGTAAGAAGTTTTTAGAGAAAGGACAGAACTGAAAGGACCTCATGGTGAAAGATGTGTCATTAACTTTCTTCACAGAAGACTCCACAAACAAAAAATTAAAGACAAGATGTTCGAAAACAAGAGCAAGTAGAGAAGGAAAGATTGAATGATCCCAAACCTTCATGGAGGGGCCCTCAACACTTGCAAGTGGGAGATTATTCATAATTGCCCACTTCATGCGAATCTAAAAGTTGTAGGTTTTGAGGTATGACCTGATTTCCGAGAGAATGTGGGGATCATTAGGGTGGAAAAGCAACACGGCCCCATCAAGGGTCAGCGACACATCCCCAAACTCCTTAAGAGACCCAAATGTGGGTCCCAAAGTGAGACATTGAAAAAAGGAAAAGAGTCGAAGCATGTTCCCTAGCCTATAACACTTCTAGGGTAAGAGAGTGTGTTGGAGCTTTGGGATGGGATTAGGGTGAGATCATAAGCAAAATTTAAAATGAAATCAACCTATAAAACCAAGGAGAGAGGGCAATTAATGCAAGTTGAATGGAAGTGGTGTGATAGACTTAGTAAAGGCAACCAACAAACACAAGTTTTATACGACCCACAACCTTTGGAAGGAGGCACCATTCCCCTTCCTATAATATATTCAATGATTCTTCACAAGGGCTACATCCAAATGGCACTTTTTTCCTACGACTCCCAAGTGAAAATCCCAAATTTTGAACTTTAGTTGTTTCAAAACTTTGGACATTCATATCTTTTTCAAATCAATGTATTTGGAGCATATGAGGGCAATATCCTATAGCCCTTAAAAATGTTAGAAGTACTATTCGTTTCTAATTCCCAACATTGATGAATGTGTTAAACATTCATCAAAAGGATGAATAATATTCACATCCATATAGTAATTAGATTAGGTTGAATAGTGGTGGCTAGGGTTTGGAAGTGGCTAGGGTTAAGGTTTGGTGGCGGCTAGGGTTAGGGTTTGGTGGTGGCTATTTTAGGGTTAGGAGATAGTATATATTGGAGTGGTTTTGATTGGTCTTTCATTCTTTCCTTTCATGGTTTTTGAGTGCACATAGAACCTTCATGCTTTGTTAGTTCATGCCATAGTTTTGTGATTGCATCATTTGAAAGTATACAACCTTTGTATTGTTCTTGTTAGTTAATACAATTGTTCCATTTCATGAACCTTGAGTGTTCCATTTCTTGCTTGTCTTCAAGTTGTTTCCAATAGCTTATGGGCCCACACCAAGCAAGAGAAAAAACATTGTGTTAGAACAAGGAATAGTGAAAGGTTTTGAGTTTCTATTGCATAGAAAAAGGGAGAGAATCTTTTTTAGAGACGAATTTTTTGTTTCCAAAGTAAGTGGGAGTTCATTTCCAAGTGGTGACATACAAGGAGCTTACAACTTTTCCGAGTGAGTGGGAGGCAAATTGTCCCACGCAACCATGACCTAAGTTCTTCATGTTCCAAAAATGAAGAATAGTCTCATTTCCGTGAGTAAGCTCATTTTGAAAGGTTTCAAAGTTGAATTTGACAAGGATGGTTGTAAGGTGAATGATGTTCGAGGAGTTGTTGTGGCGAAAGCACGAAGGGACAAGAACTTGTACCTTCTCAATGTCAAGGTGCACAAGGACATGGCGCACATCACAAATTCTCCGAAGGAAAGTGCGATGCTTTGGCATGAAAGACTTGGCCATCTCAACATGGCAAGCCTCAAGGACTTGGATGCCATGGTGGACGACATGAATTTGAAGGAAGTGCCCTTGCATCACATTTGTGAAGGATGCATCAAAGGCAAACATCAAAGAACATCATTTCCCAAGGATGGAACAACAAGGGCCTCACAACTTTTGGAGATTGTGCACACTGATGTGTGCGAACCAATGAGGACTACATTGCATGGTGGAGCGCGATACTTTCTCACTTTCATTGATGAATTCTCAAGGAGAATTCATGTGTATTTTTTGAAGGCCAAAGGAGAAGTGTTTGAAAAATTCAAACAATATAAGGCGTTGGTGGAGAACAAAATTGGTCACAAAATCAAAGTGTTACGATCGGACAACGAGGAGAATTTGTGTCCAAGAAGTTTGACACATTTCTTGTGGAATGTGGAATTCAATGACATACAAGTGCGTCGTACTCCCCACAACAAAATGGTGTTGCGGAATGTGCCAATAGAACCATCATGGAATGTGCGAGAAACATGATTCTTGCACAAGGGTTAGGACTTGAATTTTGGGGCGAAGCGGTGAACACGGCGGTGTACATCAAAAATCGATGTCCAACCAAGGCTCTTGATTCCAAGACCCCTCAAGAAGCATGGAGTGGTAGGAAACCCGATGTGTCTCATTTGAGAGTCTTTGGTTGTAAAGCCTTTGCACATGTTCCCGATGAGAAGAGGACCAAATTAAAGTCCAAGTCCATCCCTCGTGTGTTTTTAGGATATCATGAAGGCACGAAAGCATATCGCTTGATGTGTGTAGAAACCAAGAAAATCTTGAAAAGTAGAGATGTTGTGTTCATTGAGAGGTCAAATGAAATAGGCGGTGTGCTCCATCCCAAGAAAGTAGAAAATGTTGTTGTAGAAGTTGAAGGAGAAGAACCCTTGACCTTTAATGAGGATACATCGTAGAATGAAGAAACAAGGGAAGGTGTGCAAAGTGAGTCCACACCAAGTTCTTCATCGAAAAAAGAATTTGTTGTTTCGAATGATGATCCATCTCATGAACCTTCACAACACGTCTCAAGGGAGAGACCTCAGAGGCGACGAAGGGAGTGGCTTCAAGATTGGTGGATTTCTACCAAGGAGGTGGAGCGTGCCACCGTTGCATTTTTGGAGGGACCCCAAAATATTGAAGAAGCATTGACATGTGAAAGTTCCAAGGAGTGGGAGTGCGCCATGCAAGAGGAATATGATTCTCTCATGACAAACAACACATGGACTTTGGTACCACTTCCCGTTGGAAGAAAACCCGTTTCTTGCAAATGGGTGTTCAAAATCAAACAAGGCACCAATGGGGAGGTGGAATGCTACAAGGCCAGATTAGTGGCAAGAGGTTTTACCCAAACCTGCGGAATAGATTACAACGAAACTTTTGCGCCCGTCGCAAAGTTTACATCTATTCATTGTATTCTTGCATTGGCGGCCTTGGAAGACATGGAGATCCATCAAATGGATGTGAAAACCGCATTTCTCAACGGCGAGCTTGAAGAGGAGATTTACATGGAGCAACCTGAAGGGTTTGTGCACCGAGGAGGTGAACATCTGGTTTGTAAGCTTCACAAGTCCTTGTATGGTTTGAAACAATCTCCGAGGGCATGGAATCAAAAGTTAGATGCGTTTCTCAAAAGCATCAAATTTATGAAAAGTGATGCCAATCCTAATGTGTATGTTGCACAAGTGGGAGATGTCAAGTTTTTCATTGTGGTCTATGTGGACGACCTCATTTTCGTGTGCAACGATCAAAACAAACTTTTGCAAATCAAAGAGGAGTTGAGTCAAAAGTTTGAAATGAAAGACCTCGAGGAGTTGCATTTCTTTTTGGGGATGGAAGTGGAAAGGAATCGTGATGAACGACTTTTACGCATCAATCAAATCAAATACCTCAAGGACATATTGAAGCGTTTTGGAATGGAAGATTGTAAGCCCATTGGAGTTCCATTCGATCCCAAAGTGAAGCTACAAAGGACCATGCATGGAAATGATGAATCGAAAGGATTTCCATATCAACAAGCGGTTGGGTCCTTGATGTATGCCATGTTGTGCACACGACCCGACTTGACATTCCCAATAAGTGTGTTGAGTCAACACATGGCCAACCCTAGCATGGAGCATTGGATGGTCGTGAAACGAGTTTTTCGATATTTACAAGGTACATTGCAAATGAAGTTACGTTTCGATGCAATACCATCCAAGGAAGTGCTTGGATATTGTGATGCGGATTGGGGTGGCGATCTCGAAGATAGGAGGTCCACCATAGGGTTTGTTTTCATGATCGGAGGTGGAGCCATATCTTGAAGTAACAAACGACAACCTACAATAGCGTTGTCCACCACAGAGGCGGAGTACATGCGGAACACGCAAGCCACAAAAGAAGCCATATGGATAACAAAATTGATGATGGATTTGGGATACATGGAAGAGAAAAAGGTGATGGTGATTCGATGTGACAATCAAGGTGCGATATCATTGACCAAGAATCCCACTCACAATGCACGAACAAAACACATTGATGTACAACATCATTTTGTTCGAGAACGAGTTGAAAATGGAGAAGTTCGATTTGAATATTGTCCAACGGAACACATGGTGGCGGATGTCTTTACCAAGGCATTATCCAAAGAACGACACCACAAATTGATCAATATGTTTGGATTAGAAACTTCATAGAGTGGGAGTGTTAAAAATACTATTCATTTCTAATTTCCAACATTGATGAATGTGTTAAACATTTATCAAAAGGATGAATAGTATTCATATCCTTGTAGTAGTTAGGTTAGGGTTTAGAAGTGGAGACTACTTAGGGTTTAGCGATGGCTAGGGTTAGGGTTTGGTGGCGGCAAGGGTTAGGGTTTGGTGATGGCTACTTTAGGGTTAGGAGATAGTATATATTGGAGTGGTTTTGAGTGGTCTTTCATTCTTTCCTTTCATGGTTTTTGAGTGCACATAGAACCTTCATGCTTTGTTAGTTGTTGCAAGCCATAGTTTTGTGATTGCATCATTTGAAAGTATACAACCTTTGTATTGTTCTTGTTAGTTAATACAATTGTTCCATTTCATGAACCTTGAGTGTTCCATTTCTTGCTTATTTTCAAGTTGTTTCCAATATCCTTGAACATTATAGGGAAGTAAAACTAACTACAATAATAAATTGCACATAGGAATCGAATCTGCACAAATTACGTGCTTCGGTGTTGTTAGCAAATAGTAGACTTCGACAATACCCACACAAACTAGTCGGTTAAGAGGGTTATGGCTGAAGTTCAAGGTGCACACATGTTGGTGAAGAAAACGTCATCAATGTTGTTGCTCCATATAGGATTGAAACAGAATCTATAAGGAAAGAAGCCATGCGCTATGGGCCCTTTCTGTGTACAGTATAGTAATCAATGCCTTCACATGACTACACAAAACCTCTTATTGTTGCTTATGAAGAAACAATGCACTTACTCTATGCGGTTTCCCATATTTCAACCTTTTACCTTAAATTCTACAGTTTTTCATCCTATGACTTTAGCGTTGCTGTGCTACCTTTGAATTCCTCATTTTCATTTTGTAGTTTCATGTGTTAGAAATACTATTCGTTTCTAATTCCCAATGTTGATGAATGTGTTAAACATTCATCAAAAGGATGAATAGTATTCACATCCTTGTAGTAGTTAGGTTAGGGTTTAGAAGTGGAGACTACTTAGGGTTTGGCGGCGGCTAGGGTTAGGGTTTGGTGGCGGCTAGGGTTAGGCAACGGCTAGGGTTAGGGTTTGGCGGCGGCTAGGATAGGGTTAAGTGGCGGCTACTTTAGGGTTAGGAGATAGTATATAATGGAGTAGTTTGGAGAAGGAGAATCCTTTTGAAGGAAGGCTTTTACTTTGCAAGGTTGCAAAGAAAGTAATAGTCTTTCCAAGAGAGTGTGAGGTGTGGAAGAGATTTCTTCAAGGTCTTGTAAGTTTTTCAAGTGTAACAAACTTGGTTTTGAAAGTATCAAGTTTCAAAGTGAAAGTGTTTGGAAGAGAGTTCTTTTAGTTGTTGAAAACTTCAACTTTCAAGTTTGAGAGTGCTTGTTGTAGCATTTGTGTTCAAAATGTCTTCTTTTCAAATGGAGTCTTTGAAAGTCATGGAGAAGTTTGATGGCGGCAACTTTCACCTTTGGAAGTTCAAAATGCGCATGATGCTTTCCAAACATGGGCTTTGGAAATTTGTTGATGGGAGTGCCACCTTGCCAAGTGAAGAACTTGCAAGGGCCGATTACAACGAAAAGGAGACCAAGGCTTTTTGCATTGCTTTGTGAACATCTCACGGATGCCCAACTTGCACACATTCAATATTGTGACGATGTGAGAAGTGCGTGGGAGGCTCTTTGTGGTGTGCATGAAGCTAAGACCATTGGCAACAAGTTGTTCCTTCGAAGGAGATTCTTCACCATCAAAATGCAAGAAGGAGATGACATGCTTGTGCACATCAACACGGTGAAAGCCCTTGCGGACCAACTACGTTCTATCGAGGTGAACATTACGGATGAAGATGTTTACATGGTACTCCTCATGAGCCTTCCTCCATCCTTTGATAACTTAGTCACAAGCTTGGAGTCCATGTCCACGAAAGATGTAGACCTTCAATTCATTGTAGCAAGGTTGCTTCACGAAGTGTCCAAAAGAAAAGAATGTGAGAGTTCCGAGACTACCGCATTAGTGAACAAAACTCACAAGTCAAACGAAAAGCTTTGCTTCTATTGTAAGAAACCGGGACATTTTGTGAGAAATTGTTTGAAGAAGAAAAATGATGAAAAAGAAAAAGCTAATCAAGCTTGTGAAGATCACGAGCAAATGTTTGTTGCGGCATTGAGTGCCAATGATCATACCACGTATGATTGGATTGTGGATTCCGGGGCAACGCAACACATGACATTCGAACAAGAGTGGTTTACCACGTACGAGCGCATTTCCCCAAGGAGGGTGTTCATGGGCGATGACACCGTTTTGGAGGCCATTGGCAAGGGGAGCATCAAAGCCACAATGCAAGTGGGAGGCCGATTCACACACACAACCATCACCCAAGTTCTTCATGTTCCAAAAATGAAGAATAATCTCATTTCGGTGAGTAAACTCATTTCGGAGGGTTTCAAAGTGGAGTTTGACAAGGATGGTTGTAAGGTCAACGATGCTCGAGGAGTTGTTGTGGCACAAGCACGAAGGGACAAGAACTTGTATCTTCTTAATGTGAAGGTGCGTAAGGACATGGCCCACATTGCAAATTCTTTAGAGGAAAGTGCGATGCTTTGGCATGAAAGACTTGGCCATCTCAACATGGCAAGCCTTAAAGAGTTAGATGCCATGGGGGACGGCATGAATTTGAAGGAAGTGCCCTTGCATCACATTTGTGAAGGATGCGTCAAAGGCAAACATCAAAGAACATCATTTCCCAAGGACGGAGCAACGAGGGTTTCACAACTTTTGGAGATTGTGCACACCGATGTGTGCGGACCAATGAAGACTACCTCGCATGGTGGAGCGCGATACTTTCTCACTTTCATTGACGATTTCTCAAGGAAAACTCATGTCTATCTTTGGAAGGCAAAAGGAGAAGCGTTTGAAAAATTCAAACAATACAAGGCGTTGGTGGAGAACGAAATTGGTCACAAAATCAAAGTGTTACGTTCCGACAACGGAGGAGAATTTCTGTCTAAGAAGTTTGACACATTTCTTGCGGAATGTGGAATTCAACGACAAACAAGTGCACCCTATTCCCCACAACAAAACAGTGTTGCGGAACGTGCCAATAGAACCATCATGGAATGTGCAAGATGCATGATTCTTGCACAAGGGTTGGAATTTGCATTTTGGGGCGAAGCGGTGAACACGGCGGTGTACATCAAAAATCGCTGTCCAACCAAGGCTCTTGATTCCAAGACCCCTCAAGAAGCGTGGAATGGTAGGAAACCCGATGTGTCTCATTTGAGAGTTTTTGGTTGTAAAGCCTTTGCACATGTGCCCGATGAGAAGAGGACCAAATTAGAGTCCAAGTCGATGCCTTGTGTGTTTTTAGGATATTATGAAGGCACCAAGGCGTATCGCTTGATGTGTGTGAAAACCAAGAGAATCATCAAAAGTAGAGATGTCGTGTTCATTGAAGGGTCAAAGGAAATAGGTGTTGTAGCTCATCTTGAGAAAGAAGAAAATGTAGTTGTGCATGAAGAAGTTGAAGGAGAATAACCATTAACCTTTAGTCAAGATACACCTTTGAATGAAACAAGGGAAGGTGTGCAAAGTGAGTCCACACCAAGTTCTTCATCGGAAGAAGAATTTGTTGTTTCCAATGATAACCCATTTTGTGAACCTTCACAAAATTTGCCGAGGGAAAGACCTCAAAGGCAACGAAGGGAATGGCCTCGGGATTGGTGGATTGCTACCAAGGAGGTGGAGCGCGCCACCGTTGCATTTTTGGAGGAGCCCCAAAATATTGAAGAAGCATTGACATGTGAAAATTCCAAGGAGTGGGAGTGTGCGATGCGAGAAGAATATGATTCCCTCATGACAAACAACACATGGACTTTGGTACCACTTCCCGCCGGTAGGAAACCCGTTTCTTGCAAATGGGTGTTCAAAATCAAACAAGGCGCAAATGGGGAGGTGGAACGCTACAAGGCTAGATTAGTGGCAAGAGGTTTTACCCAAACCTACGGAGTGGATTACAACGAAACCTTTGCGCCCGTGGCAAAGTTCACATCTATTCGTTGTATTCTTGCATTGGCCGCCTTGGAAGACATGGAGATCCATCAAATGGACGTGAAAACCGCATTTCTCAATGGCGAGCTTGAAGAGGAGATTTACATGGAGCAACCTCAAGGGTTCGTGCACCAAGGAAGTGAACATCTCGTGTGTAAGCTTCACAAATCCTTGTATGGTTTGAAACAATCTCCAAGGGCATGGAATCAAAAGTTAGATGCGTTTCTCAAAAGCGTTGCATTTATGAAGAGTGAGGCGGATCCTAGTGTGTACGTTGCACAAGTGAGAGATGTGAAGTTTTTCATTGTGGTCTATGTGGATGACCTCATTTTCGTGTGCAACGATCAAAACAAACTTTTGCAAGTCAAAGAAGAATTGAGTCAAAAGTTTGAAATGAAGGACCTCAGGGAGTTGCATTTCTTTTTGGGGATGGAGGTGGAAAGGAATCATGATGAAAGACTTCTACGCATCAACCAAATCAAATACCTCAAGGAAATATTGAAGCGTTTTCGAATGGAAGAATGTAAGCCCATTGGAGTTCCATTGGATCCCAAGGTGAAGTTACAAAGGAATGCGAATGGAAATGATGAATCAAAGGGATTTCCATATCAACAAGCGGTCGGGTCTTTGATGTATGCCATGTTGTGCACACGACCCGACTTGGCATACCCAATAAGCGTGTTGAGTCAACACATGGCGAACCCTAACATGGAGCATTGGATGGCCGTGAAACGAATCTTTCGATATTTGCAAGGTACATTGCAAATGAAATTACAATTTGGTGCAACACCATCCAAGGAAGTTCTTGGATATTGCGATGCGGATTGGGGCGGTGATCTTGAAGATAGGAGGTCCACCACAGGGTTTGTTTTCATGATCGGAGGGGGAGCCATTTCTTGGAGTAGCAAACGACAACCTACAATAGCATTGTCCACCACGGAGGCCGAATACATGGCGAACACGCAAGCCACAAAGGAAGCCATATGGATAACAAAGTTGATGATGGATTTAGGATACATGGAGGAGAAGAAAATGATGGTGATTCGATGCGACAATCAAGGTGCGATATCATTGACCAAGAATCCCACTCACCATGCACGAACAAAACACATTGATGTACAACATCATTTTGTTCGAGAACGAGTTGAAAATGGAGAAATTCGATTTGAATATTGTCCAACGGAACACATGGTGGCGGATGTCCTTACCAAGGCATTATCAAAAGAACGACATCATAAGTTGATAAACATGTTCGGATTAGAAACTTCATAGAGTGGGAGTGTTAGAAATACTATTCGTTTCTAATTCCCAATGTTGATGAATGTGTTAAACATTCATCAAAAGGATGAATAGTATTCACATCCTTGTAGTAGTTAGGTTAAGGTTTAGAAGTGGAGACTACTTAGGGTTTGGCGGCGGCTAGGGTTAGGGTTTGGTGGCGGCTAGGGTTAGGCAACGGCTAGGGTTAGGGTTTGGCGGCGGCTAGGATAGGGTTAAGTGGCGGCTACTTTAGGGTTAGGAGATAGTATATAATGGAGTAGTTTGGAGTTGTGTTTCATTCTCTCCTTTCATGGTTTTTGAGTGCACATAGAACCTTCAACCTTTGTTAGTTGTTGCAAGCCATAGTTTTGTGATTGCATACAACCTTTGTAATCATCTTGTTAGTTAATATAATTGTTCCATTTCATGAACCTTGAAGCTTTCATTTCTTGCTTGTTTTCAAGTTGTTTCCAATACTTTGTCAATGTGGTGGTACAGGGAAGGGAATAAAGAGCAAGGTTGGAGGAGAGTTGGAGCTCTCTCTCCAAGCATTGTTCAGATATTTGTGTGATCTCTGGGTTTTTGAATGAGCAATCTCTCCTCTGATCCTATCATAAAGTGGCATTTGACATGTATGAGGTAATTCCAACACGCAACGTGCATATGGGTGATGATAGCATTGTTGAGGCAATTGGAATGGGATCCATCCTCGTAGAAGTGATGGTGAAAGGGCAAACCAGGAGGATCAGAATCAAGGACGTGCTCCATGTCCCAAAATTGCATGCCAACTTGCTTTCCGTGAGCAAAATCTTGTCAAGTGGGTGCAAAGTGCAATTCAACATGAATGAGTGCATTGTGAGGGCATTTGATGGAGAGGTGATTGCAGTAGCCCATTTTAAACATCTGCATTTCAAGAGTTTTTCAATGTTATAATGAAGTCTTTGATCCAATGAGTTTTGATTCCTGAAATATGTTTTTGAATATTCAAGACTCCATAGAGATTCCAACTCCCAAAGTGGGAGTCCACTTGGGAGTGTGTGTTCATTCCTTCACACTCCTGGGGGTGCCAATGTGACTCCTGGGTTGCACTCTTGGTCGGGACCTTTCCATGTCTTTACATTGGTCATGAACTTAGCGTTGTGACATGGCCTTTCACATTTCTTAGCATTTGGCAATCCACAAATACCTTTGTTTTGCGTAAAAGCTTCATGATGAAACATCGATAGAATTGAACCATTCCATTGAAAACTTGTATTTCTTTTGATGTTTTCTATGCAAGCATATTCATGATTGTTCAATTTTTTTTCGAATTAGGTCATTTCCCTTCCTTGGAGCTACATACCCAAATATGACCCCTGAACAAACCAAGAACATGCACTTCTCCAAATTCAAACTAATATCGAATTTTCGACATTTGTCAAAACACAACCAAAGTTTGTCAAGTGGATGCAAAGGTTGTTGAACGCACTAAAGTCGTCCAAGAACAATTTCATGAGCACCCCAAGGTATTCACGAAATGCCATACTCACTACTCATTGGTAGGTGGGTGGGACATCCTTCAGTTTAAAGGGCATGATTATCTAAACAAATGTTCCCCAATTGATAATGAAAACAATTTTATTTTTGTCCTCTAAGGCAATCATGATCTGATGATAACCAGAAAAACCATCCAAAAAGGAATAAACTTCATGCCCTACTATTGGAAACAACTTGAAAACAAGCAAGAATTGAAAGCTTCAAAGTTCATGAAATGGAACAATTGTATTAACTAACAAGAAGATTACAAAGGTTGTATGCTTCAAATGCTACAATCACAAAACTATGGCTTGTAACAACTAACAAAGGTTGAAGGTTCTATGTGCACTCAAAAAACATGAAAGGAGAGAATGAAAGACAACTCAAAACTACTCCCTTATATACTATCTCTTAACCCTAAAGTAGCCGCCACTTAACCCTAACCTAGTCACCGCCAAACCTTAGCCTAGCCATCGCCTAACCCTTGCCACCACCAAACCCTAAGTAGTCTCCACTTCTAAACCCTAACCTAACTATTACAACGATATGAATATTATTCATCCTTTTGATGAATGTTTCACACATTCATCAACATTGGGAATTAGAAACGAATAGTATTTCTAACACCTACCACCAAGAGTACTTCTTTTGAAAAGGGTAAATAATAGGGATCCTTTTTCATGGCAACATTCAATTTTCGGAATGCTTGCAGATTTTGAACTTGTTCTTTTTCAATACCACCATAATAGGAAAAAGCCAAGTGGTTTCTTCTACTAGAGTGATGAATCTCATAGCTAAAAGCTTGTTTAAATCATGTTTCACCATTACAGCATAATTTGTATTCATCCAATACCATGCGTAATTTGATGCATGAATGTTAGTACTAAGCTCAATTCAATGCTATGTTAGGTGAGGTGGAATGCCTTTTAGGTCCTATACATCCATGAAAAAACATCTTTGTACTCTTTCAATAGTTGTTGCATTTGTCACCATATAATCAAAATTGACAGTCAGGTTCACCAATTGGGGTTCTTCATGAATACCCAAATTAAGAGGTCGAATTTGGACTTCCTTTAATAGATTCCATTTTGTTATCTTCATGTCTTGCACTTTGATTCATGTTAGCATAATGTCTATCAAATTTTTCTTAATGTGTGAGGGAAATCAAAAATTGGTTCCTTAGTACCGATTTTAGTATTAACCACCATAGCCACCAAGATTTCTGGTTCTGGTAAGGTAATTGTGCAAACAGCAAACAAATTTGGTTTTACCCCCCAACATCATGTTTTCCTCTTTGTCTATGATTCCATTAACAAAATCATTGTAAAACAAAACTTGTTGGCTTTTAGTATTACTATCCAAATGTTTTGTTATAGCTATGGTGCATACAATGCTATTACCATCAATGTTGAGGTTATTCCCCTAGTCATGCGTAACCTTAACATTTCATAGCCAAGGATGACCGAACAACATGGAGTATTTAGCATCCAATACATTGTTTTTCGTCACTATGAAGATGATGACATATGGTATACCATGTATATGGATTTTCAAATCTCGAATTAACCCTATTAGATTGGTTAGGGTCTAGTTTGCCATCCTAAGGGTATAAGGTGTAGGTTTGGGACGAGTAATCTTAATTTTTTCTTCAAATCCTTAGCGAACGTGTTGAGACATGAACCCCCATCCAATAAGACATCCTCCATTATGTTTTTCCCCAAATGCACATGGATTGCTACCATCATTACAAGAAATCATGGTTTTTTTAATTAGCAATTTTGATTTAAAAAACCCCCCATATAAGTGTGTGGAAGAGAGTTCTATTAGGATTAAAAGAGAGATTGTGTGATATCAGAGCAATCACAAGCACACAAAACACACACAAGTATGTGAACAAATGCTTGGAGTAAGAGAGCCAACTCTCCTCCAACCTTGCTCTTTATTCCCTTCCCTGTACCACCACATTGACAAAGCATATGGGATAAATCTCTTCCCCCTTATTCTAGCATGTTGGTGGTACTAACATATCCCAAACCTACCTATGTCTTTGATTACTTGCAACACTTATTTACAAGATTGTTTCTAACATCTACAACACCATTATCTATGTTTTATCATAATCTTCAACACTCCCACTTTGCAAGTAATCTAAGACTCCTAATCCCATGCTTCTTGTAGATTGCTTGAGCCCGTAATAGGACTTCTTCAACTTACACACGAGGTGCTCCTTGCCATCTTGCATGGGTGCCTCCCACTTGCTTGCATCCTCCAAATGCATTGCATCACACAAATTCAATGGATCATCAAGACAAGCAACATTAGCACGTTCCACATCTTGTTTGGGTAAGATGTGGTTCTTCCACCAACCTCCAAGCGGTCGCCGCTCCCTCAAGGGGTACCTACGCTCTTCCCAGGGCTGCCCTTCGTGCTCACCACTTGTGCTTACATCTTTAGATGGTGTTGAAGGTGTTGATGAACAACCTGGGTTTGGTGTTGCCTCTTTATTGCTTGGACCCTTTTCGGCATCATCATCCACATAGGGCGATTTGGAAGATGTGTCCACAATCATCACATTAGGGGTCTCATTTCTCCCACTTGGACGCATCTCGAAATCACTGCCCATACTAGTGCTATCTTCCATGAAATCAACTTCCCTACACTGGATGATCTTCTTGGATTGCAAACACATGAGCCTATATGCCTTGGTGAAGGTCACTTCATACAAGTTGCCATCCCGTAGCGCTATTGCAATCACCTCTCCATCAAATGCCCTCACAATGCACTCATTCATGTTGAATTCCACTTTGCACCCACTTGACAAGATTTTGCTCACCGAAAGCAAGTTGGCATGCAATTTGGGCACATGGAGCACATCCTTGATTCTAACCCTCTTGGTTTGCCCTTTCACCATCACTTCCACAAGGATGGATCCCATTCCAATTGCTTCAACAATGGTATCATCACCCATATGCACATTGCGTTTTGGAATTACCTCATACATGTCAAATGCGGCTTTATGAGGGGTCATATGGTTGGTGGCTCCCGAGTCCATGATCCACTTGCATACGGCCTTGCAAAGGTCTCCATCTTTTGTTGCAAAGGCATAGTCATCATCGTCCTTGGCTTTGTTGGCATTCTCCTTCTCCTTGTTGGTGTTCTTGGCCTTGAAGCAAAATCGTGCAATGTGGCCTGGTTTACCACAATAGTAACATGTCCTGGTCTCTTTGCGCGTAGATGTGATGCCTTCTTTTCCTTGCATTGACACCATTGCCGCATCATCACCTTGCGACTCCTTCTCCCTCCTCTTGGACACTTCATGCATCAATCGTGCGGTCACAAACTCCATCGTGAGGTCTTTCATGGGCAGAGTCTCCAAGGCCGTGATTAGGTACTCGTAGGAGGGTGGCAAGCTCTCAAGCAAGGTCATCACAACATCCTCATCCCTCACGGGCACCTCCAAGCAAGCAAGTTGATCAGCAAGGGCCTTTACCTTGTTGATGTGGTCTAGAAGGTCCTCTCCCTCTTGCATCTTACATGTGAAGAACTTGCGGCGAATGAAGAGGATGTTGGACAAGCTCCTTGTCTCGTGGATGTTACAAAGTGTCCTCCATGCCTCCCCTGGTCCCTTACACCTCTTGATGTGGTGAAGTTGACTATCCACCAAGTTGATGCCAATGATAGACATGGCCTTCTTCACACGCCTTTGGTACCCCTTGATGATTTTGGGGTCCGCATCGGATGGTGGAGCATCCTCAGATCCGTCAACAATCTCCCAAAGGTCCATGGAGGCCAACACCATCTCCATTTTGAACTTCCAGAGGCTAAAGTTCTCCCCATTGAACTTGTCAATGACTCTAGCGCTCTCTCCCTCAAATGATGCCATTTTGCATTCAAATCTGACCTCTCTACCCACTTATGTGCTCAACGAGATGCTAATTAGTGCTTAATGAACACTCTTATATGTAATTTGCTTCAATGCACTCTCGTAAACACACTCCAGCCCCTAGATGGCTCAATTGTGCACCAATTCACCTCCAATGACAAAACTCAGCCCTTAATGGCTCCCACTTGCATCAATGCCTCCTTACACACTTCGAATGCACTCCCACTTGCATCAATGCCTCCTTACACACTTCGAATGCACTCCCACTTGCATCAATGCCTCCTTACACACTTCGAATGCACTCCCACTTGCATCAATGCCTCCTTACACACTCAGAATGCACTCAACAAACTCTTGCATCAATGCTTCCTTACACACTCAGAATGCACTCTAGCAACTCTTGCATGAATGCCTCCTTACACACTTAGAATGTACTCAACCAACTCTTGCATCAATGCGTCCTTACAAACTCAAAATGCATTCAAGCAACTCTTGCATCAATGCCTCCTTACACACTCAGAATGCACTTAACCAACTCAAATCAAGTGCTCTATGAATCGAATGTGCACAAATACACCTTAGTAACTCAATCAAGACTTACAATAGTGGATTGCACATCCAATGCTTCGAAATACCTCCAAAGAGCACCAACCCAGGACTTGTGCACCTCCAAACTCCAAATGGGCTCTAAATCCTCAAAGCTCCTCCAAAGCTCTTTAAAACTCCTCCAAGGCTCCAAAAGCGCTTCCAACAGTGCAAACTTTCACCTCCAAAGAGCACCAATCTAGGACTTGTGCATCTCCAAATTCCAAATGGCTTCCAAAACCTCAAGACTCCTCCAAAGCTCTTCAAAACTCCTCCAAGGCTCCAAAAGCGCTTCAACCCGTGCAAACTTGCACCTCCAACACACACAAACCCTCAAGATCTCTCTCTCAATGCACACAAGCAATCAAACCTCTAATGATGCAATTTGCATGTGTGGGCCCATAACCTATTAGGATTAAAAGAGAGATTGTGTGATATCAGAGCAATCACAAGCACACAAAACACACACAAGTATGTGAACAAATGCTTGGAGTAAGAGAGCCAACTCTCCTCCAACCTTGCTCTTTATTCCTTTCCATGTACCACCACATTGACAAAGCATATGGGATAAATCTCTTCCCCCTTATTCTAGCATGTTGGTGGTACTAACATATCCCAAACCTACCTATGTCTTTGATTACTTGCAACACTTATTTACAAGATTGTTTCTAACATCTACAACACCATTATCTATGTTTTATCATAATCTTCAACAAGTTCTTCGATTCATTGAATGTTTGAGGTGTGTGGAAGAGAGGTCTTCAAATTGTTGAAAATATCAAGTTGACGTGAGGTGTGAAAGATTTTCTTCCAAAGCTTTCAATATTTTGAAAAGAGTGTTTGTTGTGGCATTTATGTTCAAAATCTCTTCTTTCCAAATGGAATCCTTGAAAGTCATGGAGAATATTATGACAATGTGAGAAGTGCATGGGAGGCTCTTTGCGATGTGCATGAATCTAAGATAATTGGCAACAAGTTATTCCTTCGAAGGAGATTCTTCACCATCAAAATGCAAAAAGAGATGACATGCTTATGCACATCAACAGAGTGAAAGCCCTTACGGACCAACTACGTTCCATCAAGGTGAACATTACGAATGAAGATGTTTACATTGTACTTCTCATGAGCCTTCCACCATCCTTTGATAACTTAGTCACAAGCTTGGAATCCATGTTCACAAAAGATGTAAACCTTCAATTCATTGTAGCAAGGTTGCTTCACGAAGTGTCCAAAAAAAAAGAATGTGAAAGTTTCAAGACTATCACATTAGTCAATAAAACTCACAAGTCGAATGAGAAGCTTTGTTTTTATTGTAAAAAACCTGGACATTTTGTGAGATTTTTTTTTTTTTAAAATGATGAAAAAAAAACCAATCAAACTTGTGAAGATCACAAGCAAATGTTTGTTGCGGCATTGAGTGCCAATGATCATACCACGTATGATTGGATTGTTGATTCGGGTGTAATGCAACACATGACATTTGAACAAGAATGGTTTACCATGTATGAACGCATTTCCCCAAGGAAGGTTTTTATGGGAGATGACACTATTTTGGAGGCCATTGGCAAGGGGAGCATCAAAGCCACAATGCAAGTGGGAGGTAAATTGTCACGCGCAATCATCACCCAAGTTCTTCATGTTCCAAAAATGAAGAATAGTCTCATTTCCGTGAGTAAGTTCATTTTCAAAGGTTTCAAAGTGGAGTTTGACAAGGATGGTTATAAGGTGCATGATGCTCCAAGAGTTGTCGTGGCAGAAGCATGAAGGGACATGAACTTGTACCTTCTTAATGTGAAGGTGCACAAGGACATGGCACACATTGCAAATTCTTCCAATGAAGGTGCGATGCTTTGGCATGAAAGACTTGGCCATCTCCACCTTAATCTTTGGCTCACCTTTACCTTGTTCTTCCTCTAGATTTCCACATTATGTTATACCCCTTTTGGAAGTCTTTCTCTTGATCCAATTCCTCTTGTAGTTTGCCTTCTCCTTCTCCCCTATGGCCAATTTGTTTTTTCAAACTATTCACCTCCATATTCATATTCCCCACATTGAGACTTGCAATTACCATAGTTTGGAATAATTCAATTTCCTTCTATGGTTACATTATTTCTATAGTTACCTCCTCCATAGACTTTGGTGTACTTTTATGTGTCGAAGGATTTTTGGATCCTTCTGTAGATGATCCCATCTCTTGCACCAATCTCTTTAGTTCAAATTCAAATGGAAGTCTGTCTATAGATCTTGGTCTATTAATTTGGTACCTATAGTTTTCATGGTCTAAACTTCAAAAAAAGATAGTGGTTCCAATCCCTCTGTTTGCAGTCCAATAGTTTGTTCACCTTTTTATTGGAAAACAACATGAAAACAAATAAAAAATGAAACAATCAAGGTTCATGATATTGGAAACAACTTGAAAACAAGCAAGAAATGAAAGCTTCAAGGTTCATGAAATGGAACAATTATATTAACTAACAAGATGATTACAAAGGTTGTATGCAATCACAAAACTATGGCTTGCAACAACTAACAAAGGTTGAAGGTTCTATGTGCACTCAAAAACCATGAAAGGAGAGAATGAAACACAACTCCAAACTACTCCATTATATACTATCTCCTAACCCTAAAGTAGCCGCCACTTAACCCTATCCTAGCCGCCGCCAAACCCTAACCCTAGCCGTTGCCTAACCCTACCCGCCACCAAACCCTAACCCTAGCCGCCGCCAAACCCTAAGTAGTCTCCACTTCTAAACCCTAACCTAACTACTACAAGGATGTGAATACTATTCATCCTTTTGATGAATGTTTAACACATTCATCAACATTGGGAATTAGAAACGAATAGTATTTCTAACACAAAGCATATGGGATAACTATTTCTCTCCCTCCTTATTCTAACATGTTGGTGGTACTAACATATCTCAATTCTACCTATGTCTTTGATTACTTGCAACACTTATCTACCACATAGTTTCTAATATCTATCACACTATTATCTATGTTTCATCTACATCATTATCTTCAACACAAATGCACCTCCAATCACAAAATTCAGCCCTTAATGGCTCCCACTTGCATGAATGCCTCCTCAAACACTCAAAATGCACTCAACCAACTCAAATCAAATGCTCTATGAATCAAATGTGCACAAATACACCTTAATGACTCAAATCGAGACTTAATGTGTTGGAATGTTCCAAATACCTCCAAAGAGCACCAATCAAGCACTTGTGCACCTCTAAACTCCACATGGCCTCCAAAACCTGAAAGCTCCTCCAAAGCTCTTCAAAACTCCTCCAATGTTGAAGATTATGATAAAACATAGATAATGGTGTTGTAGATGTTAGAAACAATCTTGTAAATAAGTGTTGCAAGTAATCAAAGACATAGGTAGGTTTGGGATATGTTAGTACCACCAACATGCTAGAATAAGGGGGAAGAGATTTATCCCATATGCTTTGTCAATGTGGTGGTACATGGAAAGGAATAAAGAGCAAGGTTGGAGGAGAGTTGGCTCTCTTACTCCAAGCATTTGTTCACATACTTGTGTGTGTTTTGTGTGCTTGTGATTGCTCTGATATCACACAATCTCTCTTTTAATCCTAATAGGTTATGGGCCCACACATGCAAATTGCATCATTAGAGGTTTGATTGCTTGTGTGCATTGAGAGAGAGATCTTGAGGGTTTGTGTGTGTTGGAGGTGCAAGTTTGCACTGGTTGAAGCGCTTTTGGAGCCTTGGAGGAGTTTTGAAGAGCTTTGGAGGAGTCTTGAGGTTTTGGAAGCCATTTGGAATTTGGAGATGCACAAGTCCTAGATTGGTGCTCTTTGGAGGTGCAAGTTTGCACTGTTGGAAGCGCTTTTGGAGCCTTGGAGGAGTTTTAAAGAGCTTTGGAGGAGCTTTGAGGATTTAGAGCCCATTTGGAGTTTGGAGGTGCACAAGTCCTGGGTTGGTGCTCTTTGGAGGTATTTCGAAGCATTGGATGTGCAATCCACTATTGTAAGTCTTGATTGAGTTACTAAGGTGTATTTGTGCACATTCGATTCATAGAGCACTTGATTTGAGTTGGTTAAGTGCATTTTGAGTGTGTAAGGAGGCATTGATGCAAGAGTTGCTAGAGTGCATTTTGAGTGTGGAAGAACGCATTGATGCAAGAGTTGCTTGAATGCATTTTGAGTCTGTAAGGACGCATTGATGCAAAAGTTGGTTGAGTACATTCTGAGTGTGTAAGGAGGCATTAATACAAGAGTTGCTAGAGTGCATTCTTAGTGTGTAAGGAAGCATTGATGCAAGAGTTTGTTGAGTGCATTCTGAGTGTGTAAGGAAGCATTGATGCAAGAGTTGGTGGAGTGCATTCGAAGTGTGTAAGGAGGCATTGATGCAAGTGGGAGCCATTAAGGGCTGAGTTTTGTCATTGGAGGTGAATTGGTGCACAATTGAGCCATCTAGGGGCTGGAGTGTGTTTATGAGAGTGCATTGAAGCAAATTACATATAAGAGTGTTCATTAAGCACTAATTAGCATCTAGTTGAGCACATAAGTGGGTAGAGAGGTCAGATTTGAATGCAAAATGGCATCATTTGAGGGAGAGAGCGCTAGAGTCATTGACAAGTTCAATGGGGAGAACTTTAGCCTCTGGAAGTTCAAAATGGAGATGGTGTTGGCCTCCATGGACCTTTGGGAGATTGTTGACGGATCTGAGGATGCTCCACCATCCGATGCGGACCCCAAAATCATCAAGGGGTACCAAAGGCGTGTGAAGAAGGCCATGTCTATCATTGGCATCAACTTGGTGGATAGTCAACTTCACCACATCAAGAGGTGCAAGGGACCAGCGGAGGCATGGAGGACACTTTGTAACATCCACGAGACAAGGAGCTTGTCCAACATCCTCTTCATTCGCCGCAAGTTCTTCACATGTAAGATGCAAGAGGGAGAGGACCTTCTAGACCACATCAACAAGGTAAAGGCCCTTGCTGATCAACTTGCTTGCTTGGAGGTGCCCGTGAGGGATGAGGATGTTGTGATGACCTTGCTTGAGAGCTTGCCACCCTCCTACGAGTACCTAATCACGGCCTTGGAGACTCTGCCCATGAAAGACCTCACGATGGAGTTTGTGACCGCACGATTGATGCATGAAGTGTCCAAGAGGAGGGAGAAGGAGCCGCAAGGTGATGATGCGGCAATGGTGTCAATGCAAGGAAAAGGAGGCATCACATCTACACGCAAAGAGACCAGGACATGCTACTATTGTGGTAAACCAGGCCACATTGCACGATTTTGCTTCAAGGCCAAGAACACCAACAAGGAGAAGGAGAATGCCAACAAAGCCAAGGACGATGATGACTATGCCTTTGCAACAAAAGATGGAGACCTTTGCAAGGCCGTATGCAAGTGGATCATGGACTCGGGAGCCACCAACCATATGGCCTTTCATAAAGCCGCATTTGACATGTATGAGGTAATTCCAAAACGCAATGTGCATATGGGTGATGATACCATTATTGAAGCAATTGGAATGGGATCCATCCTTGTGGAAGTGATGGTGAAAGGGCAAACCAAGAGGGTCAGAATCAAGGATGTGCTCCATGTGCCCAAATTGCATGCCAACTTGCTTTCGGTGAGCAAAATCTTGTCAAGTGGGTGCAAAGTGGAATTCAACATGAATGAGTGCATTGTGAGGGCATTTGATGGAGAGGTGATTGCAATAGCGCTACGGGATGGCAACTTGTATGAAGTGACCTTCACCAAGGCATATAGGCTCATGTGTTTGCAATCCAAGAAGATGATCAAGTGTAGGGAAGTTGATTTCATGGAAGATAGAACTAGTATGGGCAGTGATTTCGAGATGCGTCCAAGTGGAAGAAATGAGACCCCTAATGTGGTGATTGTGGACACATCTTCCAAATGTTGAAGATTATGATAAAACATAGATAATGGTGTTGTAGATGTTAGAAATAATCTTGTAGATAAGTGTTGCAAATAATCTAAGACATAGGTAGATTTGGGATATGTTAGTACCACCAACATGTTAGAATAAGGAGGAAGATATTTATCCCATATGCTTTGTCAATGAGGTGGTACATGGAAGGGAATAAAGAGCAAGGTTGGAGGAGAGTTGGTTCTCTTACTCCAAGCATTTGTTCACATACTTGTGTATGTTTTATGTGCTTGTGATTGCTCTGATATCACACAATCTCTCTTCTAATCCTAATAACAATCTCTCCTCTAATCTAATCCCAATAGGTTATGGGCCCACACATGCAAATTGCATCATTAGAGGTTTGATTGCTTGTGTGCATTGAGAGAGAGATCTTGAGGGTTTGTGTGTGTTGGAGGTGCAAGTTTGCACTGGTTGAAGCGCTTTTGGAGCCTTGGAGGAGTTTTAAAGAGCTTTGGAGGAGCTTTGAGGATTTAGAGCCCATTTGGACCTTGGAGGTGCACAAGTCCTGGGTTGGTGCTCTTTGGAGGTATTTCGAAGCATTGGATGTGCAATCCACTATTGTAAGTCTTGATTGAGTTACTAAGGTGTATTTGTGCACATTCGATTCATAGAGCACTTGATTTGAGTTGGTTAAGTGCATTCTGAGTGTGTAAGGAGGCATTGATGCAAGAGTTGCTAGAGTGCATTTTGAGTGTGGAAGGAGGCATTGATGCAAGAGTTGCTTGAATGCATTTTGAATGTGTAAGGAAGCATTGATGCAAGAGTTGGTTAAGTGCATTCTGAGTGTGTAAGGAGGCATTGATGCAAGAGTTGCTAGAGTGCATTTTGAGTGTGGAAGAACGCATTGATGCAAGAGTTGCTTGAATGCATTTTGAGTTTATAAGGACGCATTGATGCAAGAGTTGGTTGAGTACATTCTGAACGTGTAAGGAGGCATTAATGCAAAAGTTGCTAGAGTGCATTCTGAGTGTGTAAGGAAGCATTGATGCAAGAGTTTGTTGAGTGCATTCTGAGTGTGTAAGGAAGCATTGATGCAAGAGTTGGTGGAGTGCATTCGAAGTGTGTAAGGAGGCATTGATGCAAGTGGGAGCCATTAAGGGCTGAGTTTTGTCATTGGAGGTGAATTGGTGCACAATTGAGCCATCTAGGGGTTGGAGTGTGTTTATGAGAGTGCATTGAAGCAAATTACATATAAGAGTGTTCATTAACCCATACATGGCATACATCAAAGACCCAACAGCTTGTTGATATGGAAATCCCTTTGATTCATCATTTCCACTCCCATTCCTTTGTAACTTCACCTTGGGATCCAATGGAACTCCAATGGGCTTACATTCTTCCATTCGAAAACGCTTCAATATTTCCTTGAGGTATTTGATTTGGTTGATGCGTAGAAGTCTTTCATCACGATTCCTTTCCACCTCCATCCCCAAAAAGAAATGCTACTCCCCGAGGTCCTTCATTTCAAACTTTTGACTCAATTCTTCTTTGACTTGCAAAAGTTTGTTTTGATCGTTGCACACCAAAATGAGGTCATCCACATAGACCACAATGAAAAACTTCACATCTCCCACTTGTGCAACGTACACACTAGGATCCGCCTCACTCTTCATAAATGCAATGCTTTTGAGAAACGCATCTAACTTTTGATTCCATGCCCTTGGAGATTGTTTCAAACCATACAAGGATTTGTGAAGCTTACACACGAGATGTTCACTTCCTTGGTGCACGAACCTTTGAGGTTGCTCCATGTAAATCTCCTCTTCAAGCTCGCCATTGAGAAATGCGGTTTTCACGTCCATTTGATGGATCTCCATGTCTTCCAAGGCCGCCAATGCAAGAATACAACGAATAGATGTGAACTTTGCCACGGGCGCAAAGGTTTCGTTGTAATCCACTCCGTAGGTTTGGGTAAAACCTCTTGCCACTAATCTAGCCTTGTATCGTTCCACCTCCCCATTTGCGCCTTGTTTGATTTTGAACACCCATTTGCAAGAAATGGGTTTCCTACCGGCGGGAAGTGGTACCAAAGTCCATGTGTTGTTTGTCATGAGGGAATCATATTCTTCTCGCATCGCACACTCCCATTCCTTGGAATTTTCACATGTCAATGCTTCTTCAATATTTTGGGGCTCCTCCAAAAATGCAACGGTGGCGCGCTCCACCTCCTTGGTAGCAATCCACCAATCCCGAGGCCATTCCCTTCGTTGCCTTTGAGGTCTTTCCCTCGGCTCATCTTGTGAAGGTTCACAAGATGGGTTATCATTGGAAACAACAAATTCTTCTTCCGATGAAGAACTTGGTGTGGACTCACTTTGCACACCTTCCCTTGTTTCATTCAAAGGTGTATCTTGACTAAAGGTTAATGGTTCTTCTCCTTCAACTTCTTCATGCACAACTACATTTTCTTCTTTCTCAAGATGAGGTACAACACCTATTTCCTTTGACCCTTCAATGAACACGACATCTCTACTTTTGATGATTCTCTTGGTTTTCACACACATCAAGCGATACGCCTTGGTGCCTTCGTAATATCCTAAAAACACACAAGGCATCGACTTGGACTCTAATTTGGTCCTCTTCTCATCGGGCACATGTGCAAAGGCTTTACAACCAAAAACTCTCAAATGAGACACATCGGGTTTCCTACCACTCCACGCTTCTTGAGGGGTCTTGGAATCAAGAGCCTTGGTTGGACATCGATTTTTGATGTACACCGCCGTGTTCACCGCTTCGCCCCAAAATGCAAGTTCCAACCCTTGTGCAAGAATCATGCTTCTTGCACATTCCATGATGGTTCTATTGGCACGTTCCGCAACACCGTTTTGTTGTGGGGAATAGGGCGCACTTGTTTGTCGTTGAATTCCACATTCCGCAAGAAATGTGTCAAACTTCTTAGACAGAAATTCTCCTCCGTTGTCGGAACGTAACACTTTGATTTTGTGACCAATTTCGTTCTCCACCAACGCCTTGTATTGTTTGAATTTTTCAAACACTTCTCCTTTTGCCTTCAAAAGATAGACATGAGTTTTCCTTGAGAAATCGTCAATGAAAGTGAGAAAGTATCGCGCTCCACCATGCGATGTAGTCTTCATTGGTCCGCACACATCGGTGTGCACAATCTCCAAAAGTTGTGAAGCCCTCGTTGCTCCGTCCTTGGGAAATGATGCTCTTTGATGTTTACCTTTGACGCATCCTTCACAAATGTGATGCAACGGCACTTCCTTCAAATTCATGCCGTCCCCCATGGCATCTAACTCCTTAAGGCTTGCCATGTTGAGATGGCCAAGTCTTTCATGCCAAAGCATCGCACTTTCCTCCAAAGAATTTGCAATGTGCGCCATGTCCTTACGCACCTTCACATTAAGAAGATACAAGTTCTTGTCCCTTCGTGCTTGTGCCACAACAACTCCTCGAGCATCGTTGACCTTACAACCATCCTTGTCAAACTCCACTTTGAAACCCTCCGAAATGAGTTTACTCACTGAAATGAGATTATTCTTCATTTTTGGAACATGAAGAACTTGGGTGATGGTTGTGTGTGTCAATCGGCCTCCCACTTGCATTGTGGCTTTGATGCTCCCCTTGCCAATGGCCTCCAAAACGGTGTCATCGCCCATGAACACCCTCCTTGGGGAAATGCGCTCGTACGTGGTAAACCACTCTTGTTCGAATGTCATGTGTTGCGTTGCCCCGGAATCCACAATCCAATCATACGTGGTATGATCATTGGCACTCAATGCCGCAACAAACATTTGCTCGTGATCTTCACAAGCTTGATTAGCTTTTTCTTTTTCATCATTTTTCTTCTTCAAACAATTTCTCACAAAATGTCCCGGTTTCTTACAATAGAAGCAAAGCTTTTCGTTTGACTTGTGAGTTTTGTTCACTAAGGCGGTAGTCTCGGAACTCTCACATTCTTTTCTTTTGGACACTTCGTGAAGCAACCTTGCTACAATGAATTGAAGGTCTACATCTTTCGTGGACATGGACTCCAAGCTTGTGACTAAGTTATCAAAGGATGGAGGAAGGCTCATGAGGAGTACCATGTAAACATCTTCATCCGTAATGTTCACCTCGATAGAACGTAGTTGGTCCGCAAGGGCTTTCACCGTGTTGATGTGCACAAGCATGTCATCTCCTTCTTGCATTTTGATGGTGAAGAATCTCCTTCGAAGAAACAACTTGTTGCCAATGGTCTTAGCTTCATGCACACCACAAAGAGCCTCCCACGCACTTCTCACATCGTCACAATATTGAATGTGTGCAAGTTGGGCATCCGTGAGATGTTCACAAAGCAATGCAAAAGCCTTGGTCTCCTTTTCGTTGTAATCGGCCCTTGCAAGTTCTTCACTTGGCAAGGTGGCACTCCCATCAACAAATTTCCAAAGCCCATGTTTGGAAAGCATCATGCGCATTTTGAACTTCCAAAGGTGAAAGTTGCCGCCATCAAACTTCTCCATGACTTTCAAAGACTCCATTTGAAAAGAAGACATTTTGAACACAAATGCTACAACAAGCACTCTCAAACTTGAAAGTGGAAGTTTTCAACAACTAAAAGAACTCTCTTCCAAACACTTTCACTTTGAAACTTGATACTTTCAAAACCAAGTTTTTCACACTTGAAAAACTTACAAGACCTTGAAGAAATCTCTTCCACACCTCACACTCTCTTGGAAAGACTATTACTCTCTTTGCAACCTTGCAAAGTAAAAGCCTTCCTTCAAAAGGATTCTCCTTTTCTATGTCGTACAAGGAAACACTTTCAAAAACTTAAAAACAAGGTTTTCCTAAAACCTTGACAAGAAACTTGAAAAACTTCTTTTACACCTCAAACTTCAATGTTGAAACTTTCAAAAATTTGAAGAACTCTCTTTCACACTTTTGAACTTAAAACTTGAAACTTAAAGACTTGAAGAACATTCTTCCACGCTTAAGAACTTACAACACTTTGAAGAAGTCTCTTCCACACCTCCCACTCACTTGGAAAAGTTGCAAGCTCCTTGTATGCTACCACTTGGAAATGAACTCCCACTCACTTTGCAAACTAAGAACCTTGTCTCAAAAGGATTCTCTCCTTTTTTCTATGCAATACAAGCTCAAAACCTTTCACTACTTCTTGTTCTAACACAATGTCCTTTCTCTTGCTTGGTGTGGGCCCATAACCTATTGGAAACAACTTGAAAACAAGCAAGAAATGAAAGCTTCAAAGTTCATGAAATGGAACAATTGTATTAACTAACAAGATGATTACAAAGGTTGTATGCAATCACAAAACTATGGCTTGCAACAACTAACAAAGGTTGAAGGTTCTATGTGCACTCAAAAACCATGAAAGGAGAGAATGAAACACAACTCCAAACTACTCCATTATATACTATCTCCTAACCCTAAAGTAGCCGCCACTTAACCCTAACCTAGCCGCCGCCAAACCCTAACCCTAGCCGCCACCAAACCCTAACCCTAGCCGCCACCAAACCCTAACCCTAGCCGCCACCAAACCCTAACCCTAGCCGCCACCAAACCCTAACCCTAGCCGCCACCAAACCCTAACCCTAGCCGCCGCCAAACCCTAAGTAGTCTCCACTTCTAAACCCTAACCTAACTACTACAAGGATGTGAATACTATTCATCCATTTGATGAATGTTTAACACATTCATCAACATTGGGAATTAGAAACGAATAGTATTTCTAACACTCTTCAAGGTCACCATTAAGAAATGTGGTTTTGATGTCCATTTGATGAATCTCCATGTCTTCAATGGCCACTAGTGCAAGGATACAACGAATTGACACAAACTTTGCAACATGTGCAAAAGTTTCATTATAATCGACTCCAAATGTTTGGGTGAAACCTCTTGCCACAAGTCTCGCCTTGTACCGTTCGACTTCACCATCGACCCCATGTTTGATTTTGAACACCCATTTGCAAGAAATGGGTTTTCTACCCTTGGGGAGTGGCACTAAGGACCAAGTGTTGTTGACAAGAAGAGACTTCTATTCTTCTTGCATGGCAATCTCCCACTTCTTTGCATCTTCACCATTCAACACCTCTTCCACGGTTTGGGGTTCTTCCAAAAATGCCATGGTGGCTCGTTCCACCTCTTTGGTGGCGACTATTGGAAACAACTTGAAAACAAGCAAGAAATGAAAGCTTCAAGGTTCATGAAATGGAACAATTGTATTAACTAACAAGATGATTACAAAGGTTGTATGCAATCACTATTAGGATTAAAAGAGAGATTGTGTGATATCAGAGCAATCACAAGCACACAAAACACACACATGTGAACAAATGCTTGGAGTAAGAGAGCCAACTCTCCTCCAACCTTGCTCTTTATTCCCTTCCATGTACCACCACATTGACAAAGCATATGGGATAAATCTCTTCCCCCTTATTCTAGCATGTTGGTGGTACTAACATATCCCAAATCTACCTATGTCTTTGATTACTTGCAACACTTATTTACAAGATTGTTTCTAACATTTACAACACCATTATCTATGTTTTATCATAATCTTCAACACTCCCACTTTGCAAGTAATCTAAGACTCCTAATCCCATGCTTCTTGTAGATTGCTTGAGCCCGTAATAGGACTTCTTCAACTTACACACGAGGTGCTCCTTGCCATCTTGCATGGGTCCCTCCCACTTGCTTGCATCCTCCAAATGCATTGCATCACACAAATTCAATGGATCATCAAGACAAGCAACATTAGCACGTTCCACATCTTGTTTGGGTAAGATGTGGTTCTTCCACCAACCTCCAAGCGGTCGCCGCTCCCTCAAGGGGTACCTACGCTCTTCCCAGGGCTGCCCTTCGTGCTCACCACTTGTGCTTACATCTTTAGATGGTGTTGAAGGTGTTGATGAACAACCTGGGTTTGGTGTTGCCTCTTCATTGCTTGGACCCTTTTCGGCATCATCATCCACATAGGGCGATTTGGAAGATGTGTCCACAATCACCACATTAGGGGTCTCATTTCTCCCACTTGGACGCATCTCGAAATCACTGCCCATACTAGTGCTATCTTCCATGAAATCAACTTCCCTACACTTGATGATCTTCTTGGATTGCAAACACATGAGCCTATATGCCTTGGTGAAGGTCACTTCATACAAGTTGCCATCCCGTAGCGCTATTGCAATCACCTCTCCATCAAATGCCCTCACAATGCACTCATTCATGTTGAATTCCACTTTGCACCCACTTGACAAGATTTTGCTCACCGAAAGCAAGTTGGCATGCAATTTGGGCACATGGAGCACATCCTTGATTCTGACCCTCTTGGTTTGCCCTTTCACCATCACTTCCACAAGGATGGATCCCATTCCAATTGCTTCAACAATGGTATCATCACCCATATGCACATTGCGTTTTGGAATTACCTCATACATGTCAAATGCGGCTTTATGAGGGGTCATATGGTTGGTGCCTCCCGAGTCCATGATCCACTTGCATACGGCCTTGCAATGGTCTCCATCTTTTGTTGCAAAGGCATAGTCATCATCGTCCTTGGCTTTGTTAGCATTCTCCTTCTCCTTGTTGGTGTTCTTGGCCTTGAAGCAAAATCGTGCAATGTGGCCTGGTTTGCCACAATAGTAGCATGTCCTGGTCTCTTTGCGTGTAGATGTGATGCCTCCTTTTCCTTGCATTGACACCATTGCCGCATCATCACCTTGCGACTCCTTCTCCCTCCTCTTGGACACTTCATGCATCAATCGTGCGGTCACAAACTCCATCGTGAGGTCTTTCATGGGCAGAGTCTCCAAGGCGGTGATTAGGTACTCGTAGGAGGGTGGCAAGCTCTCAAGCAAGGTCATCACAACATCCTCATCCCTCACGGGCACCTCCAAGCAAGCAAGTTGATCCGCAAGGGCCTTTACCTTGTTGATGTGGTCTAGAAGGTCCTCTCCCTCTTGCATCTTACATGTGAAGAACTTGCGGCGAATGAAGAGGATGTTGGACAAGCTCCTTGTCTCGTGGATGTTACAAAGTGTCCTCCATGCCTCCCCTGGTCCCTTACACCTCTTGATGTGGTGAAGTTGACTATCCACCAAGTTGATGCCAATGATAGACATGGCCTTCTTCACACGCCTTTGGTACCCCTTGATGATTTTGGGGTCCGCATCGGATGGTGGAGCATCCTCAGATCCGTCAACAATCTCCCAAAGGTCCATGGAGGCCAACACCATCTCCATTTTGAACTTCCAGAGGCTAAAGTTCTCCCCATTGAACTTGTCAATGACTCTAGCGCTCTCTCCCTCAAATGATGCCATTTTGCATTCAAATCTGACCTCTCTACCCACTTATGTGCTCAACCAGATGCTAATTAGTGCTTAATGAACACTCTTATATGTAATTTGCTTCAATGCACTCTCATAAACACACTCCAGCCCCTAGATGGCTCAATTGTGCACCAATTCACCTCCAATGACAAAACTCAGCCCTTAATGGCTCCCACTTGCATCAATGCCTCCTTACACACTTCGAATGCACTCCACCAACTCTTGCATCAATGCTTCCTTACACACTCAGAATGCACTCAACAAACTCTTGCATCAATGCTTCCTTACACACTAAGAATGCACTCTAGCAACTCTTGCATTAATGCCTCCTTACACACTCAGAATGTACTCAACCAACTCTTGCATCAATGCGTCCTTACAGACTCAAAATGCATTCAAGCAACTCTTGCATCAATGCTTCCTTCCACACTCAGAATGCACTCTAGCAACTCTTGCATCAATGCCTCCTTACACACTCAGAATGCACTTAACCAACTCAAATCAAGTGCTCTATGAATCGAATGTGCACAAAGCTCTTTAAAACTCCTCCAAGGCTCCAAAAGCGCTTCCAACAGTGCAAACTTGCACCTCCAAAGAGCACCAATCTAGGACTTGTGCATCTCCAAATTCCAAATGGCCTCCAAAACCTCAAGACTCCTCCAAAGCTCTTGAAAACTCCTCCAAGGCTCCAAAAGCGCTTCAACCAGTGCAAACTTGCACCTCCAACACACACAAACCCTCAAGATCTCTCTCTCAATGCACACAAGCAATCAAACCTCTAATGATGCAATTTGCATGTGTGGGCCCATAACCTATTAGGATTAAAAGAGAGATTGTGTGATATCAGAGCAATCACAAGCACACAAAACACACACATGTGAACAAATGCTTGGAGTAAGAGAGCCAACTCTCCTCCAACCTTGCTCTTTATTCCCTTCCATGTACCACCACATTGACAAAGCATATGGGATAAATCTCTTCCCCCTTATTCTAGCATGTTGGTGGTACTAACATATCCCAAATCTACCTATGTCTTTGATTACTTGCAACACTTATTTACAAGATTGTTTCTAACATCTACAACACCATTATCTATGTTTTATCATAATCTTCAACAATCACAAAACTATGGCTTGCAACAACTAACAAAGGTTGAAGGTTCTATGTGCACTCAAAAAACCATGAAAGGAGAGAATGAAAGACAACTCCAAACTACTCCATTATATACTATCTCCTAACCCTAAAGTAGCCGCCACTTAACCCTAACCTAGCCGCCGCCAAACCCTAACCCTAGCCGCCACCAAACCCTAACCCTAGCCGCCACCAAACCCTAACCCTAGCCGCCACCAAACCCTAACCCTAGCCGCCACCAAACCCTAACCCTAGCCGCCACCAAACCCTAACCCTAGCCGCCGCCAAACCCTAAGTAGTCTCCACTTCTAAACCCTAACCTAACTACTACAAGGATGTGAATACTATTCATCCATTTGATGAAAGTTTAACACATTCATCAACATTGGGAATTAGAAACGAATAGTATTTCTAACAGCGACCCACCAATCATGAGGCCACTCCTTACGTTGTCTTTGGGGCCTTTCTATTGGTCCATCTTGTTGTGGTTCATTCAAACCCTCATCTTGTGATGAAGCAAATTCTTCTTCCAAAGAAGAGTTTGTTGTAGATTCATCACCTTCCACGTCTTTCGTTAGTCTTGCCTTCAAAGATATAGGATTAACATCCTTCACAAGTTCATCGACTTCATCCACAACAAGGTGTTCTATTTGGTTTGAAAGGGGTCTCTTATCACAAGCACCTTCTACTTCATCCGTCCCTTCAAGGAACACAACATCTCGACTTTCAATGATCTTTTTGGTTTCTAGACACATTAAGCGATATGCTTTGGTCCTTTCACAATACCCTAGAAACACACAAGGTATGGATTTGGACTCTAATTGCTTCTCTTTTCATTTGGAATATGTGCAAATGCTTTGCAACCAAAAACTCTCAAATGAGATACATCCGGCTTTGTACCGGTCCACACTTCTTGTGGGGTCTTTGAATCAAGAGCTTAAACATTCATGTGTTAAACATTCATCAAAAGGATGAATAATATTCACATCCATATAGTAGTTAGGTTAGGTTGAATAGTGGTGGCTAGGGTTTGGAAGTGGCTAGGGTTAAGGTTTGGTGGCGGCTAGGGTTAGGGTTAGGCGGCGGCTAGGGTTAAGGTTTGGTGGTGGCTAGGGTTAGGGGGCAGCTAGGGTTAGGGCTAAGTGGTGAGGAGATAGTATATATTGGAGTGGTTTTGAGTGGTCTTTCATTCTTTCCTTTCATGGTTTTTGAGTGCACATAGAACCTTCATGCTTTGTTAGTTGTTGCAAGCCATAGTTTTGTGATTACATCATTTGAAAGTATACAACCTTTGTATTGTTCTTGTTAGTTAATACAATTGTTCCATTTCATGAACCTTGAGTGTTCCATTTCTTGCTTGTTTTCAAGTTGTTTCCAATAAAAAAAGATCTTTCCAATGGTGTATTGCATGCCCCAATTGAAGCCCATTTGACCCTTGCTCTAAAAGGATTTGTGGTTGAAAGTCAAAAGGTTAAGAGGGTTCCCTTGAATGTCGACAAGAATAAGGTTGACCTTGTTCTATGGATTGACCTACACATGATGAGATAGATGTAAAAATACAAGGAGGGGAGAAGGACAATATTTTAAGGAGAATTATATGGAATTTCTCTAGAGTTAACCTCATGTATGAAGGTTAAGATTTGGTCATATTCCTCCAACCACTTGCTAGCTAGAAGAAATCCTTTCCATTGTGATACCTGGCCAAGAAAAAGGAAAAAAACATGTATTGCCGTCTAAAAGGCCTAATGGAGGGCAATACACTTGGACTCGGGCAAGGAATGAAATGAGATGTTCGAAAGGAGTCCAAAAAAATGCTTGGGGCACCAAGAGGAAAAAAAAATGGCCCAACTATCTAAGAAGGCCTTGAAGGTGTGAAGTTCCTTAGAACATTTAAAACTACAATGGGAAAAAGACTCTATTGCAAGGGAACTTCCACAAATACCTCTTGACCTATCTCTGATTCACGCAACTTTTTCAACTATTCCTTCCCCTTTCCTTTTCCTAGAGAGGTCCCTTTTTTTCCCCCCTTTAGCAAGTCTCAAAATAGTCTCCTGGAATCTTGGTTCCTTCTACTTTTAGATCAAGATCTCAAATGTGAAAGTGTTATTCTTAGGACAATTTAGATACCAACCATAGTCCACAAAATGAGAGGAGGACCACGTCTTGAATAAATCCTTGCGGAACATTGTATTATCTACCTTAGAATCACACCAGATTTTGAAAAATGAAAGATTTGGTCAATGGTTCTTGTGGGATTTTGCACATGATAAAAATATTTACAAGGCAAAAAACATTGTGAGGAACCTTGAAGGAGGGTTGACCCATAGAAGTATGAACATAATGTGAAGCTATCTACAAGGTTGTATCCCCTACTTTTAGTACGAAGAGTAGGGGATTAAGGGTTGGGAGAAAAAAATATGGGAAAGAAAAGGTCCAAGGATTCTAGGAAAGAAAATTTCTCAAGGTTTCCATTCTTGAATCCATTGACTACTTTTGAAAGACAACATCCTTTCCTCTTGACACTGAACATGGAAACATGAAGAGGTAAAAAATCATTATAAGTAATCTAGAAGAATAAATGACCAAATATAATGTAAATAATTAAAACGAATGTAGAATAACCTACTTTTGACATTGAGAGTAAGAGACACAAAGATGCAAGGAGATTTAAAGTGACCAAAATCAAGTGGATCAAGTATAGAGAGCCAAACATGTATAACACCCTCTTGAGTGCCTTTGTCCCTCTTGTCTACTATTCCCAACACATGCTTCTTCAAATGCCATCCTTAGGCTTAAATTCTTGATAAAAGCATGTTTCCCAAATAACTTGCCTCCATCCTTGAATGTAGGATGAGAAGGAAGTCACTTTTGGTAGATCTTTCGTAGCCAAGCCTAGGTTCAAGATTGTAGATGCATATAGGATGAAAACTTTAGCCTCCAACTACATGACACAATTCATACTATTAACATTGTTAGAAATACTATTTGTTTCTAATTCCCAATGTTGATGAATGTGTGAAACATTCATCAAAAGAATGAATAATATTCACATCCTTATAGTAGTTAGGTTAGGTTGAATAGTGGTGGCTAGGGTTTGGAAGTGGAGGCTACTTAGGGCTTAGTGACGGCTAGAGTTCAGGTTTGGCGGTGACTAGGGTTAGGGCTTGGTGGCGGCTAGGATTAGGGTTGCAGCTAGGGTTAGGGTTTGGTGACGGCTAGGGTTAGCGTTTGGTGACGGCTATGGATAGGGTTTTGTGGCAGCTAGGTTAGGGTTAAGTGGTGGCTACTTTAGGGTTAGAAGTTAGTATATAATGGAGTGGGTCTGAGTTGTCTTTCATTCTCTCCTTTCATGGTTTTTGAGTGCACATAGAACCTTCAACCTTTGTTAGTTGTTGCAAGCCATAGTTTTGTGATTGTAGCATTTGAAGCATACAACCTTTGTAATCTTCTTGTTAGTTAATACAATTGTTCCATTTCATGAATCTTGAACCTTTCATTTCATGCTTGTTTTCAAGTTGTTTCTAGTAGGTTATGGGCCCGCACCAAGCAAGAGAAAGGACATTGTGTTAGAACAAGAAGTAGTGAAAGGTTTTGAGTTTGTATTACATAGAAAAAAGGAGAGAATCTTTTTGAGACAAGGTTCTTAGTTTGCAAAGTGAGTGGGAGTTCATTTCCAAGTGGTGGCATACAAGGAGCTTGCAACTTTTTCAAGTGAGTGGCAGGTGTGGAAGAAACTTCTTCAAAGTGTTGTAAGTTCTTTAATGTGGAAGAGTGTTCTTCAAGTCTCTAAGTTTCAAGTTTTAAGTTCAAAAGTGTGAAAGAGAGTTCTTCAAGGTTTTGAGGTTTTCAACATTGAACTTTGAAAAAGTGTGTGGAAGAGAGTTCTTCGAGCTGTTGAGAGTTTCAACATTGAAGTTTGAGGTGTAAGAGAAGTTTTTCAAGTTTCTTGTAAAGGTTTTAGAATAAAAACTTGTCTTTAAGTTTTTGAAAGTGTTTGCTTGTACAACATAGAAAGGGAGAATCCTTTTGAGGGAAGGCTTTTAGTTTGCAAGGTTGCAAAGAGAGTAATAGTCTTTCCAAGTGAGTGGGAGGTGTGGAAGAGATTTCTTCAAGGTGTTGTAAGTTTTTCAAGTGTGAAAAACTTGTTTTTGAAAGTATCAAGTTTCAAAGTGAAAGTGTTTGGAAGAGAGTTCTTTTAGTTGTTGAAAACTTCAACCTTCAAGCTTGAGAGTGTTTGTTGTAGCATTTGTGTTCAAAATGTCTTCTTTTCAAATGGAGTCTTTGAAAGTCATGGAGAAGTTTGATGGTGGCAACTTTCACCTTTGGAAGTTCATGCGCATGATGTTTTCTAAGCACGGGCTTTGGAAGTTTGTTGATGGGAGTGTAACAATTCCCCATGATGAAGATCAAATCACGGATTATAATGAAAAGGCGACCAAGGCATTTTCACTACTTTGTGAACATCTCACGGATGCACAACTTGCACACATTCAATATTGCGAAGATGTCAAAAGCGCTCGGGAAAAACTTTGCCGTGTCCACGAAGCCAAGACCATTGGAAACAATTTGTTGCTTCGAAGGAGGTTCTTCAACATCAAAATGCAAGAAGGGGAGGACTTGCTTGCGCACATCAACATGGTGAAGGCACTTGCGGATCAATTATGTTCCATTGAGGTGAACATTGAAGATGAGGACATACATGGTACTTCTCATGAGCCTTCCCCCATCTTTCGATAACTTGGTCACGAGTTTGGAGTCCATGTCAACCAAGTATGTTGACCTTCAATTCTATTGGGATTAGATTAGAGGAGAGATTGTTATTAGGATTAGAAGAGAGATTGTGTGATATCAGAGCAATCACAAGCACATAAAACATACACAAGTATGTGAACAAATGCTTGGAGTAAGAGAGCCGACTCTCCTCCAACCTTGCTCTTTATTCCCTTCCCTGTACCACCTCATTGACAATGCATATGGGATAAATATCTCCCTCCTTATTCTAGCATGTTGGTGGTACTAACATATCCCAAATCTACCTATGTCTTTGATTACTTGCAACACTTATTTACAAGATTGTTTCTAACATCTACAACACCATTATCTATGTTTTATCATAATCTTCAACATCTTCAACACTCCCACTTTGCAAGTAATCTAAGACTCCTAATCCCATGCTTCTTATAAGGTTTTGATGCCGCTCCTTTGCTAATGCCTTTGTCAACACATCCGCCACCATATTTTGAGTTGGGCAATACTTGAGCCCTATTTCTCCATTCTCCAACTTCTCTCGAATGAAGTGGTGTTGTATGTCAATGTGCTTTGTGCGAGAGTGGTGCGTTGGGTTCTTTGCAAGTGCAATGCATCCCTGATTGTCACACATGATGCTCGTTGCTCCAACTTGCACAAGTCCCACATCCGCCATTAACTTCCTCAACCATATGGCCTCCTTGGTGCATTGGCTAGTGGCCATGTATTCGGCCTCTGTGGTAGACAAGGCAATTGTAGGTTGCCTCTTGCAATTCCATGAGATGGCTCCAAGACCCACAAAGAACACGTACCCCGTGGTTGAACGTCGCTCATTTGCATCTCCACCCCAATCAGCATCACAATATCCCTTCAAACTAACATCCTTGCCTCCAAGGCACAATTTGAAATCCAAAGTGCCTTTCAAGTACCGCATGATGCGTTTCACCGCCATCCAATGGGAAGGACCAGCCCTTGACATGAATTGACTAACCATGCTCACCGGGAATGCAAGATCAGGCCTTGTGCCCACCATGGCATACATCAATGATCCCACCGCGGCCTTATATGGAATGCCATGCATCTCCTCTTGAATGCCTTGAAACTCTTCCTCTGTGAGTTTCAACAGCTTGGAATTCACATCAAGTGGAGTTCCAATGGGCTTGCACTCCTCCATGTTGAAGCGCTTGAGCACCTCTTCAATGTACTTGCTTTGACTCATGGTTATGGTGCGGTTCGCACGGTCTCTCTCAAACTCCACACCAAGGCAATAGTGCAACTCTCCAAGATCACTCATCTCAAATTCATCTTCAAGCCTTGACTTCAACCATTTCAAAATGCTCACATTGCTTGCTAAGATGATAAGATCATCCACATAGATAATGACTATCAACAAGTACTCACCCGTTTGCTTGACATATAATGAATGGTCCGCTTGGCTCCTACGAAAACATTCATGGGTGAAGAACATGTCAATGCGTTGGTACCATGCTCTTGGTGATTGCTTGAGCCCGTACAAAGACTTCTTCAACTTACACACGAGGTGCTCCTTGCCATCTTGCACGAATCCTTGCGGTTGATCCATGTAGATGTCCTCCTCCAATTCCCCATTCAAGAATGCGATCTTCACATCCATTTGGTGGATTTCTAGATCCATGGCAGATCCAATTGCAAGCATGCATCTAATGGTGGTGAACTTGGCCACGGGGGCAAATGTTTCATTGAAGTCCACACCTTCAACTTGAGAGTACCCCTTGGCCACCAACCTTGCCTTGTGCCTCACGATATGGCCTGATGCATCCCTTTTTGTGCGAAACACCCACTTGCATCCCACACTCTTACGATCCTTTGGAAGAGGGACCAATTCCCACGTGCCATTGGCCATGAGTGAGCCATATTCCTCTTGCATGGCTGCCTCCCACTTGCTTGCATCCTCCGAATGCATTGCATCACACAAGTTCAATGGATCATCAAGACAAGCAACATTAGCACGTTCCACATCTTGTTGGGGTAAGATGTGGTTCTTCCACCATTCTCCAAGCGGTCGCCGCTCCCTCAAGGGGTACCTACGCTCTTCCCCGGGCTGCCCCTCATGTTCACTACTCGTGCTTGCATCTTTAGATGGTTTTGAAGGTGTTGATGAACACCCTGGGGTTGGTGTTTCCTCCTCATTGCTTGGATCCTCATTGGCATCATCATCCACATAGGGCGATTTGGATGATGTGTCCACAATCACCACATTAGGGGTCTCATTTCTCCCACTTGGACGCATCTCCAAATCGCTGCCCACACTAGTGCTATCCTCCATGAACTCAACATCCCTACATTTGATGATCTTCTTGGATTGCAAACACATGAGCCTATATGCCTTGGTGCCTTCACAATACCCAAGAAACAAGCATTTTGTGCCCTTTGCATCAAGCTTACCCCTCTTCTCATCCGGCACCATGGCATACGCAACGCATCCAAACACACGCATGTGTGATATACAAGGCTTTCTCCCACTCCACGCTTCCTCTGGTGTGATGGATGGCAAGGCTCTTGATGGACATCGATTCCTTGTGTAGGCCGCATTCACAACCGCTTCCGCCCAAAGTGACTTCTTGAGGTTTTGAGCATGAAGCATGCTCCTCGCCATCTCCACAAGGGTGCGGTTTGCACGCTCTGCCACTCCATTTTGTTGAGGTCTATATGGTGTGGAAGTTTGCTTCTCAATGCCGTGTGCCTTCAAGAAGCCTTGGAATCCCTTGGAAATGTACTCCCCTCCATTATCGGACCGAAAGATCTTGATTTTGCACTCTGATTGATTCTCCACAAGTGTCTTGAATTCCTTGAACTTGTCCAAGCACTCCCCTTTGGACTTCAATAAGTACACCCACACCTTCCTTGAAAAGTCGTCAATGTAGGTCACAAAGTACCTTGCACCACCAAGGGATGTGGTCCTCATGGGGCCGCATACATCCGAATGCACAATCTCTAGGGGCTTGGTGGCACGCATCCCTCCATCACTTGGAAATGGTTTGCGATGTTGTTTTCCCTCAATGCACCCTTCACAAACAAATGAAGATGTAGGGCAAGGCATGTTTCCAAGGTTCAGACCACTCACCATGTTTTGGAGCGCATGCACACCTTTGATGTTCAAATGACCGAGCCGACGATGCCAAAGCTCCAATGCACCATCAGTTGTTGAAGCTTGGGCCACGTTGGCCACATGCATCTCACACACCTTGGTGAAGGTCACTTGATACAAGTTGCCATCCCGTAGTGCTATTGCAATCACCTCTCCATCAAATGCCCTCACAATGCACTCATTCATGTTGAATTGCACTTTGCACCCACTTGACAAGATTTTGCTTACCGAAAGCAAGTTGGCATGCAATTTTGGCACATGGAGCACATCTTTGATTTTGACCCTCTTGGTTTGGCCTTTCACCATCACTTCCACAAGGATGGATCCCATTCCAATTGCTTCAACAATGCTATCATCACCCATATGCACATTGCGTTTTGGAATTACCTCATACGTGTCAAATGCGGCTCTATGAGGGGTCATATGCTTGGTGGCTCCCGAGTCCATGATCCACTTGCATATGGCCTTGCAATGGTCTCCATCTTTTGTTGCAAAGGCATAGTCATCATCGTCCTTGGCTTTGTTGGCATTCTCCTTCTCCTTGTGGTTGTTCTTGGCCTTGAAGCAAAATCGTGCAATGTGACCTGGTTTGCCACAATAGTAGCATGTCTTGGTCTCTTTGCGGGTAGATGTGATGCTTCCTTTTCCTTGCATTGACACCATGGCCGCATCATCACCTTGCGGCTCCTTCTCCCTCCTCTTGGACACTTCATGCATCAATCGTGCGGTCACATATTCCATGGTGAGGTCTTTCATGGGCAGGGTCTCCAAGGCGGTGATTAGGTACTCGTAGGAGGGTGGCAAGCTTTCAAGCAAGGTCATCACAACATCCTCATCCCTCACGGGCACCTCCAAGCAAGCAAGTTGATCAGCAAGGGCCTTTACCTTGTTGATGTGGTCTAGAAGGTCCTCTCCCTCTTGCATCTTACACGTGAAGAACTTGCGACGAACAAAAAGGATGTTGGACAAGCTCCTTGTTTCGTGGATGTTGCAAAGTGTCTTCCATGCCTCCGCTGGTCCCTTGCACCTCTTGATGTGGTGAAGTTGACTATCCACCAAGTTGATGCCAATGATAGACATGGCCTTCTTCACGCGCCGTTGGTACTCCTTGATGATTTTGGGGTCCGCATCGGATGGTGGAGCATCCTCAGACCCGTCGACAATCTCCCAAAGGTCCATGGAGGCCAACACCATCTCCATCTTGAACTTCCAAAGGCTAAAGTTCTCCCCATTGAACTTGTCAATGACTCTAGCGCTCTCCCCCTCAAAGGATGCCATTTTACACTCAAATCTGACCTCTCTACTCACTTATGCGCTCAACCAGATGCTAATTAGTGCTTAATGAACACTCTTATATGTAATTTGCTTCAATGCACTCTCATAAACACGCTCCAGCCCCTAGATGGTTAATTTGTGCACCAATGCACCTCCAATGACAAATCTCAGCCCTGAATGGCTCCCACTTGCATCAATGCCTCCTTACACACTCGGAATGCACTCAACCAACTCTTGCATCAATGTCTCCTTACACACTCAGAACGCACTTGACCAATTCAAATCAAGTGCTCTATGAATGGAATGTGCACAAATACACCTTAGTAACTCAATCAAGACTTACAATGCTGGATTGCACATCCAATGCTTCGAAATACCTCCAAAGAGCACCAATCTAAGAGTTGTGCGCCTCCAAACTCCAAATGGCCTCCAAATCTTCAAAGCTCCTCCAAAGCTCTTCAAAACTCCTCTAAGGCTCCAAAAGCGCCTCCAACAGTGGAAACTTGCTCCTCCAACACACACAAACCCTCAAGATCTCTCTCTCAATGCACACAAGCAATCAAACCTCTAATGATGCAATTTGCATGAGTGGGCCCATAACCTATTGGGATTAGATTAGAGGAGAGATTGTTATTAGGATTAGAAGAGAGATTGTGTGATATCAGAGCAATCACAAGCACATAAAACATACACAAGTATGTGAACAAATGCTTGGAGTAAGAGAGCCGACTCTCCTCCAACCTTGCTCTTTATTCCCTTCCCTGTACCACCTCATTGACAATGCATATGGGATAAATATCTCCCTCCTTATTCTAGCATGTTGGTGGTACTAACATATCCCAAATCTACCTATGTCTTTGATTACTTGCAACACTTATTTACAAGATTGTTTCTAACATCTACAACACCATTATCTATGTTTTATCATAATCTTCAACATCTTCAACAAATTCATCGTTGCTCGATTGCTTCACGAGGTTTCTAAAAGAAAAGAAAGTGAAAATAAAGAGCATGTCGCATTGCTTAACAAAACCCATAAGGCAAATGAAAAGCTTTGCTTTTATTGTAAAAAACCCCGACACTTTGTGAGAAATTGTTTGAAGAAGAAGAGTGATGAGAAAGAAAAAGCAAACCAAGCTTGTGATGATCAAGAACAAATGTTTGTTACCGCCTCGAGTGCTAATGATCATGCGAGAAAATGATTGGATCATCGATTCGAGCGCTACGCAACACATGACCTTCGAAGGAGAGTGGTTCACCACCTACGAATCCATTGTTGCACGAAAGGTGTACATGGGAGATGACACCATTTTGGAGGCCACTGGCAAAGGGTGCCATAATGCAAGTTGGAGGTAAAATGTTATTTACAACCATCACACAAGTTCTTCATGTTCCAAAAATGAAGAATAGTTTCATTTCTATTAGCAAAGTCATTTCGAAGGGCTTGAAAGTGGAGTTTGACAAGGACGGTTGTAAAATCAACAATGTCCATGGAACCATTGTGGCGAAAGCAGGAAGGGAGAAGAACTTGTATTTTCTCTGTTAGAAATACTATTGGTTTCTAATTCTCAATGTTGATGAATGTGTGAAACATTCATCAAAAGAATGAATAGTATATAACGGTTTGGTTTTTAGGCGTCTTTCATTATCTCCTTTCATGGTTTTTGAGTGCACATAAAACCTTCACCTTTGTTAATTGTTGCAAGCCATAGTTTTGTTATTGTAGCATTTGAAGCATACAACCTTTGTAATCTTCTTATTAGTTAATACAATTGTTCCATTTCAAGAATCTTGAAGCTTTCATTTTTTACTTGTTAGTTAATACAATTGTTCCATTTTAAGAATCTTGAAGCTTTCATTTTTTACTTGTTAGTTAATACAATTGTTCCATTTCATGAATCTTGAAGCTTTCATTTCTTACTTGTTTTCAAGTTGTTTCCAATATTAACTAACAAGAAGATTACAAAGGTTGTATGCTTCAAATGCTACAATAACAAAACTATGGCTTCCGACAACTAACAAAGGTTGAAGGTTCTATATGCACTCACAAACCATGAAAGGAAAGAATGAAAGACTACTCAAAACCACTCCAATATATACTATCTCCTAACCCTAAAGTAGCCGCCACCAAACCCTAACCCTAGCCGCCACTATTCAACCTAACCTAACTATTATATGGATGCGAATATTATTCATCCTTTTGATGAATGTTTAACACATTCATCAGTGTTGGGAATTAGAAACTAATAGTACTTTTAACACTCCCACTCTATGAAGTTTCTAATCCAAACGTATTGATCAATTTGTGGTGTCGTTGGACAATATTCAAATTGAACTTTTCCATTTTCAACTCGTTCTCGAACAAAATGATGTTTTACATCAATGTGTTTTGTTCATGCATGGTGAATGGGATTCTTGGTCAATGATATCGCACCTTGATTGTCGCATCGAATCACCATCACCTTTTTCTCTTCCATGTATCCTAAATCCATCATCAATTTTGCTATCCATGAAAACAAACCCTATGGTGGACCTCCTATCTTCGAGATCGCCACCCCAATCCGCATAACAATATCCAAGCACTTATTGGAAACAACTTGAAAACAAGCAAGAAATGAAAGCTTCAAGGTTCATGAAATGGAACAATTGTATTAACTAACAAGATGATTACAAAGGTTGTATGCAATCACAAAACTATGGCTTGCAACAACTAACAAAGGTTGAAGGTTCTATGTGCACTCAAAAACCATGAAAGGAGAGAATGAAACACAACTCCAAACTACTCCATTATATACTATCTCCTAACCCTAAAGTAGCCGCCACTTAACCCTAACCTAGCCACCGCCAAACCCTAACCCTAGCCGTCGCCTAACCCTAGCCGCCACGAAACCCTAACCCTAGCCGCCGCCAAACCCTAAGTAGTCTCCACTTCTAAACCCTAACCTAACTACTACAAGGATGTGAATACTATTCATCCTTTTGATGAATGTTTAACACATTCATCAACATTGGGAATTAGAAACGAATAGTATTTCTAACACTCCCACTCTATGAAGTTTCTAATCCGAACATGTTTATCAACTTATGATGTCGTTCTTTTGATAATGCCTTGGTAAGGACATCCGCCACCATGTGTTCCGTTGGACAATATTCAAATCGAATTTCTCCATTTTCAACTCGTTCTTGAACAAAATGATGTTGTACATCAATGTGTTTTGTTCGTGCATGGTGAGTGGGATTCTTGGTCAATGATATCGCACCTTGATTGTCGCATCGAATCACCATCATTTTCTTCTCCTCCATGTATCCTAAATCCATCATCAACTTTGTTATCCATATGGCTTCCTTTGTGGCTTGCGTGTTCGCCATGTATTCGGCCTCCGTGGTGGACAATGCTATTGTAGGTTGTCGTTTGCTACTCCAAGAAATGGCTCCCCCTCCGATCATGAAAACAAACCCTGTGGTGGACCTCCTATCTTCAAGATCACCGCCCCAATCCGCATCGCAATATCCAAGAACTTCCTTGGATGGTGTTGCACCAAATTGTAATTTCATTTGCAATGTACCTTGCAAATATCGAAAGATTCGTTTCACGGCCATCCAATGCTCCATGTTAGGGTTCGCCATGTGTTGACTCAACACGCTTATTGGGTATGCCAAGTCGGGTCGTGTGCACAACATGGCATACATCAAAGACCCGACCGCTTGTTGATATGGAAATCCCTTTGATTCATCATTTCCACTCCCATTCCTTTGTAACTTCACCTTGGGATCCAATGGAACTCCAATGGGCTTACATTCTTGCATTCGAAAACGCTTCAATATTTCCTTGAGGTATTTGATTTGGTTGATGCGTAGAAGTCTTTCATCAGGATTCCTTTCCACCTCCATCCCCAAAAAGAAATGCAACTCCCCGAGGTCCTTCATTTCAAACTTTTGACTCAATTCTTCTTTGACTTGCAAAAGTTTGTTTTGATCGTTGCACACGAAAATGAGGTCATCCACATAGACCACAATGAAAAACTTCACATCTCTCACTTGTGCAACGTACACACTAGGATCCGCCTCACTCTTCATAAATGCAAAGCTTTTGAGAAACGCATCTAACTTTTGATTCCATGCCCTTGGAGATTGTTTCAACTTCTTCATGCACAACTACATTTTCTTCTTTCTCAAGATGAGGGTACAACACCTATTTCCTTTGACCCTTCAATGAACACGACATCTCTACTTTTGATGATTCTCTTGGTTTTCACACACATCAAGCGATACGCCTTGGTGCCTTCGTAATATCCTAAAAACACACAAGGCATCGACTTGGACTCTAATTTGGTCCTCTTCTCATCGGGCACATGTGCAAAGGCTTTACAACCAAAAACTCTCAAATGAGACACATCGGGTTTCCTACCACTCCACGCTTCTTGAGGGGTCTTGGAATCAAGAGCCTTGGTTGGACATCGATTTTTGATGTACACCGCCGTGTTCACCGCTTCGCCCCAAAATGCAAGTTCCAACCCTTGTGCAAGAATCATGCTTCTTGCACATTCCATGATGGTTCTATTGGCACGTTCCGCAACACTGTTTTGTTTTGGGGAATAGGGCGCACTTGTTTGTCGTTGAATTCCACATTCCGCAAGAAATGTGTCAAACTTCTTAGACAGAAATTCTCCTCCGTTGTCGGAACGTAACACTTTGATTTTGTGACCAATTTCGTTCTCCACCAACGCCTTGTATTGTTTGAATTTTTCAAACGCTTCTCCTTTTGCCTTCCAAAGATAGACATGAGTTTTCCTTGAGAAATCGTCAATGAAAGTGAGAAAGTATCGCGCTCCACCATGCGAGGTAGTCTTCATTGGTCCGCACACATCGGTGTGCACAATCTCCAAAAGTTGTGAAGCCCTCGTTGCTCCGTCCTTGGGAAATGATGTTCTTTGATGTTTGCCTTTGACGCATCCTTCACAAATGTGATGCAAGGGCACTTCCTTCAAATTCATGCCGTCCGCCATGGCATCTAACTCTTTAAGGCTTGCCATGTTGAGATGGCCAATTCTTTCATGCCAAAGCATCGCACTTTCCTCCAAAGAATTTGCAATGTGGGCCATGTCCTTACGCACCTTCACATTAAGAAGATATAAGTTCTTGTCCCTTCGTGCTTGTGCCACAACAACTCCTCGAGCATCGTTGACCTTACAACCATCCTTGTCAAACTCCACTTTGAAACCCTCCGAAATGAGTTTACTCACCGAAATGAGATTATTCTTCATTTTTGGAACATGAAGAACTTGGGTGATGGTTGTGTGTGTGAATCGGCCTCCCACTTGCATTGTGGCTTTGATGCTCCCCTTGCCAATGGCCTCCAAAACGGTGTCATCGCCCATGAACACCCTCCTTGGGGAAATGCGCTCGTACGTGGTAAACCACTCTTGTTCGAATGTCATGTGTTGCGTTGCCCCGGAATCCACAATCCAATCATACGTGGTATGATCATTGGCACTCAATGCCGCAACAAACATTTGCTCGTGATCTTCACAAGCTTGATTAGCTTTTTCTTTTTCATCATTTTTCTTCTTCAAACAATTTCTCACAAAATGTCCCGGTTTCTTACAATAGAAGCAAAGCTTTTCGTTTGACTTGTGAGTTTTGTTCACTAATGCGGTAGTCTCGAAACTCTCACATTCTTTTCTTTTGGACACTTCGTGAAGCAACCTTGCTACAATGAATTGAAGGTCTACATCTTTCGTGGACATGGACTCCAAGCTTGTGACTAAGTTATCAAAGGATGGAGGAAGGCTCATGAGGAATACCATGTAAACATCTTCATCCGTAATGTTCACCTCGATAGAACGTAGTTGGTCCGCAAGGGCTTTCACCGTGTTGATGTGCACAAGCATGTCATCTCCTTCTTGCATTTTGATGGTGAAGAATCTCCTTCGAAGGAACAACTTGTTGCCAATGGTCTTAGCTTCATGCACACCATAAAGAGCCTCCCACGCACTTCTCACATCGTCACAATATTGAATGTGTGCAAGTTGGGCATCCATGAGATGTTCACAAAGCAATGCAAAAGCCTTGGTCTCCTTTTCGTTGTAATCGGCCCTTGCAAGTTCTTCACTTGGCAAGGTGGCACTCCCATCAACAAATTTCCAAAGCCCATGTTTGGAAAGCATCATGCGCATTTTGAACTTCCAAAGGTGAAAGTTGCCGCCATCAAACTTCTCCATGACTTTCAAAGACTCCATTTGAAAAGAAGACATTTTGAACACAAATGTTACAACAAGCACTCTCAAACTTGAAAGTTGAAGTTTTCAACAACTAAAAGAACTCTCTTCCAAACACTTTCACTTTGAAACTTGATACTTTCAAAACCAAGTTTTTCACACTTGAAAAACTTACAAGACCTTGAAGAAATCTCTTCCACACCTCACACTCTCTTGGAAAGACTATTACTCTCTTTGCAACCTTGGAAAGTAAAAGCCTTCCTTCAAAAGGATTCTCCTTTTCTATGTCGTACAAGGAAACACTTTCAAAAACTTAAAAACAAGGTTTTCCTAAAACCTTGACAAGAAACTTGAAAAACTTCTTTTACACCTCAAACTTCAATGTTGAAACTTTCAAAAATTTGAAGAACTCTCTTTCACACTTTTGAACTTAAAACTTGAAACTTAAAGACTTGAAGAACACTCTTCCACGCTTAAGAACTTACAACACTTTGAAGAAGTCTCTTCCACACCTCCCACTCACTTGGAAAAGTTGCAAGCTCCTTGTATGCTACCACTTGGAAATGAACTCCCACTCACTTTGCAAACTAAGAACCTTGTCTCAAAAGGATTCTCTCCTTTTTTCTATGCAATACAAGCTCAAAACCTTTGACTACTTCTTGTTCTAACACAATGTCCTTTCTCTTGCTTAGTGTGGGCCCATAACCTATTGGAAACAACTTGAAAACAAGCAAGAAATGAAAGCTTCAAGGTTCATGAAATGGAACAATTGTATTAACTAACAAGATGATTACAAAGGTTGTATGCAATCACAAAACTATGGCTTGCAACAACTAACAAAGGTTGAAGGTTCTATGTGCACTCAAAAACCATGAAAGGAGAGAATGAAACACAACTCCAAACTACTCCATTATATACTATCTCCTAACCCTAAAGTAGCCGCCACTTAACCCTAACCTAGCCGCCGCCAAACCCTAACCCTAGCCGTCGCCTAACCCTAGCCGCCACGAAACCCTAACCCTAGCCGCCGCCAAACCCTAAGTAGTCTCCACTTCTAAACCCTAACCTAACTACTACAAGGATGTGAATACTATTCATCCATTTGATGAATGTTTAACACATTCATCAACATTGGGAATTAGAAACGAATAGTATTTCTAACAGCACTTCCTTGGATGGTATTGCATCGAAACGTAACTTCATTTGCAATGTACCTTGTAAATATCGAAAAACTCGTTTCACGACCATCCAATGCTCCATGCTAGGGTTGGCCATGTGTTGACTCAACACACTTATTGGGAATGCCAAGTCGGGTCGTGTGCACAACATGGCATACATCAAGGACCCAACCGCTTGTTGATATGGAAATCCCTTCGATTCATCATTTCCATGCGTGGTCCTTTGTAGCTTCACTTTGGGATCGAATGGAACTCCAATGGGCTTACAATCTTCCATTCCAAAACGCTTCAATATGTCCTTGAGGTATTTGATTTGATTGATGCGTAAAAGTCGTTCATCACGATTCCTTTCCACTTCCATCCCCAAAAAGAAATGCAACTCCTCGAGGTCTTTCATTTCAAACTTTTGACTCAACTCCTCTTTGATTTGCAAAAGTTTGTTTTGATCGTTGCACACGAAAATGAGGTCGTCCACATAGACCACAATGCAAAACTTGACATCTCCCACTTGTGCAACATACACATTAGGATTGGCATCACTTTTCATAAATTCGATGCTTTTGAGAAACGCATCTAACTTTTGATTCCATGCCCTCGGAGATTGTTTCAAACCATACAAGGACTTGTGAAGCTTACAAACCAGATGTTCACCTCCTCGGTGCACAAACCCTTGAGGTTGTTCCATGTAAATCTCCTCTTCAAGCTCGCCGTTGAGAAATGCGGTTTTCACATCCATTTGATGGATCTCCATGTCTTCCAAGGCCGCCAATGCAAGAAAACAACGAATAGATGTAAACTTTGCGACGGGCGCAAAAGTTTCGTTGTAATCTATTCCGCAGGTTTGGGTAAAACCTCTTGCCACTAATCTGGCCTTGTAGCATTCCACCTCCCCATTGGTGCCTTGTTTGATTTTGAACACCCATTTGCAAGAAACGGGTTTTCTTCCAACGGGAAGTGGTACCAAAGTCCATGTGTTGTTTGTCATGAGAGAATCATATTCCTCTTGCATGGCGCACTCCCACTCCTTGGAACTTTCACATGTCAATGCTTCTTCAATATTTTGGGGTCCCTCCAAAAATGCAACGGTGGCACGCTCCACCTCCTTGGTAGCAATCCACCAATCTCGAGGCCACTCCCTTGGTCGCCTCTGAGGTCTCTCCCTTGAGACGTGTTGTGAAGGCTCATGAGATGGATCGTCATTCGAAACAACAAATTTTTTTTTCGATGAAGAACTTGGTGTGGACTCACTTTGCACACCTTCCCTTGTTTCTTCATTCTACGATGTATCCTCACTAAAGGTCAAGGGTTCTTCTCCTTCAACTTCTACAACAACATTTTCTACTTTCTTGGGATGGAGCACACCGCCTATTTCATTTGACCTCTCAATGAACACAACATCTCTACTTTTCAAGATTTTCTTGGTTTCTACACACATCAAGCGATATGCTTTCGTGCCTTCATGATATCCTAAAAACACACGAGGGATGGACTTGGACTTTAATTTGGTCCTCTTCTCATCGGGAACATGTGCAAAGGCTTTACAACCAAAGACTCTCAAATGAGACACATCGGGTTTCCTACCACTCCATGCTTCTTGAGGGGTCTTGGAATCAAGAGCCTTGGTTGGACATCGATTTTTGATGTACACCGCCGTGTTCACCGCTTCGCCCCAAAATTCAAGTCCTAACCCTTGTGCAAGAATCATGTTTCTCGCACATTCCATGATGGTTCTATTGGCACGTTCCGCAACACCATTTTGTTGTGGGGAGTACGGCGCACTTGTATGTCATTGAATTCCACATTCCACAAGAAATGTGTCAAACTTCTTGGACACAAATTCTCCTCGTTGTCCGATCGTAACACTTTGATTTTGTGACCAATTTTGTTCTCCACCAACGCCTTATATTGTTTGAATTTTTCAAACACTTCTCCTTTGGCCTTCAAAAAATACACATGAATTCTCCTTGAGAATTCATCAATGAAAGTGAGAAAGTATCGCGCTCCACCATGCAATGTAGTCCTCATTGGTTCGCACACATCAGTGTGCACAATCTCCAAAAGTTGTGAGGCCCTTGTTGTTCCATCCTTGGGAAATGATGTTCTTTGATGTTTGCCTTTGATGCATCCTTCACAAATGTGATGCAAGGGCACGTCCTTCAAATTCATGTCGTCCACCATGGCATCCAAGTCCTTGAGGCTTGCCATGTTGAGATGGCCAAGTCTTTCATGCCAAAGCATCGCACTTTCCTTTGGAGAATTTGTGATGTGCACCATGTCCTTGTGCACCTTGACATTGAGAAGGTACAAGTTCTTGTCCCTTCGTGCTTTCGCCACAACAACTCCTCGAGCATCATTCACCTTATAACCATCCTTGTCAAACTCAACTTTGAAACCTTTCAAAATGAGCTTACTCACGGAAATGAGACTATTCTTCATTTTTGGAACATGAAGAACTTGGGTCATGGTTGCGTGGGACAATTTGCCTCCCACTTGCATTGTGGTTTTGATGTTCCCTTTGCTGACGGCCTCCAAAACGGTGTCATCGCCCATGAACACCTTCCTTGGGGAAATGCGCTCGTACGTGGGAAACCATTCTTGTTCGAATGTCATGTGTTGTGTTGCACCTGAATCCACAATCCAATCATACGTGGTATGATCATTGGCACTCAATGTAGCAACAAACATTTGCTCATGATCTTCACAAGCTTGATTGGCCTTTTCTTTTTCATCATTTTTCTTTTTCAAACAATTTCTCACAAAATGTCCGGGTTTCTTACAATAGAAACAAAGTTTCTCATTTGATTTGTGGGTTTTGTTCAGTAATGCGGTAGTCTCAAAACTCTGACATTCTTTTCTTTTGGACGCTTCGTGAAGCAACCTTGCTACAATGAATTGAAGGTCTACATCTTTGGTGGACATGGATTCCAAGTTGTGACTAAGTTATCAAAGGAAGGAGGAAGACTCATGAGAAGTACCATGTAAACATCTTCATCCATAATGTTCACCTCGATGGAACGTAGTTGGTTCGCAAGGGCTTTCACCGTGTTGATGTGCTTGTGTCATCCCCTTCTTACATTTTGATGGTGAAGAATCTCCTTCGAAGGAACAATTTGTTGCCGATTGTCTTGGGTTCATGCACACCGCAAAGAGCCTCCCACGCACTATTCACATTGTCACAATATTGAATGTGTGCAAGTTGGGCATCCATGAGATGTTCACAAAGCAATGCAAAAGCCTTCATTTCTTTCTCATTGTAATTGGCGATTCCAACTTCTTCACTTGGCAAGGTGGCACTCCCATCAACAAATTTTCCAAAGCCCATGTTTGGAAAGCACCATGCGCATCTTGAACTTCCAAAGGTGAAAGTTGTCACCATCAAACTTCTCCATGACTTTCAAAGACTCCATTTGGAAGGATGACATTTGGGGTTTCACAAATGCTAAAACAAACACTCTATGTTTTTCTATTCAAAGGGAATGGAAGTGGGAAAATTTCAAGATGAAAAACTTACTAATGTTTCAATACCTCACTTGAAATCTCTTTCACTCAATTGCTATATGTCATTAAGCAAAACCTTTACAAGAAACCCTCAAACACTTGAATGTTGAAATTCTTCAACAACACGAAGAACTTGTTACAAATACTATTCGTTTCTAATTCCCAATGTTGATGAATGTGTTAAACATTCATCAAAAGGATGAATAGTATTCTCATCCTTGTAGTAGTTAGGTTAGGGTTTAGAAGTGGAGACTACTTAGGGTTTGGCGGCGGCTAGGGTTAGGGTTTGGTTGTGGCTTGGGTTAGGCGGCGGCTAAACATAACAAACATTTGTTCTTGATCATCACAAGCTTGGTTTGCTTTTTCTTTCTCATCACTCTTCTTCTTTAAACAATTTCTCACAAAGTGTCCGGGTTTTTTACAATAAAAGCAAAGTTTTTCATTTGCCTTATGGGTTTTGTTAAGCAATGCGGCATTCTCTTTACTTTCACTTTCTTTTCTTTTAGAAACCTCGTGAAGCAATCAAGCGACAATGAATTGAAAATCAACATCCTTGGTTGACATGGACTCCAAACTCATGACCAAGTTATCAAAAGATGGGGGAAGGCTCATGAGAAGTACCATGTAGACATCCTCATCTTCAATGTTCACCTCAATGGAACGTAATTGATCCGCAAGTGCCTTCACCATGTTGATGTGCGCAAGCAAGTCGTCCCCTTCTTGCATTTTGATGGTGAAGAACCTCCTTCGAAGAAACAACTTGTTTCCGATGGTCTTGGCTTCGTGGACACGGCAAAGTGTTTCCCAAGCGCTTTTGACATTTTCGCAATATTGAATGTGTGCAAGTTGTGCATCCGTGAGATGTTCACAAAGTAGTGCAAATGCCTTGGTTGCTTTTTCGTTATAATCCGTGATTTGATCTTCATCATGGGGAATTGTTGTACTCCCATCAACAAACTTCCAAAGCCCGTGTTTAGAAAGCATCATGCGCATCTTGAACTTCCAAAGGTGAAAGTTGCCACCATCAAAGTTCTCCATGACTTTCAAAGACTCTCCATTTGAAAAGAAGACATTTTGAACACAAATGCTATAACAAACGCTCTTAAACTTGAAAGTTGAATTTTTCAACAACTAAAAGAACTTTTTTCCAAACACTTTCACTTTTAAACTTGATACTTTCAAAAACAAATTTTTCACACTTGAAAAACTTACAACACCTTGAAGAAATCTTTTCCACACCTCCCACTCACTTGGAAAGACTATTACTCTCTTTGCAACCTTGCAAACTAAAAGCCTTCCCTCAAAAGGATTCTCCCTTTCTATGTTGTACAAGGAAACAGTTTCAAAAACTTAAAAAACAAGTTTTCCTAAAACCTTTACAAGAAACTTGAAAACTTCTCTTACACTTCAAACTTCAATGTTGAAACTTTCAACAACTTGGAGAACTCTCTTTCACACTTTTGAACTTAAAACTTAAAACTTAAAGACTTGAAGAACACTCTTCCCCACTTAAAAACTTACAACACTTTGAAGAAGTCTCTTACACACCTCCCACTCACTTGGAAAAGTTAAAAACTCCTTGTATGCCACCACTTGGAAATGAACTCCCACTCCACTTTGAAACCTTTGGAAATGAGTTTACTCACGAAAATGAGATTATTCTTCATTTTTGAAACATGAAAAACTTGGGTGATGGTTGTGTGTGTCAATTTGTCTCGCACTTGCATTGTGGCTTTGATGTTTCCCTTCCTGATGGCCTCCAAAATGATGTCATCGCCCATGAACACCCTCCTTGGGGAAATGCACTTGTATGTGGTAAACCATTCTTATTCGAATGTCATGTGTTGCATGCACCGGAATCGACAATCCAATCATATGTGGTATGATCATTGGCATTCAATGCCGTAACAAACATTTGCTCGTGATCTTCACAAGCTTGATTAGCTTTTCTTTTTTCATCATTTTTCTTCTTCAAACAATTTCTCACAAAATATCCAGGTTTCTTACAATAGAAGAAAAACTTTTCATTTGACTTGTGAGTTTTGTTCATTAATGCAATAGTCTCGGAACTTTTGTTGAACATTATGATGTAGATGTTAGAAACAAAGATAATGGTGGTAGATATTAGAAACAATGTGGTAGATAAGTGTTGCAAGCAATCAAAGACATAGGTAGATTTGAGAGGGCTTGGTGACGACTAGGGTGAGGGTTTGGTGGCGGCTAGGATTAGGGTTGGTGACGGGTAAGGCTAGGGTTTGGTGGTGGCTAGGATTAAGGCTTGGTGATGGCTAGGGTTAGGGTTTGGCGACAGCTAGGGTTAAGTGGCGGCTACTTTAGGGTTAGTAAATAGTATATAAGGGTTTGGTTTTTAGGAGTCTTTCATTCTCTGTTTTATGGGTTTTTTTTTTGAGTGCACGTAGAAGCTTCAAGCTTTGTTAGATATTACAAGCCATAGTTATATGATTGTACCATTTGAATCATATAAGCTTTGTAATTTCCAACAGGTTATGGGCCCACACATGCGAGTTGCATGATTAGAGGTTTGATTGCTTATGTGCATTGAGAGAAATCTTGAGGGTTTGTGTGTGTTGGAAGTGCAAGTTCGCACTTTTGAGGGTTTTGAAGGCGCTTTTGAGCCTTGGAGGAGTTTTGAAGTTTTGGAGGAGCTTTGAAGGAGCTTTGAAGTTTTGGAGGCCATTTCGAGTTTGGAGGTGCACAAGTGCTTGATTAGTGTTCTTTGGAGGTATTTGGAAGCATTGGATGTGCATATGTGCACATTCCAACATTTTTGCATTTTTGAGGGTTTGGAGGCGCTTTTGGAGCCTTGGAGGAGTTTTGAAAAGCTTTGGAGGAGCTTTGAGGTTTTGGAGGCCATTTGGAGTTTAGAGGTGCACAAGTGCTTGATAGGTGCTCTTTGGAGGTATTTGGAACATTCCGACACATTAAGTTTTGATTTGAGTCATTGAGGTGTATTTGTGCACATGTGATTCATTAGAGCACTTGATTTGAGTTGGTTGAGTGCATTTTGAGTGTTTGATGCAAGTGAAAACCATTAAGGGCAAAATTTGTGATTACAGGCGCATTCGTACACAATTAAGCCTTCTAGGGCTAGTGTCGCAACCCTAACTTGGCCAAGTGTGGGGGTGAAGCCCAACACTTGGAAAAGTTGGGGATTTGGAGTCCTCCGGGACTCCTGAATGTTCAGAGCTCGACAACAAGGGCAAAACACCTCGCATTGGGGTGTTCTTGGTGTCATTGGAAAGGTCTTGAAACTTGGATATCGAAAATGCCCTTGCATTGGCAATTCGGACATTTGCAGCCCAAGTTATGGGCAAAAGAAGGGCTGGGAGTCAAACTGCCAGTTTGATTCCCGACCACTAAAAGTCGGGAATCAACCTCTTCCCGACGCCTGATTTGAGTGTGCGACATGGCGTTGGAAAGATCTCGACAAGGGCTACAACTTTGGTTGAGACCTGGTCGCGATCCAACTCTGTAGTCAGGAGTTATGGCGGTTCAAAGTTCCGGGAGTCCCGCCGGGACAATTTCGGGACTCCATTTCGGGAGTCCCGAAAATTTGTGCCATTTGGATGTAACCTCCATGGTGAGTTGCAGAGAATATTATAGGGAGTAAGGTGGTGGCTTACCTTCGAGTTTGGGCCGTGGTGAGTCTTATGTGTCCAAATGCCCGTGGCTTGTCCCAACACCAAAGGGTGTCCCGAATGCTAAACTAACCTCCCGTGATTGGTTTTTGGATGTAGATTCAAGCTTGATCTTCTAGTCCCTCTTCCCAGTCTAATCCCTGGGCTCCCAACTCGACCTTCTACCCCTTTCTAGAGTTGGAATCTGGGAGCATGCCCTTCGGTCCCAACTTCCATAACTTGACATTTGGTCAACCCATAAGTGGGTTCACCCTGGGACCAAGGAGCGCGTTAGCTAGAGTGTGTTTATAAGGTGCATTCGTGTGCATTTGAGTGATTTGAAGCACATTTGAGACTGCATTGAAACAATTGCATGTAAGAGTGCTCATTAAGCACTAATTAGCATTTATTTAAGCGCATGAGTGGGTAGAGAGGTCGGATTTGAGTGCAAAATGGCATCATTTGAAAGAGAGAACGCTGAAGTCATTGATAAGTTCAATGGGGAGAACTTCAACCTTTGGAAGTTCAAGATGGAGATGGTGTTGGCCTCCATGGACCTTTAGGAGATTGTCGACGGGTCTGAGGAGGCTCCACCATCCGATACGAACCCCAAAGTCATTAAGGAGTACCAACGACGCGTGAAGAAGGTCATGTCCACCATTGGCATCAACTTGGTGGATAGTCAACTTCACCACATTAAGAGGTGCAAGGACCCACGAACGCATGCAAGACACTTTGCAACATCCACGAGACGTGGAGCTTGTCCAACATCCTCTTCATTCGCTGCAAGTTTTTCATGTGCAAGATGTAAGAGGGAGAGGACCTTCTAGACCACATCAACAAGGTCAAGGCACTTGCGGATCAACTGGCTTGCTTCGAGGTGCCCGTGAGGGATGATGATGTTTTGATGACTTTGCTTGAGAGCTTGCCACCCTCTTACAAGTACCTAATCACCGCCTTGGAGTTTGTGCGCACAATTGATGCATGAAGTGTCCATGAAGAGGGGAAAAAAGCCGCAAGGTGACGATGCGGCGATGGTGTCAACGCAAGGAAGAGGAGGGATCACATCTACACGCAAAGACACCAAGACATGCTATTATTGTGGCAAACCGGGCCACATTGCACGATTTTGCTTCAAGGCCAAGAACAACAACAAGGAGAAGGAGAATGCTAACAAAGCCAAGGACGATGATGATTATTCCTTTACAACAAAGGATGGAGACCATTGCAAGGCCATATGTAAGTGGATGATGGACCAAGCATATGACCCGTCATAAAGCCGCATTTGACACGTATGAGGTAATTCCAACACGCTATGTGCATATGGGTGATGATAGCATTGTTGAGGTAATTGGAATGGGGTCCATCCTTGTGGAAGTGATGGTGAAAGGGTGAACCAAGAAGATTAGAATCAAGGACGTGCTCCATGTGGCAAAATTGCATGCTAACTTGTTTTCGGTGAGCAAAATCTTGTGAAGTGGATGCAAAGTGCAATTCAACATGAATGAGTGCATTGTGAGGGCATTTGATGGAGAGGTGATTGCAATAGCACTACGTGAAGGCAACTTGTATCAAGTGACCTTCACCAAGGTGTGTGAGGTGCATGTGGCCAACGTGGCCAAAACTTCAACAATTGATGGTGCATTGGAGCTTTGGCATTGTCGCCTTGAGCATTTGAACGTCAAAGGTGTGCATGCGCTCCAAAACATGGTGAGCGGTATGAACCATGGAAACATGCCCTGCCCTACATCTTCATTTGTTTGTGAAGGGTGCATTGAGAGAAAACAACATCGCAAACCATTTCCAAGCGATGGAAGGATGCATGCCACCAAGCCCTTGGAGATTATGCATTCGGATGTATGTGCCCCATGAGGACCACATCCTTGGGTGGTGCAAGGTACTTTGTGACGTACATTGACGATTTTTCAAGGAAGGTGCGGGTGTATTTGTTCAAGTTCAAAGGGGAGTGCTTGGAGAAATTCAAGGAATTCATGTGGAGACACAATTGGATCACAAGATCAAGGTGTTTCAGTTGGACAATGGAGGGGAGTACATTTCCAAGGAATTCAAGCGCTTCTTGAAGGCACACGGCATTGAGAAACAAACTTCGACACCGTATAGGCCTCAACAAAATGGAGTGTCGGAGCGTGCAAACCGCACCCTTGTGGAGATGGCGATGAGCATGCTTCATCCTCAAAACCTCAAGAAGTCACTTTGGGCAGAAGCGTTGGTGAATGCAGCCTATATAAGGAATTGATGTCCTTCAAGGGTGTTACCATCCATCACACCCTAGGAAGCATGGAGTGGGAGAAAGCCTTGCATTTCACACATGTATGTGTTTGGATGCATTGCGTATGCCTTGGTGCCTAACGAGAAGAGGGGTAAGCTTAATGCAAAGGGCACAAAACGCTTGTTTTTTGGGTATTTTGAAGGCACTAAAGCATATAGGCTCATGTGTTCGCAATCCAAAAAGATCATCAAGTGTAGGATGTTGAGTTCGACAATGATTTTGAGATGTGTCCAAGTGAGAGAAATGAGACCCCTAATGTGGTGATTGTGAACACATCTTCCAAATCGCCCTGTGTGGATGATGACGAGGGCGCAAGTGATGCCAAAGAGGATCCAAGGAATCAAGAGGCACCACCAACCCCAAGGTGTTCATCAACACCTTTAACACCATCTAAAGATGCAAGTGGCGAACAAAAGAGGCAGCCCACGGAGGAGCATAGGTGGGAGCAACGACCGCTTGGAGAATTGTGGAAGATCCACATCCTACCCCAACAAGATGTGGAATGTGTTAATGTTGCTTGTCTTGATGATCCATTGAATTTGTGTGACGTAATGCGTTCGAAGGATGCAAGCAAGTGGGAGGTGGCCATCAAAAGGAGTATGGCTCACTCATGGCTAATGGCACATGGGAGTTGGTGCCTCTTCCAAAGGATCACAAAAGTGTGGGATGCAAGTGTTAGAAATATTATTCGTTTCTAATTCCCAATGTTGATGAATGTGTGAAACATTCATCAAAAGGATGAATAGTATTCATATCCTTGCAGTAGTTAGGTTAGGGTTTAGAAGTGGAGACTACTTAAGGTTTGGTGGCGGCTAACGTTAGGCGACGGCTAGGGTTAAGGTTTGGTGGCGGCTAGGGTTAGGGTTTGGTGGCGGCTAGGTTAGGGTTAAGTGACAGCTACTTTAAGGTTAGGAGATAATATATAATGCAATGGTTTTGAATTGTTTTTCATTCTCTCCTTTCATGTTTTTTGAGTGCACATAGAACCTTCAACCTTTGTTAGTTATTGTAAGCCATAGTTTTGTGATTGTAGCATTTGAAGCATACAACCTTTGTAATCTTCTTGTTAATTAATATAATTGTTCCATTTCATGAACTTTGAAGCTTTCATTTCTTGCTTGTTTTCAAGTTGTTTCCAATAGGTTATGGGCCCACACCAAGCAAGAGAAAGGACATTGTGTTAGAACAAAAAGTAGTCAAAGGTTTTGAGCTTGTATTGCATAGAAAAAAGGAGAGAATCCTTTTGAGACAAGGTTTTTAGTTTGCAAAGTGAGTGGGAGTTCATTTCCAAGTGGTGGCATACAAGGAGCTTGCAAACATCAAAGAACATCATTTCCCAAGGACGAAACAACGAGGGCCTCACAACTTTTGGAAATTGTGCACACCGATGTGTGCGGGCCAATGAAGACCACATCGCTATTAGAAATACTATTTGTTTATAATTCCCAATGTTGATGAATGTGTGAAACATTCATCAAAAGGATGAATAGTATTCATATCCTTGTAGTAGTTAGGTTAGGGTTTAGAAGTGGGAACTACTTAGGGTTTGGCGGTAGCTAGGGTTAGGGTTTGGTGGCGGCTAAGGTTAGGCGGTGGCTAGGTTAGGGTCAAGTGGCGGCTACTTTAGGGTTAGGAGATAGTATATAATGGAGTGGTTTTGAGTTGTCTTTCATTCTCTCCTTTCATGGTTTTTGAGTGCACATAGAACCTTCAAGCTCTTTTAGTTGTTGCAAGCCATAGTTTTGTAATTGTAGCATTTGAAGCATATAACCTGTTAAAAATAATAGGATCAGAGGAGAGATTGCTCATTCAAAAACCCAAAGATCACACAAATATGTGAACAATGCTTGGAGAGAGAGCTCCAACTCTCCTCCAACCTTGCTCTTTATTCCCTTCCCAGTACCACCACATTGACAAACCATATGGGATAACTATTTCTCTCCCTCCTTATTCTAACATGTTGGTGGTACTAACATATCTTAATTCTACCTATGTCTTTGATTACTTGCAACACTTATCTACCACATAGTTTCTAATATCTATCACACTATTATCTATGTTTCATCTACATCATCATCTTCAACACAACCTTTGTAATCTTCTTGTTTGTTACTTAATACAATTGTTCCATTTCATGAACTTTGAAGCTTTCATTTCTTGCTTGTTTTCAAGTTGTTTCCAATAGGTTATGGGCCCACACCAAGCAAGAGAAAGGACATTGTGTTAGAACAAGAAGTAGTCAAAGGTTTTGAGCTTGTATTGCATAGAAAAAAGGAGAGAATCCTTTCACCAGCCCTTGACATGAATTGACTCACCATGCTCACCGGGAATGCAAGATCCGGCCATGTGCCCACCATGGCATACATCAATGATCCCACCCCTGCCTTATATGGAACGCCTTGCATCTCGTCTTGAATGCCTTGAAACTCTTCCTCGGTCAGTTTCAAGAGCTTGGAGTTCACATCAAGCGGAGTTCCAATGGGCTTGCACTCCTCCATGTTGAAGCGCTTGAGCACCTCCTCAATGTACTTTCTTTGGCTCATGGTTATGATGTGATTTGCACGGTCTCTCTCAAACTCCACACCGAGGCAATAGTGCAACTCTCCAAGATCACTCATCTCAAATTCAACTTCAAGCCTTGACTTGAACCATTTCAAAATGTTCACATTGCTTGCTAAGATGATCAGATCATCCACATAGATAATCATTATTAACAAGTACTCACCCGTTTGCTTGACATACAATGAATGGTCTGCTTGGCTCCTAGAAAAGCATTCATGGGTGAAGAACATGTCAATGCGTTGGTACCATGCTCTTGGTGATTGCTTCAGCCCGTACAAGGACTTCTTCAACTTACACACCAGGTCCTCCTTGCCATCTTGCACAAATCCTTGTGGCTGGTCCATGTAGATGTCCTCCTCTAATTCCCCATTCAAGAATGCGGTCTTCACATCCATTTGGTGGATCTCTAAGTCCATGGCAGATCCAATTGCAAGCATGCATCTAATGGTGGTGAACTTGGCCACAGGGGCAAATGTCTCATTGAAGTCCACACCCTCAACTTGAGAGTACCCCTTGGCCACCAACCTTGCTTTGTGCCTCACAATATGGCCTGATGCATCCCTTTTTGTGCGGAACACCCAGTTGCATCCCACACTCTTGCGATCCTTTGGAAGAGGGACCAACTCCCATGTGGCATTGGCCATGAGTGAGGCATATTCCTCTTGCATGGCCGCCTCCCACTTGCTTGCATCCTCTGAATGCATTGCATCGCACAAATTTAGTGCATCATCAAGACAAGCAACATTAGCATGTTCCACATCTTGTTGGGGTAGGATGTGGTTCTTCCACCATTCTCCAAGTGGTCGCCGCTCTCTCAAGGGGTACCTACGCTCCTCCAAGGTCTACCCCTCTTGTTCACCATTTGTGCTTGCATCTTTAGATGTTGATGAAGGTGTTGATGAACGCCCCAAGGTTGGGGGTGCCTCTTTTTTGCTTGGATACTCTTTGACATCACTTGACATCATCCACACATGGCAATTTGGAAGATGTGTCCACAATCATCACATTAGGGGTCTCATTTCTCCCACTTGCATGCATCTCCAAATCATTGGACCTTGCACCACCCAAGGATGTGGTCCTCATGGGGCCGCATACATCCGAATGAAGAATCTCGAGGGGCTTGGTGGCACGCATCCCTCCATCACTTGGAAATGGTTTACAATGTTGTTTTCCCCTCAATGCATCCTTCACAAACAAATGAAGATGTAGGGCAGGGCATGTTTCCAAGGTTCATGCCACTCACCATGTTTTGGAGCGCATGCACACCTTTGATATTCAAATGACCGAGGCGACGATGCCAAAGCTCCAATGCACCATCAATTGTTGAAGTTTGGGCCAAGTTGCCACATGCATCTCACACACCTTGGTGAAGGTCATTTGATACAAGTTCCCTTCCCGTAGTGCTACTGTAATCACCTCTCCATCAAATGCCCTCACAATGCACTCATTCATGTTGAATTGCACTTTGCACCCACTTGACAAGATTTTGCTCACGGAAAGCAAGTTGGCATGCAATTTTGGCACATGGAGCACGTCCTTGATTCTGATCCTCCTAGTTTGCCCTTTCACCATCACTTCCACGAGGATGGATCCCATTCCAATTGCCTCAACAATGCTATCATCACCCATATGCACGTTGCGTGTTGGAATTACCTCATACATGTCAAATGTCGCTTTATGAGCGGTCATGTGCTTGGTTGCTCCTGAGTCCATGATCCACTTGCATATGGCCTTGCAATGGTCTCCATCCTTTGTTGCAAAGGCATAGTCATTGTCATCCCTGGCTTGGTTAGCATTCTCCTTCTCCTTGTTGTTTTTGGCCTTGAAGCAAAATCGTGCAATGTGGCCTGGTTTGCCACAATAGTAGCATGTCTTGGTGTCTTTGCGTGTAGATGTGGTCCCTCCTCTTCCTTGCATTGACACCATTGTCACATCATCACCTTGGGGCTCCTTCTCCTTCCTCTTGGACACTTCATGCATTAATCGTGTGGTCACATACTCCATGGTCTTGCATGGGCAGGGTCTCCAAGGCGATGATCAGGTACTGGTAGGAGGGTGGCAAACTCTCAAGCAAAGTCATCACAACATCTTCATCCCTCACGGGCACCTCCAAGCAAAGTCATCACAACATCTTCATCCCTCACGGGCACCTCCAAGCAAAGTCATCACAACATCTTCATCCCTCACGGGCACCTCCAAGCAAAGTCATCACAACATCTTCATCCCTGACGGGCATCTCCAAGCAAGCAAGTTGATGAATAAGTGCCTTTACCTTGTTGATATGGTCTAGAAGGTCTTCTCCCTCTTGCATCTTGTAGGTGAAGAACTTACGACGAATGAAAAGGATGTTGGACAAGCTCCGTGTCTTGTGGATGTTGCAAAGTGTGTTCCATGCCTCCACCGGTCCCTTGCAGCTCTTGATGTGATGAAGTTGATTATCCACCAAGTTGATGGCAATGTTGGACATGGCCTTTTTTGCGCGCCGTTGGTACTCCTTGATGGTTTTGGAGTCTGAATTGGATGGTGGAGCCTCTTCAGACCCGTCCACAATCTCCCAAAGGTCCATGGAGGCCAACACCATCTCCATCTTGAACTTCCAGAGGTTGAAGTTCTCCCCATTGAACTTGTCAATGACTCTAGCACTCTCTCCCTCAAAGGATGCCATTTTGTACTCAAATTCGACCTCTCTACCCGCTTATGTGTTCAACAGATGCTAATTAGTGCTTAATGAACACTCTTACATGCAATTTGCCTCAATGCACTTTCATAAACGCACTCCAGCCCCTAAATGGCTCAATTGTGCACCAATGCACCTCCAATCACAAATTCAGCCCTGAATGGCTCCCACTTCCATCAATGCCTCCTTACACACTCAGAATGCACTCAACCAACTCAAATCAAATGCTCTCCTTACACACTCAGAATGCACTCAACCAACTCAAATCAAATGCTCTCCTTACACACTCAGAATGCACTCAACCAGCTCAAATCAAGTGCTCTATGAATCAAATGTGCACAAGTACACCTTAATGACTGAAATCAAAACTTACAATGCTGGAATGTGCACACATGCACATCCAATGCTTCGAAATACCTCCAAAGAGCACAATCCACCACTTGTACACCTCCAAACTCGAGATGGCCTCCAAAACCTCAAAGCTCTTCCAAAGCTCTTCAAAACTCCTCCAAGGCTCCAAAAGCACCTCCAAGAACCCTCGAGAATTGAAACTTGCACCTCCAACAAACACAAAACCTCAAGATCTCTCTTAATGCACACAAGCAATCAAACCTCTAATCATGCAACTCACATGTGTGGGCCCATAACCTGTTGAAAACAATAGGATCAGAGGAGAGATTGCTCATTCAAAAACCCAAAGATCACACAAATATGTGAACAATGCTTGGAGAGAGAGCTCCAACTCTCCTCCAACCTTGCTCTTTATTCCCTTCCCGGTACCACCACATTGACAAACCATATGGGATAACTATTTCTCTCCCTCCTTATTCTAACATGTTGGTGGTACTAACATATCTTAATTCTACCTATGTCTTTGATTACTTGCAACACTTATCTACCACATAGTTTCTAATATCTATCACACTATTATCTATGTTTCATCTACATCATCATCTTCAACACAACTGTTGTAATCTTCTTGTTTGTTAGTTAATACAACTGTTCCATTTCATGAATCTTGAAGCTTTCATTTCTTGCTTGTTTTCAAGTTGTTTCCAATAGGTTATGGGCCCACACCAAGCAAGAGAAAGGACATTGTGTTAGAACAAGAAGTAGTCAAAGGTTTTGAGCTTGTATTGCATAGAAAAAAGGAGAGAATCCTTTTGAGACAAGGTTCTTAGTTTGCAAAGTTATTGGGAGTTCATTTCCAAGTGGTGGCATACAAGGAGCTTGCAACTTTTCCAAGTGAGTGGGAGGTGTGGAAGAGACTTCTTCAAAGTGTTGTAAGTTCTTAAGTGTGGAAGAGTGTTCTTCAAGTCTTTAAATTTCAAGTTTTAAGTTCAAAAGTGTGGAAGAAAGTTCTTCGAGTTGTTGAAAGTTTCAACATTGAAGTTTGAAGTGTAAGAGAAGTTTTTCAAGTTTCTTGTAAAGGTTGTTTTTAAGTTTTTGAAAGTGTTTGCTTGTAGAACATAGAAAGGGAGAATCCTTTTGAGGGAAGGCTTTTAGTTTGCAAGGTTGCAAAGAGAGTAATAGTCTTTCCAAGTGAGTGGGAGGTGTGGAAGAGATTTCTTCAAGGTGTTGTAAGTTTTTCAAGTGTGAAAAACTTGTTTTTCGAAAGTATCAAGTTTCAAAGTGAAAGTGTTTGGAGGGGAGTTCTTTTAGTGGTTGAAAACATCAACTTTCAAGTTTGAGAGTGTTTGTTGTAGCATTTGTGTTCAAAATGTCTTCTTTTCAAATGGAGTCCTTGAAAGTCATGGAGAAGTTTCACCTTTGGAAGTTCAAAATGTGTATGATGCTTTCCAAACATGGGCTTTGGAAATTTGTTGATGGGAGCGCCACTTTGCCAAGTGAAGAACTTGCAAGGGCCGATTACAACGAAAAAGAAACCAAGGCTTTTGCATTGATTTGTGAACATCTCATGGATGCCCAACTTGCACACATTCAATATTGTGACGATGTGAGAAGTGCATGGGAGGCTCTTTGTGATGTGCATGAAGCTAAGACCATTGGCAACAAGTTGTTCCTTCGAAGGAGATTCTTCACCATCAAAATGCAAGAAGGAGATGACATGCTTGTGCACATCAACACGATGAAAGCCCTTACAGACCAACTACATTCTATCGAGATCAACATTACGGATGAAGATGTTTACATGGTACTTCTCATGAGCCTTCCTCCATCCTTTGATAACTTAGTCACAAGCTTGGAGTCCATGTCCACGAAAGATGTAGACCTTCAATTCATTGTAGCAAGGTTGCTTCACAAAGTGTCCAAAAGAAAAGAATGTGAGAGTTCCGAGACTACCGCATTAGTGAACAAAACTCACAAGTCAAACGAAAAGCTTTGCTTCTATTGTAAAAAACCCGGACATTTTGTGAGAAATGGTTTGAAGAAGAAAAATGATGAAAAAAAAAAAGCTAATCAAGCTTGTGAAGATCACGAGCAAATGTTTGTTGCGGCATTGAGTGCCAATCATCATACCACGTATGATTGGATTGTGGATTCCGGGGCAACACAACACAGGACATTTGAACAAGAATGGTTTACCACGTACGAGCACATTTCCCCAAGGAGGGTGTTCATGGGCGATGACACCGTTTTGGAGGCCATTGGCAAGGGGAGCATCAAAAGCCACAATGTAAGTGGGAGGCTGATTGACACACACAACCATCACCCAAGTTCTTCATGTTCCAAAAATGAAGAATAATCTCATTTCGGTGAGTAAACTCATTTCGGAGGGTTTCAAAGTGGAGTTTGACAAGGATGGTTGTAAGGTCAACGATGCTCGAGGAGTTGTTGTGACACAAGCACGAAGGGACAAGAACTTGTATCTTCTTAATGTAAAGGTGTGTAAGGACATGGCGCACATTGCAAATTCTTTGGAGGAAAGTGCGATGCTTTGGCATGAAAGACTTGGCCATCTAAACATGGCAAGCCTTAAGGAGTTAGATGCCATGGTGGATGGCATGAGTTTGAAGGAAGTGCCTTTGCATCACATTTGTGAAGGATGTGTCAAAGGCAAACATCAAAGAACATCATTTCCCAAGGACGGAGCAACGAGGGCTTCACAACTTTTGCAAATTGTGTGTTGTAAACAATAGGATCAGAGGAGAGAATGCTCATTCAAAAACCCAAAGATCACACAAGTATGTGAACAATGCTTGGAGAGAGAACTCCAACTCTCCTCCAACTTTGCTCTTTATTCCCTTCCCTGTACCACCACATTGACAAACCATATGGGATAACTATTTCTCTCCCTCCTTATTCTAACATGTTGGTGGTACTAACATATCTCAAATCAACCTATGTCTTTGATTACTTGCAACACTAATCTACAACATAGTTTCTAATATCTATCACACTATTATCTATGTTGCATCTACATCATCTTCTTCAACACTCCCACTTTGCAAGTAATCTAAGACTCCCAATCCCATGCTTCTTGTAAGGTTCTGATGCAGCTCCTTTGCCAATGCCTTTGTCAACACATCTGCCACCATATCTTGAGTTGGGCAATACTTGAGGCCTATTTCTTCACTCTCTAACTTCTCTCGAATGAAGTGGTGTTGTATGTCAATGTGCTTTGTGCGAGAGTGGTGGGTTGGGTTCTTTGCAAGTGCAATGCATCCCTGATTGTCACACATGATGGTTGTTGCTCCAACTTGCACAAGTCCCACATCTGCCATCAACTTCCTCAACCATATGGCCTCCTTGGTGCATTGACTAGTGGCCATGTATTCCGCCTCTGTGGTAGACAAGGCAATTGTAGGTTGCCTCTTGCAATTCCATGAGATGGCTCCAACTCCAACAAAGAACACATACCTTGTGGTGGAACGTCTCTCATTTGCATCTCCACCCCAATCCGCATCACAATATCCTCTCAAACTAACATCCTTGCCTCCAAGGCACAATTTCAAGTCCAAAGTTCCCTTCAAGTACCGCATGATGCATTTCACCGCCATCCAATGGGTATTGGGATTAGATTAGAGGAGAGATTGTTATTAGGATTAGAAGAGAGATTGTGTGATATCAGAGCAATCACAAGCACATAAAACATACACAAGTATGTGAACAAATGCTTGGAGTAAGAGAGCCGACTCTCCTCCAACCTTGCTCTTTATTCCCTTCCCTGTACCACCTCATTGACAATGCATATGGGATAAATATCTCCCTCCTTATTCTAGCATGTTGGTGGTACTAACATATCCCAAATCTACCTATGTCTTTGATTACTTGCAACACTTATTTACAAGATTGTTTCTAACATCTACAACACCATTATCTATGTTTTATCATAATCTTCAACATCTTCAACACTCCCACTTTGCAAGTAATCTAAGACTCCTAATCCCATGCTTCTTATAAGGTTTTGATGCCGCTCCTTTGCTAATGCCTTTGTCAACACATCCGCCACCATATTTTGAGTTGGGCAATACTTGAGCCCTATTTCTCCATTCTCCAACTTCTCTCGAATGAAGTGGTGTTGTATGTCAATGTGCTTTGTGCGAGAGTGGTGCGTTGGGTTCTTTGCAAGTGCAATGCATCCCTGATTGTCACACATGATGCTCGTTGCTCCAACTTGCACAAGTCCCACATCCGCCATTAACTTCCTCAACCATATGGCCTCCTTGGTGCATTGGCTAGTGGCCATGTATTCGGCCTCTGTGGTAGACAAGGCAATTGTAGGTTGCCTCTTGCAATTCCATGAGATGGCTCCAAGACCCACAAAGAACACGTACCCCGTGGTTGAACGTCGCTCATTTGCATCTCCACCCCAATCAGCATCACAATATCCCCTCAAACTAACATCCTTGCCTCCAAGGCACAATTTGAAATCCAAAGTGCCTTTCAAGTACCGCATGATGCGTTTCACCGCCATCCAATGGGAAGGACCAGCCCTTGACATGAATTGACTAACCATGCTCACCGGGAATGCAAGATCAGGCCTTGTGCCCACCATGGCATACATCAATGATCCCACCGCGGCCTTATATGGAATGCCATGCATCTCCTCTTGAATGCCTTGAAACTCTTCCTCTGTGAGTTTCAACAGCTTGGAATTCACATCAAGTGGAGTTCCAATGGGCTTGCACTCCTCCATGTTGAAGCGCTTGAGCACCTCTTCAATGTACTTGCTTTGACTCATGGTTATGGTGCGGTTCGCACGGTCTCTCTCAAACTCCACACCAAGGCAATAGTGCAACTCTCCAAGATCACTCATCTCAAATTCATCTTCAAGCCTTGACTTCAACCATTTCAAAATGCTCACATTGCTTGCTAAGATGATAAGATCATCCACATAGATAATGACTATCAACAAGTACTCACCCGTTTGCTTGACATATAATGAATGGTCCGCTTGGCTCCTACGAAAACATTCATGGGTGAAGAACATGTCAATGCGTTGGTACCATGCTCTTGGTGATTGCTTGAGCCCGTACAAAGACTTCTTCAACTTACACACGAGGTGCTCCTTGCCATCTTGCACGAATCCTTGCGGTTGATCCATGTAGATGTCCTCCTCCAATTCCCCATTCAAGAATGCGGTCTTCACATCCATTTGGTGGATTTCTAGATCCATGGCAGATCCAATTGCAAGCATGCATCTAATGGTGGTGAACTTGGCCACGGGGGCAAATGTTTCATTGAAGTCCACACCTTCAACTTGAGAGTACCCCTTGGCCACCAACCTTGCCTTGTGCCTCACGATATGGCCTGATGCATCCCTTTTTGTGCGAAACACCCACTTGCATCCCACACTCTTACGATCCTTTGGAAGAGGGACCAATTCCCACATGCCATTGGCCATGAGTGAGCCATATTCCTCTTGCATGGCTGCCTCCCACTTGCTTGCATCCTCCGAATGCATTGCATCACACAAGTTCAATGGATCATCAAGACAAGCAACATTAGCACGTTCCACATCTTGTTGGGGTAAGATGTGGTTCTTCCACCATTCTCCAAGCGGTCGCCGCTCCCTCAAGGGGTACCTACGCTCTTCCCCGGGCCGCCCCTCATGTTCACTCCTTGTGCTTGCATCTTTAGATGGTTTTGAAGGTGTTGATGAACAACCTGGGTTTGGTGTTGCCTCTTCATTGCTTGGATCCTTTTCGGCATCATCATCCACATAGGGTGTTTTGGAAGATGTGTCCACAATCATCACATTAGGGGTCTCATTTCTCCCACTTGGACGCATCTCCAAATCAGTGCCCACACTAGTGCTATCTTCCATGAGATCAACATCCCTACACTTGATCATCTTCTTGGATTGCAAACACATGAGCCTATATGCCTTGTTGAAGGTCACTTCATACAAGTTGCCATTGCGTAAGGCTATTGCAATCACCTCTCCATCAAATGCCCTCACAATGCACTCATTCATGTTGAATTGCACTTTGCACCCACTTGACAAGATTTTGCTCACCGAAAGCAAGTTGGCATGCAATTTTGGCACATGGAGCACATCCTTGATTCTGACCCTTTTGGTTTGCCCTTTCACCATCACTTCCACAAGGATGGATCCCATTCCAATTGCTTCAACAATGCTATCATCACTCATGATCACATTGCGTTTTGGAATTACCTCATACATGTCAAATGCGGCTCTATGAGAAGTCATATGGTTGGTGGCTCCCGAGTCCATGATCCACTTGCATATGGCTTTGCAATGGTCTCCATCTTTTGTTGCAAAGGCATAGTCATCATCGTCCTTGGCTTTGTTGGCATTCTCCTTCTCCTTGTTGTTGTTCTTGGCCTTGAAGCAAAATCGTGCAATGTGGCCTGGTTTACCACAATAGTAGCATGTCCTGGTCTCTTTGCGTGTAGATGTGATGCCTCCTTTTCCTTGCATTGACACCATTGCCGCATCATCACCTTGCGACTCCTTCTCCCTCCTCTTGGACACTTCATGCATCAATCGTGCGGTCACAAACTCCATCGTGAGGTCTTTCATGGGCAGAGTCTCCAAGGCGGTGATTAGGTACTCGTAGGAGGGTGGCAAGCTCTCAAGCAAGGTCATGACAACATCCTCATCCCTCACGGGCACCTCCAAGCAAGCAAGTTGATCAGCAAGGGCCTTTACCTTGTTGATGTGGTCTAGAAGGTCCTCTCCCTCTTGCATCTTACATGTGAAGAACTTGCGGCGAATGAAGAGGATGTTGGACAAGCTCCTTGTCTCGTGGATGTTACAAAGTGTCCTCCATGCCTCCCCTGGTCCCTTACACCTCTTGATGTGGTGAAGTTGACTATCCACCAAGTTGATGCCAATGATAGACATGGCCTTCTTCACACGCCTTTGGTACCCCTTGATGATTTTGGGGTCCGCATCGGATGGTGGAGCATCCTCAGATCCGTCAACAATCTCCCAAAGGTCCATGGAGGCCAACACCATCTCCATTTTGAACTTCCAGAGGCTAAAGTTCTCCCCATTGAACTTGTCAATGACTCTAGCGCTCTCTCCCTCAAATGATGCCATTTTGCATTCAAATCTGACCTCTCTACCCACTTATGTGCTCAACGAGATGCTAATTAGTGCTTAATGAACACTCTTATATGTAATTTGCTTCAATGCACTCTCATAAACACACTCCAGCCCCTAGATGGCTCAATTGTGCACCAATTCACCTCCAATGACAAAACTCAGCCCTTAATGGCTCCCACTTGCATCAATGCCTCCTTACACACTTCGAATGCACTCCACCAACTCTTGCATCAATGCTTCCTTACACACTCAGAATGCACTCAACAAACTCTTGCATCAATGCTTCCTTACACACTCAGAATGCACTCTAGCAACTTTTGCATTAATGCCTCCTTTCACACTCAAAATGCACTCTAGCAACTCTTGCATCAATGCCTCCTTACACACTCAGAATGCACTTAACCAACTCAAATCAAGTGCTCTATGAATCGAATGTGCACAAATACACCTTAGTAACTCAATCAAGACTTACAAGAGTGGATTGCACATCCAATGCTTCGAAATACCTCCAAAGAGCACCAACCTAGGACTTGTGCACCTCCAAGCTCCAAATGGGCTCTAAATCCTCAAAGCTCCTCCAAAGCTCTTTAAAACTCCTCCAAGGCTCCAAAAGCGCTTCCAACAGTGCAAACTTGCACTTCCAAAGAGCACCAATCTAGGACTTGTGCATCTCCAAATTCCAAATGGCCTCCAAAACCTCAAGACTCCTCCAAAGCTCTTCAAAACTCCTCCAAGGCTCCAAAAGCGCTTCAACCAGTGCAAACTTGCACCTCCAACACACACAAACCCTCAAGATCTCTCTCTCAATGCACACAAGCAATCAAACCTCTAATGATGCAATTTGCATGTGTGGGCCCATAACCTATTGGGATTAGATTAGAGGAGAGATTGTTATTAGGATTAGAAGAGAGATTGTGTGATATCAGAGCAATCACAAGCACATAAAACATACACAAGTATGTGAACAAATGCTTGGAGTAAGAGAGCCAACTCTCCTCCAACCTTGCTCTTTATTCCCTTCCCTGTACCACCTCATTGACAAAGCATATGGGATAAATATCTTCCTCCTTATTCTAACATGTTGGTGGTACTAACATATCCCAAATCTACCTATGTCTTAGATTATTTGCAACACTTATCTACAAGATTATTTCTAACATCTACAACACCATTATCTATGTTTTATCATAATCTTCAACAAAAACCTTTCACTATTTCTTGTTATAACACAATGTTCTTTCTCTTGCTTGGTGTGGGCCCATAACCTATTGGAAAGAACTTGAAAACAAGTAAGAAATGAAACACTCAAGGTTCATAAAATGGAACAATTGTATTAACTAACAAGAAGATTACAAAGGTTGTATGCTTTCAAATGATGCAATCACAAAACTATGGCTTACAACAACTAACAAAGCTTGAAGGTTCTATATGCACTCAAAAACATGAAAAGGGAGAATGAAAGACAACTCAAAACCACACCATTATATACTATCTCCTAACCCTAAAATAGCCACCACTTAGCCCTAACCTAGCCGCCACCAAACCCCTAACCCTAGTTGTCACCTAACCCTAGTCGCCGCGAAGCCCGAAGTAGTTTCCACTTCTAAACCCTAACCTAATTACTACAAGGATGAGAATACTATTCATCCTTTTGATGAATGTGAAATTAGAATTAGAAACGAATATTATTTCTAACATTATTGTTGTGTACTATAGTGCAAGAATAGTTGATCAAGATAGTGGATGTTCACAAATGCTCACTAAACTACATTAAATTATTATCGAGGGGAAGTAGGGGAAAGAGGTTCAGGTTTTTTATTACGGTTTGGAACACACTTTTAAGGTTGTAAACACATGTTAGGCAATCTGATTATAAGGAATGATAGCCCTTGGTGGTGGAATACACTTTTAGGATTTGCAGTGTTTAATTAGCGCTATGATGATGTTTTAGTGATTAGCTTCATCAACTAGGTATGTATGTACCCATTAACACTTTCAGCAGCAAGAGTGTTGGTGGGTGGTGACATAAGTTTTGGAGCTTATAGCAATGATCCAACTTTTGTCTCAAGATCAGTTTCATCATAACAATTGAAGAGCAATGATCATTTCTTTTTAATCAAAGTAATGAATCAGTTTCCAACAATGAAACCAGCTGAATTTTCTAGGGTTTTACTTCATCACCTTGTGTAATCATCTCCTCATGAATTCTTCTTGTGTTTGAATTTGCCAAGTAATACTCATGGGACCCAAGAAGTTTGGGAGTTTGTTGGTGTTCATGCTTACTTGATTATAGAAATTATGATTAAGCTTTGACGGAAAAAAGTTTGTTGGTTGTTTGGTTCTTGATAGTGTGGTTAAAGATATGATTATGTCAGTGGTAGAGTCAGGTTTGATCTAGAGTTGAGTCTTCAAGGACCTGCTTGTGATTCGATGTATGTAGTAGACTTTTCAATTACATGGCCTCCATTCTTGAATTGGATTCTTTAATTTAAGCTGGCGTTCATGTTGAGCCATGTCACCATATAATGGTTCTTGTTTAGTGACATAATCCAGCTTTTGTACAACTGTTGCATTTTATTTTGAAAATTGTTTGCCATGTGGTATGTACATACATTGCCACTTTTGATGGCATTATTATTACAAACATCTTGCTAGTTGAGTAATAAAGGTGACATCCCTTCCATAAACTTTGATGATAAATAGGACGCAAATCTTGATCTCACCTCATGATGAGCTTCACATGTATGCTTCTCTAAGTTCGCTTTTACATTATCTAAACTTCAGGTGTGTGCTTGTCCTTTAGTTCGTGCATCATCTAAACTTTGTTGAAGACTGATGTAAATGTTAGAAACATAGATAATGGTGTGGTAGATAAGTGTTGCAAGCAATCAAAGACATAGGTAGATTTGATATATGTTAGTACCACGAACATGTTAGAGTAAGGAGGGAAAGAAATAGTTATCCCATATGGTTTGTGTTAGAAATATTATTCGTTTCTAATTCCCAATGTTGATGAATGTGTTAAACATTCATCAAAAGGATGAATAGTATTCTCATCCTTGTAGTAGTTAGGTTAGGGTTTAAAAGTGGAGACTACTTACGGTTTGGTGGCGGCTAGGGTTAGGGTTTGGTTGCAACTTGGGTTAGGGGGCGGCTAGGGTTAGGGTTTGGTGGCGGCTAGGGTTAAGGTTTGGTGGCAGCTAGGGTTAGGCGGCGGCTAGATTAGGGTTAAGTGGTGGCTACTTTAGGGTTAGAAGTTAGTATATAATGGAGTGGTTTTGAGTAGTCTTTCATTCTCCTTTCATGGTTTTTGAGTGCACATAGAACCTTCAACCTTTGTAATCTTCTTGTTAGTTAATACAATTGTTCCATTTCATGAATCTTGAAGCTTTCATTTCTTGCTTGTTTTCAAGTTGTTTTCAATAGTTTGTCAATGTCATGGTGTTAGAAATACTATTCGTTTCTAATTCCCAATGTTGATGAATGTGTTAAAAATTCATCAAAAGGATGAATAGTGTTGAAGATTATGATAAAACATAGATAATGGTGTTGTAGATGTTAGAAATAATCTTGTAGATAAGTGTTGCAAATAATCTAAGACATAGGTAGATTTGGGATATGTTAGTACCACCAACATGTTAGAATAAGAAGGAAGATATTTATCCCATATGCTTTGTCAATGAGGTGGTACAGGGAAGGGAATAAAGAGCAAGGTTGGAGGAGAGTTGGCTCTCTTACTCCAAGCATTTGTTCACATACTTGTGTATGTTTTATGTGCTTGTGATTGCTCTGATATCACACAATCTCTCTTCTAATCCTAATAAAAATCTCTCCTCTAATCTAATCCCAATAGGTTATGGGCCCACACATGCAAATTGCATCATTAGAGGTTTGATTGCTTGTGTGCATTGAGAGAGAGATCTTGAGGGTTTGTGTGTGTTGGAGGTGCAAGTTTGCACTGGTTGAAGCGCTTTTGGAGCCTTGGAGGAGTTTTAAAGAGCTTTGGAGGAGCTTTGAGGATTTAGAGCCCATTTGGAGCTTGGAGGTGCACAAGTCCTGGGTTGGTGCTCTTTGGAGGTATTTCGAAGCATTGGATGTGCAATCCACTATTGTAAGTCTTGATTGAGTTACTAAGGTGTATTTGTGCACATTCGATTCATAGAGCACTTGATTTGAGTTGGTTAAGTGCATTCTGAGTGTGTAAGGAGGCATGGATGCAAGAGTTGCTAGAGTGCATTTTGAGTGTGGAAGGAGGCATTGATGCAAGAGTTGCTTGAATGCATTTTGAATGTGTAAGGAAGCATTGATGCAAGAGTTGGTTAAGTGCATTCTGAGTGTGTAAGGAGGCATTGATGCAAGAGTTGCTAGAGTGCATTTTGAGTGTGGAAGAACGCATTGATGCAAGAGTTGCTTGAATGCATTTTGAGTCTATAAGGACGCATTGATGCAAGAGTTGGTTGAGTACATTCTGAACGTGTAAGGAGGCATTAATGCAAGAGTTGCTAGAGTGCATTCTGAGTGTGTAAGGAAGCATTGATGCAAGAGTTTGTTGAGTGCATTCTGAGTGTGTAAGGAAGCATTGATGCAAGAGTTGGTTGAGTGCATTCGAAGTGTGTAAGGAGGCATTGATGCAAGTGGGAGCCATTAAGGGCTGAGTTTTGTCATTGGAGGTGAATTGGTGCACAATTGAGCCATCTAGGGGCTGGAGTGTGTTTATGAGAGTGCATTGAAGCAAATTACATATAAGAGTGTTCATTAAGCACTAATTAGCATCTCGTTGAGCACATAAGTGGGTAGAGAGGTCAGATTTGAATGCAAAATGGCATCATTTGAGGGAGAGAGCGCTAGAGTCATTGACAAGTTCAATGGGGAGAACTTTAGCCTCTGGAAGTTCAAAATGGAGATGGTGTTGGCCTCCATGGACCTTTGGGAGATTGTTGACGGATCTGAGGATGCTCCACCATCCGATGCGGACCCCAAAATCATCAAGGGGTACCAAAGGCGTGTGAAGAAGGCCATGTCTATCATTGGCATCAACTTGGTGGATAGTCAACTTCACCACATCAAGAGGTGTAAGGGACCAGGGGAGGCATGGAGGACACTTTGTAACATCCACGAGACAAGGAGCTTGTCCAACATCCTCTTCATTCGCCGCAAGTTCTTCACATGTAAGATGCAAGAGGGAGAGGACCTTCTAGACCACATCAACAAGGTAAAGGCCCTTGCTGATCAACTTGCTTGCTTGGAGGTGCCCGTGAGGGATGAGGATGTTGTCATGACCTTGCTTGAGAGCTTGCCACCCTCCTACGAGTACCTAATCACCGCCTTGGAGACTCTGCCCATGAAAGACCTCACGATGGAGTTTGTGACCGCACGATTGATGCATGAAGTGTCCAAGAGGAGGGAGAAGGAGTCGCAAGGTGATGATGCGGCAATGGTGTCAATGCAAGGAAAAGGAGGCATCACATCTACACGCAAAGAGACCAGGACATGCTACTATTGTGGTAAACCAGGCCACATTGCACGATTTTGCTTCAAGGCCAAGAACAACAACAAGGAGAAGGAGAATGCCAACAAAGCCAAGGACGATGATGACTATGCCTTTGCAACAAAAGATGGAGACCATTGCAAAGCCATATGCAAGTGGATCATGGACTCGGGAGCCACCAACCATATGACTTCTCATAGAGCCGCATTTGACATGTATGAGGTAATTCCAAAACGCAATGTGATCATGAGTGATGATAGCATTGTTGAAGCAATTGGAATGGGATCCATCCTTGTGGAAGTGATGGTGAAAGGGCAAACCAAAAGGGTCAGAATCAAGGATGTGCTCCATGTGCCAAAATTGCATGCCAACTTGCTTTCGGTGAGCAAAATCTTGTCAAGTGGGTGCAAAGTGCAATTCAACATGAATGAGTGCATTGTGAGGGCATTTGATGGAGAGGTGATTGCAATAGCCTTACGCAATGGCAACTTGTATGAAGTGACCTTCAACAAGGCATATAGGCTCATGTGTTTGCAATCCAAGAAGATGATCAAGTGTAGGGATGTTGATCTCATGGAAGATAGCACTAGTGTGGGCACTGATTTGGAGATGCGTCCAAGTGGGAGAAATGAGACCCCTAATGTGATGATTGTGGACACATCTTCCAAAACACCCTATGTGGATGATGATGCCGAAAAGGATCCAAGCAATGAAGAGGCAACACCAAACCCAGGTTGTTCATCAACACCTTCAAAACCATCTAAAGATGCAAGCACAAGGAGTGAACATGAGGGGCGGCCCGGGGAAGAGCGTAGGTACCCCTTGAGGGAGCGGCGACCGCTTGGAGATTGGTGGAAGAACCACATCTTATCCAAACAAGATGTGGAACGTGCTAATGTTGCTTGTCTTGATGATCCATTGAATTTGTGTGATGCAATGCATTCGGAGGATGCAAGCAAGTGGGAGGCACCCATGCAAGATGGCAAGGAGCACCTCGTGTGTAAGTTGAAGAAGTCCTATTACGGGCTCAAGCAATGTACAAGAAGCATGGGATTGCGAGTCTTAGATTACTTGCAAAGTGGGAGTGTTGAAGATTATGATAAAACATAGATAATGGTGTTGTAGATGTTAGAAATAATCTTGTAGATAAGTGTTGCAAATAATCTAAGACATAGGTAGATTTGGGATATGTTAGTACCACCAACATGTTAGAATAAGAAGGAAGATATTTATCCCATATGCTTTGTCAATGAGGTGGTACAGGGAAGGGAATAAAGAGCAAGGTTGGAGGAGAGTTGGCTCTCTTACTCCAAGCATTTGTTCACATACTTGTGTATGTTTTATGTGCTTGTGATTGCTCTGATATCACACAATCTCTCTTCTAATCCTAATAAAAATCTCTCCTCTAATCTAATCCCAATAACCTTCAACAAGGCATATAGGCTCATGTGTTTGCAATCCAAGAAGATGATCAAGTGTAGGGATGTTGATCTCATGGAAGATAGCACTAGTGTGGGCACTGATTTGGAGATGCGTCCAAGTGGGAGAAATGAGACCCCTAATGTGATGATTGTGGACACATCTTCCAAAACACCCTATGTGGATGATGATGCCGAAAAGGATCCAAGCAATGAAGAGGCAACACCAAACCCAGGTTGTTCATCAACACCTTCAAAACCATCTAAAGATGTAAGCACAAGTAGTGAACATGAGGGGCGGCCCGGGGAAGAGCGTAGGTACCCCTTGAGGGAGCGGCGACCGCTTGGAGATTGGTGGAAGAACCACATCTTATCCAAACAAGATGTGGAACGTGCTAATGTTGCTTGTCTTGATGATCCATTGAATTTGTGTGATGCAATGCATTCGGAGGATGCAAGCAAGTGGGAGGCACCCATGCAAGATGGCAAGGAGCACCTCGTGTGTAAGTTGAAGAAGTCCTATTACGGGCTCAAGCAATGTACAAGAAGCATGGGATTGCGAGTCTTAGATTACTTGCAAAGTGGGAGTGTTGAAGATTATGATAAAACATAGATAATGGTGTTGTAGATGTTAGAAATAATCTTGTAGATAAGTGTTGCAAATAATCTAAGACATAGGTAGATTTGGGATATGTTAGTACCACCAACATGTTAGAATAAGGAGGAAGATATTTATCCCATATGCTTTGTCAATGAGGTGGTACAGGGAAGGGAATAAAGAGCAAGGTTGGAGGAGAGTTGGCTCTCTTACTCCAAGCATTTGTTCACATACTTGTGTATGTTTTATGTGCTTGTGATTGCTCTGATATCACACAATCTCTCTTCTAATCCTAATAACAATCTCTCCTCTAATCTAATCCCAATAAATAGTATTCACATCCTTGTAGTAGTTAGGTTAGGGTTTAGAAGTGGAGACTACTTAGGGTTTGGCGGCGGCTAGGGTTATGGTTTGGTGGTGGCTAGGAGTAAGGTTTGGTGGTGGCTAGGGTTAGGCGTCGGCTAGGTTAGGGTTAAGTGGCGGCTACTTTAGGGTTAGAAGTTAGTATATAATGGAGTGGTTTTCAGCAATCCTTCATTCTCTCCTTTCATGGTTTTTGAGTGCACATAGAACCTTCAACCTTTGTTAGTTGTTGTAAGCCATAGTTTTGTGATTGCATACAACCTTTGTAATCTTCTTGTTAATTAATATAATTGTTCCATTTCATGAATCTTGAAGCTTTCATTTCTTGCTTGTTTTCAAGTTGTTTTCAATAGGTTATGGGCCCACACCAAGCAAGAGAAAGGACATTGTGTTAGAACAAGAAGTAGTGAAAGGTTTTGAGCTTGTATTGCATAGAAAAAAGGAGAGAATCCTTTTGAGACAAGGTTTTTAGTTTGCAAAGTGAGTGGGAGTTCATTTCCATGTGGTGACATACAAGGAGCTTGCAACTTTTCCAAGTGAGTGGGAGGTGTGGAAGAAACTTCTTCAAAGTGTTGTAAGTTCAAAAGTGTGAAAGAGAGTTCTTCAAGTTTTTGAGGTTTTTCAACGTTGAAGTTTGAGAAAGTGTGTGGAAGAGAGTTCTGTGAGTTGTTGAGTGTTTCACCATTGAAGTTTGAGGTGTAAGAGAAGTTTTTCAAGTTTCTTGTAAAGGTTGTTTTTAAGTTTTTGAAAGTGTTTGCTTATACAACATAGAAAGGGAGAATCCTTTTGAGGGAAGGCTTTTAGTTTGCAAGGTTGCAAAGAGAGTAATAGTCTTTCCAAGTGAGTGGGAGGTGTGGAAAAGATTTCTTCAAGGTGTTGTAAGTTTTTCAAGTGTGAAAAACTTGGTTTTTGAAAGTATCAAGATTCAAAGTGAAAGTGTTTGGAAGAGAGTTCTTTTACTTGTTGAAAACTTCAACTTTCAAGTTTGAGAGTGTTTGTTGTAGCATTTGTGTTCAAAATGTCTTCTTTTCAAATGGAGTCCTTGAAAGTCATGGAGAAGTTTGATGGTGGCAACTTTCACCTTTGGAAGTTCAAGATGCGCATGATGCTTTCTAAACATGGGCTTTGGAAGTTTGTTGATGGGAGTGCAACAATTCCCCATGATGAAGATCAAATCACGAATTATAACAAAAAAGCAACCAAGGCATTTGCATTACTTTGTGAACATCTCATGGATGCACAACTTGCACACATTCAATATTGCGAAAATGTCAAAAGCGCTTGGGAAACACTTTGCGGTGTCCACGAAGCCAAGACCATCGGAAACAAATTATTTATTCGAAGGAGGTTCTTCACCATCAAAATGCAAGAAGGGGAGGACTTGCTTGCGCACATCAACATGGTGAAGGCGCTTGCAGATCAATTGTTGAAGATGTTGAAGATTATGATAAAACATAGATAATGGTGTTGTAGATGTTAGAAACAATCTTGTAAATAAGTGTTGCAAGTAATCAAAGACATAGGTAGATTTGGGATATGTTAGTACCACCAACATGCTAGAATAAGGAGGGAGATATTTATCCCATATGCATTGTCAATGAGGTGGTACAGGGAAGGGAATAAAGAGCAAGGTTGGAGGAGAGTCGGCTCTCTTACTCCAAGCATTTGTTCACATACTTGTGTATGTTTTATGTGCTTGTGATTGCTCTGATATCACACAATCTCTCTTCTAATCCTAATAACAATCTCTCCTCTAATCTAATCCCAATAGGTTATGGGCCCACTCATGCAAATTGCATCATTAGAGGTTTGATTGCTTGTGTGCATTGAGAGAGAGATCTTGAGGGTTTGTGTGTGTTGGAGGAGCAAGTTTCCACTGTTGGAGGCGCTTTTGGAGCCTTAGAGGAGTTTTGAAGAGCTTTGGAGGAGCTTTGAAGATTTGGAGGCCATTTGGAGTTTGGAGGCGCACAACTCTTAGATTGGTGCTCTTTGGAGGTATTTCGAAGCATTGGATGTGCAATCCAGCATTGTAAGTCTTGATTGAGTTACTAAGGTGTATTTGTGCACATTCCATTCATAGAGCACTTGATTTGAGTTGGTCAAGTGCGTTCTGAGTGTGTAAGGAGACATTGATGCAAGAGTTGGTTGAGTGCATTCCGAGTGTGTAAGGAGGCATTGATGCAAGTGGGAGCCATTCAGGGCTGAGATTTGTCATTGGAGGTGCATTGGTGCACAAATTAACCATCTAGGGGCTGGAGCGTGTTTATGAGAGTGCATTGAAGCAAATTACATATAAGAGTGTTCATTAAGCACTAATTAGCATCTGGTTGAGCGCATAAGTGAGTAGAGAGGTCAGATTTGAGTGTAAAATGGCATCCTTTGAGGGGGAGAGCGCTAGAGTCATTGACAAGTTCAATGGGGAGAACTTTAGCCTTTGGAAGTTCAAGATGGAGATGGTGTTGGCCTCCATGGACCTTTGGGAGATTGTCGACGGGTCTGAGGATGCTCCACCATCCGATGCGGACCCCAAAATCATCAAGGAGTACCAACGGCGCGTGAAGAAGGCCATGTCTATCATTGGCATCAACTTGGTGGATAGTCAACTTCACCACATCAAGAGGTGCAAGGGACCAGCGGAGGCATGGAAGACACTTTGCAACATCCACGAAACAAGGAGCTTGTCCAACATCCTTTTTGTTCGTCGCAAGTTCTTCACGTGTAAGATGCAAGAGGGAGAGGACCTTCTAGACCACATCAACAAGGTAAAGGCCCTTGCTGATCAACTTGCTTGCTTGGAGGTGCCCGTGAGGGATGAGGATGTTGTGATGACCTTGCTTGAAAGCTTGCCACCCTCCTACGAGTACCTAATCACCGCCTTGGAGACCCTGCCCATGAAAGACCTCACCATGGAATATGTGACCGCACGATTGATGCATGAAGTGTCCAAGAGGAGGGAGAAGGAGCCGCAAGGTGATGATGCGGCCATGGTGTCAATGCAAGGAAAAGGAAGCATCACATCTACCCGCAAAGAGACCAAGACATGCTACTATTGTGGCAAACCAGGTCACATTGCACGATTTTGCTTCAAGGCCAAGAACAACCACAAGGAGAAGGAGAATGCCAACAAAGCCAAGGACGATGATGACTATGCCTTTGCAACAAAAGATGGAGACCATTGCAAGGCCATATGCAAGTGGATCATGGACTCGGGAGCCACCAAGCATATGACCCCTCATAGAGCCGCATTTGACACGTATGAGGTAATTCCAAAACGCAATGTGCATATGGGTGATGATAGCATTGTTGAAGCAATTGGAATGGGATCCATCCTTGTGGAAGTGATGGTGAAAGGCCAAACCAAGAGGGTCAAAATCAAAGATGTGCTCCATGTGCCAAAATTGCATGCCAACTTGCTTTCGGTAAGCAAAATCTTGTCAAGTGGGTGCAAAGTGCAATTCAACATGAATGAGTGCATTGTGAGGGCATTTGATGGAGAGGTGATTGCAATAGCACTACGGGATGGCAACTTGTATCAAGTGACCTTCACCAAGGTGTGTGAGATGCATGTGGCCAACGTGGCCCAAGCTTCAACAACTGATGGTGCATTGGAGCTTTGGCATCGTCGGCTCGGTCATTTGAACATCAAAGGTGTGCATGCGCTCCAAAACATGGTGAGTGGTCTGAACCTTGGAAACATGCCTTGCCCTACATCTTCATTTGTTTGTGAAGGGTGCATTGAGGGAAAACAACATCGCAAACCATTTCCAAGTGATGGAGGGATGCGTGCCACCAAGCCCCTAGAGATTGTGCATTCGGATGTATGCGGCCCCATGAGGACCACATCCCTTGGTGGTGCAAGGTACTTTGTGACCTACATTGACGACTTTTCAAGGAAGGTGTGGGTGTACTTATTGAAGTCCAAAGGGGAGTGCTTGGACAAGTTCAAGGAATTCAAGACACTTGTGGAGAATCAATCAGAGTGCAAAATCAAGATCTTTCGGTCCGATAATGGAGGGGAGTACATTTCCAAGGGATTCCAAGGGTTCTTGAAGGCACACGGCATTGAGAAGCAAACTTCCACACCATATAGACCTCAACAAAATGGAGTGGCAGAGCGTGCAAACCGCACCCTTGTGGAGATGGCGAGGAGCATGCTTCATGCTCAAAACCTCAAGAAGTCACTTTGGGCGGAAGCGGTTGTGAATGCGGCCTACACAAGGAATCGATGTCCATCAAGAGCCTTGCCATCCATCACACCAGAGGAAGCGTGGAGTGGGAGAAAGCCTTGTATATCACACATGCGTGTGTTTGGATGCGTTGCGTATGCCATGGTGCCGGATGAGAAGAGGGGTAAGCTTGATGCAAAGGGCACAAAATGCTTGTTTCTTGGGTATTGTGAAGGCACCAAGGCATATAGGCTCATGTGTTTGCAATCCAAGAAGATCATCAAATGTAGGGATGTTGAGTTCATGGAGGATAGCACTAGTGTGGGCAGCGATTTGGAGATGCGTCCAAGTGGGAGAAATGAGACCCCTAATGTGGTGATTGTGGACACATCATCCAAATCGCCCTATGTGGATGATGATGCCAATGAGGATCCAAGCAATGAGGAGGAAACACCAACCCCAGGGTGTTCATCAACACCTTCAAAACCATCTAAAGATGCAAGCACGAGTAGTGAACATGAGGGGCAGCCCGGGGAAGAGCGTAGGTACCCCTTGAGGGAGCGGCGACCGCTTGGAGAATGGTGGAAGAACCACATCTTACCCCAACAAGATGTGGAACGTGCTAATGTTGCTTGTCTTGATGATCCATTGAACTTGTGTGATGCAATGCATTCGGAGGATGCAAGCAAGTGGGAGGCAGCCATGCAAGAGGAATATGGCTCACTCATGGCCAATGGCACGTGGGAATTGGTCCCTCTTCCAAAGGATCGTAAGAGTGTGGGATGCAAGTGGGTGTTTCGCACAAAAAGGGATGCATCAGGCCATATCGTGAGGCACAAGGCAAGGTTGGTGGCCAAGGGGTACTCTCAAGTTGAAGGTGTGGACTTCAATGAAACATTTGCCCCCGTGGCCAAGTTCACCACCATTAGATGCATGCTTGCAATTGGATCTGCCATGGATCTAGAAATCCACCAAATGGATGTGAAGACCGCATTCTTGAATGGGGAATTGGAGGAGGACATCTACATGGATCAACCGCAAGGATTCGTGCAAGATGGCAAGGAGCACCTCGTGTGTAAGTTGAAGAAGTCTTTGTACGGGCTCAAGCAATCACCAAGAGCATGGTACCAACGCATTGACATGTTCTTCACCCATGAATGTTTTCGTAGGAGCCAAGCGGACCATTCATTATATGTCAAGCAAACGGGTGAGTACTTGTTGATAGTCATTATCTATGTGGATGATCTTATCATCTTAGCAAGCAATGTGAGCATTTTGAAATGGTTGAAGTCAAGGCTTGAAGATGAATTTGAGATGAGTGATCTTGGAGAGTTGCACTATTGCCTTGGTGTGGAGTTTGAGAGAGACCGTGCGAACCGCACCATAACCATGAGTCAAAGCAAGTACATTGAAGAGGTGCTCAAGCGCTTCAACATGGAGGAGTGCAAGCCCATTGGAACTCCACTTGATGTGAATTCCAAGCTGTTGAAACTCACAGAGGAAGAGTTTCAAGGCATTCAAGAGGAGATGCATGGCATTCCATATAAGGCCGCGGTGGGATCATTGATGTATGCCATGGTGGGCACAAGGCCTGATCTTGCATTCCCGGTGAGCATGGTTAGTCAATTCATGTCAAGGGCTGGTCCTTCCCATTGGATGGCGGTGAAACGCATCATGCGGTACTTGAAAGGCACTTTGGATTTCAAATTGTGCCTTGGAGGCAAGGATGTTAGTTTGAGGGGATATTGTGATGCTGATTGGGGTGGAGATGCAAATGAGCGACGTTCAACCACGGGGTACGTGTTCTTTGTGGGTCTTGGAGCCATCTCATGGAATTGCAAGAGGCAACCTACAATTGCCTTGTCTACCACAGAGGCCGAATACATGGCCACTAGCCAATGCACCAAGGAGGCCATATGGTTGAGGAAGTTAATGGCGGATGTGGGACTTGTGCAAGTTGGAGCAACGAGCATCATGTGTGACAATCAGGGATGCATTACACTTGCAAAGAACCCAACCCACCACTCTCGCACAAAGCACATTGACATACAACACCACTTCATTCGAGAGAAGTTGGAGAATGGAGAAATAGGGCTCAAGTATTGCCCAACTCAAAATATGGTGGCGGATGTGTTGACAAAGGCATTAGCAAAGGAGCGGCATCAAAACCTTATAAGAAGCATGGGATTAGGAGTCTTAGATTACTTGCAAAGTGGGAGTGTTGAAGATGTTGAAGATTATGATAAAACATAGATAATGGTGTTGTAGATGTTAGAAACAATCTTGTAAATAAGTGTTGCAAGTAATCAAAGACATAGGTAGATTTGGGATATGTTAGTACCACCAACATGCTAGAATAAGGAGGGAGATATTTATCCCATATGCATTGTCAATGAGGTGGTACAGGGAAGGGAATAAAGAGCAAGGTTGGAGGAGAGTCGGCTCTCTTACTCCAAGCATTTGTTCACATACTTGTGTATGTTTTATGTGCTTGTGATTGCTCTGATATCACACAATCTCTCTTCTAATCCTAATAACAATCTCTCCTCTAATCTAATCCCAATATCAATTACGTTCCATTGAGGTGAACATTGAAGATGAGGACGTCTACATGGTACTTCTCATGAGCCTTCCCCCATCTTTTGATAACTTGGTCACGAGTTTGGAGTCCATGTCAACCAAGGATGTTGACCTTCAATTCATCGTCGCTTGATTGCTTCACGAGGTTTCTAAAAGAAAAGAAAGTGAAAGTAAAGAGAATGCCGCATTGCTTAACAAAACCCATAAGGCAAATGAAAAGCTTTGCTTTTATTGTAAAAAACCCGGACACTTTGTGAAAAATTGTTTGAAAAAGAAGAGTGATGAGAAAGAAAAAGCAAACCAAGCTTGTGATGATCAAAAACAAATGTTTGTTACTGCCTTGAGTGCTAATGATCATGCGAGAAACAATAGGATCATCGATTCGGGCGCAACGCAACACATGACCTTCGAACGAGAGTGGTTCACCACTTACGAATCCATTGTTGCACGAAAGGTGTATGTGGGAGATGACACCATTTTGGAGGCCATTGGCAAAGGGAGCATCAAGGCCACAATGCAAGCTGGAGGTAAAATGTTGCTTACAACCATCACACAAGTTCTTCATGTTCCCAAAATGAAGAATAGTCTCATTTCGATTAGCAAACTCATTTCGGAGGGCTTGAAAGTGGAGTTTGACAAGGACGGATGTAAGATCAACAATGTCCATGGAACCGTTGTGGCGGAAACACGAAGGGAGAAGAATTTGTATCTTCTCAACGTCAATGTTCGAAAGGAGAGTGCAAATGTGGCAAAGTCTTCGAATGAAGGAGCTACGCTTTTGCACCAAAGACTTGGCCACCTCAACATGGCGAGTCTTAAGAAGTTGGAGAATATGGTCAATGGCATGAACTTGAAAGAATTGCCATTGCACCATGTGTGTGAAGCTTGCATTGAAGGCAAACACCAAAGGACATCTTTTCCTAAAGATTAAGCAAGTAGGGCTTCCAAGCTTTTGGAACTAGTGCATAGCGATGTGTGCGGACCGATGAAGACCACATCTCGTGGCAGAGCACGATACTTTGTCACCTTCATCGACGATTTTTCGAGAAAAACTCATGTTTACCTTTTGAAAGCGAAAGGAGAAGTGTTCGACAAATTCAAGGCATACAAGGCCTTAGTGGAGAATCAAACCGACATGAAGATCAAAACCTTGCTTTCCGACAACGGAGGAGAATTTGTGTCCAAAAAGTTTGATGACTTTTTGCATGAATGTGGAATCGAACGTCAAACAAGTGCACCTTACACACCACAACAAAATGGAGTTGCGGAACGAGCCAATAGGACCATCATCGAATGCGCTAGAAGCATGATTCGTGCACAAGGACTTGACTTGGAGTTTTGGGCGGAGGCGGTGAACACAACAACGGTTTACATCAAGAATCGATGCCCAACTAAAGCTCTTGATTCAAAGACCCCACAAGAAGCGTGGACCGGTACAAAGCCGGATGTATCTCATTTGAGAGTTTTTGGTTGCAAAGCATTTGCACATATTCCATATGAAAAGAGAAGCAAATTAGAGTCCAAATCCATACCTTGTGTGTTTCTAGGGTATTGTGAAGGGACCAAAGCATATCGCTTAATGTGTCTAGAAACCAAAAAGATCATTAAGAGTTGAGATGTTATGTTCCTTGAAGGGACGGAAGAAGTAGAAGGTGCTCGTGATAAGAAACCCCTTTCAAACCAAATAGAACACCTTGTTGTGGATGAAGTCGATGAACTTGTGAAAGATGTTAATCCTATATCTTTGAAGGCAAGACCAACGCAAGACGTGGAAGGTGATGAATCTACAACAAACTCTTCTTTGGAAGAAGAATTTGCTTCATCACAAGATGAGGGTTTGAATGAACCACAACAAGATGGACCAAGAGAAAGGCCGCAAAGACAACGTAAGGAGTGGCCTCGTGATTGGTGGGTCGCCACCAAAGAGGTGGAACGAGCCACCATGGCATTTTCGCAAGAACCCCAAACCGTGGAAGAGGCGTTGAATGGCGAAGATGCAAAGAAGTGGGAGATTACCATGCAAGAAGAATACAAGTCTCTTCTTATCAACAACACTTGGTCCTTGGTGCCACTCCCCAAGGGTAGAAAACCCATTTCTTGCAAATGGGTGTTCAAAATCAAACATGGGGTCGATGGTGAAGTCGAACGGTACAAGGCGAGACTGGTGGCAAGAGGTTTCACCCAAACATTTGGAGTCGATTACAATGAAACTTTTGCACCTGTTGCAAAGTTTGTGTCAATTCGTTGTATCCTTTGTTGAAGATGATGATGTAGATGAAACATAAATTATAGTGTGATAAATATTAGAAACTATGTGGTAGATAAGTGTTGCAAGTAATCAAAGACATAGGTAGAATTGAGATATGTTAGTACCACCAACATGTTAGAATAAGGAGGGAGAGAAATAGTTATCCCATATGGTTTGTCAATGTGGTGGTACAGGGAAGGGAATAAAGAGCAAGGTTGGAGGAGAGTTGGAGCTCACTCTCCAAGCATTGTTCACGTATTTGTGCGATCTCTGGGTTTTTGAATGAGCAATCTCTCCTCTGATCCTATTGTTTTCAACAGGTTATGGGCCCACTCATGTGAGTTGCATGATTAGAGGTTTGATTACTTGTGTGCATTAAGAGAGATCTTGAGGTTTTGTGTTTGTTGGAGGTGCAAGTTTCAGTTCTGGAGGGTTCTTGGAGGCGCTTTTGGAGCCTTACAGGAGTTTTCAAGAGCTTTGGAGGAGCTTTGAGGTTTTGGAGGCCATCTCGAGTTTGGAGGTGTACAAGTGGTGGATTGGTGCTCTTTGGAGGTATTTCGAAGCATTGGATGTGCATGTGTGCACATTCCAACATTGTAAGTCTTGATTTGAGTCATTAAGGTGTACTTGTGCACATTTGATTCATAGAGCACTTGATTTGAGTTGGTTGAGTGCATTCTGAGTGTGTAAGGAGAGCATTTGATTTGAGTTGGTTGAGTGCATTCTGAGTGTGTAAGGAGGCATTGATGGAAGTGGGAGCCATTCAGGGCTGAATTTGTGATTGGAGGTGCATTGGTGCACAATTGAGCCATTTAGGGGCTGGAGTGCGTTTATGAGAGTGCATTGAGGCAAATTGCATGTAAGAGTGTTCATTAAGCACTAATTAGCATCTGTTGAACACATAAGTGGGTAGAGAGGTCGAATTTGAGTGCAAAATGGCATCCTTTGAGGGAGAGAGCGCTAGAGTCATTGACAAGTTCAATGGGGAGAACTTCAACCTCTGGAAGTTCAAGATGGAGATGGTGTTGGCCTCCATGGACCTTTGGGAGATTGTGGACGGGTCTGAAGAGGCTCCACCATCCAATTCAGACCCCAAAGCCATCAAGGAGTACCAACGGCGCGCAAAAAAGGCCATGTCCACCATTGCCATCAACTTGGTGGATAATCAACTTCACCACATCAAGAGGTGCAAGGGACCAGTGGAGGCATGGAACACACTTTGCAACATCCACGGGACACGGAGCTTGTCCAACATCCTCTTCATTCGCCGTAAGTTCTTCACCTACAAGATGCAAGAGGGAGAAGACCTTCTAGACCATATCAACAAGGTAAAGGCACTTGCTGATCAACTTGCTTGCTTGGAGGTGTCCGTGAGGGATGAAGATGTTGTGATGACTTTGCTTGAGAGCTTCCCACCCTCCTACGAGTACCTGATCACCGCCTTGGAGACCCTGCCCATGCAAGACCTCACCATGGAGTATGTGACCGCACGATTGATGCATGAAGTGTCCAAGAGGAAGGAGAAGGAGCCCCAAGGTGATGATGCGGTAATGGTGTCAATGCAAGGAAGTGGAGGGACCACATCTACACGCAAAGACACCAAGACATGCTACTATTGTGGCAAACCAGGCCACATTGCACGATTTTGCTTCAAGGCCAAAAACAACAAGGAGAAGGAGAATGCTAACCAAGCCAGGGATGACAATGACTATGCCTTTGCAACAAAGGATGGAGACCATTGCAAGGCCATATGCAAGTGGATCATGGACTCAGGAGCAACCAAGCACATGACCGCTCATAAAGCGGCATTTAACATGTATGAGGTAATTCCAACACGCAACGTGCATATGGGTGATGATAGCATTGTTGACGCAATTGGAATGGGATCCATCCTCGTGGAAGTGATGGTGAAAGGGCAAACCATGAGGATCAGAATCAAGGACGTGCTCCATGTCCCAAAATTGCATGCCAATTTGCTTTTCGTGAGCAAAATCTTGTCAAGTGGGTGCAAAGTGCAATTCAACATGAATGAGTGCATTGTGAGGGCATTTGATGGAGAGGTGATTGCAGTAACACTACGGGAAGGCAACTTGTATCAAATGACCTTCACCAAGGTGTGTGAGATGCATGTGCCCAACTTGGCCCAAACTTCAACAATTGATGGTGCATTGGAGCTTTGGCATTGCCGCCTCGATCATTTGAATATCAAAGGTGTGCATGCGCTCCAAAACATGGTGAGTGGCATGAACCTTGGAAACATGCCCTGCCCTACATCTTCATTTGTTTGTGAAGGATGCATTGAGGGAAAACAACATTGCAAACCATTTCCAAGTGATGGAGGGATCTGTGCCACCAAACCCCTGGATATTGTGCATTCGGATGTATGCGGCCCCATGAGGACCACATCCTTGGGTGGTGCAAGGTACTTTGTGACCCACATTGATGACTTTTCAAGGAAGGTGTGGGTGTACTTGTTAAAGTCCAAAAAGGAGTGCTTGGAGAAGTTCAAGGAATTCAAGGCACTTGTGGAAACACAATCAGACCACAAGATCAAGGTGTTTCGGTCGGATAATGGAGGGGAGTACATTTTCAAGGGATTCCAAGGCTTCTTGAAGGCACACGGCATTGAGAAGCAAACCTCCACACCATATAAGCCTCAACAAAATGGAGTGGCAGAGCGTGCAAACCGCACCCTTGTGGAGATGGCCAGGAGCATGCTTCATGCTCAAAACCTCAAGAAGTCACTTTGGGCGGAAGCGGTGATGAATGCGGCCTACACCAGAAATCGATGTCCATGAAGAGCATTGCCATCCATCACACGAGAGGAAGCGTGGAGTGGGAGAAAGCCTTGCATTTCACACATGCGTGTGTTTGGATGCATTGCATATGCCGTGGTGCCAGATGAGAAGAGGGGTAAGCTTGATGCAAAGGGCACAAAATGCTTCTTTCTTGGGTATTGTGAAGGCACCAAGGCATATAGGCTTATGTGTGTGCAATCCAAAAAGATCATCAAGTGTAGGGATGTTGAGTTCATGGAGGATAACACTAGTGTGGGCAATGATTTGGAGATGCATCCAAGTGGGAGAAATGAGACCCCTAATGTGGTGATTGTGGACACATCTTCCAAATCGCCATGTGTGGATGATGATGAGCTCACAAGTGATGTCAAAGAGTATCCAAGCAATCAAGAGGCACCGCCAACCCTGGGGCGTTCATCAACACCTTCATCAACATCTAAAGATGCAAGCACAAATGGTGAACAAGAGGGGCAGACCTTGGAGGAGCATAGGTACCCCTTGAGAGAGCGGCGACCACTTGGAGAATGGTGGAAGAACCACATCCTACCCCAACAAGATGTGGAACATGCTAATGTTGCTTGTCTTGATGATCCACTGAATTTGTGCGATGCAATGGATTCAGAGGATGCAAGCAAGTGGGAGGCGGCCATGCAAGAGGAATATGCCTCACTCATGGCCAATGCCACATGGGAGTTGGTCCCTCTTCCAAAGGATCGCAAGAGTGTGGGATGCAACTGGGTGTTCCGCACAAAAAGGGATGCATCAGGCCATATTGTGAGGCACAAGGCAAGGTTGGTGGCCAAGGGGTACTCTCAAGTTGAGGGTGTGGACTTCAATGAGACATTTGCCCCGGTGGCCAAGTTCACCACCATTAGATGCATGCTTGCAATTGGATCTGCCATGGACTTAGAGATCCACCAAATGGATGTGAAGACCGCATTCTTGAATGGGGAATTAGAGGAGGACATCTACATGGACCAGCCACAAGGATTTGTGCAAGATGGCAAGGAGGACATGGTGTGTAAGTTGAAGAAGTCCTTGTACGGGCTGAAGCAATCACCAAGAGCATGGTACCAACGCATTGACATGTTCTTCACCCATGAATGCTTTTCTAGGAGCCAAGCAGACCATTCATTGTATGTCAAGCAAACGGGTGAGTACTTGTTAATAGTGATTATCTATGCGGATGATCTGATCATCTTAGCAAGCAATGTGAACATTTTGAAATGGTTGAAGTCAAGGCTTGAAGATGAATTTGAGATGAGTGATCTTAAAGAGTTGCACTATTGCCTCGGTGTGGAGTTTGAGAGAGATCGTGCAAATCACACCATAACCATGAGCCAAAGAAAGTACATTGAGGAGGTGCTCAAGCGCTTCAACATGGAGGAGTGCAAGCCCATTGGAACTCTGCTTGATGTGAACTCCAAGCTCTTGAAACTGACCGAGGAAGAGTTTTAAGGCATTCAAGAGGAGATGCAAGGCGTTCCATATAATGTAGGGGTGGGATCATTGATGTATGCCATGGTGGGCACACGGCCGAATCTTGCATTCTCGGTGAGCATGGTGAGTCAATTCATGTCAAGGGCTGGTCCTTCCCATTGGATGGCGGTGAAACGCATCATGCGGTACTTGAAGGGAACTTTGGACTTGAAATTGTGCCTTGGAGGCAAGGATGTTAGTTTGAGAGGATATTGTGATGCGGATTGGGGTGGAGATGCAAATGAGAGACGTTCCACCACAGGGTATGTGTTTTTTGTTGGAGTTGGAGCCATCTCATGGAATTGCAAGAGGCAACCTACAATTGCCTTGTCTACCACAGAGGCGGAATACATGGCCACTAGTCAATGCACCAAGGAGGCCATATGGTTGAGGAAGTTGATGGCAAATGTGGGACTTGTGCAAGTTGGAGCAACAACCATCATGTGTGACAATCAGGGATGCATTGCACTTGCAAAGAACCCAACCCACCACTCTCGCACAAAGCACATTGACATACAACACCACTTCATTCGAGAGAAGTTAGAGAGTGGAGAAATAGGCCTCAAGTATTGCCCAACTCAAGATATGGTGGCAGATGTGTTGACAAAGGCATTGGCAAAGGAGCGGCATCAAAACCTTACAAGAAGCATGGGATTGGGAGTCTTAGATTACTTGCAAAGTGGGAGTGTTGAAGATGATGATGTAAATGAAACATAGATAATAGTGTGATAGATATTAGAAACTATGTGGTAGATAAGTGTTGCAAGTAATCAAAAACATAGGTAGAATTGAGATATGTTAGTACCACCAACATGTTAGAATAAGTAGGGAGAGAAATAGTTATCCCATATGGTTTGTCAATGTGGTGGTACAGGGAAGGGAATAAAGAGCAAGGTTGGAGGAGAGGTGGAGCTTTCTCTCCAAGCATTGTTCACATATTTGTGTGATCTCTGGGTTTTTGAATCAACAATCTCTCCTCTGATCCTATTGTTTTCAACACCTTGTGGAAGTAATGGTGAAAGGGTGAACCAAGAGGATTAGATTCAAGGTGTGATGCCAAGTTACAGTGAAATGGAACATGTTTTCAATGCTATAAGCAACAATATTAAGGGGTGGAAACAAGTCAAAAGATGCCATTCAAAAGATGACCAATAAGCTAAAAATGTGATTGTACCGATGATACTAAATGAGTCCACTAGTAGTAGACACAAAACTAGTCTTTTCACACATATCCATTTTCAAAACCTTACCCTTCGCATTATTAGAAGATTGTTTCTTGAATCACAAACCAATAATGCATTGTGGGCATTTTGTGGGAAGTCAAAGAAGATACATACAATAGCTCTAGAGATTCATGATGTTATGTGCAGTTTTGGACTAAAAATAGCCGAGTTTGTCCAAACAAAAGAGATGTTGTCAGGAAGAGAATTGGTATTGGGAGGTGGGCAACCCATTTTTTGATGGAATCCTAGGTACTTTTGTTAAAATTTTCTTTTCCATTATTTGTGTTTAGTTTTGCAGTTACACATTGTAGGATTTGGATTTTTCTTTTTGTTAAGGGTTGTATTGTGAGAATCAGAAAGAGAAAATCAAAGCGTTACTTGCATGATAGTGACACTTGAGAATTTTTTCCATAAGTGTTGATCTGCCTTTATGATATTTTTTATGCAAGGACTACTTTCCATGAAAAGTAGGTATTCATCCTGACCTCATATGTGGTTTAGGAACATTTTAAACTATAATAATGGACCACTTGAAATTGTCAGAAATTTTTGTCATTTCTATTAAAAAAGTTCATTATACCAAGAATTTTTTTAAATCCTTGGCTGTCCATTACTGTGGGGTGCACCCATTTTGGAATTCTTTGTTCCTGGATCATTTGTTATTCATGTAGGTGTCCAAAAATGTTTTGAAAGTTGACTAGATGTATAGGAATCCCATAACATCTAGGATATTGATTTCTTAAAAGTAGAACACATGATCATGACTCATTTATATTCAGGATTGATGATCCTTATGTGTCCTTGACATCTTGAGACTAAATGAATAGGAACATATCCAATAGTTTATTCCCTTGTAAGGTTCTTGTTAGTGTAGTCCAATTACTTAGGCATAATTTTTTTCTTGTCCTTTTCCTAAGACAAAATTTCTAGTGCATGAATTTTGTGATAATGTTAAATTGGTCAAGAACATCCTACTATGGATGGGTTTGTGCTATAAACAATCTTTTGCAATGTAAAGTTGGTAGGAAAGATCCTTTTATGCCTAGTTTTGTAATGGTTAGTTTAAAGGCCCCTAATATAATCTCTATGTTTAGGATTTTTAATGACTTGGTAATATGCTACCATTATCTTTATTTTGTTTGAAATGTATGTGCATGATTATAAGAAGGTTTCATTTTTAAAAAGAGAACACAACTCCATGCCAAACAAGAATCCTAGGAAATTGTTATTTTAAAATACATGCCAAATGTGAACTAGATTTTCAATTTTACAAGGATGTTAGCATGGATTAGGTGGCATTGTAACTGATTCAATTTTTTGGTTTTTAAAGGGCCTAAAATGCCATAGAAGATGTCAAATTGCCAAGTTTAAACTTGCAAATTGATAGTCCAATTTCAACTGGCACTTTTTTCTAATTTAGAATATTTATAGGTTGACATGTATATGTATGTGTTTTTCGTAGATGATCACTTTTCAAAATTATAAACATCTGTAATGAAACATTGGATATTTGAATTTGCATAGGTGGACCAAAATAAGTTTAATAATCTATAGAATCTTACATCTAGGAAATTTGACAAATGTGTATGATGATCTAGTAATATAGTATTTCTCCTACCTATACCTCCTAAAAGCTTCCTTGAATTTGACATGTTGTAATGTCATGTTGCAGTTTGTATTATATTCACGTTTCAAGGAGGCCAACCTTTCAATGGAATCATCTATGTAATTTTGAAAAATTCAAGCCTTGGTATGTGAAATGACTGTGGGAATTCAATTCATGTTGTTGTTAACACAATGTTCAAATGTCAAAATTCACTACTACATATTGTGCCTTTTTGCGAAGGGCCAAACAAAAAATCTGAAGGTTTTGCGAAAGAAAAACAAAAAACCTGAAGGGTTTGCGAAGGAACAAAAATTTGCCACATTTGCGATGCATTCCGCATCGCAACTTGTGGCGCACCAATCATCGCAAATTTAGAATGAACCTTTAATCATTGCAGCACGTTTGCGAGATTCACGACAAACAAAACTTTGCGATCCGCTCAATGTCTGTCCCCTGTAGCGATATTCCGTTCTTCGCAAAGTGTATTCATACTCAAAACATCGCAAGCTTTACCGTATAAAGAGTATCACTACAAACTTTGAGATCAACAACACATCGCAACTTGCGTTATTTGGCACCTCGCATTTTGCGTCTCAATATGTATCGCAAACCTCATCACAACTTTTTACAAAACTTCCCGGTGGTGGACGTATCGTAAGTTGCGATGTGAGTTAGCTCACAAAGTAGTGAAAGGGTTACTGGAGAAGGAAGTTTCGCAAAAGGGTTTCGCAATGTCATCTGATTCTCAAAACGCCATGAAAAAAATGAAAAATGTTTTAGACCAAATGGAAGCTATAAATCCACTTAACCATTATTATAATCTATATTGCCTTGGTAGACTAAGTGAAAATATCAATGAAGTACGCATAGTAGTGCTCCTATTCTTGAAAAATGAATTACACAATGGAGCAGAATAGGCAGAAAATGACACAATGAACATTGTGCAATAATATAGAATCACAAGCCTCAATGGCAATTTGGATAAAATTAATGAGTAGTACATTATACGTGCTCATCATCCACCTCAGAGGTTGTAAACACAACCTCTGGTTTCTCACCTAGAATAGAACGGGACCGTGGCACATATGTGACAACAAGTGACCACTCCTCTGGGTTTGGGGGATAAGGAAGATAAAAACATTGTCCTACATAACTAGGAAAAGTAAATGGCTCTGAAGTTTGCTAATGAGATCGCTGATAACTGGTGGCAAATGTCTTTAATTGTGTGTGTCCGCACTCATCCTAAACTACAGTGCAATTTGCACCAGCAAGGTTCACTTTAAACCACTTGCACTTAAACACATACTCTTTAAACTTTGAATGTGCATCATAATATACCACCAAGATTTCTTCCAGCTTTCCATAATGTGGCACAATATCTTGAATAATATTCCTGTCATGCTGACTGCTTCTAGAGTCCTGAATGAATTGCCCTTGAACTCCACAATCAAAGGTGCGGCCCCTCTTTTCATCCAAACTGGAAATCCTGAAATTAATATTGTGTTAGGCATTGTGAGTCTTAAACTTATATGATAATAGAAACTTCATGCCCATAGAAATCATCCTAGAACATTCTAAAAAACTTGTCTGGAATATGAAGATGAGTTAATATGCCTAATGAAATAGAAAAAATAAGTACCTGAAATGTTTTCCTTGTGTCCACATTGTTGAACGTGTTGTCACAACTGTCAGTGGTCCATGAACCATGGTGCGAACATCATCTGTGATCTCTGGAAAACATGCTATACTTTCTCCTTGTGCCAACAATTGATCCACTTCAACCAACTTCTCTTTCATGTACTTATGAAACGTAGGAAAAATCCTTGATCTCCCACTCATACTTTTGGCATTCTCATAGAAGTTCCTCCACTCTTCCATGACGTTGCTATTATTCAACATGAATGTGGTCAGCTGAATTAACTCTGTAGGTAATAACATACGTGTTTTGATGGCACCAGTCAAACGGTCTTCCTCCTCTTCTCTTTCTTCCATCCAAACATGGGGACATGATGGATCTATAGTGGCCAAGATGTTGGTGCAATAAAACATGCTCTCTACTGCCAAGTGTCCTACTACCATGCTTCCCTCCACTCGTGCATGGTTACGGACATAACCTTTTAATACTGCCATATATTTTTCAAGCCAATACATCCACCGACAATGCACAAGACCAACAATGGCTATCTCATCCACAAGGTGAACTAGTAAATGCACTTGACAATCAAATAATGATGGAGGGAAGGCCTTTTCCAACTTGCATACCACCTCTGTTGCTATTACCCTCATTCTTGGAATCTCCTTTACAAATAACTCCTTTGAGCATACCCATCTCAACAGATTTCCCAATGACCAAAGAACATCTTGTACTTCTGCACTAGCTAAGCCCATTATTGCCACAGGCAATATGTGTTGCAGTAAACGATGATAATCATGTGTCTTGAAATACCTTGGCCACTTGTGGTCATCGTCCCTACCAAAAGCTTTTTGAAGATTAGCTCCATAACCTTGCAAGGTACCATAAAATTATACAAAAGTATTCTATACATCCAACAAATAACATTCTATGCTTCAAACTCTTTTTCCAGTATAAGGCATACAGATTTAAATATAAATAAAAGCAATAGAGTACTTCTAAATTCAACCCTTGCCATCAAAGTTCAAACCTGTAGGGAATCGCATCTCTCCTATGCGATTTCAAAAGTCTCTTCTTTCCTGTGTAATAAGTGTCCATGGAGCTAATGGTCGCTGCTCAATACCTGTGTTAGGATCAACAATAATCCACACATCGGGATGCCTCTCAAAATCCTCACAGGCCTCCCTAAAGTTATTGTCCTTCTCTCCATAGAGCTGTTTTATGATAGCCTTTCCCACATTTCCCTCAATGTGCATGGGGTCCAAGAGATGACGTATTTTCAGTTCACCCCAATAAGGCAAGCTATTGAGTATACCCCACCTTGTCAATCCACTACCCTTAAACACCATAGAATCATTTGGGTCAATAACTCTATTGGCCACATCCCTCCAATATGCAAAAGTGGTAGCTTCTGGAATATCACGCTCATCACCATAAGGCATGTCAAAAGATGAAAATAAAAGTGGGTCTGATCTCATATCATGTCCCAGTGGAAGAACTTTGTATGGCCAAGGTAAACAATTTTGCGAAGATCGCTTGAGTATTTAGCCATGTCCTCGAAACTTGGGCCACATGTAGAGCAGGCCTTGTAGCCTTGAGTTTGTAGCCCACTTACAAAACCAAACCCTGATTGTAGAAGAACGAAATATTACAACAACAAATAATCACAAAACAAAATAATAAAAAAAAATATAGAGGCATGTGCATGATTTCTTACCAAGATAATCATGCATTGTCCACATGCAGATTGCCCTCAACTTGAATACACGTGGTATTCCTCCAGTGGTCTTCCTCCCATCATATGCCCATACTGTCGCAACCCTAACTTGGCCAAGTGTGGGGGTGAAGCCCAACACTTGGAAAAGTTCGGATTTGGAGTCCTCTGGGACTCCCGAATGTTCAGAGCTCGACAGCAAGGGGCAAAACACCTCGCATTGGGGTGTTCTTGGTGTCATTGGAAAGGTCTTGAAACGTAGATATCGAAAATGCCCTCGCATTGGCAATTCGGACATCTGCAGCCCAAGTTATGGGCGAAAGAAGGGCCGGGAGTCAAACTCCCGACCACTAAAAGTCGAGAATCGACCTCTTCCCGATGTCCGATTCGGGAGTGCGACATGGCGTTGGAAAGATCTCGACGAGGTCTAAAACTTTGGTTCAGACCTCGTCGCGATCCAACTCTGCAGTCGGGAGTTATGGCAGTTCAAAGTTCCGGGAGTCCCGTCGGGACAATTTCGGGACTCCATTTCGGGAGTCCCGGGAATTTGTGCCATTTGGATGCCCCCTCCGTGGCGAGCTGCAGAGAATACTATAGGGAGTAAGGTGGTGGCTTACTCCCAAGTTCGGGCCGTGGTGAGTCTTGTGTGTCCAAGTGCCCGTGGCAAGTCCCAACACCCAAGGGTGTCCCGAATGCTAAACTAACCTCCCGTGGTTGGTTTTTGGATGCAGATTCAAGCTTGATCTTCTAGTCCCTCTTCCTAATCTAATCCCGGGGCTCCCAACTTGACCCTGTACCCCTTTCTAGAGTTGGAAGCCGGGAGCGTGCCCTTCGGTCCCAACTTTCGCAACTTGACATTTGGTCAACCCTCAAGTGGGTTCACCCCGGGACCAAGGAGCGCGTCACATACTCCATCCCACAATGTTTTGAGCTCATCGACCACTAGTGCTAAGTAGGTGTCTAGGTTTTTCACCTTACTTGGCCCTGGGATAATAAGAGAAAGTAGCAAAAATCCTTTTTTCATAGACAACCACGAAGGAAGGTTGTAATTCATGACAACAACTGGCCAAACAGAGGTAGGTCGTCCCTTTCCTCCAAGTGAATGTGGACTAACGCCATCTGATGTTAACCCCAACCTCACATGCCTAGGGTCACGCTCAAACTCTAGCCATGTTGACTCCACATGCTTGTGAGCAGGAGAGTCAACCGGTAATCTCATAACACCAGGCTCTGATCGATGTTCCTTATGCCAAACCATTAACTCGGCCAAGTCTGTACATCGATAAATGTGTAGCAAGCGAGGAATAATGGGAAACCACCTTACTGATTTCCTGGGCACCTTCTCTGTAAGCATCTGAGGATCATATCGAGCCTCTTCACATGTATTGCACTCCGTTAAATGGGCATTGTTCCCATGAAATAACATGCAGTCATTAACACATGCATGGACAATTTGATACTCCATGCCTATGGAGGATAAGATATTTTTAGCCTCCTTCCAAGATCTTGGCAAAACATTTTCCTCAGGTAGTAAGAGGCTATGACAAAATTGGAAAATGTCTAACAACATAGTATTGCTTGCCTTGTGTTTTGCTTGGATGCTTAACAACCCCAGTATGGCTGCTAAACGGCTTAACCTTGCACCTTGAAAAATAGGTGTTTGAGCATGTGCTTTCGCCTCTTGCCATTGTCGTTGTGCCTGGGCAGTATGTTGATGACGTGGATCATCTGCATTGGCTCCTTCATCATGTGGGTTGCCAGACATATCATCAACTATGTCAAGTCCAAACCAGTCAACCATGAAGTCATCCATGGCTTGTTCTTGGTTTGCAGGCAGTGGTGCTTCCTAAACTGGTTGAGAGACACCTTCATCATGAGGAGACAAGTCATTTGATGAAGAATGAGTTGATGAAGAGTCTGATTTGTCTGGCATGCCCATTTCCCGATATGTTGCTCTCAACCTCCGTGGCAGCATGTCTTCAGAAGGCCGAATATTCTATGCAATACCAAATCCAAAAGATCTTAACTATATACCAAACATAGTTGCATATTACATTATAAATAAAAAATGCCAAAATGCATGTATATATATATGGTATGTTATGTCTTAAACAAAATACATAGTTCAAAAAATGGTGGAATCCTAATTCCACTCATAGTGTGTAAACAACTCATCTCCCGATCTGATCGTCCTAGTAGCTAACACCAAGCAATGGTCTTCATGATAAGTTTCGCCATATGGTGCCGGAGGAGGTCCCTCAACAAAAACCCACTCACAATTAGCCTTACGCTTAGGCCGAGTCCCCACCGTACTGTTGATGAAACCAGCAATGTTTCCAGAACGTATGGGGTCTCCATCTATCACCCTCACATCACTATGCCTCCTAGTGCTACCAGTAAAGGTGTCCATCTCAAGAGCAAAGGTCTTCCACTCAGGATGTTGTCTGAGGATCATGTTCCAATGTCTTCTCTTATAGATAGGCCCACCATAAGGGAACAAAATAGGACCTTCTCTACGACAACTAGTTGAATCCTCTACAATGATGTCCTCACAAGCATATACTCCATAGCCATGCCTTTCTCCAAGTGTAGAGGTTTTAACAATCCATCGTCTACCCCAAACCACAACCTCCTCATCATAGGGCAAACTATTAAGCAACCCAAAAACTGCAGGGTTCCATGACTGGATAATATTGGCACATTTGCCAGTGAACTCACACATACCCCATCTGCCCTCAACAATAGTCCTAGCATGACCCTCACTTAAACGTTGTGCTTTGGATCGTTGTCTAACGGAGGGTAAACATGGCCTTGCCTCATGATGTGGATTACTGGTTTCATGAGAGGCACCAATCCCTATAGTAAATGCATGCGAAAGTGCATTTCCTATGGCAGCTAAAACCCCTTGTGATAGAACATAGGGTGGTGGTGTCATACGGGAACCTTATTACATTAAAAAAACCACAATAAACCATGGAAGTGAAAATAGTTTCAAAGAGGATTTCATGAAAAATAACATGTATCAAAGAGGAAAAATGACAATGGTAAAATGACACTTACCACACGAGATGAAGAAGCTCCTGGGGTAAGATCACGATGACGCCCAAATCGCTGAATGTGTTGAGCACAAACATATGACTTTTGTGAAATCTGACCAACACACTTGGTGCATTGGCAAAACTGCCGAGGTGGACCATGAGGAGAATGAGACACATGTGCTTGCGTGTGAGCTGATGTGCCTTCATTTGAAGAGGATGAATCACTAGTGGAGACAACGGAGGAGGAAGACATATCATCTGTCACATTAACAAGGCACAAATGTAAAGCAAAGACCAGATTAGACTTTCAAAAATCATGTGATACAACAATATAAACCATTGACAATTCATAAATTGAGACTACTTAAACCAAAAAGAAATGCATACCTATATCCAATGTGGGCTCAACAATGCCTATAGGATTGGTGCCAGAAACCCTTTGGCATATGCACAACAGGAGCTCTCTGACCTAGAACTCTCGAGAAGAAACCTTAAACCCTAAAACTTTGCGAACCCCTTGGCAACCCCGTACAATCGCATTCCTTTTCGCATCTGCATACGTTACTTAAACCAAAGCCCTAAAACATTTAACTTCTTCCTACGTTAGCGAAGCCCGCAACTTCGCAACTATCCAACATTGCGATACGAAGAGCATTACACTGCCATTGCAATCAATTCCGTATCGCAGCTTGCGATGCGGGTTACATCGCAAGCTCTGAATTTCCGAAAGACCTTAAGCTGGAACGGAATAAGGTGTTTGCCCAAGCTTTCTGGGGGTTTAGACTAGAGTACCACGGCAAATTTGAACTCATTCTCGGCATTGCTCGAGAATTGTAGAAGGAAAGCTTGGGTAGGCAGGAGGGGGCGGATTGCAATGGTTGGGACTGGTGGAGGGGGTTCTAGGTTTAGAGGAGGTGACAACAATGAGGAAAGGTTGAAAAGGATTGTTGCTGATCACTTGAGAGCTTCAGAGTTGTTTGCAATCGATACTAGGACACCTGAAGGGCTGGCATCCCTGACAGCCATCTTAAGTCAAGCATTGCAAGCAGGCCTGATTCCTAGGGAAGCACAAAGAAAGGAGGAGGCAAGGAAGGCTGTAGAAGCCAAGGCAGCAGAGAAGAAGAGAAAGAGAGATGAAAGAACAACAACAGGAGCTCTCTGACCTAGAACTCTTGAGAAGAAACCTTAAACCCTAAACCTTTGCGAACCCCTTGCGAACCCCCTACCATCGCATCAGTTTTCGCATTTGCATTTGTTATTTAAACCAAAGCCCTAAAACGTTTAACTTCCGCTGACATTAGCGAAGCTCGCGACTTCGCAACTATCCAACGTTGCGATACGAAAAGCATTGCATTGCTGTTGCGATCAATTCCGTATCGCAACTTGTGATGTGGGTTACATCGCAAGCTCTGAATTTTCGAAAGACCTTAATTTGGAACAGAATAAGGTGTTTGGCCAAGCTTTCTAGGGGTCTAGACTAGAGTACCATGGCGAATTTGAACTCATTCTCGGCATTGCTCGAGAATTGTAGAAGGAAAGCTTGGGCAGCTAGGAGGGGGCGGATTGCAATGGCTGGGACTAGTGGAGGGGGTTCTGGGTCTAGAGGAGGTGACAACAATGAGGAAAGGTTGAGGAAGATGGTTGCTGATCACTTGAGAGCTTCAGAGCTGTTTGCTATTGATACTAAGACACCTGAAGGGCTGGCATCCTTGACAGCCATCTTAGGTCAAGCATTGCAAGCAGGCCTGATTGCTGGGGAAGCACAAAGAGAGGAGGAGGCAAGGAAGGCTGCAGAAGCCAAGGTAGCAGAGAAGAAGAGAAAGAGAGATGAGAGAGCAACAACGGGAGCTATCTCACCTAGAACGCTCGAGAAGAAAAGGAGGAAGGATGAGAGGGATGCCATCAGAAAGGAGAAGCTCGATCTGAAGAAGAAGGAGGAGGAGAGGAAGAAGCTCCCTCTGATAACATTGGCAGAGGAGGGAATTCCAACCGAGCTAGCATACACTGGGGCCAAGAGCACCATTAGGCACATTGTTTCCACCAACTTTGCACGAGGAGTTGAGTGGGGCACTCTCTCAAAGGCAGAGCAGAGGAGAGTGATAAATCAGGTCAAGGGAGCTTTTCGAAATGGAGGAGAGTTTGATTCACAGTGGATTGCAGACAAGATCTCCAATTCAATGTCTCAAGCAAGATACCATGACAGGATGAAGATTCGTGCTCACCTGAGAGACCTGAATGTGTACAGGAACTTGGAGAGGCCGCTTCAATTCTCGGAAGACATCTAGAATGCCTTCTACCAGTTTGAGGTGCAGTTGAAAGCAGCAAGGCAGCTGAAGGAGATCACAGAGCAGCTAGCCAAGGCCAAGAAGGCACGAGAGTCTGGGAGGTCTGACCGTGACCTGAAGGCACTGGAGCTGAAGCTTGCTGAATGCCAATCAATGGTGGACGAGGTCGGTGATCCACCATTGAAGTTCCTCAAGGCAGCAGAGCGAGTGAAACTGGTTCCACCCACCACCCACATGCTAGGGCAAGGTGGCATTCCCGACCTTAAAGCAGCATTTGTAAATACCCTCCCTCTCCTCCAATTTTTTTCTGCAAAGATTCGTTTCTGTCGAGTCACATAGGACTATTGTTTGGGATACCTTTTGCGATGCGAATTGCATCGCAAAAATGTGTCAAATGGCTTTTAGTTCACAAAGGTATGATGCTATCTATTTCGCAAACTGTTTCGTAAGAAACAATATGCGAAAGTCTGTGCTTCGCAAAAGAGTTCGTAGACTTGAACAAATCACAAACTGCTTCACAAGCCAAAATATGCGAAGGTCTACGTTTCGCAAATTTGCGTTTTTTTTTACCTATTGTTTTATGGGGATAGTACAAGAGGTACAAGAGGAAGATCACAGCTGCAGAAATGACAATGGGTCAGGAGCATGGCAAGGAGCACCTTTTCGAACATGTTGATGCACTATTGGTGAGTGGGTTTGGTTGGGATTGAATTTCTATTTGTGTTTGAGATTGTTTTCATTTGAATCAAGATTTTCATTGTTGACTAAGCTTTGCATGTTGAAATGAAGGCATTTGAGGGTGAGAGTGAGAGCTCTCAGGGCAGTGGTGATGAGGAGGAGAGAGGCGCTAGCACTGCTCCCCCCAGTGTAGCTACCACTAGCAGTGGACCCAGTTCATTCGCTAGTCGAAATGCAGGTTCTACAGGGGGCGTGGGTAGGGAGGAGGAGGAGGAGGAGGAGAAGGAGGGGCAGGGGGACGATGAAGAAAGGGAGGAGGATGAGCAGCCTCCCCCTCCACCAAAGAACACTAGGAAGAAAGATTCAAGGAAGAAATCCAAGAGGGGAAGGAGGTCTAGATAGACAGCTAGTGTGTTAGATACCCGAGACTTGCAAACCCTTTTACATTGTAACTTTTGAAATTTTGATATAAATTTTGTTTTTTCCGGCCCAAAGTAACTCCAAATGAATATAAACCTTGCCATGCTCTTGTGATAGACAGTCGATCTCAAAACTATTTGCGAGTCATATTTCTTCGTAACACTACAAAAGCCAAAAGACCAAATATACCATCTCATAGACATCACTAAACTCTGACGGTTAAAATCATTCCAGAACATGTTTGCGAAATCCTACATTTCACAAACTTTTAAAAGCCTTCTGCGAATCACAAACTCTTTGCGTTGAATCTTATATCGGAAACCGATAGAGTTTTGGGTCGATTCGCTAAATTGTAGTGTTGATGAGTTTGCTTCAAAACTTTTTCGATGTTAGGTTTATCGCAAATGTGTAGCGGCATGTTGACCATCGCAAAATGTTTGCAGTAGACGTTATATCGAAAACCAGTAGATTTTTTAGTCAATTCGCTAAGTCGTTGCGATGTTGGGTTTGTTTTTAATAATTTTCGATGTATTGTGAATCGCAAATCGTGTATAGAAGACATTATGATCGGAAATGTGTTACGATTGGTTTAGTTTCAGGAGTTGCGAATAGCTTGCGATTGTACGAGTGCGAATGTGAGGGTTTCGCAAAGGCTTAAGAGTTTGCGAGGAATTCTTATTCAGCACTGCGGGTTTTCGGAATTTGATTTCTTTGTTGTTTGCGAGGATATTTGGATCGCAATATGCCCCTTTTTTGTTATAGTGATTGAAGGAAACTTTTAATGTAATGAAATGAAGACCATATTGGAAAGAACTTGAAAACAAGCAAGAAATGAAACACTCAAGGTTCATGAAATGGAACAATTGTATTACCTAATAAGAAGATTATAAAGGTTGTATGCTTCAAATGCTACAATCACAAAAATATGGTTTGCAACAACTAACAAAGCTTGTAGGTTCTATGTGCACTCAAAAACATGAAAGGAGAGAATGAAAGACTACTCAAAACCATTCCACTATCTCCTAACCCTAAAGTAGCCGAAACTTAACCCTAACCCTAGCCGTCACCAAGCCCTAACCCTAGCTGCCGCCAAGCCTTAAATAGTTTCCACTTCTAAACCCTAGCCACCACTATTCAACAACACCTAACTATTATAAGGATGATAATACTATTCATCCATTTGATGAATGTTTAACACATTCATCAACATTGGGGATTAGAATTGAATAATATTTCTAATAGACTAATTCGTGGAAGTTGCAGTTGTGGCTACACAATTTGCAAGCTAAATGAAGGACATTATGGTTGTGCTTATGTGTCATGACCCTAACCTTGGGCTTGTAACCAAGGCAAAGGCATGGAAGGGTGTGAATCAAGAGTGCAACCCAAGAGTCACATTTGCACTCCCAAGAGTGTGAAGGAATGAACCCACACACTCCCAAGTGGACTCCCATTTTGGGAGTTGGAATCCTTATGGAGGTATTTTAGGGCTCAAAACTTATTAGATTAAAGAGTTCCTTACACCATTGAAAATCTCTTGAAACTTAAATGTCTAAAATGAGTTTACATCACTCATTTGAGTTTTAAAAACATAAGTTATGGCCAAAAGAAAGGCCGGAAGTCAAAGTGCCAATTTGACTCCCACCCACTAAAAGTAAAAAATTGCTATGAAATATGTACATGCAGGTGGTGTGCCATATATTTTTGGAAAGCTCTCGACTAAAATTACAACTTTACTTTAGATCTCACCTCACTCAAAGGTTTTCACAATAAATTACGACCCTCCAAAATTCCAAAAGTCCTAATTTCAATCTAATGTCGATAAATGTGTTAAACATTCATCAAAAGGAGGAATAATATTTATTGGAATGGTTTTGAATAGTTTTTCATTCTCTCCTTTCATGGTTTTTGAATGCACATAGAACCTTCAAGCTTTGTTAGTTGTAATCCATAGTTTTGTGATTATAGCTTTTGAAGCATACAACTTTTGTAATCTTTTTGTTAAGTGATACAATTATTTCATTTCATGAACCTTGAATCTTGATAATGCCTTGGTAAGGACATTCACCACCATGTGTTCCATTGGACAATATTCAAATCAAACTTCTCCATTTTCAACTTGTTCTTAAACAAAATGATATTGTACATCAATGTGTTTTGTTCGTGCATGGTGAGTGGGAAAAGAAGGAAAAGGAAAATATTTTGATAGATTTAGAATTGGTGAATCTAAATAATGCATCTCTGTTGAAATGTGAAGAGCTTAAAAGAAAGAGACCAAAGGTAGAAAGAGAAAAGTTGATGGAGGAAAAGAAGGAGTATTAGAAAATTTGTAGCACTTGCAGACATAGTTAAAGATTGCTTAGAAACAAGGGTATGGACCTAGCTAGTGTTAAAAGAAAGGCTAAAGGATTATGAATAAATGGTGTATTTTGAAGTGTAGAGTCTAATTATATGAAATAACCATGAATTTGGTGTTTTCATGAATTGCAAAGTCAAGTGTGTTTAAAATCAAGGTAGAAATTGTGAATGTGTGCATAATATAGTGCAAATTTATTGTTATAATATTGTGAAATTCTACAAGGATTAAATTTCACTTCTATTAAACATCATACAATGTTTTTGACTCTAATGATTTGTCCCTCATTGAGAAAGTTGACACATCAACAAAAGTTGGAAAATTGATTAAGGTGCTTTTGTTCCTAGTTTGCTTCATTCAGTGCTTCCCTCTTATTCTTTGTTCTAATGTTGTTTTCGAAATGCATAATTTTTCTGGAAGATTTTCACAAAGTTCTTTCATCATCCTTTCATCTTTGAAGCCCTCCTTTTCCTAGTGTGTGAATACATGGTTTCTTTTGCCTCTATTCACACTAGGTCTCTTTGGTGTTTGTGGTGATGTAAAAAACTTTTTAGAATCTACACTACTATTTTTTCAATCTATGTTTTCTAAAGATGATGAATTTTACAAGGCTTCTACCTAGGTTTCCTCTCTATAATTCCAATCTAATTCCTCATTTTTCATTCCCACTAATAAATGTGGTGCATGAAATTAAAGATGTAGTTGTGAATAAATTACAATAAATTTCAACTTTTCAATTTTTTTCTTTGGTAGTCAATAATTTAAACAATTACTTATAAAATGCTTGAAGGACCAAATGTTTTTTTAGCTTTATGAAATTGAATATGCACTTTCATTTTTACCACATGGAATTACGTTTGATATCCCTTTAACCCTTCTTGTACATAGTGATCCAACTAAGAACTCTACATCTATGTGTTTTGGAATTTACACAACCTTGTTCTTGTTTACTTTTTCTTACTCCTCAAATCATCTAAGCACTCTATAGTAGGTTCTTTTGAATGTTCATAAACACATCTAAATAGTATTCAATAATTCTATTGGTCTTATAAAAGAAATAAATGACACAACATAAACAACAACTATCTTGTCTACTTTATTACTTTGTTTACTATCATATCATGACAAGGTTTTAGTATGAAAATATCATCCAAATCTTTTTTATGTACCAAATCCACCCACCATATTAGTGATGTTGACTTGGGCCATTTTTTTTCGGACTTATTCATGCAAACCACCAACCTCTAAGATTGACAAATCGTCCTTCAAGTTTTTATTCTTTAATGTAGTTGGCAACATCATATCTTGGTCATTGTTGCGTTCCCTACAAGATCTTGACATAGTTGATGTTTTGTTTACTTTTCCATCTCCCTTGTTGTCACACCCATAATTAGTTTGTCTAAGTTTCTACCATAGACTAGTGGAGGTGATTTGTCGGCATCAATTTTTGAGTCAATTTTATTTCTTGGCCACTTTTTTGTAGGAATTTGTTGTTGAAGAGACTATATGTTCTACTATATTGGATACCCAAAAGGTAGTCACACACGCCTTTGAAAACGTATTCTATAATTTTGATTAATTAGTTGCGTGGGCCATGGACGACACTAGGAAGTTATCACAAGCTTTTCAAGAACTTTGGTATGAACAATTGAATTATTGTCACATAAATCTTAAACTGCTACAAGCCAATTCTTGATGCCTAATAACCCACCTCTCATTTGAACTATGCATCAGCCCTTGCCAATTCTTTATGATCAATAGTTGGGTACAACTCCAAGTCTAGGGGAGTTCAATAGAAATGTGTTGGATCCCATCTAGACATGTTTCTAGATGAAATGAAGCAAGTGGCTCTACTTTCTTCTCTAGATGTTCATAGTAAAAAGAGGAAAAATATCATAAATTATTACAAATAGTAACACTCCTTTAAAATTTTTGCTTCCCATAACCATTTGAAAATTATTGGAGTCAAATCAATTAGAAGATCTTTCTTCATTACAACTGCAAGATGTTCATCAAGGAGAAATGTCAGTATTTTCTTGCACACTTGCACCTCTTTGAAGCGTTTCGCAATTAATGAAGTTAGATTAGTTAAAATAAGTTCTTCTATCATTCCTCCAAGACATTATCAATTAAAAATTTGGTTCTTGGAAAGTCAATATGTTGAAATAATATATATCTCACTATTTTTTGCTAAAACATTATGGTAGATTTTATTATATGTGAGAACCCGATGCATTTGTTGTGGACAACCAATGTTTGGACAATATCAGCTTGAAGTAATTCACATAACATTTTGATTTGTTTATGAGATCTCCTACAGTAAATATAACACCTATTTTTTTAATGGTATTTTAGTTGTCATAAGTCACCTGCACTATAAGGTCCCCTAAACCCACTAAATCACAAAATCTTGTTGTTAGTGTAAATAATCTTGCAACAATGTAATATGCATGAGATGATTTTTTGGAAACCCATTAAATCAAAAAATCTTGTTGTTACTATAAATAATCTTGCAACAATATAATATGCATGACATGATTTTTTGGGAATTTTGGGGTTGTAACATATTTTATCATTTAACAATTTTTAACCACTAGATTTTCTAACTTTATTCATGACACATTATTTTTAAAGCAAGATCTTACATGTGATGATATGTGTCCATATTTTGAAATGACCATTATATGTCGTTAATATTTATTTTTAAATTACATATTGAAGTATGTGCTAATAACAACCTCGTTGAAGCATAAATGTTTGAAGTTTTTAAAGGTTTTTTTTTTGTGTTGTTCCTTTGTCATTCAAACACACTTTAAAATAAATAAAAAATTCTTAGATTATGCAAATAATTTGAACACTTCACATGTACATTATGATGTGGTTGTCATGTTAGAATTTTCATCCTTATAAAAGAATATTTGAATATTCGTTTAACATGACAGCATCTTGGGACCTGTCAAAGAAGCCCATCCACATCACGTGAATATGTTAGGGAATATTTGGAAGAATATTTTACAAAAGATTTCTCCTACTCACACTCACATGCTCATGAAATAAAATCTATATAATGATTTATGTTAATATTACAATCTCAAGGTTTTAGAAAAAAAATTGCATGAAAGCCATTGTAGACTTACCATTTCTTAAACATAACATGTAATAATAACTCTAGATCTAAAATTCATGTCAAATCCTAATTTCGATTGCAAAAGAAAGATGCAAAATGATTAATCAAAGGAAGAAAATAAGCATACCTTGAAAGGTTTAGCACAATGTAATGGCTTTGGGTTGACTTGCTATGAGCTAAAGGTTTTTGAAAGAAACATCACAAGCTTCTTTGATGGAACATTGCTAGAATTTCAATTCTTGAAAAAAAAAGAAAAGAAATTAACTTATAGGACTCAAAGAATGTTAAACAACTTGTAGGACACAATGAATGCAAAACATAAGTTACTTGAATGAGAAATGACTTGCCAAACACAATGAGTGCAAAAGACAAGCTGTTTGAGTGATAAACACCAAGTGGCATAGTTGGGGAGCCTATGATCTAAGGAAGATATGACAAAACCTCTAACAACTTAAATCTGCATAGGATATAGGTTGCACATGCAACAAAAAATTCTTGTTGTTCAAAATAGATTGATTAAAGTTTATGTGCATGGGGGAAAAAAATTGAAGCTCATTTTTTGAGGCTGATCCAATATTCACAAACCTATTCCTTAAATAAGTAATGTAAAAAATTTGAAACTCATTGGTTAATATTACAATATGTACATCAAAACCAAAAAAATCAATGAAATTCATTACATATGTTGACAAAATCTTTAATCTTTTGAAATGATAGTACAATGGTAAGGACTTGACTTTTCAAAATGGAGGTGAGGAATTCAAGTCCTCACACTTCGAACCTTGGTTTTTTAGGCTATCTTGGCCTTAGATGCCCTAGGTAGGTAGGTAAATAGATAAATATATATTCTAGGTTATTATTACGTTATTATAAAAATTATAACTAATGCTATTAAAATATTTCAAAACATATATATAGTCATTGTCAAAATATTGTTTCATTGGCCAAAAATAAATCTAGTAAAAAAATCCAATAAAACAAACCAACTAAAAAGACCTAATCAAAATGGTCAAGTCCAAATTGATTTGTTCGAAAACACATTTTGGTCAAATTGAACATGGTAACAATTGGGATATTACATAGTCAATTTTTCTAGTTGAAAAGGTTGTGTTTTCTAGATGGTGTCACCTACACTAAGGAAATTTAATACATGCACATCCTTTGACATCAAGAGACTCCATATAGATCGAAGTAAAATGTTTCCAAGACACATGAAAACTTTTAACATATAAAATATTTACACCCACCAACTACACTTAACAAAATAGTTTCAAAATGAAAAAGTCAATGGCTAGTAGTTACATCTCTTTAGATTAAACTCTCTACAAGAACCAAAGAGAATTAATCTTACCATTAATCTCATTCTTGAGATGTAACAACTATAGGGAGAGATTGGCAACTAATTGCGTTGGTTGTCCTACACAACTAGGTATCCTTGCAAATTCATTAATCATCGCATAATTCCCAATTAACATTGGGGTTTTTGCCATTTTAGTTTTAAAATGTTGTATCCATTGAAAATGAGTCACCCTAGTTTGTGACCATTTATGCACATCATTTAAGACCCCACTTTTTGACCCATGGTTCACATAGAACATCAGAAATGTTTTTACTTGATCTTGTATTTCATTTCCTTTTGTCCATCCTCATTTCTTGTTGTATTTACTAGGGAACTTGGTGGCTTCAAATGAGATTAAGGGATTTTTTTTTCAAACTTATGCATTTAAATATATTTTGTTTTACTTGGACAAGGATCAATTGAAAACTCTATATTTTGAAAGGATGAATTTACAAAGTGAGAGTGTGTAAATCATTTACACTTTCTTGTGCCTACCATTCAAACCCCTTTCTATTTCTTTTCCTTTTTATTTTGGTTGAACAAACTCCACTTTCATAGTTGTTATCAAGAGAAAAAGAAATGCAATATTACATTTTTTTTGTGTTTCTTTTTATACACTATGTTAGACAATTTTACATCATGTGTAAAATCGTATAGGTGTTTTCTTTTGTGATTTTATATTTACACTTATCTCATTTTACACATGACGAAACAGATGTGCACACCCAAAGTTATACACTTAAACTTGCAGTGTATATATTTTTTACAGGTACCTAATGTGTATATCAAAAACCATATACACATACAACATAGGATAGGACTTTCAGCACCTAAACCCAAAATGTGTTCAGAAATATATTTGAAGCTATGTAAAAGGTCACGATAAAAAGCTGAGTATTAGGACTGAGGAGGAGCACTATGATTTCAAGATTCCTAAGACTAAAAATATTTTTGAAGGGGCAACACTTGTCAGAAGGAAAAAGAAAACAGAGCAGTAGCTTATCAAGATTTTATCACTACAGTGGAACTGCTGGGTTGCGGATCCAATAAGAAAATGAACTGTAAAAGAGTGATGTCTATGCCTCACGAATATTTCATCCTCTGGCCTGACACGTGACCACCGCGTGTTCGATATTCCTGAACCCATTAGATCACTCCCGTTCAACAAAATTTCCAAGGGCATTGACCACAGCAACAGAAGGATCACCATTAGCTAAGTTTGCATGTGGATATTGAAACAGTGAAATTATCCGCAGAATAATGAGATTGTGGACTTGCAGATGTTGCAAGAATTTGTAGAAGAATTATCAGGCAGCAGGGTGTTTGTGTGTTGTCCAGAAGCGGGGTTATTGCCCGGATACTAGTCTTAATTTAAAAGAGTAGAAGCAGGAAGCAATTGCGGAGGGGCTCTGAATTCTGGGTTGTCGCCAGAACAGTAGTTGGGTTCAGAAGAAGAAAATATTTAGAGGATTTTGTGCTTTTGTGCTTTCGCAGAGGGGAAATGCAGGCTTTTGTTGCAGCTGCAGGGCTGCGAGGATTCTTTTGTAGTCCTCGAGCCTCTGAAGTGGAACACCAGAAGAGCAGAGTCTGCCTTAATAAGGTGCAGTCATTGGAAGCTCGTTACTGGAGAGAAGGCGGAGGCGACCGCAGCGGCGCCGAGGACGGCAGAGGAGATGTCTGCAAAAGGAGTACTAGTGGGCGTAGTTGGCACGGACTGAGTGCAAACTCTCTATCTCTCCGTTTCCGGAGACAAGCTTCCTCTCAGGTGCGCATCACTGGTCGAAGCTACAACTTGGTTGCACGGTACAAATTCTCGTTCATGAGGAAAGTAAGCATGGTGGAGTTAGGATGGGTTTTCCTTCCTTGCCCCCGTTTGATTGCTACAAAACCCAACTATGCGTTTTTTGGCGCTGGATGTAGGAAGGTGAAGTTGTGCAGGAGCTTTTAGTCTCCAGTGAAGCTGCCAATATTCCCGATGAAGATGCCACACCTGCAGAAGCCGTTGCCGAGGAATCTCCCGATACAGGTAACTCGATTATCAGCACACTAATCTTCTTAGTTACTGAGAATATGGAAGACATTACAAAAATATGGATCGGATGAGTAGACAGAAATTCGAAGGGGTCAAAGCCACTACAAGAGGTTTTGAAGCATCAAGATTTTGAACCTATGATTCCAGAACCTCTGATTCTTCAAATGAACTGTTTCCAGTATGCATAGCCCTTTGAAGCACTTGCATGTTTGCTTGGGTGTCAGGTCCTACAACAAAGGTGAAATTTCAACTGCATAGGGAATGTCACTTTGGAGAACAATACAACGTTGTGGGTGGAGATCCACAATTTGGTGCCTGGGATCCAGATGCAGCAATTCCCCTGGCCTGGTCGAAAGATCATGTCTGGACTGTTGAAATGGTGAGTCTATCAAATCCATTGCTGCCATTTAGTAGTTTTCTGTACCTATGTCAATGCAGCTTTCCAGGTTAGATCTGCCATAGCAGAGTTGAAGATCCTCAGGAGATAAGTTGCACAGCTAGAATGGCTTACTTGGTCGCACACTTGTGATATTCTTACTGAGATTGGAAGAAACACCAATCTTTTTCATACATGGTGCATTTCTTTTACTGGTCAATATCTCAATTGAATTCATGTGGTTCTGTTTACGTCTGTGCATAGGATGTTCCTTGTGGAAAAACAATTGAGTTCAAGTACATCCTCAAGGGGAAGGAGGGAGAAGTTAAGTGGCAACCAGGTGCAAACCTTGTGCTAGAGACTGACATGGAATCAACAACATTGTCCATAACACAACCATGGGATTCATCTTTAACAGAAGACAGGACCCCTGATGAAGTTGAAGAAGATGAAGCCTCTACTGCTACAGGACAAAAGGAAGAGAAAGAAGAAGTGAGCTCTCCTGGTGATGCCATTCCTGATGTGATAGTCTCGGGCACACTCAGTGCATTGAATGCAGGGCTAAAAACTGCAACTGGTCTGGATGAGAGGATAGGAGCCATCCTACCACTGGATGAGCACAATGGAGAAGAGGAGCATGGGAACAACACAGTTGCTCAAGACAACACCAGAAGTATAGACAAGGCCCCAACAGCACATGAGATTCCTGTGATCAGCGCCACTCTCAGTGCAGCTGCTGAGGAGGTGAGAGGAGATAACAAAGAAACGGAAGATTCGGCCCCTGCTAAACTATAGAGGTGATCATGTCTTATTGTGTAAATATCCTCTGTATACACCAACTCCACACCAATCACACTTGAATAGTAGAGCCTTGTGGCATTTTTGCTAGAAGCCTACCACTTCGCTGTGATGTGTTGTAGATGGGCAGATGGACTTTGTTATTGTCCATTTCAAAGTCAATCTTCTTGAATTTGTTGCAATTTTCTTGGAGGATGATTTTCTGTTTCATTCTTTGCTATGTAGGATGTGCCATCACTCCTCTCTTCCTTGTTTTCTAAACTAAGATTGTAATGTGTCCAACTTACATATTCGAAGAATATTACAGAGGCTAGTAAATATTGCTCATTAAGTGCATGTGAGCTGCTGCTCATTTCATTTTGGTGAAGGAGTTGATTTGAGTACAAGTTTGTTGGGTCACTCTTAGGAGGTATGAGAAAGTTACATACACCTCATGGAGTGCTCACTATTTCCCAGGACTGCACAATTTCTGGTGCTCACTTTTGTATTTTGTTTCGATTGCTGCTAGTACCCTCTTCGATATTAACCATCAGCTTTTAGCATTTCATGCAGAGTTGGTTTCTGAGTGGGTTCCTGTCGAGTAACTTTTGGTCATTGTAGCTGACTAGGATGTATTTTGGGAGTAGCACAATGTCATGCAGTCTTTTTTTGGCTGATTTACTGCATTTTTCCCCTCTTTCTACTGAAGACCTTAGTTTTGATATCTGCCAAATTCCTGGGTTTCAAAGTGATGACAATCTCTTGAGGGTGCAACCTTCTAATTGTTGTACTTTCTCTTACAATGTCTGTTGGACAAGCACACCCAGAAGACCATACTTGTTAGTGACCGGCTTTCAGTTGTGTACTGTTGTTGCCATCCTGCTGGGAGTTGGACATTATTTAACAGTAGAGTATTTGAAAATGGTAATAGATGGTGCAATTCCTCTTTGGGCAGGATTAGGAGCCTGTAGCTTCTTCAAATGTTAAGCATTTCACAAAGTCAGGCAAGCACCAACAATTTGACCAATTTGACCAATTTACCTGGCATCACCCCTATGTAGCTGGGTTGTTGATGAAAGGTAAATCTGACCCTGTTTTTCTAGGTAGATTTGAAATGATGACTACCTGAAGGAATGTTGTGTTTGAATGTCAAAATCATGTGGTGGATAGGAACTCATGCACGTGTCAAAAAGTCTATGGAAGTTCTTGCTGGTAGCATGTCATCTGTTCTAATCTGACAAACTTTCTTCTTGTAATGACAAAGTTTCTCTTTTATTTGTTAGGTGCATGGGAATGGATCGTTGTCAGCATCTACAAAGCAGGACAGTGGCATTATTTGCAAAGAAGAGAAACTACCAGTGCGTCTGAATCCTTTCCAGAAAGATCTGGAATGGCTGCGTAAGAACATTTTTTGAGATCAGATGGAATAGAAGATATACTTCTGAGGTAAATTTTCTACAGTATCTTTGGGTTTATTCCTGTAGAGAACTTCAAAGCATGATTGCCTCATTGAAGCTTTGAATTTGAGGGTGACAAGGAGTTCTTCAATATCATAATTAGTGTGTTATAGACCCTGTAAAGACTTATCTGCTCTAGATCTCAAGAACAATGCTTCAACTTCCAACTATTGTTAGATAGTCCCTTTTGGTAACTCTGTCAAGGCATCAGACAGCTTCTCTCTGTGGAAATTGACTTCAGTCTCCAATTAGCATATTCCAAAGTCATGACTGAATACAAGATACTCTCTTGATATTTGCTCTTCTGATATTGGTCACCCATTTCTGAAAGCAGGATTACATCTTGTGGCCATGAACACAATTCATGGTCCATAACAAGAGGTATACTGCATATACATGTTGGGCACATCATGATGCTATAGGCAACCATGTTGCCATCTACTTTTAAACCTAACTTGTCTAATTACTTGTGGAATTCTATGCACATTATATCCCTTGATTTGCAGACCTGAGTGATGGAATCTTTTGAGTCATATCTGTATGATATTAAGCACTTTTGGTATTCAGCTGTTGCATCAGTTATCAAGTGAACCTATGTGTTGGTATCAAAACAAATTGAATTGGGTAAATTTGTGCTATGAAACCTATAGAGGTAAGTCAACCATCTTCATGCATGCTGCAGCACAATGTTTTGTATGCGCTGATGGTGGTAGGCCTAAAACCTGGGAATAATCAAATGTCAAGGTTTGACCAAATGGATTAAGAGTCAAGCAAGTTTAGAAAGATAGATTGAGACAAAATTGCATACATGCATCCTTTTTTGCTTTGAAGAGAAATGACAGAGATAGAGTCAATGGAAAGACCTGAACAACCTTTGATCAATTGCAGTGCTCAAAAGAATTAGACTCTGTCTAGTTCAGACTTGTTGCGCCAACAAATGGTGTGTTCCTCTGCATCACAAAGAAGACTTGAGAACACAATCTTTACAAGAATAAAATATTTTTCTTCAACTCCAGTACTAAAGCTGGAGAGTACAGAGAATTGTGAATTGAAATCATGTATTCTGTGTCAAGTTTCTTACCACTTTGGACCCAACCATCCTGGATTCTAAGAGATATGAGCCCTCTCCAACATACCTTGATTGCCTAGTAGATCCTCATTGGACAAGGAGAAATAGAAAGCTTACAAAAACAGACAGATGCCTTGAACTAATTGCAACCCTAGAAGTACAATAGTGTATCCCAGCTCTGCAACATCTAATGCTCCTGATCTTTGAACCATGTTCACCACACAATATCTGTACTGCTTCAAGTAGACCATGATCCACTTGCTCTTTAGCTCTCAGCCTCACCTGTCTCCATGCTGCCAAATTCCTATTTCTCAGCTGAAAACCTAATATGACACAAGGAGTGACTTCATGCCCAGGTTGATTAAGGTTATTGTTTACTGTCACAAGTCTATAGTCCACTTCTGCAGCTTGGTTGCATACAAAAGACAACTCAGAACAAAGCAAAGATGATAAGGTGAGGTGCATCATAACCAGTTGGAAAGCATTAGGACCTTGCACATTCAATTGCAAGAAAAAGGTGTGCTACCAAGGTGCAGGCAGAGTAAGAGTGAGAATAAAGGTCAGCAGCACAGAATCCAGCAACTGCAACATAATCTATTTACCATGGACAAATGCAGTAGCTGTATAGCCTACCAATAAGCATGGGCAAGCATGCAATGATGGAGCTGGAGGCTTTGCAATCTAAGGGAACTATGTTACAGGTTGACAACCATAAAACTTTGTAGCATCAACTTCAAATTCAAGGCTTCATGAAGATGAAATCATCAGAATCCTGCTGAACCAGATCTCCTGCTGTCTGCTGCTTTGTGACCATGTGAAGCTGGTGCATAGAGGGGAGTATTCCTTACACCACTCAATTCGTTCTCAGTATGCAAGATGTTAAGCAACAAGGTAGCCTTATCCCAGGCACATTGTGTTCCCTTCTCTGCCAGTATGGTCAAAGGCTCAAGAGCACCTGCCTGAAGGGCCTGTGCCCAGAAGCGAAGATTATGATTTGAAAGCTTCACAAGTGCAGCTGCAGCATATTCTTGCACAGATGCCCAGTCCTGCGCTCTGCGAGAAGTGTCCTCACCATCTGCGCCAGACCACACACCACAGCTATACTAAGGTGCAATGTTCCAGAATGTTGTATCTGCAGGTAATTTGTGTCATAGGAATACTTGCAATATCATACTTAGCAAAGCCGAGCTGTTAACCAAAGCTTCACTCCCAATAATATTGCACGTTGATTTACCTACAAAGATACAAAAATATTCAAGGTCTACACAAGTTGACTATCCTCAGGAGTATGCATTGTGTAGAAGCCAGGGTTAAGATCTGAGACACCTGGGGGACAAAATATGTTGGATCCACCAAAGAATCATAAGCAATCAGGCTAATAAGGACAGAGATGCCATTGCCCTCAGAAATGGCAGACCGTCCCTCTTGAATCACAGCCAAGTTGGACAATACTAGTAGTGCATGGCTCACTAGATCTGAGGCCTCCACTTGCATAAGGTGCAATAAGATACCTACTGCACCTGCTTTGATCAGTTTAACACAATTGTTTTGAGAGAATGACAATTGGTACAGAGCCATGGCTGCAACCCGCCGAGCCCCTTGTGAGCCAACACGCAGGACATGGAGGAGAGGTGGTACAGCCCCCAAAACCCCTATTGCCATCTTGTTGTCATAATTGAGGGCTAGGTTAGACAACGCCCCTGTGATAAGTTCCTGAGCAAGATCAGACTGACTCTTGAGGAGCTTGATAAGCACCGGAATCGCCCCTGCACTTGCGATTTGAATTTTGTTATTGTTTGGAATTGATAAATTCATGACGGCAGCCAAGGCGTTTGTCTGAATCCCAGGGTACCGGCTTTGCATGAGTGACACCAGTGCTTTGAGCACATCTGGAGTGCAAAGAGTTGCCCTGTACTCCAGACCAGGATCAAGGTTTCTTGTGAGCCTCCAAATTTCAGCCGCACCTTCCTCCTGTTCCACAACATTCTGGTGATACAGCTTGTACAACAACTCTGCTTCAATCCCTTCTGAAGGCTCATATTCACCAGCCTGACCAGTGTTATAAGATGAAGCAGTTGTTGCCAATGGTGGTTCAATCCCGTGCCGACGTGCCTCAGAATTTTCCGTGTCTTTTCGAAGCATATGTTCGGATGCAGAGTGCACATACTGGGACTGCATGGGAGAATCCGGCCACTCCCCGCTGTTAAGGTGATTGTAGCTTGAAGATTGAAGAGAAGATTCCTTCCCGGAGGACCTACCGTAGTCGCTGTTCTTACTGAATTCGCGGGAAAATTCTCTGGACGTTGAGCAAGGCAGAGAAGAAGTGTTCTGCCCCGCCATCTTCCCCAGTGGCGCATCCTGGTTTCGTGTTCTGCAGCTTGCTGCATATGACTCGTCACAGTCTTGCTCTACCGGCCGGATTCCGCCATTCCTACCACCACTACGCTGCTCGCTGCGGTAACTGCCACCGAAACTGTCAGCGTTATCATCGTCATCATCATCAAAGGGATCAAGCCTGCCATCGCCAGAGAAACCAGGCCTTGCAGGATCCGAGTCGTCCCATGGCACCACGGCCGCTGCCGTCGCCGCTCTTGCCGCACTGACCTCCACAAGTTGCCACGCAAGTTCTGCGGATGGAGGGTGCGGCCTCGCCACCTTATGCTTGTCGCACCATCCGAGAAAAGCAGATTGCAATTGGACATTAGGGGTGAGAGAACCGTGCTCCAACGCCACAGCAAACTTGAAACAGTGACGATTTTCTACCTGAAACCATCGGTGAATACACACTGACGCTCGAAAGTATAACCCGAAGCCACAATCACTGGCTCCGCCATCAACGACTGTGAGATCGGACACACAAACGCCTCTGGTATCTCCACAGCGGGCCATCCTACTTCTCTTCCCCCTTCCCCTTTCTTGCTGAACTTGGTGAAATGACTGGACCACGCGCTTTTCTTCTTCAAAGTGTATAAGATGTGATTCTTGTTCACTTTTAGGTTGAAGTTGCTCCATCACACATTGTAGCAAGCCAAGAGGTAAGTTCCTTTCCCTTCCTTAAATTTCAAGCTTTGTTTTTTATTTGATGTTGCAATTATTTGATTTGAAGAGCTCCAACGAGCTTGAATCAAAGTTCAAAAGAATGAAGGCACCCATGAGCTGGGGGGAGCTTCATTTCAGTTCTTTTCTACCGCTGAGAGAGTTTGTAGGCTTGTTTTGGCGATGGTTGAAATCCTTGCTTGATGTGCTTGTGAGGAGGTTTTGGTGATGGTTGAGGTCCCTCCTTGACAGGTTCGGTTCATGAGGAGGGACTTTGGCCATTGCCAAGACCTCCCTTGCCATGATTTTTAGGGAGTCTTGGTGATGGCCGAGGTCTTTCCCCGGCAAGTTCGCATGGAGGAACTTCCGCCATTGCTAAAACCTCCCTTGCCATGATTTTTAGGGAGTCTTGGTGATGGCCAAGGTCTTTCCCTGACAAGTTTGCACAGAGGAACTTCCACCATTGCTAAGACATCCCTTGCCATGATTTTTAGGGAGTCTTGGTGATGGTTGAGGTCTTTCCCTGACAAGTTCACACAGAGGAACTTCCGCCATTGCTAAGACCTCCCTCGGCATGAGCTTTTAAGGAGGTTTTGGCAATGGCCAAAATCCTTCCTTGAGCTCGCATGGTGGTTTTGGTGATTACCAAGTTTGTTCCTGGGCAAGGGTGCTGAAGAGGTCTCGGCGATGGCTAAGATTATTCCTTCCTTGGCATCATGACCCTTTGTTTTCTTTGTAGGGTTCTTCATTATCATTTTTATGAGCAACATTCTTTTTGTTATGTAGGGTGTTTTGACACCTTGTGAATAGAGTTTAGTGGAAGAGGTGAGTGAAACAATATGTCTAAGTTGTGAAGTTAAGATTGTGCAAAATTTTTTTATCCTAAGTTCCTACAATCTTTTATACTCATTATATGATTCCTTGTTGGGTAGAAGAGAGAAAAACCTGAGTATATTTATTTGCATTAATTGATGAAAGTTTGATAGCGAGGAAATGTTCTTGAATAAATAGGAAGCACACAATATTGAAGAGAAAGATGTGGAATCAGCTTGCAAGGACGTACAAGAGGAAGTATAATTTCTATTCAATTTTAGTTGTTTTTAACTTGTGTAACATATTGAATAGGATTTAACTTTAAATTCTATATCCTGCAAGAAGGATTCCAAGGGGTGGATTTTGATTCAATATCCAAGATTTTATAATTTAAAGAGGTAAATTTCTGGGAATTTCAACTAGGTTGAAATGAGTATAGAAATAAATACACATTTTAATACCATGATTTATGTTTCAACTCGCATTGGAATTTTTCATTCATTGTCAAGTTGACGCACCATTAAACTTTTTGAAAGATTTAAATGCAAGTCCAAAAGTGAAAATAACAGAAATAGAAAGAGTTGGGATACACTCCGTAATTCACAACATTTCAAAGGTAAGATGGGTGTGCTGGAACTTCGGGATGGGGATTAGGACAAGTGACAAGTGGGTCAATTATTCATATGGACCTGCACAAACCAACCAACAAGTTGGTTAATGCATAGTTGGAACACTTTTGGTGCATGGACAAGCCACGGGCATACACGAACTCATCAAATTCACCATGGCCCGGACTTGGAGGAAGCCACCACCTTCCTCATAATATTCTCTATGATTAGCCACAGGGGCTACACTAAAATGTCATTTTTCTTAGGACCCCCATGTCAAGAGTCCTGAAATTCCCTAAATTGGGTTTCCTACCACTTTAGATGCTCGTAACTTCTTGTGCAAAACTCCGATTGAAGTGAGGTCTAAAATAAAGTTGTAGCCTTTATCAAGAGCTTTCCAAGGTATGTCACACTTATAGGCATGTAATTCAAGGTGATTCTCAACTTTTAATGGTTAGGAATTAAATTAACATTTTGACTTTTAACCCTTTTTTTGGCCATAACTTGTGTTGTAAGTACTTAAATGGGTCACATAAATTCATTTAAGCATCTACCTTTCAAGAGCTTTTCATTGGTATAAGGAAATTTTGAATCTAATGAACTTTGGGCCTTTAAATTGTTCTCTGAAAATTTAGGATTCTATACGGACTCCAACTCCCAAAGTGAGAGTCCACTTGGGAGTGTATGGGTCAATTCCATCACATTCTTTTAGATTTTTAGGAGAATGAATGTGATACCTGGGCTTCACTCTCAGCCTGCACCTTTCCATCCCCTTGCCTTGGTTGCGAGCCTAAGGTTAGGGTCATGACATAGACATAGAATAATGAAATGATTTGTGGAAAAATTCATTTATAGGTAGGTATGGAGCACAAATTGTAAGTACACCAAATTATTATGTCAAGAAATCCTTTGGATTTGCTGAAGCTAGGTCTGCCGACACAATAATGTTTTTAATACATTTTTTTAAGTATATACTATTAGTTATTTTTTTACAATTGAAAAGCTTTCTTTCAATGGTCAGCATTAACTATTAGGCCAAATGTTCATAAACATTCCCCTTTTCGTATAACCTCCTTGGATTGTATCTCTTCTTTTTCATTTTCTTACATTATCATTCTTTTTTTTCTATTTGTAATGGATGGATTTGTTTTCTTACAACTAGCTGACTATTTCCCACTTGTGTAATCTCAAGGGAAGTCTAGTTACCAATGGACCATAAAGGTAATTCAATGTCAAAATAAGTTGAATACTTTGCAAGTTTTATATAAGTATAAATTCCTCTTGAAAAATAAGGTGATGATGAGTATCCTTCTGTGTCGACTCCTCACCATGTCAATTGTCAGATTGGCTTTGAATATCAACGTGCTCAAGATGGAGCAAGCATTTTTCATGAGTTATTAGGGAGGTGAGAGGCCATTTTATGTTTCCTCAACAAACTATCGAGGTGAAGAAAAATATCTTCACAATTACGTTGATATTTGGAATTCTTTTTGGAAAGAGAAGAATGTAAAGTTTAAGAAATTCCTAATCAAGGATCTGCATTTTTGTTGGCTATCTTAAAGAATGTTTCACATTTGGGACCATAACTAGCACCTTTAGGCTTGGCAACCATGCATTAATGCAAACCATCCTAACGAGCCCGAATGGCACATCAAGGTCGATTCATTTATTCTAGACACAACAAATGGCCTGGTCAACTTGCTTACCACTATGACCAACATGAACAAGTGAGTTTCCATTGTCAATGTCTATTTTTTTCCACATATGTCAAACGATGCCTTGTTGATGTTTAACATTATTTTTATAACATGTTTATTGAGATGGACCATGTGAAATTGTCATTTATTCATGTTTTCTTTCACATTCAATCCATCAGAATGATTCCATTCCACAAATTCAAGGAGGTCATTCCAGATACAAAAGGAACACATGACAATGTTCCAAAAAAGACTACCCATTTGTGACCCAACACTTGGCCTTGAATTTCTCCAACAAGTACAGGTTGAATACAACATTAATCTTGATCTAGAAATGATGATTGAAAAGTAGTAGCTATTTTTCTCTTTGTAAATGAGCAATAAGCAGAAGGTTTCTTGATTCAAGTCATGGAACTAGTCCCTGGTTTTCAAGGAAGTTCAAAAATTTCCGAAGATCAAGTTGTTGGATGCCATTTTTGTGAAATGGCTTCACAAAACAATGTTTTGGGTTTAGGTACCTTACTTATTCATCTTGATTGTACATTGAAACTCTTTCTAAGCTTTTTCATTGGGTGTTTTCGCTGATGGCTTTGCATTTGTGTTCTCATTATAGTTGGAAATGGAGGCTAAATTGTTTTTTAATAGCATAGTCATGGACCTTGGTGTGTCTATCCTTGAGAGTGCCGAGGTTTAAAGTCTTAAAGACTTCATAAGTCATTAGAAGCTTGAATTATGGGAGTTTCTATCATGAATTCAAGTTAAAGGGTGGAATCTTGAAAAATAAAACTTGGCAACAATAGATTGGTGGTGAGGAAGTTTTGAAATGAGTGATTTACATATAAAGGACATATCCTCCTTTCCAATTCCAACTTAATTTTGTACTTGGTTTCAAGAGCAATATTTCACACATTTAACCCCATTCCCTTGCTGTAGGTATTTTTCCCATGTTTTACTTATAAAGGAGGCAATTCGTAGCCTACCTCCGTTTATTAGGATCTAGTGTGATCCTAAAGCAGAAAACAACATGTACAAGAACGACCTCTTGAAGGAGTGGTTGAGTGGCCACTTGGCATCTTATGGGTGGTACATAGATTGCTCAGCTAACAATAACCTAGAGTTGGAGTGTGGTTAAAGGAAAAGTTTAAGCTGTGTGTGTGTGAGCCATGGATTATAGCTCAACAATTAGTTAAGCTTTAGTTCCATAATTTTCCATAATATTAATAATTTGAATGCTTATAAGCCTCCAAGTAGTGATTATTAACAATTGAAACAACTTTTGTGATATTTATAAGCATAGAGTACTTCTTTATTTCAGTTGATGTAACGTTTAATTAGTTTAGGACCTAGTAAACCTTTAAAAATGCAGTGTCCTTTTTTATGTTGCGGAAAAGGGAAAAGGGATTTAGAATTAGATGTGATTTATTGATATATAGGGAATACAATCCCATAATTAACAATAGCAATTTACCATGACAAGGTTAAGTTAGTTTGTAGAAGAATTTTCAAGCACTAATGATGTACTTGTAAGATTTTTAGGATGTAGTCCTTATACATATTTATTTAGTTTCACTTCTATCAGACTTTTAAATAGAATCAAAATCAAACTTAAGTAGCAACATTTCCGCTAGAGTAGTCTTAGGTGAATTACAACTGAATAACTAACTTAAAGGATAGATCACAATTGTAAAAATTCTAGGATGCGACGAATGGTGCGAGCGAGGTACTTAGCTCGATGCTCTAGGGGAAGTGGGTTGATCGGGCCTCGTAGCCAATGATAATGGCCATCACTGGGAACCCACGTTTGACAATGGAGACGGACATCATCATCTTCGCACTGGCACTCTTCAAACCTTTATGGCGTGACTCCACAAGTAGGAACAAACTCTAAATAAATTGCTAAAGCATGTGGGTTAGGAGACAATTGACGATCCCATACCGAACGAACAACTCGAGTGCGCACCACTCTCCTAGGCGGTTCTTCTTCGCGCGGCCGTTGAGAAACATCCAAGTCAAGCGGTGCTTCTTCAAGCTCTTCTTGTTGTACGGGTGCGACCGGAGGATTTGAAAGCGTAGCGTCATCATCCACCATGACTAGTTGCGCTTGCATTAACAAAAACCAAGAAGATAGTACGAACAAGGTGGTACTTGTGTTCAGAAGGGGTTGAGGCTTTTTTATTTAACAAATTAGGGTAGGCGTAAGATGTGGGAGTGACAACGAAACCTCATGACAACTCGAACACCCTAGATCTAATGGATTCATTAAACCTTAAATTCAACGGTGGATCTAGAAGTATGTGAGAGTTTTTTTATGTAGATTGTAATTCCAATTTACTATGTACTACATAGTTAATTAGTGCATAGTAAAGTAAATAGGTAGGGAATATCGAAGGAGTAAGTGGTACACGAGAATGTTACTTCAACCATTAAACTAGTCAAGTAGGAACTCAAGGATTTTTCCTTGTTATTACCGATAAATTATCCTAGTAGTTAGTTACTTGAAATAATTAGGATGAAAAAATAGGATGTGAGGGTCAACGGACGGAAAAGATAAGGATAAAGCTCAAGAGACCTCATCAAGATATCCAAGATAAGGGGGAGGATGGATCCTCCAATCTCATTAGTCATGAGGATTGTCATCCTTTTTGATTTGAGGATGGAATATCTTTTGTGTTTCATTGGGCCCAAGGATTCTCATCCTAATTTCAATTGGATGGCAATACATTCTCAAATCCTCATTGGCCCTTGAAGGATGAGGAGGCCATTGATTGGTGCAAAAGGATTTCGAAGCTCTCATTGGTCAAAAGGAACAAGCTCAAGGAGGGTCATGGAGGTTCACCAAGGAAGGGGGCATTGTGTGTATGTGGGAAGGAAAGAAGGAGGAGAATGAAGTGTGAGAAAGGTTGTTAGTCCTTGTGTGTGGAGGTGTTCATGAAAGGTTATGAAAAAATGAAGCATGGAATAGAGTTGTGTGTAGCAAGTAATCGTAATGAAGCCTCTGGACTTTTGGTTTAATTAATTGTTTCTCTCAAATCCACTGTTGGATTTGTGTCAAAATTAGATTAGTTTTAGTTTGAAAGGTGTAAAAGCTCCTCCCAAAAATTCAGCATCATCGGTTTGTTGTGAGGGGGTTACAGGTGTTGGAAGTAGAAGGGGTTGTAGTGGAGTTAATGGAATGATTTCCATGGCAAAGCCTTTGGACTTTGGGTTCAATTAGTTGTTTCTCCCAAATCCACCGTTGGATTTGTGTCAAAATTGAATCAATTTTAGTTTGGAAGGTGTACAAGCTTCTCCCCAAATTTCAGCACCATCGGGTTTGCTATAAAGGAGCTGCACTGGTTAGAAGTAGAGGGGGTCGAATTGGTTGTTTTTTCCTCAATCTAGGCAAGTGGTTTCTAGTTTCAAGGCTTAACTCTTGATCAAAGAAATGAAATAAAATAAAAACTTATGAAATGTTGTAACATGTCTTCTTTATTATTAGCTTTCCAAAATTCAATGCATGTTAGATTAAGGGGTTGTTGTAGATGTCATGTCAAATGAAACGGAAGGTTCCAACCATCAAATGCGACATGGAATTAAACACCCACATATGGCTCCTTCATATCCCATCATGGTAAGTTATGATTTTCTCACCCTATCTTTGTATCTTTAACTTGGACACAACGCGTTAGATCATTAGTGAATTTCATTACTTACTTTGAACCACTTATTTGTTAGACTACAACTACATAATAGTTCCACTTCCAACCGGGTTTTATGTGAGTGCATATCTTAATGGTGAAGGTGTGCAATAAATCCTCACAGTGTGTTTTGACAAACCCACTTCAACTAATTCTAGTTTCAAGGGTGGGAAGAGGAGTTAGGATGTTAAGAAGTTGAGGAAGACCAAGGATTAATTTGCTGGACCTTTAGGTGATAAACTAAATGAGGAGGATTTGGAGTAAGAGGAGCTAACTCCAAACCTAGAAGGTCTATAGTCTTGGATTGTCCATTGGAGGAGGCGACTTCTAAATGTTGACGTAGATCCTAATTTGGATCTTCTCTAAAATCTTGTCTTAGATCCCATCGAACTCCCAAGTAGTGACGATTCCCTCTTGAAGTTATCTATTAAAGCTTCTAATCTTTTTGTGGCCAGCCATGGTGGCAACAAGGGTTTCTTTTGGCTCGTGGCCCATTTAGTTTGATGAACTCAATATGATGTTATCAAAAGTACGAATAGGAAACTCCTTATGTGCATTTCATTTGATTCGCACTATTCTAGAGGTTATTAACAATTTTCTTTTCACTTTGTAGGATTTTACAATTGGCAGGCATGTTCTTTTCATTACTAAAGTTCTTTCAAACTTGCTAGTCCTTCTTGTCTCAATACCTCCCATTGTTGTCCCCTCTTGGAATCATCACATACATAACTATGTGTGTGAGATATTTGGTTTTGCTAACAAATGCATGGAAAACAATGGCACAATTTTTCCATGATGACAATGTTCGCATCCTTAAGAAAATTAAGTCCTTCTTAGACACGAATGGCTATCAGATCCATTTTAGATGGGCAGTCATCAATTCTCTATTGTAGATGAGCAATGGAATCAAGGGGAAAATGGTAATTCCCCTATTGAATTGTATTTACATTACCTATTATTCCATAGAATCGTATTGGACTAATTCTTATCGTTCACTATCTTGTAGACTCAACTGAGTTGGGCAATTTTTCTTGTTCGCCAAATGGGTGGATTCCAGTTTCAAAAACTCACCCAAAGATGGTGAGGCCTAATGTTCCTATGAATGAGGATGATATTTTACCAAATTGGACAAACATTAATATAATGGAAAAACGAACAGAGGTATACCATTCAAAAGAGGTCAGGAGATGCGTGTGTCCATATTGAGGGCTCTTATTCACCTTTATAGCCCTCTTGATTCTCTAGTAGTCACCATGAATTCATTGATTAATATGTCATCTTGACTTCTCTCTGCAAGCTTAAAACAACAATTTGTGCTTTTTGATTTTTAAACTATTACTTTCTTTGATTGTTTGGTAGGGAATTACATTCAACCCTATTAGTCCATTGCCCATGATGTTTTTGTGCTGGAACCTAACAATGATGTATATGACGAGGTTGTGAAATCTCTTTTGGAGAAGTTTAAACCTAATTTGGATTTTGGCTTTTCTTTTCGACTTCTCCTAGATTCATCACCTAAGAAGAAAGTTCAACTCATTCTCGATTGTGAATAATTAACACTAATCATCATTGATTTTGTCTTTCATAAGTATTTATGCCTTTCATTTCAGGCTGATGCTTTATGTTTTGTGGAGAGATATCCAAGTTAATCATTCTTAGTTTGTGTCGTTCTAGGCCTTGAAGGACTTCTTCCCAAGCCCCCCTCTAAGCAACTACTTGCCTGGATATGTCAAGGATGTTGTTCGACACATGGCCTCATTACCCTTTCCAAAATCCTTTAGGAGCGAGAGATCATATGACCATGGTGTTTTAAACCTTATTGACGATGAGGCAAAAGAATGTTTGGAGTAATGTCTCCTTTGCAATTTATGTTGGATTTGGAATTTGTTGTCGAGCTCAAATTCATGTTATTTGGTGTTTCTTGTGAATTTGTTTCAAGTTCTTTTTGTCATATAATAAAATTATTCTAATGATTTATTTCCATCATCCTCTCAACAAACAAATTGATTTGATGTTAATGAATTCTGATGTTTATTTTCTCATATATATTTTTTAAACCATTTATAAAGTTTACAAGAATGAGATTGAATGATATATGTTTTGATTAATTTTGAAAACATGCTTGACCTTAGGGGACATAGTATATCAATCATTTTTACCCACATTTTCCACATAAATTCAATTATTTTCATTTATATCATTGTTTTTTTTTTTTTTCCAGAAATTTGTTCCTTCCATTTCATTCCTTCCAATGTTGAAATAATATCAAAAAATATTAACTGTATCAAAACTATTAATTCTAGATTCATGAATATAAAATATAAAATAAAAATATTTACAACATCAAAAATTTGATTATTTTGTAAGTAAATAATTTCAGATTTACCTTTTTCCCTCCCCTTATGGTCATTGTCAACCATAGGGAATGAAGGATGTTGCTCATTTTTTTAAACACGGTTCTGTAAAAAAAACAAAAACTCCCCCATATGCCATTGCTTTATGGGATTTGTATCACTCTTTCCCTTCAATTTCAATCATTCAAATGTTGAAAAACTATGATAACTACTTATTTCAACATCAATAAATATTAGTTTAATTTTTTTTTCATCATAAATAGTTAGTGTATTTTTGTTAATTAAATTTTTTTTTAATAATTTTCAATTCCCCCTTATGGTTGGTGCCAACCATAAGGGGCAAAATAGATTTTTCATCTAGTATTTAAACTTAATTTCTTACATTATTTATTTATTTATTATCTTTATTTCATTTTTTGAATTAATTATATATATATAATTTTTACCCCTCGCTATAGTTGGCACCGACCATAATAAGGACATGTGCCAAATGCATGTGCCAAATGATGACATGTGCTTTTATAAGTGAACTTGATCTTATAATTAAACTCAAATAGTCACATATTTAAATAATAACTTTGAGGATATTGATGTGCTCATTCTGAATGAAGTATGGGCATCCTTTTAAATGTATTTTTATTTATCAAATTTATTGACAATCACATTGTTTTCATCAACATATTTAATCACAAATTAAATTAAATGTTTTAGTTATATTTGAATTTGGTAAATAACATATTTGGGCCATTTTTTAAATGGAAAAATCTATTGAATCATCACTGAAAATAATTTTTTTTTCTATTTTATTGTTACAATTCATGTTTGTTTAGTTATAAGAAAAATCTATTTCCCCTTCTATGGCATTTTCTTTTCAGTTTTTTTTTTCAACGTACGAATAATAGTAAAAGTAATTTGATTAATCACTCCACTCCCAAGCCCCCTCTATCTATGACACCAGCTATAGACATAATTGAATCAATAAGAGAATTGGAACCCAACAAAAAAAAACTTATTGATTCACGCACCATTCATCTTGCATGATGCAATGATGAGCGTTTTTTCACTATTACAATCACATTGTGAAACCAATGTTTTCATTCAAACAATACTAGAATCTAAGTGTAATTACCATTTTCCATCTTCTCTAAAATAGGATGATCATGTTTTTTGACCAGCTTACTAACAAATTTTAATTCGGAATAAAGCTTGTATTTTTTGTTATCCTTTCTCTTATTTTATTCTATGTAATTATAGTCGTTTATTTATTGTTAGGCTTTTGATAGTGCCATCATTTCTTTGCGGGATCATAAAGTTGATACATGATTGAATCATAGTATCCATTAAATGAAATATGGTTCTCTTTGTCATCATTATGGTTATTTAACTATCATTTTGGAGCTATGTGTTACCTAACTATATCCATAAACTTCATTACAAGGCTCTAATGTTCACTATTCCCAATACAAATTGGAACTGCACATTTTGTTATTTTAAGTGTTTTGTGAGCTTCCGGACATTACATTTAATTCGATTATCTATAACGCAAAATCTCACTAAAAATGAGGCTTGTAGTCAACAACAACCAATATTTTTAAGCACTCTAATTGGTGTTATAAAATAGTTCATAAATTTCTTTCTTCATCTTGTATGTGCAACACATACCTACACAACACTACACATTTTCCACTAAATATTTACATGAAATATGTGCAACACATACCCACACAACACTACATTTTTTCTGTTGTAACCCTAACATTGGATTCGTGATTAAGTGTAAATGCAAGGGCCCATGAGGCCAAGTGTGTGTTTAGGTGTGAAACACACTTTTTCAAATGGGGGAAAGTGCAAGGGATGAAACCCAATGACTCCCAAGTGCACTCCCATTTTGAGAGGTTACACTCATGTGGAAGTTGTGAATGTTTAGACCCTTGGTTGATAGGTAAACAAATGCTAAATTGGGCCCCCAAGAACCCATTAAAAAAGGTCTTGAAGTGTAGATGCTTGAAGCACCTTCGCTTTGTTCATTTAAAGTTGACATGCATCAGTTATGATCAAAAGAAGGGGCGGGAGTCAAATTGGGTATTTGACTCCTGACCACAAATCCCTAGAAAGTAGGAATCAAATGAGATTTGATTAGAGCATGTTATACACCATTGGAAAGATCTTTTTGAGACCTATAATACATTGCCTTTGAATGTTTTTAAAAAACTTGATTTGAGAAAGATATGACTAGCCAAAGTTTTGGAATAGTAAGAGTCCAAGTTTGAGACTTCCACTTGGGAGTCCTAGGGAAAAGTGACATTTGGATGTAGTCCCCATGGAGAGGCACAAAATATAATATATAGAGGGAAGTGGTGCCTTGTGAGGTGACTTTTTGACCCTTTACTCCCAGTTCTATAAAAGTGATTATATTCGAAGTATATTATTGGTGAAGGAAAAATGCAAAGTGTATATCTAAATATTAAATTGTGTTTGTAGATGAAAACAAATAGTTTGTTTCCTATGCATCATTCATGATTCAAAATTGATAGATATATTTTCTAAGTTCAAACTCTCCAATTTTTAAAATTTTATGTTAAATTGTCACTCACCTAAACTAACTTTTAAGGATTTGAGAATATGCTCAATTTGATAATAGACCTTTAGTCACTCCAAACATTCTTCCCATCACATATGTTATCCAAATCTAGCTTGAATTAATTCATTGGAAAGCTAGCTACAAGGCGCACTTCCTTAGCAAATCTCAAGTTTTGCACTTAAATTAGTAAAATGTTATGCCATAGAACTTGAAAGGGTTTCACGAAAGTAGAAAGCTCAATTTAACAACAAAATTCTAGTCACTTAAACCATTGTTTCCATGACATATTCTATTCAAATTTAGTTTGCATTAGTTCATTGAAAAGCTAACTACAAGGCGTACATGTTTACCAAATCTTAAGCTTTGCACTTAAATCAGTAAAAAATTATGTTACAAAACCTGAAAGGTCTTGTGAAATTCTTCTAAGATTCCAAGCCCCCAAAACTACCCCTACTCATTTCCATTCTTTCAAGGGTACTATATCATCCAATCCATTTTCCTTTTTTCCACCATCTACTAAGATTCATCATTTTTTTCCTCCTAAGGAAAGTTGCAAGAACAAGTTTTCAAAGATTCAAATCGAAAATTATGTTTGAAAAGAAAACGCCAAATGATCCAATTTGCACCTTTAAAGAGAAGGAAAAGGAAGGAGGTGAGAGAAGACCCCAACTTGGTGGCCCTTAGAAGGTTCCAAGCTTGGTGGGCAATGGGGAAGTGTCTTGTTTAGTGGCTAGTGGAAGGTTCGAATGCTTGGTGGCCAATGCAAAAACATTTTATTTGGTGGCAAATGGAAGGTTCCAATGTTTGGTGGCCTTCTAAAGGACAAGGGAAACATCCTTTTCACCTCTTTTCACTTCCCCCCAAAGTTTTTTACTTGAACATTTTTTTCATTGATTTTAAGGTTTTACTTTACCATGGTTCTAGATCATTATTTTACGCCTTTCCTTCCTTTCCCTCGATGTATAAATTGTAACCATGCATCTTGATATATCAAGTCTTCCACACATTCATCGCCAAGTTGATTGTGATCCAAGATTTTTTCCTTCTTTGAATTCATGGTGTTGCGCATGACCACATCTTATAGGCTTCAAACTGCACAAGTGAATGAAAAACCACCTTGGAAGTCATCTTTAAATTTAACATTCACGCAACACCCTTATGATGAAAATCCCAAACTACGAAAAGTGTGTTTTCATCTTGAAGTTGAACCCCTTCGAGCTTGGTATTATCACATTTCTCCAAACTTTCATACCTTGGTGATTTTGTTGAAGGTGACCTTATTTTTTGTGATGAACCTAAAACTATTTGCAAAGGTTTTTACGAAACTAAAGACACTAGCATCTTTGCATGGTTTTCAATTTCCAATGTTGGACACTATCATTGGTTGCGCGGTCTAATTCATTGATTATCTCTTAATAACGAAGCTGATGACCTAATTCACACCATTCGACGCATCTTAGATTTTTTGTAGTTATGAATTATCGTTGTGGTTTAGCCTATGAGTCAACATGCAATTGCAGTTCCCAGTTGAACTTATCCACAACTTGAATAAAAATTTCATTCATCATGAAATCCATGTTACCATTGTCACCCTATCACATTATTTATTTTAATTGTTATGTTGTTTCAAATTAATATTACATTTATAATGTTTGAAGATTACTTTCAGGCATATTTGTTTTGAACTATTCTATTTATAGACTAATTCCAAGCATTTTAAGTTTTTAAAAAATACAGTAGAAAAATTTGTAGTTCTTATAATTTCTTCTCTTTTCATTGCAAATTTCCATCTTTCAATGCATCTCATATTTTAAATCAATGTTTTTATTGCATTATTTCATCATAATCCTTAAGGAATAGATTGCAATCTACTAGGTCATATTCGCTTTTAAATAATTTAAACATCAAGAGAAATTTAAACCTTTTGTTATTGTATTTATTTTCCAACATTCTTATATTTAGATTTTGCGCAAGTTGTTCACAAAATCCAAATCGAACATCTACATCACTATGACATAGACTTTGTATTCTTGCACGTTATTTTCAATGGCCTAATATCCCACTCTAACATTGTAGTCTACATCTATCACTTCATTTGTTTGTGATCCACTACTAGATACAAATCCAAGTCTTGAGGAGTTCTAATAAGCATCCTCACAATTCCAAACCTACCTTTGTAATGAGATGCAATCTATGTCCACCATGACCTCTTTCTCATTACATATAGTCTTCGAAGAGGTTCTTGTCCATTTTGAATCTATCATTTTCTAATGTCTTTTTTGTTATGTGGGGTGTGAACATTTATGTTAGTCCGTTATTGAAGTTCTATGATTTGATCAGAGATTGTTTATGTCAATAGTCATAGCAAAAAAAAAAAATTGAATTTAATTAATGCAAGGTGTTTTAGATTGTGTTAAATACTAGGTGTTCATCTTTTTCAAATTGGATGCCATTGGTCGTTCTTTTTGCTTAGTCTTTTATTCCTTTTCTATTATCAAGGGGTTTCACCTTGGGCTTTTCTTGGCAATATATATTATTTTTTTTTGGTGTTTCCCATTTACCCACTTTGTTTTTTTTGTAAAGTGCCCCATTTCCTAATTTCTAACAGCTTGTGTAAAGGGTCAAATTGACTATCATCTTGAAGAATTCGCCATGGTCATTCTTTTAGTTCAAAAATTATGTTCAAAATTGAATGCAATGACATGTTTCTTTCATGCATAGAATTGTAAATGGTAGCTTGCTAGTAATTAGTGATCTATTTGTCGTTGATTGTCAGAAAACCAATTGAAATGGTAATACTAAATAAAACAATTAAGTACACAAATTAATACTCTAGGTTGGATGACACAATCCTTTAATCTAGGTATTAGGATTATTTGGATCTCCAAAATTTCAAAAAATTCAAAAATTCTTGGATTTTTTAACAAGTAAATTTTATTTTTTCAATTTTAACCTTAATTCATATCATAACATCTAATGATCCAAAACTTATTATAAAGAATGGTATTTTGGTTTCTTCATCAATTGTTGGGATTTTTTTTTTCGACTATCATAAACATCTCGTGTTTTCAATGTAAGGCCTATCATTTGATGATTCACAAGTTGTTTTAACATTTTATTAAATAAATCTTGTGGCACCCAAGCTCACATATAGTTGTTTACTGGGTTTCATAAATTATGTTGATAAAAGGTTACCAAGGGAAACCAAGTCTTCCATTGACAAATCCTGCAATAAACTTGTGAAGAAATGTTGCGGAAATGGCTTTTTTAAACTTGTGCGTTCTTGAAAGCATTCCATGGCATGTGTAAACATCGCCCAACGGTAACCTTCCATATATTCCTTCGATATGTTTACAATTTTCTTAAGCAATGTATGACTTTTTTTGTCAATTTTTGCATTCACCCATCACCATGCCACCCATTCAGTTATTTTGTCAATTTGCCTTTCCATTTTGTTCCCCATGTTCTAAATTCTAACAAATTCTTTAAGGGGTCTAGCAAAGTTGGATCTCTTGGATATTCCAAATGTTTTGTTATCATTTCGCATATTCTATCTAATATACTTAAAATTAATGTGTATTCAAGCATAGTTTCCAAAGTGTTTGGTGTGACCATTCCTGTAAATTTTCGTTTTGCCATTGTAAAATAGATGTGTAGAATTGCAAATGGATGGTAGTTGTAAAAAAATTGGAGCTAATAAGTTCAAGTGGAAATGGGGGAAAACAATCCAATTTTTTTCTTCAAGTGGCAATAATGATCTTAAATGTAAGAGGTTTGATAGATTGAATTCAAATAGAAAATAGTGTGAAATGGTATTGAGAATATCTAGCCTCATATTATTTCAACTCCCAGTGGGAACATACCTCTTAAAAATGAATAAATAGTGATTTTGTTGACACAAACCTCTTGGTTGTGAAAAGGTTATAGTTTACATTGGTACATAACTCTTAGTTGCAAATAGGTTGTGTTCATCCATTTGAATTTTACATCCATTTGAATTTTTCATCCATCTTTTTCATCCTTTATTATGTTTCATCCATCTACACCTGGCAAAATATTTTTCCACATCATGATATATTTTATGCCATGTGTCAAGGAATATTTTTTCATTCTTTCGATGTTAGTAAAATATTCTAAAAAAGATTCGTTCATGCTAACGTGCTCGTGCTCAATCTTCCACGTTCACCATTTAGCATCCCCCTATGGTTTACAATACTAGTAGCAATTTCGATGCAAGTTTGAACTTCATAAACAAAGCTCGTAGAAAAGTAGGAAGAAACTTGAGCCCTGACAACTATACTAAACCCCCAAGAGGAACTATTAACCAATAGAAAAACCATAAAAAACTTCTAAAAAACTATCATTTTTGAAATAAAAATGGGCCCAAGTTCTTGAATTTTTTGGGTGGGTGGTTCTTAGTGTTACCACCAGAGGATAAGTTTGCCCATGAGAGGATTAATATTGATTCAAAATGTTGGTATGTATGGAACATGCCTCACTTTTTGATTTTGTGTGTTAGTTAAATATTTATTAATAATGTACATTATTATATTGGGTGCTTTAATTAAGTGTTCTTTATCTCAACCCTAACCAAAGACAATAGAGAATAGTTCCTACTATCGGAAGATTCCATCAATGCAAATGAAATAAGTTTCCCACATGGATTGTATATTTTGTATACTTGGCATATTAAATAATTTGCGCACATGACAAAAAATTATATTTATGTGACAAGAATCTTTTTTATAAAAATTCTATCATACTCACATAGTCATGCTCACGCTCACAAGCTCATAGCTCACTTGGTAGCTACATTGGGGGAGAGGGACTTAACAAGACAAGTGCACTATTTTCTACATCTAGGAAGAATTAATGTAAAACTAGTGGTCTAGCTAGGGACTCAGCGCATGCAACACATAGATTCAAGCTATCTAAGCTCACTTGATATTCATTTCTTGAATGAATCTTACAGCAGCATTTAACATCTAGCATAACCCTGTTTGATTAACATCTAGTCATTTGTATTGAAAGTTAAACAACTTTAGTTCTTATCAAGTTTCTACTTAAGTAGTTAAGAACGACCACTTAAAAGCTTCTGGTGCTCGTTCTCAGGTACACCCAATTCTTTCATCTTCTAACATCTGACCATTCTTTTCAGTCCAATTGATAAGGTTCACGATTGTGTTTCTGACAAACAAAATTTGCCTAATTTTGAAGAGGATTCTAATTCCTGCCCAACACCAAGGTATATACATTTCCATGATCCGTGTCCAATCGAGAACGCCTGATTGCAGGAAACCAAAAGACTGAACCTATACATATCACCTACAGTAGAACTTTGCATATAGCAAGAAGCAACTCTAGTGCACAATTAAGTTACAAAGAAAGTTTCTAACAAGGCGCCGCACATTGCTGCTAGCCAGCCAGTTACTTTGTGTGAAAATCATGCTCATGTTGTTCATGCACACATGTTTGGTCTTCCAGGGATGGAAAAAAAAAAACATGAAACTTTTGTAGATCTATATAATTCACAGATATACTAAGTATATAGACATACTGGAGAATGGAGAATTGATCAATTAACACGTTGAGGACACATAAAGCATTATTCTAGATCACAAGAAAAAACTCACTAGTATTTTGTTGCCTCTGCCCATCTACGGATCAAGAGACTATGCATTGGTGTAGGATTGGGGCATAAAATTTTGGCTCCAACTTGACCCAATTTATGAGGACATCTAGAGACTAGCGGAGTACTAGGTGTGCATATGATGGATGGGCATGTTGCATAGAATTACTGCATGCATCTAGATAAGAAGTTCTAGATCCAATAAGGGATGTTTTTAGCGTGCAGTTTGCATAAAAGGCAGAGTAATCATTAAGCGATGAGGTGCTTGTTGTTTAAGCATGGGCAGGTCTCTTGTCACTCCACTAATTTAATGAGGCTCTGCAGAGATTATTGGACAGACTTAGACACAGACAAAAGCATAGTATAAGCTACAGATCACCATGAGTCTCGCTAGGAGCATATACAATATAATTTCAGAGGACAGATCTGCATGAGACTCGTGGGAGACGGAGACATGATCGATTATGTGTTTGCGCAATGTGAGAATATTGTGTGTAAATTGAGTGAAACGAAGGTCGCACTAGATAAAGAGACTTTAAGCGGCGTGGATTTGAAAAATATATTATTGAATCTTTGCAGCATGATGCAGCATAATGAGCATCCATAATTCTCATAGAGACACGATGACTCCCAGGTTTGAATCTTCAAACTCTGCCATTGTTTGACTACTACAATAATCTTTACACACAAAGGCAAGATCCTATTTTATGACAAGGTAAAAAGATCAGCAAACGGTGTGCAAATCAGCAAATAATAATATGAAGAACAACAACTGCATAAGTTGTATTAGATGTGTTCTCTCGACACTAATGTGTGCACTGACCTTCCAGCGACATTAGTGCATAAACAAAACTTGAGTATAAAAATATCACTGCAACATACAAGTGGCAAGCCAAGCACACTTACACACTCATAAGGCACACATACAACAAACAGGAAAATATTAAACTAAACACTTGAACGACTGGAAGATGCACTCTCAGAACAGTAATCTAGATCCTAAATCAAAGGAGATAAACTAGAGATAAACTAGCCAGGGGTAGATGAGGAACCAGCCTGGAGTAGGTGAAAACTGAAGTACACATTAATCGAAACATCCTTAAACACGAAACTATAGGAGGCCAACAGGGACTCAAGATTGACCGCAATAGAAAATTACAATTTTAACACCAGGTGCAGCAATCAAGTGGATTTGGAAAGTTTATATCTGCTGGTGATATATAAACCATAGAAATTTGACTCATTGTCGACTAGTAAGGCTTAATAATATTTAGACAAGCTATGATCTGGAGTTCCTAATTAGCATTCTCTAATTTCTTATAGCACCTACATGCTCATAAATGCTTTCTGTCTAGCAGTTGCGACTTAACAAACTACACTACTGAGATCTCAAATTAAAATTACTGTCTAAGGCACGGGTCTAGCTGCAAGCTGTCATGAATCATCTGTTCATGAGCATGACTCCAGAATATTTTAAATTGACTCAGATCCAACTTCAATTCCACAGTTGGATGGCGCTCGTGTACACCAAGCAGGATGCACAGATTTGTGGCAATAAGAAACTAGAATTCTAGTATGCCGTAATATCACGCAGTGCTGCGCGCGCTATTTCGTGAGGTACTCTACCTCCGATCTCGTTGCATATCCATCAACGCCAACTAGTGTCACGGACTAGTTAGCACTCGGCGATCTTGTGCAGAGCGCCCAACAGTCCCTTGGATAACTTAAATGCAGCCGTCTCCGTTACATGAAGCTGGACACGATGCAGTGATGATCCAATCGATGGTTTCCCTATAACGTGCAAAGTACTGCTGATTCTGATAAACAAAACAAGCTGGAAATTTTGATACTGAAATCCTACCATCCCAATTGAATGACCGTAACTCTCTATCCAACATGGACCGGAATTGCACCCAATACAATTACTGAATTGCAATGGATTTAATAGGACATTTGATCCAGAAATGCGCTGCACAACATGAATATGATCGCAAATAAGAGTAAACTGTGCCCTGTCCCCTGCCTGGATCTGGTTGATGGCTCGAGAAACAGGTATACATATCACAGTTGAGTAGCAACGGCGTCTTACATCAACAATTATATCGCCAAACTCGATCGCTCAGTTTCGTGGAGAATGAGACTTGCCAGAATCACCAATGAATACTAGTACAGTTGAATCGTACACACGAAATCCATGCTGAAGCTGCACGCATTGACCTCGCACACCTGTAAGAGAGATCTCGTCATAATTAAACATAGATTCAACAGCTTAGGTTATGGAAGCTTAATCACAAGCAGCATTCCCAGCAGATTAATAACAGTACTACCAACATGCAGTTTTCGTGAAAAGATTGCTCACTGTGGACTAGACAAACATTCAAAGAGGCATACATGCGCAAGGAGACCACCTCGGACGCTATTTCAGCTACTACCCAACCAAGCAAGCTCAGCACTGGCAACAGCAGTAGCCGATGTGCTGCATGTCAGTTGCCTGATTTCGCTGGCTCAGACAGCAGCTCTGACGACCAAAGTCATGAGGACGCAGCATAGGTATTCGGGCGGCCGCCTTGTCGTGCATTTCTTTGATTGCTTATCCGGAAAGCTGATCAAAGCGGAGCGCGCTGAGAGGAATGAAGCCTGGTCCGAAGTGTGCAGGGAAAACATCTTCTCTAAGTGTTTTCACCCCTCTTTCCCAACGACCCAAACCTTTTTCCTCGCGGTAGGCATTAATGAAAAAGGAGATCATCTGATGCATAACCCAACTGCCTCGGCCCAAGCGGCATACCTCACAGCAGAGCTCCACAAATAGAAGAAAAATCACAAAACAGTAGAAAACCGATCGACGATCTATCAACCCGGCCCCGGAAGGCTGTTATAACCTATAACATTTAAAAGAAGAAAGGTTCAAGCTCTACCAGCTGGGATCTTGTCCTGATAAAATACTAGGAGCTATATAGTGTCAACAGCAACAACTAGCTAACAAGCCACCGACATGAAATCAACTGCTACAGCAGCTAGCTAGCAAGCATGCCTAAGTCTTTTCGGCTTGCTATAAGCTACTCGTTCCCGGGACCCAATCACGCCCTGCTGCAAGTGAACAGCAACAAGCTGTGGCTGCTAGACACAGCCGATCGAGCCCCAGCTGCTAGTGCAGCTAGCTAGAACAAGACTTGAGTTACAAGAATGATACATGTACTTAGACTGGACTAAACTAAAAACCCATCATGCATACATTTAGCTGTGAAGTTCACAGATATATTATAACTGGAGCTGAACAACGCAACATCCTGCAGTACACACGATTCACGAAGATGCACTGCCATCGACAGCAACAACAACGTCCCCGTTCTTGCTGGAGCGCAGCAGCAGAGCTCTATATCCACCGTATGTGTGTGTGTGTGCAGCCAACCATTTTTTTGGTGAGAAATTTCGCATCTATGCGACATGTTTTCTTGCGGAACTGTCGCAAGATTTCTTTTAGAAGCCTTTTAGCTTGCCACATTCTGAGGAGAGCAACATGAAAGTCGCCATATTTAGACACTTGGTTCTTGGAGGTCGACAAAAACATAGCAGTATTTTAGGAAATGTGTACTGTCCTCTCTGGCATGAAAGTCGCCATATTTAGACACTTGGTTCTTGGAGGTCGACAAAAACATAGCAGTATTTTAGGAAATGTGTACTGTCCTCTCTGGCATGTAGCCAAATTTTTTTCCTCTTGTGGATGGTTTTGCCACTCTGGCTAGATCACAAAATTGAAAAAAAACCAGCTTTCTAATTGATGTCCATGATCATCATGACGCTCCTTTTTGCCTGCTGATCAAAGCTTTTCCTGCATATGGTAGCTGGTAAGTAAGAACTACACAAAATCCCCAACTCTGAATTACAATGAACCTCGCTGATTTCCTGCCAACCAGATTATCGAATCTTACCCACTTGCAAAATACACTAGACAAACTGCTAATCTATATCTATATATATAATATTTTAGGTGTCTGTCTGTCCAGTCGTCCTCCTCCTTGGGGGTAAGGGGGTTAGGGTTAGCACGCTTTTCATAATGAATATTTTTGGGCTTATGATATAGTTTATCTTATGCTTTACAATTTGGGGGAGTAAGGCCCATGGGTGGGATGCGTTTCCGAAATAAGAGGTCTAAGAGGGGGGCCTTAACCTATACTTAAGTAATTTTTATTTTTTACAGCATGTAAAGACTTGCGATAAAATTAAATTTTGCTAAGTTGGGAATTGGGATCAGGTTTTCTTTGTTATAAATATTTTAAGAATTTAAGAATTTAATTTTTAAAATATATTTATTTATAAATTTATGATATCAAAAATTTGGTGAAATTTTTGAAAATACTAGGAAAATTAGTCGACTTTACACTAGGGAAACAAAAAAAATTCTCAATTTACACTAAAACTTGAGATCCCTTTTGTTTCCTTGATTACCTTTCGCACGGAACGGACCTCTTCACCTATCTCCCCCCCCCCCCCTTCAACACAACAACCCTCGTTAAACCAATTAACGAAGAGAAAGAAAAGACCCCTTTGGAAGACTCACACATCCATCAGAATCGTCTTGCTCAGGAGAGGCACACTCCCAATTTAAAGAAAATAAATACGATTTAAAAAAACCGAGGGACTTCATAGTGTCCGAAGATCACAGGTAACCCACTAATATAATAAGCTGCTGCTAGCTGCAACAAATGAACACCGCATCATTAATACATCCCAAAAAATCACATCAGTTATAAACTCATGCTGCTGCAGGGGAGATGGATTCAACAAGCCTATTCGCAAACTCAGCAAAAATACAAAGGAAATGAACTTATGAAAATGTATTCATAGATATGCATATTTCAAGAGCAGGAGGAGCGACACTAGGTTGGGTCAAGATCTAAACATATTAACAAAGGCACAAGAGAAAGAATCTAGGTGGGACAGAGAGGGAAAACTGGACTTTATACCATTGATTGTCTATTCACACCAGGGTTTTTTTTTTAAATTGTGAGGTAGGTGGGTTGCCGATCATCCACAAGAGGAATGAGCCAAAATTGGTGTAAAATATTTTTAGAATCCTGCTTCGTTTTGACCCACCTACACAGAACATATTGTCTAAATATGACAACTTCAGACATTTTTCCTCAAAATATGGTGATTTTGGCGCAGTTCTTTTCAAACAAAATCTTTGTATCTTTAACTTGATCGAATTTTTTGGTGACCAAGGTTCAAAATTTCACCTAACAGTGAACATGAATTCACACATTGGATATTATCATAATAAATTTGCGTTAATCAATATATGTATAAAATTACCTTAAATAAATTATACTACCTACCATCAGTGGCAATCACACCAATATACACGATCTAACTTATAGTTATACTAATTCATAATTAACTTTTAAAATAAATAAATATCTTATATACCTGTATATAAATTAGGTGCAATAAATTGATCTTGTATATTAGGTATGATGAATCATGATATAGTTATTATCCTAATAATTTAGGATATGGCCATTAGCATTGGAAATTAGCATACCCATCACATCAACCACGCTTCCTCTTCCTCTCTCCACTCTCATTAAATTAATCTTGCTTTGGCTGCAGCACCATACTAATTGGTATTATTCGTACTACTAATGAATTAATCATGTTTTTAAATTTGTTGACCACTTTCTGGTTTAGTTTTGTGTAGAATAATGCCCTCAGCTGTGGGCATTATTGGAATAAGGGCCAGTGTGAGGGGGGCTGAGGTGGGTCAGAGTCTATAATGCCCACAGCTGAGGGCATTACAGAGCTTAAAAATCAACTATTTTATTTATTTGATTGTTAATTTCCATGATACCCAGTGTATCCAACAGGTACGTGCCATGTATCATGAGAAAAAAAACTACATGGGACATTTCAACAAATGAAATGCTCATAATGAAATGCTGGCAGGCTCCAGCATTTCGTTTTCCAAAATGCCCCTCAGTTTCTTATGCTTTGTAAGCATTCCTCCAAATAGATTAGAAATTTGGGTGGAGGTTTTTATATGCTATAAGTTATAACTGTAATTACTATTACCTTTTCCAGTTTAGTTAAGTAGTTTCTTCTGCCAGGGTCTAGCTATTGAGTTGCTTGGGGCAAAGACTACACTCTACACACATAGAGATATCAAATGTTTTGTTGCACATTTCCTCAGAATTTGCACCATACACACACTTTTCTGTTGCTCTTTTGCTGCGAAAGATCCATAAAATGTTTAATTATGATCTCAACATTATTTTCTGGCATGGCGTAGTATAACTTATATATATTTATATTAGTTAACATGTAAATCAAAAGCACTAAATAATAGCAACAAATTAAATCCAGCTTAGTGTTTAATGTAAAAACACAGATGTTCTAGGCTCATCAATAATGCACAGAGAGGAATTTTAGTGTTCAAGTCTTTTAATTATATCTTCAAGTAATGATAATTGTTTTAGCTATTATATGTAGGAGAACATTTTTAATTAAAACGGTTCAAGACAGTGACGAAGCTTTTCACTTTTAAGCAATTGTTCCCACAAGCATCCCCAGCCAGGCAACCCAATCATCCTTTAGTTGGGCAAGGGCATTCCCCAACCACTCCCAAGCTAGACAACACAACCATTCTCAAACAAGCAACGCATTGATTGGGCAACACTTGGGCCAACCTTACCTAGCTGAACAACATATCCAATGGTTGGACAACTTTGACACCAGGCAACAAATTAAGTATTCCCCAACACCAATCCACCTTGGTTGCCCAATCAATGAGGGTTTGTCCTCATTGCCTAGCCAAATAAAGAACTGCAACCAGGCAACTAAGGCTAGGCAAAATTCTTCCCCAAGGAAGCTACATCTCATTGTAATAATTTTGAGTGAAGTACATTAAAATTGATTGACAATCAATTTGTGTGAAATATATTAAACTTTTTGAAAGGTCCCACAATGGATAAAAGCTAGGAAATAACATAGTCCTAAATAAAATTTTAAAACTATATATGAAGGAACTTGGAAGGTTGCAAAAATGCACGAAAAATTACAAGATAGATCAAAATTGACTTGGACCCAACTTTCTTCCTTAACTTTGGACTTGGGTCCAAGCTAGCTATACTTGTGTGTTGGGTACAAGATTAGAAAAAAGTTTCCTAATCCAATGTATTTAATAGTATTTTTTTCTAAATTACATAATATTGAAAAATCACATGCTTTATTATGTATTTAACTACATTTTTAATGATCCAAGTGGGTGAAAACATAGTAAAAGGAGACATGGATGTCAAGGTAAAGGCGCTTTTCCAAGGACTATGAATAACACATGTGATTAAATTTGTGTTGGTTTATAATTTTAAATTTGTATTTTGAACACTTAATTGAACACTACATGTTAAATATAAATACATTTTGATTACAAATTGATTTTGTATCATGTATGTTATGTGTTTATGTCCTCTATCACATAATATTAACAAGTTTTTGTTAAAGTCACATTTTCAAAACCCATAATTTTTAGGGTCAAAAGCATATTTGAGCCAAATGGTTCCAATGGGTATTGAAAAAAATAATAATCATCCTTTTAAATCCTTTTACCTTTCTAATCATCAATGACTACCCATTATTGAGGTTTGAATGTTTTGAACATGCAAAAACATTTTAAATTTATGTCAAGCTTTGAACATGTAAACTTTGCAATTAATACAAAATATTTTCCAAAAAAAAATGACAATTCAAACTATTACGTTTCCCTTGTGATTTTTCAAACATACAAAAATGTAATTTTTAAAAGTGTTCACTCATTTGAATGGCTCCTTTGACTATGTTTTACCCAAGTACAAAAAATTAGATGTTGTATTTTACAAAACAAGATTTCAAATATATGAAAATAAGATTTTAAATTATTTTTGGTATACTTTCAAGTTGATAAAAACCTCATATGTATTAATGTACTTTCAACTTTTTCATATTAAATCATAATCTATCAAAGTTTAATGTAAAATAATCTTGAAAAACTAACCATTTTAAAACATAATTTTCATTCACTTTCTTGTATGAAAATCCCTCAAACTTCATCATGGTCAACTTATCATAAACAACATGTAATGTCTAATGGTATCCTAATGGGACATAAGAACTTTTGAATCTATTTTTTAATGTTTATCTCAAAAAGAGATTTTTTTAAAACTAAATTTAAATTTGGGGAAACCCATCATTAGGTGTTACCATTAGGAAGCACCTCATCAAATTCAAAGAAACATGGGCCCAATTTAATTTCATTTTAAAATTTTAATCTTTTTTAAATTGTGATTTTTACTATATACTTGCACCACATGGGCTTTGTGTTCCCCACCTATGTATACACTATGAAAAATTTGTAAACACCTACATAGATTACATAAGAGAAAAAGTTGTGTTCTTGAAATGTTTTTGATATATATTCATGAGATTCCTAACCCCTTAGGACCATTAAATGTCAAATTATACCATTATAATTTATTTATTTTGTTTATCAACTATAATCATTAAGGTATGGCCCAAATTGTTGATTGAAATAAAAATAAATAAAAATTACTACAAATTTGTAAACATGAATGCAATGGCCTTTCAAAACCCATTAGTCATGACCTTCAAAAATTGGTCAAAAAATTAGGATTGTCTTAATCCATCATATATTAAACAAATTAAAAAAAGGATCAGTTGAGGCTTTTGTAAACATTAAAAGCATTTTTAAAAAAAAAACATGTTCCTTTCATGTTCTTAAACAAAAGAATCATAAATGTTGCTTTATTTTAAAGAAATCCTTGACCATTCATTTGAAATATCAAATTTAAATTTTTTATAAATCAAATTGAACTTTCAAATTCTAGATGACCTAGGTGATCTTTTGACATAATTTTTGAAATAAAAATCTTTCTTTAATTGAGTCCTAAATGTTTTCCTTAAGTCTAAAACATTTGGGTTGTGACATTTTTAATATATCACCCAAGGATGGATTAAACCATTTGGGATTACATTTGTAGCATTGTTTTGCATGCTTGGACCCCACTACACAATGGGTGAGAAATTGATAGACAAAGATTACATAATGGACAAAACATTAATGAAAAAGGCTACAAAATGCTTTAAAGTATTTTTGGATATTCAATACTCATTAAAAATACTTTCAAATTTATTTATTAGGAATCAAGAAATGTGTAATGATTAGGAACATCACACCTTCATTTTATTAAATCCATGTTATTTTTTTTAAAATATAGGAAACATTCAAATAAACATTTTCTTTGAATTTCTTTCATGAATAAATTTATTAAATTGAATAAAATAATAAAATTTGAACTAAAGTGATTAAAAAATATTTTTAATTTTGATGTTCTTAATCATTGTTGTTTTCTTTTAAATCAAGTTCATGTAACATGGCACATTTTTTACCCTTGGATTTTTTGGTTAAGAACATAAGTTTGAAACATATTTCCGGATTTTTCTTGGGAAATAGTATTTCAATGTATTTTTTATGGTTTTTAAAAAAAAAATTAAGTGATTAATTGAATAAATATAGTTTAGTTATGAATTTTCAATGTTCAAAAACATGATTCTCAAAGGGGTCATGACAATTACGAATACAAATTTGTATTAATTTTCACCTTTTTATTCTAATGAAAAATTAAGGTTGGACCTAATTTGGCATGCAATGAAAAAACATGAGAAAAACAATTATAGTTATGAAAACATTTAAAATAAAAGGTTTAGAAATATCATTTAATCAATTTTCATTCCTTGACCATTCCTTGAAGTTGTTCTATGGTACCACCAAAGGATGGGTTTGGCCTTTCAAGCTCAAGTCAATAAAACATGGCTGCAATTCCTCATTTTCTAAAAGAACATGGCCTACCCTGACATGCACCCCCAAATTTGTCAAGTGGTATCAATTGTAAAATACTCCATATCCTAGAATCACAAACAATGAATGCATGTTATGTTAAATTACACTTTGTTGACTCTTCAAATCAATCTCTCAACCTCATCAACTTGCATAATTGAGCAAAATGAAATGGTTAGTACAATTTCAAATTGCCAAACAATTAACATAGTCCCACACAAATTCATAAGAGTCACAACAACCCAACCTCCCTATTCCTTGTATAATATATTTTGTAACTCACCATGGGACTAGCATTCCAATTATAAAAAAATTCAAAATTATTCCCAAAAACAAATTTCCAAATTTGTCAAGTTATGAGTCTTGAAAGTTTAGGACCTCATATCTAGATTCCTTCAAATTTATCCAGTTGGGACATTGCAAAAGTTCATTATACAATCCCTCAAAAAAAAATTTCAACATTTTATCAAGGTTTTTCAATGAACATTTTTTGGTTCCCCACATAATGTTCTGAAAAAGTTAGGATTGAAAATTTTACTTACCATTGCAATTCTTCAAAAAGCCATTATTTTAACCATAAATTTGGTTTGGCACTGCAAACCCATCATATTACAATTTTGAAATTGAAATAATTAATATCATGTTCACCATGAATCGAATAAAACTAAAAATTAAAAAATGTTTTCTAGTTGGGCACTAATGCAGCATGAAGCCTAATGTCACATCACTACAACAAAAGGTGGACCTATGTATATATACCAAGTGATTTCATTGGATTTTGAATGAATTCACTAGTTGTGGTGAATGGGACCTAGTGAGGATGTAATGATTTCACTGGTCTAGTGAATGGGGACTAGCAAACTACATTCACATTTTGTAATAATGCATTTAATGCAGTGTTCATATGTTTTTAATATATATGTTACCCCCATACACACTCTAGGTCCAATTATGCACATTGTGGGTTTATAATGAACAAAAATGTTCATTATAAACCCAAAATGTACATAACAAAATGAAAGGGTGAATTTTAAACACACACCCCTGCCCCAATCAAACTTTGTGGGGGTGACAAGAAAGGGGTCGCAACACCTTCCATTGTTTTACCATAGGGTTTGACTAAAATTTGAAAAAATAGAAACTAATTTTTTTTTAAAAGTAATCACTTCAAGTAACATGAAGTAGGCTAATGATAATAATGAAATCTTACTTTCTTGTAAAGGTGATCTCAAATCCCACTAGGGGTTTACAAAACATGCCAAACTTTTGGTTATGTGTTAGAAGGAAAACACATCCAAAAGCGTTGATGTTTGATGTTAAACATCAAAACATGAACTACATGATTCAAAACACAAACCATCCAAGGCACAAAATGACAAGCCCCATGAATTTTGATGGGGGAAACATAAGCCCTCTACCCAAAAGTGTGTTTAAACAACACTAAACACATCTTGTTTGTGTGAATGGGTAGTTAGGGAAAAAAGGATGAAACAATATTTTTGTGTTATAAGAATATTGGGTCAAAAAGAGGTCAAACAAACCAAAGGCATTACTTTGCGAAAGGAATAGGGTTTCTTTCATAGTAGTGACATACGAAATACGCATATTTTTCGAAGGTGCTCAAAAAGAAGTATATTCAAGTATTTTAAATTTTGAAAATGTGAATACGTGAAATACATGAATACGATGAGCAAAACGCTGAGCAAGTTGAGCTTAAGTTGTGCCCAAACCCTTCTTAACCAGCTTGAGCATAGGCATACCTTGAATAAAACTGCACACTAGTTTTATGGTCTGGTCCTTGTTGAACTTGCAATTGGTTTCAAAGTTGATCGAAAACATTTGACACAATTTTACACCTACTTCCGAAACAGTGAACAAAGACAACGATGATCAAGTATTTTCAAGTATTTTTTTAAAAGCCCAAAAAAACGTATGTTTGAATCAAATTGAGAGTATGTCACTACTATGGTTTCTTTGGCACAAAAGTGAAATTTCAATCATCCTCATGTCATGATCACCCAATGGGTCATTTTGAAACAATGCAGGATGAAACTTGTTATCTTTGTTATCAAACCCTAGACATAAAGCATAGTGTGTGCCAAAACTTTTACGAATCTTTGTGACACCAAAACTCTTATGAGTCTTTGCAACAAAACTTGAAAGAACCTAATCAATTATACTTTTTCACTTTCCTTTACCTTCACCTTGATCAACAAATACCAAAAGAACATGAACAAGTGTAAGAGCAACGCGAAATTATTATTAACATGAAAAACGTAAAAACTCTTCGAATGATTACAAGCACAACTCAAATGTGGAATCAGGTAGTGAATAGTTGCACATTTTTTGTTATTCATTGAGTTTTGTACATGTTTGGTGCATTCATGTGAGAACAAGCTGAAAGTATTTTTTCGCAAAAGGGAAGCTTGGGTTCTTTTGAGCTACCACAAACAAATGATTTAGGTTATAAGTCTTTTTAATTCCTTTCTCACATTATTCTTTCATCAATGTTTTTTCAAGTAGTTTTCTATTCACTAATCCTATGATTTTGTAATGTGTGAAGAACATCATGATCAAACAATAAATTTTAAGGTAACATGTTTGTTATTTTTGTGGAGGCATATGGCATTTTGAGATGGGTGGCAATGGCGATGTCTGATGAATTGTCTATGCAAAGTATGTGTCAACAAGCAAACATGACATAAGCAAAACACAAAACCTACGCTCCTAAAAAACTTATGTGGCAATTTTTTGGCATTTTTATAGATCTTGTTGCAACAAGCTTGTTATGATCATTAAGTTGCAATTTTTATAAACTCACATAATTTCACATTTTATCAATATTGTTAGGGTTCAATGATGCTAACAAGCAAGCATCAAACAACAAGTGGTGAGTAGGTGAAATGGGTTCAAGTGAGCAACAAGGAATCTTTATATCATATTTTGTGCCACATCATCAAATATTCTACAAATATTCTCATGCCATGTGGATTCACTTTTTGTGACATGGCAAAATATTCCTTGCTAATGTGTAAAATATTTTGCCACGTGGACAAGGGTCTGTTTTCAAAACACACAAATTATTTTCTTTTGGAGGTATTTATGGGTGAAAATGGTGATTCAAAATTATACCCATAAAATTGGGGTTTTTTAAAGGTCGCAAACCACCTTAGAAACAATCACCAAAATAGAAATGATTAGCCCATCCAAGGATGTTAAAAATACAACATATTCTAGAAATGATATTCATTACACCATGAAATTAATTTTTCTTACATCATTGGAAATTCTCCACCAATATTAACATCTTAGATTGTGAATAGCGAAAATGAAATAAGCACTCCAAAACTTGATGCAAATGTAGTTTTATTATAATATTATTGGTTCTCAAATGTTTTAGCATGTGTCAACAATTGTTGAACCTCGTCACAACTCCATAAGGGATAATGAATGAACTCTTTAGACTAGCCACGATACATTATGTTTTATAGGATATGATACAAGTGCTTACATTGCACCCATGTTCTAAGCTTGCCCAAAGAAGCTATTAACATGACAATGAAAATATTTGCAAAAGCAACATGGGTAATTTCCAATTGTCACATTGAAATCCTTATGGCCACAAAATGTGTTGTAAATTCGTCCATACCCAAGGGATTAGGCATCTACAGGGGGGAAACCAATAAAAGGATTAAAATTTTTACTAACATCCCAATTGTTGGTGTGCTATTGCATTAATTTAAACATTTAAAGCCTTCTCACCTTCTTGCCACAACAAGATGTGGGCCAACTACTTGCATCTGCAAGTTTGATTACATTTAGTGTGCAAGTTGAAAGAACCTAGAAATTACTTGAAGTGGAAGGCTCACCTCTAAATAAACTTTGGGGGTTGTTCTTACATTCATAATCAAACAAAAACCTAATCTCTTCCAAAGATGATACCTCTTTACAAGGTTGACACAATGTTAAACATGCCATATAGTTGAGACATATAGCTTAACAACCACATACTTTTGCGAAGACCTACCCACACAACGATTAAAATCATCTAGACAAAACCAATGTTTATGGTGTTTGGGAGCCCCAAATCAAAATTGGGCCCAAAAACCAAAATAACATGGAGTTGAGCTCCCAAATATTGTCTTATGTGTATTGATTTTTCCTATGCACTTGACACCAATTTTTTTTGCAATGTAGAACATTGCACTATAAAACTAAAATGGCATTAATCAATATGCTAGAAGCCATCCCCACACATAATCTCACTAACCACTATGCCACTTTGAGAAAGTATAAGAAACATACTTTATGTAACACATGGCGACACATGGACGTGTGAATTGTTGACATTGTTAGGATGAAAAGTGAGAATGGCCACATGATGATAAGAGAAATTCATGCAATTAGGCCTATGCAACTCATCATTCACCCCTAATCAGAAGTCGACATTACATTTGGCAAAAATAAACACCTCTTCACCCTCCAAATGAAAAGTTCGTGTCGTGAATGATGATCTAGAAACATAATTAACAATGGTTATTGCAAGCTTGGAAACATCCTTCAGAACATGGGCCCTTTTCAAAAGGAGTTCATTTGTATCAAGGCCTTTCCCAAAAGGACTTCCTTGCAAGTAATGTCAAAATAAAGTGGACTACTTAAAAGCTCGTACATAGTCATTGTAGGTGGTTATGTCATAACCATATATTATGCACACATTCAACAAGATTGCAAGTTAACATATTTGCCCACTCAACATCATTGAACTTCTACAAATACTAAAAAGAGTGGATTAGACCAAAAGTGTAAGAACAAAGATAATAGAAGATAAATCCCTAAACATAACATATGAAAGGAGTATCTTACATGGGCCATGAACCCACCCCATTGTTTAACGTGAAAGTGCCAAAAAACAAATTAACCAAGTTCATGAATAACAGATTCAAATTTAGCTCTCGATAAAAGCCAATAGCAATGGATAGTTGCATATCAAATGTCTATTGGTATGCCTATTAAATGATTGAATCCAATGGAATAAACATGTATGTTCTTTTTCCACCATCTTTATAGTACCGTAAACAATTATAATAACATTCCAATTTGCTTACACAATGTCTACCAAGAAGCCCTTGAAGATGGGTTCAACATACCCATGTTTGAACATTGTTCAATTGAACTTTGTCCACATGATATGTTGTGTTTTGACATTTTTAGATTGCAAGTCACAAACTATAATGGTCATGACTTTGTAATATTTCGAATCACAAACATGACAAACCATTGTTGTCCAACCAGCAATTTGCTTCACATGGTCAAACATGATCCAAGAACTCGAAATCGCCCCTAGGTTGCATTCATGCGACAAGCCCAACTTTGTGCCCAAGCTTGTTAGTGGACATCTCAAAAAGAAAGACCTTCTAACAAGTTATTTGGCATAGTAAACAACATTCATGGATGAAATTGTAACAATTTTTAAATTTTAACTCAAGGATATTGTCATTGTAACCTCCATCCAAACAATCCTTAAACAAAGTGACGCGCTCCTTGGCCCCGAGGTGAACCCACTTGAGGGTTCACTAATGTGAAATTGCGGAAAGTTGGGACCGAAAGGCACGCTCCCAACTTCCAACTCTAGAAAGGGGTAGAAGGTTGAGTTGGAAGCCCCGGGATTAGACTAGGAAGAAGGACTAACTTAACTTGTGTGAATCTGCATCCAAAAACCAACCACGGGAGGTTAGTTTAGCATTCGGGACACCCTTTGGTGTTGGGACAAGCCACGGGCACTTGAACACACAAGACTCACCACGGCCCGGACTTGGGAGTAAGCCACCACCTTACTCCCTATAGTATTTTCTGTAACTCGCGGTGCAAGCTACTCCGAATGGCACAAACTCCCGGGACTCCCGAAATGGAGTCCCGAAATTGTCCCAGCGGGACTCCTGGAACTTTGAACAGCCATAACTCCCGAATCGGACATCGGGAAGACATCGATTCCCGACTTTTAGTGGTCGGGAGTCAATTTGCCTGGCCCTTATTTCGCCCATAACTTGGGCTGAAGATGTCCAAATGACCAATGCGAGGCTATTTTCGATATCTACGTTTCAAGACCTTTCCAACAACACCAAAAACACCCCAATGCGAGGTGTTTTGGGCCTTGTTGTCGAGCTTTGAACATTCGGGAGTCCCGGAGGACTCCAAATCCCCAACTTTTCCAAGTGTTGGGCTTCACCCCCACACTTGGCCAAAGTGGGGTTGCGACACAAAGCAATAAGGTTGCATACATTTGATGAACTCAAGACAATGAATTTGTCTTAAATTTCTTCAAATTGATGGCCCTTAAAAACCATGATATTTAATAATTACCTTGTATGGCCTAACATAATGGCCATCTCTATAATCAAGAATTTTTGTAATTATAGCAAATAGTTTTCATTATCCTCCTCTTGGATTTGCTACATCTGTACTTCTGTACCCTCCAACAACCATTAAGTTCATCAATGGTTGATTTGTAGTATTTTTCACATGGTAGTCATTATCAGATTGGTAAACACCATTTGAAATGGCCCAACAACTCTAGTGATTATTGTTGGTTATGTTGAATTCCAACTCAAATTCCTTCCTACCAAGACTCCATTTGATCTACTACCCAATTTTGCCACAAATCTAATTAGTATTCCCCTTCTGACAACATCCATGTTGGGCCCAACAACCATTTCCACTCCTATGATTGTTATACCCACATCAAATGATTTAGTAACTCCTATTCCAACAAGTTGTCTATGGGTTTCAACAATTACTACTTCTGACATTATTAGTGAAGTTGTGTTGATTTGAGGTCAATGATGTTCCATTTTGTGTTTACCTTTTAGTATCCTTTATGGCATAAAGTGCGGATGTGAATACACCTTTAACTCTCTGCTCCTAATCTGAATAGATGGATGAATCTGTCAATTTTGTGGTCCCAATTAACTTCCCAACTCCATGCCTCTCAATCTATTATGGACTAGAGGAATTCTTAATTCCTCTTCCTATGGTTTATCCATTAATGCTCTTACCACATTCTATAACTCCACATGTTTAGCAATACTTATTTTGGTGTGAAAAAGCACAAAAGGACAATCCATGATTGCATGTCCTTCTTCCTCATAGAATGCATAAACCCTTGACAATAATCTAACTACTTCCGAATCCATAAATTCATGATCCCGCATTTCGATCGTGTACCTTATTTGATCCAACTTTGGATTCCTTTGATGTGAATGTAACTATGGTATTTCATTGAACACATTCACTGGTGCATCTGCATACTTAGACGATTGTAGGTATATTAATGGGTTTAATCATTTATTTTATGTTTGAAATTCAAATTAATTACATGTGATTTTTAGAAAATTTCAAAGTGAATGAAACCTTACATGTTGTTGCCTTTTATTTTATATGTAATCATTATTTTCCCTAAAATTATCTACATTGTACCATGCATCCACCCTTGTTGTCCTTCAACTTTGAATATCTCAATTCAATAATAAAATAAATGGGAGGTTAGAAGTGTTCTTGTCACACAGATCTTGCCACCCACCAATGTTCCTATTCAAGGTTATGGACATATATATCGTATCATTTCATGTCCAATTGAAAATTGTTAACAATTTGAAATGATGATTAGCAATTTCATTGCAACTTGCATAAGTTTTGTGTCAATGTTGACAAGCTCATTGGGTGGCCATGGCAAGTGGGTGCATTGTAAACACTTATATTACATCTTGCAAACTATGATGCTCTATGGACTAATGGAAATGTTCATTCATCATCCAATTTGGAGCTAGGATCAAATTCATAAATTAACAAATTGGACCAGAGCTATAGAAGTAAAATAATGAAGTGTTTTCTTAAATAATTTTAAACTAATTTTGATATTCTATTTCCCAAGAAGTTGAAGTCATTTCATCTTTGGTTGAATTAAAATAATTTGAGTTTCTACCAATAATGTTCAGAATGATCATGTACACACCAATATATATTCAATGTTCTTATATATTTGTTAAGGTGTTTTGTTGACTATCGTCTTCAATTGCTTGTGATGAATGTGGGATAAGAAAAAGTTCATCAATAGTTGCATGCTAGTTGTCCCAATGGTGAACCTCGATTACAAATTGCAACAAAACCTTGTTCATCTATCCAAATTTTTTAACAAATGACAACTTTCAAGATTTTTTCATCCAAAAAGTTCATCCATTTGTATGTGGCTAAATATTATGCCACATCATCAAAGGTTTTATCTTATGTGGCAAAATATATTTTTAACATATTCCATCCACGTCATCAAAAGATGTTTTAAAATATTCCATCGTGCTCACAAGCTCATGTTCATGTTCATAGGTTCACAATATAAGGTTGTTATTTTATCATGTCCAGCTCATGTTCACGTTCATAGGCTCACAATATAGGGTTATTATTTTATCATGTCCATCCCAACTTATGCTTGCTCTATTTCATTAAAGGTTACATGTGAGTCATGCCCATTTAGAACTAATAGGTGACATGATTGAATTGAAAGATGCCACTTGGAATCGACCTTTTAAAAAATGAGAGAAATTCCATAAGTAAAAAAAATAGCATTTGTGATTTCTTTTTTATCACAATACATGTCCTTAATTTGTAGTTTTTGATGTAATCGTCTTTGATTCCTTCACCCTTGTTCATATGTAAAGCCCTAGTAAAACCCCTCCCTCAACATTTATGTTACAATTTGTAATCAACCATTCCCTGGAATTGGGAATTGTGTTATCAACCTATTGTGAACCCATCTTTGCTAGAACTTTTGCTTTTGATTTTTGTCTTGTTTAAATCCTTGTTTCATCTAAGTTTTAAATGTGAAACTTGCACCATATTTGTGTTCAATGCATAATGCTTATAGGTTTTGGTAAAAAGATTTGCATGTTTCATTGGTTAATCCTTTTGTTTTGTAAACTTTAAATCATGCAAGACAAATTGTCAATCTAAATGTCCATGCTTAAGCTAGAACCACCATGTGTTTATAAGTATATCATGGACCAAAACAATGAGGTTTTGGGTATGATCCAAAACTCATTATCCTTCCTTAATGAAGAATTACCCTTCTTTCCATTGCATCCATCTCCCTTATCCATTTGGCCCTTGCATTTATAGTTAATGGACTATTCACTCTTGTGAATTGTTGTCATATGTTTGGTCTGAGCTAAGGGGGACATTCTCATTGTCCATAACTAGCTAGTCCAACAAGCTTACTCCTTTTCTTGAAAAGCTTATTGAACATCAAGAATGCCCTAGAACTCTTGGCCTCATCGATCAAAAGGTGGGCAATGGTATGAGCGTTGGTCCCCCACAAGGGGTATGCCCTTTTCCCTCTTATACACAAACTAGGAAAACAAAAATAGTTAGGTCAAGAAAAGAATGAACTGCAAGTGTTTCTAAAGGTTCAATAGAGGTAATGGAGTCAAAGAACTCTTCAAAGTATTTCCATTTTAAGTTTTCATCGATCGTTTTGCAAGATGTGGGTGTGAATGTCTTACGCTATATGCCTTTGATCATGTTTAAATTTTTGATAGTCACCTAACACACTTGCTTGTAGGTTGGGAATGCTTTGAGTAGTTGGGAGGATTAAATGACTTATTGAACACCAAGATTGAACTTGGCATCCTAAAATTGATATTGTGATATTATTATATTGGTGGGCAATGGGAAGTTTTTTATATAAGGATCTTTTTTGTGGTCCTCGAATTGTTCTTAGATTTTGGCGTGTAGTATCCTAAGCTCACATTGTGTCTTTTGTTTTGTAGGTCAAATTGCCAAAAAATGCAAAAATGCACCTTCCCTGCCCTAGATCTGATTTTTCATTTACAAGATCATTAAGGTTTTAACTCTTTATGGTGTTGTTGTGTCCCTTTCACAAAATAGGGTCCCTCACATAATGAACAACAAAATTTGTGGGTTTGCTTCAAATCACACCCTTCCCCCAAAAACTGAAAGCTTCATGCATAAGGATTGTTTTATAGATTTTTGTTTATTTTGTGGCAATTCTAAGTTGATCACAAAACAATGCTCTCACATAATGAGTCATAAAATGTGTTAAATCTCCCCTAAATTACACCCTTTACCAAACATTTAAAAGTCCAATGTGTTGACAAAATTGTAGATTTGTGCTTATTTGTGTGTGATGGAATGTGACAACTCTAAGCCCATCACCAAACCCCCTTATTCAGATAAGTGGACATTTATATTAAGGAATGGTATACACCACACCCATGACGGAACAGAAAAATAGATACTACTCGAAAATTTTAAAAAGACAAGCAAAACGCTAGTTTTTTTGTCACCATGCATTCAATCATAGGTTGTGTTCTACCTGGTGGAGGATGCTTCTATGTTTGTCCATAGGCCTCTCCCTGAACTATTAAAGTGATCGGTCATGGGTGTGTTTACTGCCAAACCTGAAATGGTACAACAGCACATGGGATAATGGATTATGTCATTATCTAATTGATTTCATATCATCAATAGAATGTCCTTTTTTGCTTGAGAACATTGGATTCTCAAATCGCAAAATGTCCACACGGACGTATCATCAGGCCTTTGGGGTTCAGTGTGGGAGCTACTCTGCTGTTTTGCCGTTTTCTGTTGCTTGGTCTCTTGAAGAAACCTCATTCCCCCTCCCCACAAATCCTGTGGTGAAGTGCGGGGGTTGATGCCCTGCTAAAGTAAAGGAAAACAGAGTCAAGTTGAGCATCCCAAAACTTGGACTGAAAGCTGACGTTTTGTTGTCAGTCTGAGTGTGTTTTTTAGCTACCATATCATGCAACCCATCACAACTCTAATGTTCTCTGTGTTAAGAGGAATTGACAAATTACACCAAGGACAACCGGGAGGACCCACCTGAGTGTCCAGTGGATGCGAGTCTGGCCAATGGCCATTATCTGACATAATTGGTACTCATGAGGTGAAGGAGAAGAAGACTGCACCAAGGCTGTTTGAAAAGTAATATGGATACCTACTCTATGAAGGAAGGTAGTTTGTCATGTTTTGATCTCCCAATCCATGGTGCCTTTTGTTGCACTCTTGGTACTATTGGAAAGCCTTTGAGGACTAGGGGTGCACCAAATTGGTTTCATGATTTTTGACCTGGATGAAAAAGATATCGAACATTGAACATTTTTTTCACTAAAAATTCATTTAAATCAAAACTAAAATTTATGAGAAAATTTTGTTGGTGTCATTGGAAAGCACTCAATGATAGGATTTTTAAAAGGTGACTTGAAAAACTTTAGACCCAAGGTGCATGAAATATTGAATTTTGGGTAGTTTTTGTTATTGAAAATTCAATTAATTACAAAAGATGGTTTTGAAAGGGAAAACTAGTTGGGTAACCAGTTCACACTTGGCCATCCGCATAGGCCACACTGCTAAATGAGTGATATGAAAGGCAATATTAATGGCCAATAAGTATCCTTTGATGAAACTTGTCAATCATAAAAAAATCAAAACACCCAAAAAAAAGGGAAAACAAAAAACAAAATGGTAGGACCCACGTCCAAGAAGACAAACAACCACCTAAAAAAGGAACGTCAAATTCTCATACCCCCTCTTGTCACAAGAAGCATATCAAATAAGGAAAAGGGTGGACCTCCTGACAGGATGCTTAGCCTAGAAGAACTTTCACCTATTGCAACAACACATATCAAAATAGAGATCACCTACACACACTAAATGGCACTTACACCCTCTGCCTATAAATTGTGCACAAAATTGAGAAAAAGGGGTCTTTAACACCCTTCGCTCCCCACACCATGTTGGCACATCGATGAAAAAACTTATCCATCTACTAATGTAGACATTTGAATACATCCGTCACTAAAGGGGAAAACATGCATGTTGGGATTCAATCACAATAAAAAACCATCCTTTGCTTAAATTTCAACTGTCATTGTAAGCCCCCAAGAAATAGCAGCCTGTGAAATGAAATCAATTGGAGTGGGGTCAACAATAATAATATCTACCAATGTATGAACACCACCGACTGATAACACAATGTCGATTCAATGATGCAAAGATTAAATGATAGGGAGTGGAAGGACATGGGTCTACTCTCGCAAAACATGAAATCTCGCATTTCTTGCAATGGCCACAAAAACATGCGAAGCTATCTTTTTCTCACTATGCACACAACGAAAAAGGTGTATCCCCAAAGGATCCAAAAGTTGGCTACAAATCTAGTGCGACACCCCAAGGACTAAAAGATGGGAAAGACCCAACCTAATGTGCAATACAATGAAGAAAACATCTAAAGGCAAAAATTTGAAATCTTGCATCTCTTGTAATGGCTATGAAAGGATTTCACACAACATCATGCAAAGCTATCCTTTCCCCACCATGCGCATAACGAACAAGGTGTATCCCCATAGGATCCAAAGGTTAGCTACAAATGCAATGCAACACCCCAATGATTAAAGGATGAGAAAGACCCAACCTAATGCGCAATGCAATAAAGAAAACATCTAAAGGAAAAAATTTGAAATCTTACATTTCTTACAATGGTTACAAAAGCATTTCACACAACATCATGTGAGGCTATCCTTTCCTCACCATGCCCACAACGAAAAATATGTATCCCCATAAGATCCAAAAGTTTGGCTATAAATGTAATGCAACACCCTAGGGACTAAAGGACGGGAAAGACCCAACCTAATGCGTGATGCTATAAAAAAAAATCTGAAAGTAAGCAGAAGAAAGGAATGACTAAGTGGGTTAACAACCAAACGCTTACACCTAGCCCCACACATAATTTCAAGTGTGTTGAATGCAAATCAAAAGGTAAATAAGAAAAGATGTTAATAAAGAAATGGTTGTGCAATTTTTTGAAATACTCTCCTAAAGGCGATCTACCCTTCTTTTGGCTTAAACTACTCAAAAAGGGGAACACATGTTATAATCCTTGAAAGAAGAAGCTCTTGCGTTAATCTTAGATGCTCCCAAAAAAGGAAGGGTTTTGAATTACTTGCACTTATTGTCCCCAACAAAAATGAATGAAAATCCAACAAAAACACCTCAATTCATATTTTCACAAAATTTGATTTCAATATTTAAAGGATTATTTAATGACCAAACTGACCTTAGGTTAAGGTAGTATGGTGCAGTATCTGGGACAACCCACATGGCACAAACAGACATTCCCAGGCTGGGGACTGAATCAGGAGATAAGACTTGTCTTTAGAGAAATGTGGAGAATTGAGGAACTAGCCCAACCTCCATTGGGTTGGCCACTTTGGCTCAAAGATCAGGTTTGTCCTTCTCTAGGTGTATCCAAGTTCAAACAACAAGAAATTTCAGGATTTCTTTTCACAGATTTCCAGAAACTGTCAAAGTTGGAGGGACCATCAGATGAGGAGACCAGGTATGTGCAAAACAAAATCGCAGGCAAATCATTTCAGAAACCTTCCTTGATGCGCAGTTACAGAAGGTCCACCCACACCCCATATTTGGGCCTCTATTGATGTTTATCACATCCAATATAGACTATTAATTGCTTCCCGAGCTCCACCCAGAAAATGAATGCCATGACCTGGGCCAATCATTTTGATCAACCAATCTGAAGCAGGGGTTTTTTTTTGTTATTGTGATGTAGCCACACTGGACATCATCCACAAGAGGAATTAGCCAAATTTGATTACAAGTGGGAGAGGAAAGTAGAAATATTTAAGAATCCTACTATAGTTTTGCAACCTGCAGGTACCTGTTGTCAAAATATTGTGATTTGACAAAGTTTTCCTCTAAATCTGGCAACTTTGGTGCACTTTTTCCACAAAATGCCCAGCCACTAGAGTCACACCTGATCAGAACAACGAAACACTGATTGGAAGCAAAAAATCAAATTTCTGGGTCTTTTGGAGACCACTTGTACACTGAATAATTCCAGGTCTAAACTCATTTTTCAATTTTAAGCTATTTAAATTTTGTACTTTATGAAAAATGCAGGGTACAGGCCATATGCTGCTGCCAGTGGATCTGACGTCTTAATTTCATAGTATGCTGAACAACAACAACTATGGGACTATTTAAGAAAGTGTCAAATTTTTCTAAAACCAGCTCAACTACCTATGTCATAATCTCTGTTGCACCCCTGTGAAAACATGGAGCAGCCTCAAAACAACAAATTCTTCTCTTATAACGGGAGCAAAACTACAAAACTAAACACGTAGCAAACATAGCGAACTGGATGTGGGCAGGTTTAGAAGGATGTTAGATTGTTTACTACTGTTTTTGTACTTTCTATTCTGCAACAAAGCTGGAGGAGGGGACACAAGAGGGAGATGGTAGCCATCAGGGTTTTATTTTTTGGAATTTGACGAGGTAGGTGGACTGGTGATCCTCCATAACAGGACTTAGACAAATCTGGCTACATGTCAGAGAGAAAACTATATTTAAAAAAAGTTCCCTCTATGTACTGACAACTTGCAAGAATTTTCAGTCTAATAATTTCAATTTCAACCCTTTTTTTCTTGAAATTTGACGAATTTGGGGGATTTTTTTTCCAGAAATCCTTTCTAAAAGTCGCAGGCCCTTTTTTTTTCTGTTGCCAAGCGACAAAACTTCACCCCCAAATAAATGCCGGGAGCAATCAGTAAAAACATTGATGTAAACCTTGTGAACTTTATTACTACAAGAAAGTGAAACAGCTAGGAGAAATGAATGAAGAAAGGAAGGACATGGTTAGATATTTTAATCAAGATAATCCCAAATCCCAGCTAGCAGGGATGGTGAGAAAGATCATAGTTGTTACATAATTTGGGGAAACATTGCAGCGTGGGTTAACCTGGGAGTTGTGGGCCAGAGTGAGCCAGAACCCAACAGCCCACCATCCAAGATGAAATGGTGTGTTGGCCACGGAACACTCCTTCATTCTATTTTTGTCCCAAAGCTAACCATGGTGATTAGCTAAATACTGACCAATTCGGGTACCAGGTCCATATTCAGTTCTTAATAACTGGCCCTGGCTGTTCTCTTTGCCAGATCCGCCATAAAAAAAGTGTCCCCGGGTCAAGAAGTTTTCTCTAAGATCCAATGCTGAATTCAGCTTGGAAAACTCAAAACCAAACAATGACTCTTAAGGCCTGTTTTACAAGGTTGGGTTCCTATTGTTGATTGTTTGTAAAATGAAAGTATTGCAACTCTCTCTATCATTGAAGATTATGGTTTGTTAAAAAAATTAGTTTGTATCTCCCATTGTCATTGATGATTATGCGTTATTTAGGTGTTCCATTTTCCACATCTAGGCTGAATTTTAATCTGTGCTCAAAAGATAGCCATCCATATACTAATAAGGAACAAATGGATTTCAAAAGCAAAGTGAAGATATTGCCATTTCCAAGTCATGAGGTAAGGTTTTTCTTCACATTTGATCTTGCACTTGCATGAATCAAAGCAAAGTTTTGTAAAGTATTAACGTCAGAAATGATATAGGTGTGCACTTTCTATTAATTTTATAATGTTGATAATTAAAATCTTCAATTTTGGACTATGCATAAGGAAGCAAAACTACATTCAATTTCAAACGACTTCGTTAAGGAATTTTTTATTAAAGAATCAAGAACCAAAAGTCTATAAATGTGAAGAATTGAGTTTGGAACTGGACCCAAGGTTCTGTCAGATTTGTAAAATTTCCCTGGACCCAATTTAAGTTGTCTCGAGTTCAAAACAAAGTTGGAGGCAAGACCTGGAAATCTTAGAACCATTCAACCTTAGTACTAATCGTCCACATGCATCTGCCTATCTAGTAACCACCAAGTGACTTTTACAGGAAGAGGGAAGTAGGAGGGGTTAAAAGATAGGTTACCAAGGAACCTTGGGAACTGTTGTGGTTCATCTATACAGGTGACTTCAGTGATCTCATGAAGCCCACTTGGTGCTCTGTGGTGGGTAGAGTGTTGAAAGTACTTTCCCTGCATGAAAAATCTTTACTTCTAGAATCCAGTGTGCGACTTCTAGACACGATGGATGGACAATGTGTGCTTCATGGAGTGGAAGGACTACAAGATAGCTTTAGATCATCTAGATCCAAACATACTTGGGCTCTGTATCACTTCACACTACCAACCACATCAAACAAACATAGGTCAAAATATTGATATATTCTTATTTCTTCCTTGATTCTTACAATATCAACACAAAATTCCATGATCATATAAATTTTTCAAGAAATCATTTCACTTCCATTAATTCTATAACATGAAATTCAATCTTCACTTATTGAAAACAATTTTTAATATAGTGTATCAATTACACCAAGAATCTCATAAAACCATTCGAGAGAGAAGATTTAAAGAGGATTAATAGCTTTACATCATCTAGATTTAAGTCATATTATATGTTGCATGGGCCAGCTGAAGGAATTAAATGTGTTCATGCAAGGGGTGCTTCAGATTGCAAACTTCCTGCCAAATCTAAACAAAGAAAGCACCATCAAGCATCCACCTGTCTGTCAAATGCCATCTTCTCAAGGATGTGAACTGATGACAACCGAAATAGCAAATGTATTTCATGAATTGGAAATCAACCTTTTCTTCCCATGCTTACAATGCATCAAGTTCTTTCTCCAGCATCATATACTCATATGCTTGTATGAATATAGCCTCATCAAGAAATGAAAACTTCTCTCCATGATGACAATTCATAAGCCCACCTCAATAGATATCATTAGATGACCTGATAATGAGATTAGAGAAATTCCTAATCAAACATTATGAGACCATAACAGCAAACTGCAGGAGGGAAAAAGATAAATCTGATAACTAGGAAACAGAAATGGAAATCACAATAACATTAACACTAATCACAAAGACATGAACAAGCCACAGTTAGTCTCTTACAAGTTTGTGTCCAACAACAGCACCATGTGTGTTCCTGACTAGGTTTCATGTTTTCCAGTACCTTCCCACAGGCTTAACCAGCTCCTGGCAGTATCAGGTACTGAGTGAGTTTCCACCATGAGTTTAGAAGAAATGGGAAGACTCAATTATGCCCACCCATTTGAGCCGTAATCAAAAATTCCTTGCAACTACAAAAAGATTGAAAAATGTACAGAACTGATAATTGACAACTCCAAATTTAGCCATATCGGAAAGATTAGATCAACAGTCTGAGCTTGATACCTGTGTATATTTCTTGATGCTTGCAGAAAAAATGTTGAGCCACAAAATCCAAAAATGCGAAGAAAGACAAGTATTGGAGAATTAAGTTCACAAGATGATTTAGGGGTACACTATCCCCAATAGTGTCTTTCTCCAACCCCAACAGTGTATTTCAGCAAGGTACATATAAAGTCACAGAAATTGTGGATCCCAGAAATGAACAATAGTCATCTTGGAAACATTTTACTGCAGATTGCAGAGAAAATCCACAGCAAGAATGAAAAAGTCTTAGTGGTAGAAATTAGCTAGATAGACTGCAGAATCCATGGGCAATTGCTTGACAAATCTCTGACTCAAAGGTGAGGAATAAAATTTACATATCAGAAAATCTAGCTAAGAAATTATTGCTTCTGCAACTAGAAACCTATGGAGAAACTCCATTGACCTTGGCTTCTCCATAGTCTTGAACCAAACCTGTTAATGACTAAACTTTCAACAAGCAAGAATGTCAATCACCAAACATTTTAGTCTCCTACCAATACTTTAGAATATTCACTCTTAGCTTTTCAGATCTGATTGGTTGATGATAAATTGTACATGTGAAATTATAAGGAAGACCAAGGGAATCAATGTTAAAAACAATTCTTGCCTCACTAGCAGGATGCGACAGTTGATCAATGACAGCTAGTTTCAGTCATTGACAGCTTTCAATAAATAATGATGAAATTGGCTTCAATACTGTTTACTGTTCCAACCAGCCAGTCAGTGGCTCTCCAGTTCAGAACAGAGCTTCAAGGTGGAGGTGTCTTCTGAGCACTGGCATCCTCCTCCTCCTGGTCATTGAGGGCAAGCTCTGGGTCCAAGGCTGGGACAATATAATAATCTCCTACTTGAAGGTAGTCCTCTGGGCTCACCACCGACGGGATCACATAGAGGTAGAAGTGCTGTACTGTGAAGAAAATATCAAATGCAATTGTAAACTGTACCCATCCAAGACATGTTCCCCCATTAGCAGCAGTGGCTTCCTTTCCCCCCCACATATACCTGGTTTGTAGCACACCTTGAGAACTGAGAAAACTCCGGCTTTTTTCTGTGAGGTGAAGAAACACATGAAGAAAAGGTGACCCAGAAAGTTCAGAACAAACATCTCTGAAGAAAACATACAAAATCGACCTAATGGAAGTAGGCTGACACAGAGGTCAAGAATAGACAGCACTGACCAGTGACAAGCCAACTTTCCCCACATTGCCAGAGAAATTCTCAAATGAGTCTGCATCAAAACAAAAATATGCAAAATTAGCATTTGAAGCTCTACTTTCCTGTGTAAATTCATATCAACAGCCAAGTTTCATCAAGCCAAAAATTTGAGACTCTCATCACGGTGGGGACTTCTGAGACTTTGAAAACAATGGAAAAAACTAGGGAGGTCAGGGAGAGAGTGCAGTGGTGGAAAAGGGACATAATTACGCTGGTCAATGGATTGCACAAACATCTGGAGCAAGTTGGCAGTGCCGCCTGACAAGTCAAGCACTATGTTTGTGATGCTCCATCCAACTGTGCTCTTCCTCCTATAGTTGAAGTATGCCTGCAATCCACCATTCTTCCTTCAATGACTATAGGAGCAAAACTCCTTTTGAGTAGTCCGATGAGACAATCAATACCACCAAAGAATCACAATCTGTATGGCACACACTGGACATACAGACAGATATGGAGAGATGATTCCAAGTATCAAGTCCGGCAGTAGAGGAGAGCAAAACCTGTGGTGTATATTTTATGCATGTCATGATGAGTTGTATGATGCTGTCTCACCCACACCCACACCCACACCATAACTGCAAGTCAGTAGACATGCATATAAATCTATGAAACTGTGGAGAGGAATTATCCACAACAAAAATTTGAAGGAAACACAATTGGATAAGTGCAGTCAAATCAGTTGACATACTTCCACTTCCTCGAAATCTGTAGACTAGCAAATCACAGATGGGCAAATGATCAATCAACAAGGGGTTGGATCGCTGGAAGGTGAGGACCCACTTGAATGCAGAAACTAGCCACAGCCAGTTCCCAGTTGGAAACACCAAAAGCAGGAGCACAAAAGCAGATCCCCAAACCACAACAGATATCCCTATGCACGTGCTCGACACCCGCTGGCCTCCTTTCTGCATACCAAAATATCACGAAATGTCTTGATCAACACTTTTGAAAACAGGTGGACACATCAAATACAAAGAGGCTAGACTGATAATGAAAAGGAGAGAGTGCAGAACTCACACATCGTGATGATGGAGGACCTTAACCAAAAACCCTAATTGTGACATGTTGCCACAAGAAAGAAAGAAAGCACAAGTACATATCCTCGCACAAAACAGAAAAGATGAGCTTCATAGTCAGTTGTCTTCACTCCCACAATATATTGCTTGTAACCAGAGACTGGCAATGTTTGTGGTCTGCAAATCTACCAGAATTCATCTTCAATCCTCCAGCTTTGATTTCAAAGAAACAAGGACTTTGTTTGGGTTGAAATGGTTGAGATTTCAAAGATAAAAATCAGAGGCTCTCAACCTCTCATCTCATCTCATCTCATGCGTGTGCATGGCAGATTGGATCAAAGTGGAGCTGGGCTTATGTACCTCAAAGAGGAAGAGTTGGACAAGCAAGACGGTTGTGAGAAGAACAGCATGGGAAGAAAATGCAACATCACTCGGTGCTACTGGTATAAGCTGCAAAACAGACAGCTAGTTATCAGCACTCTCTCTTCTTCATCTTCTTGTTCCAGGTGCTGCTCCATTCTTCTTCTCCCTGACTGAAATCAACTGCAATGTTGCAAAACATGATGATGATGATTAGGATGATGATGATGAGATCTTCACTCTCAGCAGCAACTACAAAAGGGCCAGTTAGTCCTTCCTTCCAAATGCATGTCCCATTTGAGGGTACCTCATCATAGCCATACTTCTCGTGGTACTGCTTCTGGACAACTGGACTGAAGTAGAGGGCAGCGTTGTAGATCAAGTAGGATGTGTGCTTGGTGAAGTTGAGTACCACAAAGTCGAAATTCAAGCCCACCACACTGCATGCAACACTCTCGCTGTTTTAGAATCCCAGATCCAGTGCACATCCAACCACCCCCATACCTATCTGTCTGGACCCCTCTCTCTGGAACTCTCTCTCTGTGGACCCTAATTCAGAAAGAATGATGAATGGGTTGTTGTGCAACAGGAAGAAAGAAGAGAGAAGGAATTCCGATCAGGAGCCAAACCTTTTGCGGCGATAGTTGAGAATCACTTGTGGGTAGAAGCTGATCGACCAGACTGTAAATGCAAACCAGCCCAGGATCTGATACACCACGTACCAAGCCTCTGTGTGCCATCCTGGTCCGTCTCCCATCTTTTCTTTGTAGGATTTCTGATTCTGAATCTGATTCACTTCCTCTTGGGCAAATCCCTGTCCTCTTGGACTGCAAAGGTGCCTACCAGCCAGCCAGACAGCAACAGAAATCTATCTGCTGATCCCCTCCGAGAGTTGAGCTCCGAGGAGAGATGGTTGCAGACCTCCCTTGCAACAACAAAAGACAACAAAACAGTAACCACCCTTTCCTCCCCTCCTCGTCCACATTCATTGAATCCCCCGACTCCTTCACGTCATTTCTTCCTGCGCATTCGTCATACATGCGTCATCCCTCCTCCATCCCTCAGCCCTTTTCTCTCTCTTCTTCTTCTTTCTTCTTCTGTTTTTTCCTCCTCCTCCTTGACTGCACTTTCGAAGTCAGGTTCGCCATCGAATCCCAAACAGTTGGGGGGTCGTCTCCTGATGAATTTCATCTTTCCTTTTTATATCTTAGAATTGCTGAGTGAATTTGTTTCTGTTTCGTGGCAATCTCATCATCTCAAAGACCACTGCGCAACCCTAAACCCAAAAAACCCTAAACCTTTGATTTGGCAGAGCTGCAGGATAGAACAAAGAATCTGCTGTGCGTCTCAGTACTCAAATAAGGATCTCTCAGTGGTTCAAAACTATGCCAATTCCGTCGAATCCTCGATTTCCTGCATGATGCCCAAACGTTCTTCCTTCAAGGTGCAGAGGCTTGCTACCTAAACCCGAACCCTAAACCTTTTGATCTGTACGATAGAACAAAGAATCTGCTGTGACATCTCAGTACTCAAACAAGGATCTTTTTGTGGTTCAAAACTCTGCCAATTCTGTTGAATCCTTCATTTCCTTCATGATGCTCAAATATTTTTCCTTCAAGATGCAGAAGTTTGTTACCTATCTGTACGAAGCCGGGGAACTCAGAAAAAAAAAAACCTGAGCAACCATCTGCATTTTGTTTGTGTGTTGATCAGAGCTTTGCAGTTTCTACAACATTTTTGCATCATCTTCTCTTCTGCACTGTGGTGGTGCCCTGATTGATGACGAGAGGGTTGCTGGATCATCATCATCAGCAAACTGCAGATGAAATGATGGATTCTGTAAGGTTCCAACACTTTGTGCTGATGCTTGCTTGTGCACCCAGATTTGCTCAGTTCAGTGAAGAGATGTTTCCAGGAGCTTTGTTTGTGGTGACTCCAAACTCATGTGGTTCAGAAATTGGCAAACCCTAAATCCAGTTTGTTGGCTTTGATTTTATTATATTCTTGAGTTCTCAATTGTCAGACTCAAAATCTATGAAAAAAACTGCTGTAACTATATTGAAGAAGGTCTAAGATGCTGCTGATTCTTGAAAAGCTTATTATTGAAACAATAGGGTACAAAAGCTGGCTGAGGGAACTAAAAGGTTGCATAGAGAGAGGGAGAGAGAGTGGTGCAGGAGATTAATCAAGCACACAGCATGAAGAAGATGCTGTCACCAGTCCCAGATTACAAAAAACTTAGATTCATTAAACCCATCATCATAGGAGCAGCCTCCCAAAAAACTACAATATGACAAAGAACAAACTAAAAAAAGGCAAGTCATCGTTGCTATGACCATAACCCGACCGTCATCCCATCATCTCCACAATGCCACAGTAGAAGCTAACAGTTCAACATAATTTCCTGCTTGCTCGGAATTCAAAAGCATTCACAACAAAGACCATATGGATATGGAGAAAAATTGCTATAGGTTTAGGATTTAGATTGTTAAAACCCTAAACCCTAAACTATGTACACAGGCTGATGAGCAGAGAGACTCTTCAATACTGCTGGTGCTGCAAACTCCAGTCATCTCTGGAGACGGAAGAAAGTCCTTGGCCATGAACCTCTGGGGAAGGAAGGAAGGACACAAGAAGAGCAGGTAAGAAGGGAATGTGTGTATGCGTGTGTGTGTGTGTTTGTTGTTTTTGGCAAAAAAAATTGGGGTGAGAGAGGCTCGAACTCTCGACCTCAGGATTTCTCGTAGCTATGAGACCTACGCGCTAGCCAACTGCGCCACCACCCCCGTCCTGTGCAGATATGCTGTATTGAAATAGTATTTATATACATTTTAAGTACAGCGGGCTATTGAAAAATCGGAGATTTTGAGGCATGAATTAGAATTAGGAAGCCTTTTTTTCCTCGTTAATAAAATTTCCTTTTAAAATAGCTTGTGTAGTCCCGAGTTTTGGAGACATTTATTATAAATGAGTTAATAACTTTTTTAATTGGTTTGAATGTGTCAATAATTTATTAGTACTTGAGTCCTTAACCCCTAAGCATTTAGAGCCTCTTGAGGCTTTTTAACATTCCCACCACCCATACTGTGAAAAACTCAAAAATCTAAGAGTTGACACCTCAAAGAAATAATTCAAACATTGGATTTGAAATGTTGATCACAGGTGAGTTATGACAAAATTTCAAAAACCTCAATGGTTTTGGTGGATGACAAGATTTGACACCCTGATTGGCACCAATTGAGATTGCTCAAATCATTGTCAAACATTTCAACATCAATTCAAAGCACCAAACATATTCTGCATAGTTGTAGTCTATGGACTAAGAGAGGGTGATTTCAAGTAACCATACAAAAAACATCAAACCAAAATCCAACACCATATGACTTTACACCACCTTGCAGTTGCCAAAGAGGTAGGAAAAATGCTAAAAATTATAATGCAAAATCAACACTTGGGTACAGTATGTCATTGCACGCTTGTCTTCCTCCCACAAACGTACAACCCCGGTTAAAACTTACCATTTTGTGATTGGTTGGTTCTTCCCTTTTATGTAAACCCTCCAACCATTGTTAGTACTATGTGTGCCTTGTTGTCATCCAACCTTGCACCCAAGTTGTCATGGAATTTTCCAATCAACATGCCATTTGAAACCTATAACCACATATCACATGGCCCAACAAAATTTTGAAAAAGAATTTCATATATGCTTGCTAAATTGTCTTTAAAATTCAAAAAAGGGTCATTTTTGGCTTGTTTGGCATTTAGGGGTTAAAAGAAAAGTAGGATTGAAATATGAAATGAACTTTTGGTGCTTTGAGGCAAAGTTTAGGGGCATAATTCTACTAGATAATAATCATTTGACTTAGATGAATGTCCATTTAAATTAGGAAAATAATATGTCCAAATGTGGCAAATGAGGAAGGTTTTCATTGAACAAAATTTAGCTTATGGAATGAGGTGTGAATTATGTGGAATGATGGCACACTTAGAAGAATGATCGTGAAAGCATCCCAAGGAAGTGAAAAGTAGAAAGTTTCATTTCATGCGTAAATCGTATTGTAGTGCTAGTGGACAATGAAGAAGGTACATTGAAATAGTTTGTTAAATTGTGCAAAAGAAAAGTCATGTTAATTTGTAAAAGTTAGTGCCAAAGAGAAAGCTAACAATGATTGCACTGTGTTAAAAGGAAAAATGCAATAAAAGAAATGTTACAAAAGTTGTGAAAGGAATATACATTTAAACATTGGCACAAGGATTCAAGAAACGAAAATTAAACATGGTAATGTGCTCCCACAATCTTGACACATTTTGTCAAAGGAAAGATATCTTTAACCTTCATGGAAACATTGTTTTAACAATTCCAAATATATATATATATAGATAGATAGTTGCAAAAAATGGTGTAGTCGTAAATGCCATTTGCAGCTATGTCCTCCATGACCTGCAAGACATCTTCAATGGCTAAATTTTTATTTTAAAATATAATCATAATTTATTTTGATTAAATGTTTTGCTATCACTTGGTAACCTAAAATGAATTCAAATTTTTATTAACCATTTATGAATGGACACGTGACAATCTAAAACAATGAAATTATTTTTTCTACCCAATTATATGTTGCTACGTGGCAATCAACTTTTAATCAAATAAAACATTTAGGACCCAGCCTAGGCCACCTACTACGCTAAGAGCCCTATGCTAGGCAATCTAGCCTACATGTTAGGCTAGGCAACCTATCTTACATGCTAGGCCAAACGACCTAGCTTACATGTTAGGCTAGGCTAGGTGACCTAACCTAATTTTAAAAAGAACCTAGGCTATATGTTAACCTAAACTACATGCTAACCATTTAACCCTTCTCCTTGGAAATTTACCCCATTAATATGACCCTAAGAACTTAGAAATCACATAGGATGAAGGTAAGAGGATTTAAACCCCTTGCCTCCACTTTGAGAAGCAAAATCCTTTACCATTACACCACCACATTTTTTATGTAACAAGTGAAGGTATCACAAAAATATTTTAAAATAAGTCTTTATAGTCTAAATTAGCCTATGCCCCCTTAAGCTAACCTAGGTGACCTAAGCTAACCTAAGCCACCCAACAATTTAGCCTAGGCCTCCATAGGTTATTTTAAGCAAATATAGGTCTTCCTAAGCTAAACCTAAACAACCTAGTCTACCTTAGGGCTACTTAAACTAAAATACGTTATTTAAGTTTCACTTAAATTAAATTAGGTTCCATTAGGCTAAATTTGGCAAAAGTAGGTTATTTAAGTTAAACTTAATTATATTTGGTTGTATTACATTAAACTTGGCTATATTAAATTATACTTCATTAAAATAAGTTGTATTAGGCTAAATTTGACAAAAGTAAGTTATTTCAATTAAACTTCGTTATACTTGACAATATTATGCTAAACTTGGTTATATTAAACTACATTTGGCTAAACTATATTATACAAGGCTAAATTCGGCAAAAGTAGGTTATTAATGTTAAAGTTAGTTATACTTGGTTAAATTAGGTTATATTTGGTTATATTAAGTTAAACTTGGCTATACTAAATTATATTTGGTTAAAATTGGTTATATTAGGTTAAAATTGGCAAAAGTAGGATATTTAAATTTAAATTGGCTAAAACTAAATTATACTTGGCTACATTTAAATATATTATGTTAAACTTAGCTATATTAATTATATTTGGTTATATTACACTAAACTTGACAAAAATAGGTTATTTAAGTTAAACTTGGCTAAACTAGGTTATAATAGGCTATACTTGGTTGTATTAGACTTAACTTGGCCATATTAAATTATTTTTGGTTAAATTAGGTTGTATTATATTAAACTTGGCAAAAGTAAAGTATTTAACTTAAACTTGGTTATATTAAGTTATAATTGGCTATACTTGTTTATATTAGGTTAAATTTGATTAAACTAAATTATACTCTTAAAAACTAGGGTATATTAAGCTAAAATTGGTAAAAGTAGGTTATTTAAATTATATTTGGCTATATTTGACTGTATTAAATTACATTTTGTTAAACTAAGCTATATTTGATGGTATTTGGCTATATTAAGCTAAACTTGATTAAAGTATGTTATTTAGAATAAAGTTGGTTATACTACACCAATTTGGCAAAAGTAGGTTATTTAGGTTAAATTTGGTTATGTTAGGTTATACTTGGCAAAACCTAATTAAACTAGTTAAATTAAGCTACGTTTGGTTAAATTAGGTTATTTGAAGTAAATTGGGTTTAACTTGGCAAATTTTGATAAAATTAAGATAATTAAGTAAAATTTGAAAAAATTGAATTATTTAGGCAAAATTTCGTAAAATTTGGATACTTAAACTAAAGTAGTCAAATTTTGGTTAAATTTGGTTAATTTATAATATTTAGGTTAAATTATGTTAATTTAATTTATTTTGATTAAAGTTGGTTGACTTTCTAAAAAATTAAGGAAAAATTAAGTTATTTGCTAAATTAAGTTAACAAATATACATGAACTAAACAAGGTTATTTAAAATAAACTTATAAATTAAATTCAATGGAAGTTAATCTTAAAAGTTAAATTGAGGACATTAAACTTAGAAGTTTAAATTCAATCAAATAAAATCTAGAGGTTAAAATAGGTTAAACCAAAACCAAACTTAAATTAAATGTAGGCCGTATTAAAATTAGTTACATTATCATATTTATTTAAAATTTTAATAATTGATCAGAGAATGTCAATTATATTCAACATGATTATTAACTATGTAGTATAATTTATAGTCATATAATTACTTATAGTCATATTTATAGTCATGTAGTCCTAATAATAGTTGTAGTCAAAATAATGACAACAACTAAAGTCCAAATATGATTACATGACTATACTTGGATAATAATCCCAAGTTGTCATAATCATGAAAACCATGTTTTGGCGTAGTGAAACATGTGGTTGACATTAAAGGTTTTCCTAAACCATGTTAAGCTAAAAAATAAAATAAAAATAAAAATAAAAATAAAAATTATTGGTAAGGAATAATGAAATGTCAAATTGAAGCATTAATACAAGTTGAAGATGTTGAAATATAATCATTTGAAATATATTTGGAAGTTATTAGTTTTATCTTATATAAACATCATTTAAATTCCTTCTAAACATGTATAGAAGGTGAAGAATCAAAAGTAAATTGAATTGATAAGGTTACAAGTTTAGGTGTAAATTTTCTTTTTCTAAAGTTGGGTGGGGAGAAAAGGAGGGGTGGCATCTTCCCTATTCCAAAAAGGTTTTTTTTGGGTGAAATGGAATTTATTTTTTCCATTCCAAAGGGGTTATTTATGGGGTGGGGTGGTGAAGGTTTGGCTATTTTTAAAGGGTGGGGGGTCAAATTTGATAGTTTTTATATAATTGTAGTTTATTTAATAACAAATTCAAAGGTGATTTGAATTTCAAATTATTCTCAAAATAATAATTCTTTAAAATGATATATAGAATAACAATTTATGCATTGCTTAAATGGACTTAAAATAATTAAGTCTTTGTTTCCTTCTCCCTTTTCATCTTTCATTACCAATCAAAATTTCCAAAGTATTATATGTACCATTTCAAGATATTTATAACCCTATTAGTGATTGCATGCCTTCTTAAGAAATATCCTATTTGAAAAACTAAAAAAAATAAAATTATGCTCTCACACGTTTCATGTTAATAATTACTTTTTAATCACTCGTTTCCTCAAAAAAAATCCCATCCTTTCAAACAAACACTTAATCCCTTAAAACAAATTCCTCTAACAAGGAAGAAATTGTAAACAACCTTAACACCCCCTCCTCCCCTCCTTACTCAGTGCAAAAAAAACCCCTTTAGCTACAAAAGAGAAAAGAAAAATTCATTCACCTTTCTCCCTTAAATGTCCACTATTCTCAAAAGCAACAATGTTTTATCCCATATCTTTTGCCCAATGCTAAATTCTCATAAACTATGAACTTGAAAATGTTGAACTCTCAAAAATTATAAACCTAAAATTGTTGAACTTATTCACTTCCCTTCACACCTTGTCCACAAATGTTATTACATTTTTTGCATCCATTTGTTGTTTTAAACATAATTCATTTATTACATTTTTCAATTCCAAGGTAGATTTCATTGCTCTTTAATGCCTTACATGTGTTTTTACATAGGTTGAATTTCTCTTCCATATGTGTTTCACATATTCCAATTATGGTTAAAAATTCATTGTGTTCATTCTTTAAAATAACATAAAATAATGTGAAAAGGAAGATTAAATACATTCTCCCTAAATATGACAAGGGAAGGGAAAGTGGTTTTTCTGTTTTTGATTTGGGAAATAACATCAAGTAATTGACAATTCTATTACAAAACAAACATTTATTTTCTTTTCTTTTTCTTTTCCACATTGGTAACAAAAAAAATCTAGTGACCACCCAATTTTTTTCTCTTCTTGAAAGGGAAAAAATGAAAAACGATATAAATGGCATTGGTTAATAAAGAGAATAGAACGACTACCAAATTTTATGAAATGAAAATGAAACAAGTTTTTTATTCTAACATTGGTAGTAAAGATAATCAAGCTAAGTGGCCATTTGATTTTTCATGTCCTTAAAGGAACAAATAACAAGAATGTTGGTTGATTCTAATGGGGAGGGAAAACAAATCCCTTGCAAATAATTTTCTACTCCTTGGGGAGGGGAGAACCATGTGACTACCTAGGTTTATTGGGAAACAAAAACAAGGGGTAGAATATCAAGCAATATCTCGATTTCCTATTTTTAACTATACATTTTTTAATTTCAAAACCAATGCAAAGGAAAAATTCTCCTCACAAATTGTCAATGTTTTTCGTCTTTGGGAGGAAAACATTGGGTGGCCACATGATGGTATTTTCCAGGTTTTAAAAAATCTATGTAGTTGAAAAACATGTTCATGTGTTATTTTTTTATTTATCTTTTTCATTTCAAGATGGGGAAAATTTTGTATTTGTTACCATCATCTATACCAATTTTTTTTGAAAATAATAATAATAAATTTTTATTTTAATATATACAAGGCAAAAAGCAATGCAATGAAAATTAAATTAACTTACAATTTTAGAGAAATACTACTGAAATGAAATATTTAGAATAGAAAAAGTAAAAAAAATAAAATTTTGTTTTCAAGCAAAATATTGGAACCTAAAGTAATTAAAATTTAATGAAATTTGAAGTTTTGAAGTTGATAAGACATTTTCACAATGTACACTAGTGCAATGAAGGAAGGTAGAGTACTCATTGTTGCTAATTATTTATATTTTTGAATTAAAGATGTTGCATTTGAAATAAATGTGTTCAACATGTATGGTACCTTTGATGAAATTGTGAATGACCATGGAAAATCCAAGTTACACATTTTGCACTATGATTTGTTAAATAGGGCATGTTTGACCACAATCACCTTGAGTGTGAAATCATCTCACATAGAATGCATGATTAACTTTACACAAGGGCATGTATGTGAAGGTGGATTTTTTTTGTATTGAACAAAAATTCAATAAGGGTTTGTTTAAAGGTGACATGCATATTATCATCACAATTGCATCAATGACCATTGTCTCATCAATTCCAAGCTTCCCACTTCAATTGGTTCCCATGTTCTTCTGCATGGATTCCATTTAGGAATAAAAAAATTCTCTCCAAAGTTTTATGCTCAAACAAATTCCTTTCCAACTCCTTGTAAAATAATCATCTACAACCTCCCACCATTAAATTCTACCTCAAAATCCTTCATCTTGTTATTTATCTTCATCAAGGTATAATACTCCAACATTTGTTCATAATCCTCTAACCTTTTCTTAACACCAATTGGATCCATATTCTTTCTATGTTCATGTGCACTCTCTCCAACTATGCTTGCAAGTGGTGTAGATTCCTCTAATATTCCTTCTTTTCCTCCATCAACTTCTTTCTTTCTACCTTTGTTGTCTTTCTTTTAAGCTTTTTAGATTGTAGCAAATATGCATTCTTTAGATTCATTAATTCCAAATTTGTCAAAACATCCTCCTTCTCCTTCTTTTCCTTAGTCAATGCTTTCACCCACTACCCAAAGCCTCCTATTGTTGCTTATGAAGCAACAATGCTTTTATCCACTTTCTTTCTATGGTTTCCCAAATTTTAACTTTTTATTTTAAATCATGTTATTTTTCATCCTGCAACTTCAGCCATGTTATGTTACCCTTGAACTCCTTATTTTCATCTTGCAATTTCTTATTGGACACTTTAATCTTTTGTTTAGCCTTTACCCTATTCTTCCTCCAGATTCCCACATTATGTTTATACCCCTTCTAGAAACCTTTCTCCTTATTTAATTCCTCATGTAATACTACCTTCTCCTTCTCCCTTGTTGCCAATTTATTTTTCGAACTACTCACATCCAAATTCAAATTCCCCATATTCAAACTTATAATTGCTAAAGTTTGAAATAATTCAGTTGCATTTTATGCTTGCATTACTTCTACAACTATTCCTCCATAGACTTTGGTGTATTTATCTATGTTGTAGAATTTTGGATCCTTCTGTAATGATCCCCAACTCAAATTCAAATGGAATCCCTATGTAAATCTTGGTCTACTAATTAGTACTTGTAATTCTGATGGCCTGAACTTCGCAAAAGAAAGATCTATTTCCACTCCTTTTGTTTACAGTCTAATAGCATGTAGACCTTCTTGTGTATGTTGTTGTTGTTGCAAATGTTGTCGTAAATGTTGGAAATGTTGTGGACTTCCAAGGATATCCATCTAATCTTCATATACATCCCCATCAAGTTACAAATGCTTTTCACCCTTTGGAAACCTTATGTCATGTTCCCTCTTAAGTTCCCACTTCTTCTCCTTTTGGAAACCTTATGTCATGTTCCCTTTTCACTTCCTATTTCTTCTCCCTCAGTTGTTTTTCCTATGGAGTCCTATGGAGATGTCATGTGTGGTACCTCTCACCTTTGTTCCCTTAATTGTCCCTCTTGTGGGGATGTCATTTGTGGTACTTTTATAGTTTGTCTAGCTACATGTACCACTATTGGCATTGTAGATGGTTCCAATCTACCCTTCATCATTTTCTATGCCTTTGTTTTCATGCTCTCTTGTTCCCTCTTCACTCTTCGTAGGTTCCTCCTTCTTCAATTTTGTTCTTCCTCTTAAGAACATTTTTTGGTGAGTCTACTGTAGCCTTCTTTCTATTTTCTAATGTTGTCTACATCACCTCCCTAATTCTTTTAACCCTGGTTTCGTTAGATTCTCCTTTTGATGCACAAACAGATATTGAAAGATTTTTGCCAATACCAAGGTAGATTGACAAGTATCTTTCTTATCCCCCTTATTCTCCTTGACACACTTATACCATTAATCTAACTCATTACTTAAACTATTTAATATAATCTATACCCAATATACCTTATGCCCCTTTTATGCTTTCACTAATGTACTAACATTCTTGTTGCTAAAATATTATATCTTTTCCTTCTAATAAATGATAAATATAATGGCAGGATACTTGATAGAGTATGGCAAATCCAGACTCTTTGCATTCCACTAATATGTAGAAGAATTTGTAAATGCAAGGTTACAACTTTGTAATGTTTGAACTACTAATGACTTATTTCCCTTTAGGGTATTATATAGACCCTTTTGCACATACTTTAGCCCATAGTGATGACATTCGTTTAAAATTCGCGAAAAATTGGGTAAAATTCGCGAATTTTAAACTGCAAAATGAAGAATGTCATCACTATGCTTTAGCCGTAAATGACTTAAAATGAAATAACCTATAATAACCCAAAAATAAACCAAAAATAAATTACATTAGTCGAAAATAACCCAAGGTGAAATAGCCTAAAATAGTAAAAAAAACATAAAATAACCAAAATTAACTTAGAATAACAAAAAATAAACTCAGATGAAATAACTAAAAATAATACAAAACTTGAGAATAACCATAAATAGTTATAAAATAATGTAGGGTGAAATAATTTAAAACAATGAAAAGTAATTTTAGAATCACTAAAAGTAGCTTAACATAAGTAATATTATTATAGTAGCAAAAACTTTGTTCATTTATTAAAAAAAGAATTCAAAAAAATCGTCATTAAAATGTTATTGAATATTGATATTCAAAAACAAAATTTTCAAATGATTTTACACTTTCAAAATAAATCAATGTAATTATATACATTATTGAAAAAAAATAAATTAAATTTTAATCATTTCATTTGAATAAAATCTCAATAAGATATGAATTTTCAAAGTTTATGTTTTTATAATGTTTAAAATGAAGTATTTGATAAATAGAATGCAATGTAACACATTATCACAAAAAGTCTGGTGGCTTGATGGTAGAGGTGTTAGCCTCCATTTAGAGGTCAAAGGTTCAAACTTCACAAATTGTCACAACCCTAATCTTGGGCTCATGACCAAGGCAAGGGCTTGGAAATGTGCAGGCCAAGGGTGAGCCCAGGAGTCACACTTTATGTTCCCATGAGTGCAAGAGAGTGTGAGGGAATGAACCCTTTCACTCCCAAATGAACTCCCACTTTCAGAGTTGGATTGTAGGAGTCAAAACTCATTGGATCGAGGTGTTCCTTACATCATTGGAAATATCTTGGAACTTAGATATCTAAAATGGGCTTGCATGACCATTTGGGTTCTTAAATATAAGTTATGGCCAAAAGAAGGGTTGGGAGTCAAATTTGCAGTTTGATTCCTGACCATCAAAAATTAGGAATCTCCCCGATTTATTTGGGTGCAGGTGGCATCCCACATACTGTTGAAAACGATTTTAACGAGGGCTACAACTTTACTTTAGATTTCATTTCGATTAGAATTTAGAGGTCTGTAGAAGAAGTTATGGGCTCCCAAATTCGTGGGAGTCCCACTTTCGAAAATTTCAGGACTTTAATTTGAGAATCCCGAGACAAAATGATATTTGGGTGCTGGCCCCATGGTTTAGCACAAAGAATACTATAAAGGGGAAGGTGGTGGCTTCTTTCAAATTTGGGCCATGGTGAGTCTTGTTAATCTATGTTTGCCCGTGCACAAAAAATACTCTAGCTATGCACTTACCAACTTGTTGTTTGGTTGGTGTAGGTCCATGTGAGTAATTGATTTGCTTGTCATTCTTCCTAGTCCTTATCTCGGAGCTCTAACATGCCCTTCTACCCCCAAAATGTTGTGACCCAGGAACGTGCTTTAACTCCTTCTCCTTCCAATGTTTTCACTTTTGGACTTGCAATTGAGTCCATCCAAAAGTTTGAGGGTGCGTCACAAATGGTGTGTTTGTGGTCAACAATGGTAAATTGACCAAATATATTCCTATGTAGTTTTTTGGAATAAATGTTTACTTAGATTGATTACATGACCTATGTACCTAGGTTAAGTTTTACACCTAACATAGGTAATGACATGTGTCAATAATTCATAGGTCGAAAATCATGAAATTATCAATAGTGTTAAATAAAAAATAATAAAAAATAATTGATTTTCATGCTACCTAGTTAATTAACTAACAAGTGAAATAACTTGGTAAATTTGTATTTCCTTAGGTACTAGTGAACCAATTCATTATCCATAGCAACTAGACCCTGTTCAGTAGGGAATTGACCATTTTCACCATGGTAAAAATGTCCAAATCCATTCAAAATTTAATGAAACCTATAGTAAATTAAGATACATTTTGGTGTAGTGGGTGAAGTTAGTGGGATTGAATAATTCATGTTTATAAGTAGTTGGGAGGTAATCCACCCAATCATCTAAGAGATTTTAAGAAGGGATTAGGATAAGGGCCATATTTCATAACGGTCAATGTGGGCCTTATGTGGTTTTGTAAAGAAGAAGGATTAGAGGAAGTGTTAAGGGACTTTTAAAAGATATTGGAGATTCTTAGGAATTGAAGGGGAAGAATGGACAATTCATGGAGAAGGGAGGAATGTGTTATATTGTGTGTGATTTTAATGGAAAGATGGTTGAAGGACTTGATGTTTTGGTTATATTTCTATCTATTAGAAAGGGTGGAAGGTAGAATTTAGTTTGAATTTGCACAAGTGAACTATTTTCTTGAGCTGCTAATGCTACATTTTTCCTTGAATAAAGTGTAATGAGGCATACCACTTGGTAGCCTTTGGAAAAATAAGGTATTGGTTGCCACAAAAAGGTAACAACCAATAATCAATGGTAGAAAATAGAGGGAAAACGCCAGTAGATAGTTGCTTGCAAATTAAAAGGTACTGTTGCATGTGGTAAATATTAACTATGAAGAAATGCAAGGTGTTGTAGATGGTAGAAAGAAAGGGGAAAACCTCCCGGTTAATGTTATAGGCAATAGGCAGAACCAACAGAAGATCTGCAAACATCATGGGGAGGGGACAATAGTTATAGTAGTTCTGTAAACCCCAACAAAGCAATATCAAAAAACATAGAAAGTACAACAAACCATAGGAAAATAACCACTCTTGGCTATTACTCTTGTTCCATACTGTCCTTTTATATCTTCCTTTCCTACCTCCTTGGAATTTGGTTATTTACAAAACAATAGATTTGTCATGGACAACAGACCCTAACCTTCTTCCTTTGCTATTTGTATGACTCCTTATTTACTATGTGAGTAGTTGTAATAAAATAAGGTAGCAAAGGTTAGTTTGGTTTTGTTGAATAATAAGGTGTTGACCACATCCCCTCGGTCTTACCTTTTGGAAGACAATAATGATTGAAGGTTGCAATTTCACCCCTTAACAAATGGCTCCAGAGGTTGTTTCAGCTACCATAGATATAGTAGCTAATATAGAGGGTTCAGCTACTTTTACACTGAAGCTACATGATAAACATTTATTAGAACATTTAGTAGTTGATTAAAAGTTCAATAGAGGTTTAGTTCAATTGAATTTCAAAATCAAAAAATCAATGATTTCTAAACACAAACACATAATCATTGTCACAACCCTAGCTTTGGGCTTGCAACCAAGGCAAGGGGTTGCAAGGTTGCGGGCCAAGAGGAAGGAAGCCCAGGAGCGAAGGCAAAGGTATTGGAAGGGTGCGAGCTAAGAGGAAGCCTGGGAGTCACCACATACTCCCGGGAGTTTAAGGAAGTGCGAGGGAGTGTGAGGGAGTGAACACTCACACTCCCAAGGCAACTCCCATTTTGGGAAAGGGAGTCCTAGTGGACTTCCGAAAGTTCAGAGGGCGAGTTGAAGGGTCAAATCTCAATGGATTGTTGCGCTCTCTATACCACTAGAAAGCTCTTGAAACGCGAATGTCTAAAATGGGCTCGCATTGCTCATTTGGACATCTGAAACAGAAGTTATGGCCAAAAGAAGGGCCGGGAGTCAAATTGTCAATTTGACTCCCGACCACTAAAAGTCGGGAATCGACCTCTTCCTGATGTCCGATTCTAAAATGCAACACATCGTTGGAAAGCTCTGGATGAGGGCTACAACTTTGCTTTAGACCTTGTCAGGATTAGACTCTGCAGTCGGGAATTATGAGCTCCCAAAGTCCCGGGACTCCAATCGGGACAATTTCGGGACTCCATTTCGGGAGTCCCAGGAAAAAAAGCCATTTGGATGTAGCCTCCGTGGAGAGTTGCAGAGTATACTATAAGGGGGAAGGTGGTGGCTTCCCCCAAGTCTGGGCCGTGGTGAGTCTTGTGTGTCCGTGTTGCCCGTGGCTCGTCCTAGCACCAAGGGTGCTCTAACTATGCACTAACCACCTTGTGTGGGTTGTGTGCAGGCCCGTGTGAGTGAGTGAAGCTTGTCAACTTTTCCTAGTCCCATCCCGAAGCTGCAACACGCCCCTCTACCCCTCCAAGTGTTGTGAGCTAAGGAGCGTGCCTCGACTCTTTCTTCTTCCGTTGTTTCCTACTTGGGCCCACCTTTGGGTCCTTTGAGGAGTTGGGAGTGTATCAATCATAATATCATCTAGGTTTAATTCCCTAGTGCAACAAAATAAAATGAACATGTAAGGTATAACCCATTGAATCATAAGGATAAAAATCTAAAATTGTTCAAGGGTGCATGGAAATGAACATTAACTTGAGAAACTTAAAAATAATGAACTTGATGCACTTCAAATTGATTACAAAAGATCCTCAACTTAATGGCATCTTTCTTATTTGGAAAGATAGTAGTCTGAATTGTCCACCACTCTATCACACGTTTTGTGAAATGTTTAAACAAAGCATATACTCATGTTGCATTTCTATGGTATGTTTAGAAGGCATTATTTAATGTGTTTAGTGATAAGTGTTTGTTAATGACATTCCTTATGTTTTTCCTATCAACTCCCAAAAGCTTTGCTACTCCTGTACTACTTTCCATGTATTGAAAGATTGCAAATGTGCATAAAATGTTTTTGGCCATTGTGAACTTGGAGGATTTGGTGTTTGTCAAGTGACCAACCAATCTAAATCACAAATTTTCAACCAATTGTTTGTTGTGCTTCAACTTCTTGGTATCATGCAAATACAATGGCATTGACCCAACAAGAATATCATGTGATACAACTTTCTCCAAAATGGTTTATTGCATTGTAACATCATAACCTTTTAGGAAATAAACATGGCAAGGGTCCTTGTAGCATTTGTGGTGGACCTATGAACCTTTCTTATAACATCACTAATTAAAATAAAAGGGGACCCTGTCAATGCATTGTAGAAAAGACCTATTTTCTATTTTTTATTGTGTCTATTCTTTAGCAAGTAATTAAGCTTGTTGAAGCCTATATTTTTGTTGATACTTTCGTTTATGTTCTTTTTTTTGCTCTTTACTTGCAAATATTTTTAAATTCATTTTTCAACCTCATTGCTAGATGTCTCATCTTACTCATCCTCATCAACAAACCTAGCAAATATGGGGATTTTTTTGGTGACCTAACAATTATCAATTGCTTCGATCTTTCTACTAATTCACACAACTGACAATTAATGAGCTTTCATTTATTCTTATGATCCCTCGTCTCAAACAATAATGACAACAAAGAAAGATTCTATATTCTTTAGTTGAAACATTGCATCAAAAAAACATTTGTAGAGTAAACATTTGCTAGAGGTCTAGTGCTTACCTCAACCATGTGTAGATAGTTGATACACATGTTCGAATCCATGGCACAACTTTGTAATGGAGGGGAAAAAACACAATTAGGGGAATTGTTTGGATTGTCACAATTGTAAAAAAATTGGATTATAAATGAACTTCAAATGTAAAATCATACCAAACATTAAAATTTTCAATTTTTTCACTATCCATGTTGCAATAGACTTTAGTGAAAATCTTATTTAAAATTAAGGATGATTTTTTATTTTAAAAATGGACTAATTGTGGACCTTTTGAAATGATGACACCATGTTTGTCACATATAGAAAATGAAAAATGTGGACTCAAAAAAATGTCATAGTAATATCAAAACTAAAATTGAAAAATAGGCCACTATAAAATTAATAATTTAATTGTAAGATGCATTATATATATATATAACTCGTCATGATGTTCGTCATCTTTTACAATTGATATTCCATTTCACATTGAAATCTTTTTTTAAAAATTATTTCTTGACCAATCACATGTTTAGGGGTATTTATAAGGTGGTCTATTAATGTTTGTGACCAAAACCATAGGGAATAATTATAGGATTTGTAGTTTGATAATTATTTTAAATGAAAAAACTGTAATTAATGTAAGATGTGAACTTTTCAAAATGTCAAATGTGAGTCACCTAACCATGCTTTTACTTAGAGATGGAGTTCAAGCTTGAAATGTGCATGCCTAAACCCTAACGTGAACTTGGAAATCTCAACATGTGACAATCCATGGTGGGCTTGCTTGATAAAGGATTACAAGAAACATTGGCCATTGTTACGCAATGCAAAGCTCACCATTAACCCCTTAACTTTACTTCTTTGAATGTCGCCCATTAAAACCTTACTTTGATTCAAATGTCATCAAACACTACAAAATTAGTCATCTACTGTAAGTCCTAATCCAAGATGGTATAAGTTTCATCCACAAAATTTCATCTTGAAATATATGTCTTTAACAAAAATACTTTAATCGTTCAATGTTATGAAATTTTTAGCCCATGATCTTTGGCACAATCTTCTTCAATTTTATAAATACTTTCATATTTATAAACTTGTCCAATACGTTTTTAGTACATTCAAAGGTGTATTAGACATTAAGTTCATTGACAATCTTATATAACATTGTTCCATTTTTAAACATATTTCCCATAAATAAAAATAAATATGCCAAACACATCGAACTCATTAGGAAATTTAACCTTGATTTCCATTATAAAGGAACAAACATTTAGTCTTTAAGGAAGTTGATTAATATATAGTTTAAGTGGTCAAAAACACATTCAAGGTACTTTTATTTATTGTGAAATTTAGACATAATCTAAAGATTTGGTTAATGCCATGCTCTCACAATCACAATTATATGGCTTCCTTGAAATTTTGAGAAAAAATGGTTTAATTTCACATAATATTAAGGACGTTTGAAATAAAAATTAAAGTAGTTGTCCACTACAAGGTTCCCACTACTTTGAAATCACTTTAAGGTAAGTTCATCATCTTCAAATTACACGAAAATCATGGAGGTGGAAATTCACAAGTATATAAACAATATACAACAAATTCCATTCTATTTCAATTATTAAAATTAATGTAGTCATTTTTCAAAGTTATGGACTAACAAGATTTTAAACCAATGACTTCATAGTCCTTGGCTCATTTTAGCATGCTTGGACCCTTTTGGGAATAGGTTGAATTCCACTTACATTTATAGGGATCTAAAATTGAGTCTGCATCAAATCTGAACATGTGGACCATTGTTCCAAATTACCCACTTGGGATTACGAAACAAGATAGCTTGCCGAAGGTTTTGTAATTTGTGGTGCTCTTGCTTGGCTAGTTTCTCCAACATTAACCATGGTGGTGTATGTTGATGATGGAGCACATAACACCTTTTGTGATGACCATGTGGACATTCAAAAGAGGCAAATTTCAAAACAATTACCTGAGTTATCAAGCCTTCTCCCATGAATACATGGTGTTGTTTGCTAGTTACAAATTGATAACATTACAAGACTAGTACTACAAGTGAGAATACAACAATCCAAACCATATAATAGTCCAAAAGGTACCCAACAAGATACAATCACTTGTCGTAAGAGAAAACACATAGTTCACATATAATAAACAAACAATCATTGGATTCTAACATGTACAATCATAATAACATTTGAAATTCAAGTATAAAACCCACATAGACTAACATCCATTCAGCCAATATAATTCAACATGAATAATGATAAGTACAAAATGTAGTTTAAATCCAAATACACTGCATGTTGAAAACCTTATGTACATTAATAAATATTTAGCCATAATGTACTACATGTAGAGGTTTAGAAACCTTCTTGTAGTATGTGTGTTTAATTTAGATGTAGTTTATACTTCACATAGACTACATAGATATATAGTTGATGCACTTTTGGCCACGTACAACATAATAATACATGGACCCTGCAATACAACACATGTAGTTCAAATGTAGTCTAACCAACACAAACTAAAGAAGTACATGAAGAAAAATCCTACCACATATTAGACATATTATCTTGAATGTAGTTTACACCCTAGATAGACTACATAGATGTACATTTTAAGAGGTCAATTGTGAAATGCCAGAGATGTGCAAATTGCATTAAAGCACGATGAATGTTCTTTATTTTGGTCCCCAACAATCATGAAAATGTTTTGACACCAACAAATATGTCATTATAAGCATCCATGTTAACAATCGCCTTCAAGAACACACCTTTGCGAGCTAGTACATTGTTGGAATGTAAACTTTTCACAAAACCCAATTATGATCAGAATTTTCTTAGGAATGCCAATTGTACTTTTGCTTCATGGGGCTTTAAATAATATTTTGGTAAAAGTGTGACTATCATTTCATGTTGGAACACCTTTTTGACTATTTTCTACCTTGAAGTGAAAGAAACACATTGAGCTAATTCTTTCGTCACCCACATCATGATTTTAGTTACAATCAATTGATTTTTCTCAAGGTCATCTTGTTTAAAAGCTAATCATTGTCATCAGCAATTTTCAAATGAGAGTTTTTTCATTTTCTCTTTTCAATCTTGATTTGTGTTCTTATTGACATAGCTTTTGATGTTCTTTCTCATCTTCCATTGCCATTACTTTTTTAGCTTCCTTTTTTCCTTTAAAACTTCAATTTGCACAAGATCTATAATTCTTATTTCAACCAACATTGCTCTTTATTTAACTCTTGTTCACTAGAAGAAATTTGGTAATATGTAACCATCGTATTTGTGAATAAATGTGACTATGTGTCATTTATGATTACTTTTGCATAATACCATATTTTGTAATTAATTTATTAATAAAAATAGTAATTAATAAAATAAAAATAGTTAATTAATCAATTATTTACTTACTAGGTAATTAATAATCAATACTTACTCATTCACATTAATTAATTAATATAGAATGTTTATGGATTTTATTATTTATTTAGTGAATTGTAATTATTAATTAATATTTGATGTCGTTACAACCTATTACTATTAATAGCTAAATAGGTAATAAATAAGTAAGTAGGTTGTAGGTAGATAAGAAACTAGTGAATTAATTAGTTAATTAGTGAATTACTTATTTATGGAGTTGACACAATTGAAAAAGAAATAAAACAATTTAAATTTTTTTTGAAGACTAACCTTTACCTACTTCAACTTACTTACCTACATTAGGTTATTTACCTCCCTATTTTAAGTTCCTTTACCTACCCACTTATTTTTATTTTAAATCTTCTAGAAATCATAAATGTTGCCACATGGCACAAAACTATTTGCCCACATATATGAATGAAAGACCTTAAAAAATAGATGGTTGAAATTAAAATTTTGATAATAAATTTGATTTATTTAAAATTCTTTGAATATGCCACATGGCAGCATGACATTGGTCATTAGTTGCATGATAGTTGCATGTGTTATATGTCAATACATGAAAAATATAGTCAACTCAAATATATGCTTCATCCATTGTCTATGTGATGACATTATCATGTCATCATCATGACATCAACATTTGTGACTAATGTCGCATGTGATTTGTTCAATGCAACCATGAGTCATTTTAGTTGCAAATGTCATTTATGACTAAAAATTAGTCGTAAATTGAAATTGAAAATATGCGAATTTTTCCTAGTGTGTTTTAGGCTTAGGTTTAATAAACTTGGCTTTTTGTTGTTGTGCCTTAATGTTTACCATTTGCACATGTATTAAACCTTCAAGCCAAACATAACCATAAGAAAACTAATACCATGATGATTCAAACCAATGTTCTTTCAATAATAAAATCAAAATCCCATTAGCTCAATGAGTTGATTTGCATGTGTACATAATCCCATCAACTTGACAATGCATAATCAAAGTCCTATATAGTGAACAAGTTTGATAACAAGATCCAAAGAGGTGGAGGTTGGAGAATTGAAACCGATAGATAACAAATGAACGATGACAAGATGTTCAACAAAAAGTGTTGACATGGACTAAACAACATCAAACATGCCATGTTGATCAAAGGGCATCAAACTAGAAAACGTGAGCAAAACTTTTGTTGTAGCCAATATTAAATTTACGATTTTAAGAAATAATTTTCAAATTATGGCCCAATTTGACCATGTGAATCATCCTAATTCACCCTACATGAAAAAATTGGTTTTGTTGTTATTTTAAAATATATAAACTAAAGATTTTTTTTAAAAAAATCCCTTGCCGACCCTTTGCCCCAAAAAGGTTTTTAGTACTAAGGAATTAAAAAAAATAAAATTGGATGGGTGTTCAAAAATATGCAAAACAAAAAAATAAAAATAAAACCTTGTAAAATGTCAGCTTGAAAATTTTAGAAAAAGTCGCCACATGGATGAACATGATTTGCCTTATAAAATTACTCCCATGGTGTGTCCAAAATGATGAAACTTATAAAAGACTATATTTTAAATCCCTTGCAACTAATTAAAATTCATGTTATTTAACAAATTAATCAAACAAAAATTAAAACTTTGACATGAAACATTCTATTTTGCCTCAAACCAAAATAAAATTTGATCATGAGTGTTATCTTATTTTCTAAATTGACAAATAAAGATCCAAATTCCTTCTGTCACCGCCAACAACATTTCCATTATTATAATAATTAAGAAAAATGGCCCAAAATGGAAACATGGATCAAATTGATTCATGGAACCAATTTTTGTGGGTGCCTATATGCACCTTGGAACCTAAAATTAATCATGGTTGGCTCTTCAATAACTTCCTTAAGCTTTTCAAATCATGTATTCATTGAAGGATTAGGATTAAATAAAATGTTCAATATGTTGATTGGCTGAATTTTTAAAATATATATATTACAGATCAAGGGTGCATAAAAACAATTATATAAAAAAAATTGTTGGTTAACGCAGTTGCATGAAACTGATGCTCAAATCAATGAACATTGGTGTGGATGGGTTTGTGGTCAATATGTGATTGGCTACAACAAACATACCTTGAATTTCCCCATGTGGGCCCTTGGATTTTGAAATAGCTAGTAACTGACACCATCTAGATTGATCAAAATGATTTGTTTAATCTAATGGTTCATATGTCCAAGCAACAGTACCACATGTACACACAATATAGTGGAATACAATGGAAACATTTTGGATAATTTTTTATGCCCCTCATTTCGCCTTTATTCACCTAACTACATGTGACATTTTAATCAATTTTTAATTGATGGCCCATCTAAAACATGTCATGCCATCTATGGGCATGTTTTTTCTTTGCCAAAAGAACCAAGTTTTCCCACACTTTTGATTTTTACCCTTAAAAAAAAAATTCCCAACATTTTTTCTTTCTTTTGGAGGGTATTTTTTTTATCTAATTAAATATCATTTCTAAACCCTATAATTGACATGTCGAAAAAAATTCATCCAATTTGGTTCTTGGATGAAGAGATTAAGAATATATTTGTGTTTTTGAACACATAGGTACACTACATTTGTTTTTATAAATATATTTCTATTTCTCACTTTATAAAATAAAATAAAATAAATTCTTTTCTTACCTCTTGCTTGCTTGAGTTATATTTTAACATATTATGTAATAAAATTGTGAAAGTATTTCAAGGATTGGAGGTGAGATATACTCAAACATGCACACCCTTGTAAACTAGTACAATGCCACACATTAAAAAGGGGTCACTGTAATGTGCTTTCATCATTTTCACATTTTCAAAGTGAAGCTTTAAATTATTATTTTTAAAAATGATTTAACTATTAAAATACATTGCATACATCCAAAACGTTTTTCCCTAGCAAGGGGGCTCTAGGAGGCTGATATGCATCGAAGTTGAACATCATCATTAACTTGAACATTATAACCATGTAGGAATGTTTCATACAAGATTCACAAGAATAGGTTTGCTTACAACATCCTTATAAGGCTATCCGGACCTAGACATAGACTACTCTCAACTCATTGTAGCTTAGTATGACTGAAATGTCAAAATAGTTGTTTCAACCTTTCCCAATTTGAATCTGCACTTTGGGAAACAGTTGGAATGGTCGTTCCTAAACAAAACTGGACATTTCACCATCAGTCAACATCCTCATGAATTCCTAACATAGAACTTTTTACAAGGGTTTTTTGCCAATTAATATTAGTCAAGTGGCCTGGCAATTTCAGTGGCTGTGGGTTCAGGTCCTGCATAGTGTAACCTTAAAATAAAATACAATATTGTCAATGAGTTCCTCCTTCCTCCTTGCAGTGACCATTCAACCATCGTCTTCTGGCTAATAATACATTTATCCTGAGCCTTTGGAGCACCTGCCTTCATAGTATTCAGGACTGGCATGGCTTATTGAATCAAATGGTCACTGAATGGGAACCAATGTAGCAAGAAAGGATCCAGAGTGAATCAGCAGCCACCAGCGCACCATCCATTGGAAGCCTGCTATGATTCAGTGTAATTGAACCCCAACTGTACAATGTACTCAGTACACTTAAATGCTGAATAATTGCATGCAGCATACTTGCATTTTCAGAGGCAACTCAGCTAAATGATACAAACAAGTTGAAGCATTCTGATGTTTGGATCTGGCACCTGAATGAAAACAGAGCAGCTCAAGCTTGCCAATGTTGGAATTGTAGCAGCAGACCAATAATCACACCTAAAATCTAAGCACAGGGTCTTCTGTCCTGTTTGAAATTATATGCAGTTCTTGCTGCAACTCCTTGGCTCCATGCATGATGACAATCTTGATCCAAGTTTCATCGTAGCATAGTGTGGTGGCATGAGAACCATGAGACATTTCAGGAACTGAACTTGAAGAAATTGTACCCAGAATTTCAGGCCAATCAGTATCTACTCTAGGGGATTTGGTTCACACAACCCGAGATTCAGGTTTGAAGTTTTCTTTGGGACATGGCTTGACGTTGTTGAATAAACCTAGGTTGGCCATTCACTTCAATGTTGATCTCCACCTCAATATTGGCCAAGGTACTTGTATTCAAAGTCTGTATGTCTGCTGTCAACCTTCCTCCTCCTCTTGAGACTGTTTAAACAAAATGATTCAACAAAAGATTGCAGCTCAATTACAAAACTGGTGAGTAGAAAACTGAATCATGGTGCCTTCCAAGTGTTCCCTATTATAATGAACACAAAAGTGGATGTGCAGTGCACTCCTTCCATGGAAGTAAGTGCAGCCTTCTATGTTGGCTCATAGCCATGGATGCTCACTTGTTTCACTAAACAGAATATGGTTTTTCCTGGCACATCTTACATGTATGTCAAACTATTGTGTATACCACATATATTTTCCGTTGAAAGGGATGAAACCACATAGTTTACCACACGTCTCATAAGCCAAGGCCTACTGCCATCGGAAAAAACCATATTCTGTTCTTGTGTTTGTACTTGGTAAAATGAAATGAAGCCACTACCGTTCAAGCTTGTTGCGGGTGGAATGAAGATAGTATTGGTTTTTTTTTGAGTCCTAGCGAACATCAGGACTGAGTCTCCTTTCTATTGAATTCTGGAAATGGAACAGAAACTCAGGATGAGGTTTTTGTGAATTTTTTTATACACTTATCTACACCCACCATCAGGGGCTGATGAAATCAGTGAGGAAGACGAAGCTTTGATACTCACAAGAAGCTTAAGCTTGCATGCATTCTTTTGTGTCTTTGTTTCTGGTGGTTTGGCTGGAAATTGACACAGATTGATTTCCTTCAAAGTGTGATCATTGAGTTTTATCACGGCTTGGGGCAGAGAGCACAGTAAATATATATTTTTTCAAATATTAGAAAAATGTCACAAGTCCAACCAGGCCAGGGTAAGCCTGGCATTGGAAGATGGGAGTGTCTAAAAAAGAAAATGGCAAAAATAAAAAAGAACAAAAAGATTGTATCTCCTTTTTGAGTTTTGCTTCCTTAAGCTTACTTGATGAAAATGATAAAACACGACAAACTTAAAATCTGTTTTTATGGGTTATCAATTCAAGTCTAATAGTGAGCATACTTGCTTGGTGAAAATGGTAGACACTAGAGTCTCAAAATCTATTCCTATGGGTTATCAGTTTAGATTACCCTCCCAAAGGTTCTGTCTCCATGGAAGGGAGTTCCAAGATTTAGACATATTGTGCTTCCATGTCTGGCTTGGAAACGTCATTAAGGAACTAGTTGTGAGCATCTGTGGAGTGTCAAATGGTCAGTTTTGTAGGATTTCATGCCACAAAAGCCCACTGATTTTTTTTGCTTTCTTTTCCAAAATCACAGCACGTGCAAGGAGACTTTTGCTTTCATGCTTGGCTTGGATTTGGTGTTAATGCTTGTAGATATATGCTGTCGATGCTTAGCACATCTCGTTCATGATCTTACAATCGTCTCTTGCAAAAGATCATAAGGTGGTTGTTGCTAAGGTATCGAAGAAAACCGATTTGCAGTAATGCTTAAGTCCAGCTAGCTGGATCTTTCACCGGCATACTTTTCCTGATGTGCGCGGTTCCTCCGAAAACGTAATGTAAGAGACATGCCCCACAGCCTGCCTGTCAGGGCCGTCATATCTTCTGGCAATACCCAATAATCTAGACTGTCGTATGCACGGTCTGACGATTGGACTGTCAAGAATCTCTTAAAGGCATAGACATCATGGCCTTGTTAATGAATGAGGCGAGAATTGGCAGGTGAGGATCATGCCAAGACTCATAATTAAAGTACGTCTTTTCTGAAACCGCACTATTGTGGATCAGTTCCATTATACAGCGCTAACCCCATTCGGAAGCCGCTTCTGCACTATTTGTTGTTAGCCATCACACCTCGTTGTTTGTCATAATCGCGCACCGTTGAGTAAAGCAAGCGTTTTGCATTGTGTGTGAGAGAGAGAGATCAAGCGAGATGCCACAGATTCAGTACTCCGAGAAGTATTTCGATGACACGTATGAGTATAGGTATGTCATATTCAATCCGGTTTTGCTTCGCATTCCTGTTTAAGTGCGAATCTGAGATGGGTTATGCATCCCTCAGATGTGTTTTTTTTGCGTTGCGTTCGTTGTAAGGTTTTATGTCAAGATAGTGAGTCCTGAATCTGATCTGCTTTCTTATTGCATATTGGTTCCTCAGTGTACTAGATGCGGTGCATAGGTTTAGATCATCCCAGTAGACGAAGCTGCATTGGTTGAGATCTGTTGCCTGATGACGTCCGGTGATGCTTGCTGGGTGTTGATACAGGCACGTGGTACTGCCTCCCGACATAGCAAAGCTGCTACCAAAGAACCGTCTGCTGTCTGAGGTGGGTTTCTATTGTCCGTCCCAGTATTGTTGTTCCTTGTCCTGTTGCTCGAGTTCATAAGAAATCATGTCAAGAGGATCGCAGACTTGATGATCAGTCGAATCGTAACTGCATTTCAAAAGAACTCAAGAGATCTTAGGGAACCCTAAAAAAGGGACAAGATGGGCTCTGGTGTAGAGCAGGCAGAATGGCGAGCTATAGGAGTGCAGCAGTCCAGGGGATGGGTGCACTACGCAATCCATCGACCTGAGCCTCATATCATGCTCTTCCGGAGGCCCCTTAACTACCAGCAAAACCAGCAACAACCAAATGCAGCTGCCGTCCAGCCTGTGGACATGAAAGCCTGATCAACCCTTTTGTGGCTAGTCAGAGTCTTGCTCTCATTCTCCAATCTGGTCATTCTCCTCAGACAATTGGAAACCTCAAGTTGCTCTTTGTGTAGAGGTGCTTACAAGTTTGTGAGAGCTTCTGAACTTGTGTGGCATGTGCTCTTTGCTGTTGTTTTCTTATCTATTACACTCTTATCTACACTACTTGTTGCGAGCTGATGAAGGCAGTTGGGGGTGATGGCAGCTAGTCTCTGCCATTCATGATGTTATGACTAGACTCTTTCTTGTCAGGTTTTGTTTTGGTTTGGCTGGAATTCAGACCATTTATTTGGTCACTTTTACGTGTTTTTGTGGAGTTCTCTCTGCAATCACATGGATATTGTTTTCAAAGAGCAATAGAGGGAGTATGGTTGCTGCCAACCATAACCATGTGAGTGGTTATAGCAGAGCCATTCCCCAGAGGATCCATGGAACCCTGGGGTGACTTGATAGATAGAAGTGTTGTGAGGAGGAAGGTTTTGAGAATACCAAGACCATCTCATGTGTGGATCTACAATGTGTCCTTCCATCTGATGGGGATGATGAACTTCACCACAAGAAAAGCACATTCCAAATGCTTGTGTACTCCAATTTCTTTGTGTTTTGCTTGTGAATTCTTGTGTTTCTGTGCTGGCCATCCTGACAGTCAGTCAACTGTAACAATGCTCACCAAAGCAAGTTTCCTTTTGATGTCTTGGTGTTTTACTCTCTTGATAGATGCTCAAGCAACACATGATAGCTGTAAGACAGATTACAGCAATCCTTTCTGTTATTGGGATCTCTCAATACTGTTAGGTCAAACTGCAGACGTTCAGGGTTTTGCATTTCCTTTAGACCTAGGTCTGACTTTGTATTGCAATTGAATGGTTTAATGTTCAATCCAACATTTTTGGGTAACCCAAAACTTGAATGTGGCAACAAGAAGCTTCCAAATGCATGTAAGGCACTCCTGTTTGGGAGTGCATTGCAATTCAGGCTTTGATGCAAAGCATCAGGGCTCAGGGTGCATCTTTGTTTTGGAAAGACAAAATAATTGGAAAATCTTGGAAAATCTTAATTCAAGTCCATGACTAGAAGGTAGATTGTTGGAATATAATGGCACCTACTGTGAGAAAGTAACCACTTCCTCTGCCTACTAGTATTGAATAAGCAAGCTCCCAGCAAGCACCCTGCAAGCTCTACAAATCTTCTGGAATCTTTGCAAGTATGCCAGAAAATCCCTGAGCTTTGCTTGTATCAGCTTGGTTCAGTTGGCACAAGATTACATGAGAGCATAAGTCCTCAGGAGATCCTTGGCTGTGGCAAGTTGAAATCATATCATTGGAGATGCAAGAGTTGCAATTAGATGGACTGTACTTTGCTCATCCTACAATCTAACTCTTCGACAGCCCGCAGAACAACAGCAAATTGCGAACTGGGTTTTACCCATCACACCCAACCTTTCCTTGGAGTTCCACATTGTATTGACTAGTGTGAGACAACTGCTTCTGACAAAGGAATTCCTTTGTTCACTTGGTACTTGGAGCAGACAAAGGAGTCCACATCTGGTTCAGATCCAGTCTGAGCATAAATCCAGAAGAGAGAGTGATGAAGCCAAAGTGTGCAGTTGCAGCAGGTCCTGTGGTGCTAGACATGAAATTGAATCCATGGTATGGATGCCCTGAGTGCTGGAAGGTTGCAGGATATGTTCAGGTGGATGCCATGGACCTGCTCGGACCTGGCACAGCTTTTGTGTGATGATCAACACAACCAACCTTACCCCTCCTATATAATTTGTATAACTCTCTCTTCTACACTGCAGACAGTCTTGATAAAGACTTTGCATCTGAGTACACTGGTAGAGGCAGCAGGGCCAGCAAAATAGATGTTACCAAATCTCACCACAGGCAGGATTCTGGCCAAGCTCCAAGCAAATTGTAAAATCAAAGCTTCCTCCTTGTTCACTGCTGCCTCAGAGGTAGCAGTTCCTTCAACAAGGCAAGTTTATTCTACAAACCCTGGATATCCATCAACAACTGAACTACATAAGCAACTCGATTTGGAGAAGTCTTTTCACATCTATTCTTTTGATCTCCCTTGCCCTTCCACAAACACACCAAGCTGAGTCAAATGTATAACGAAGATGGATAAATGGGGTAAAGAAACATGGAGAAACATAAGATGATGTACCAAATTATCGACAGGCATTTCCTGAACAGAAACCATAAATCAGGTCAAGAAATAGAGAGAGAACACAATTATTCTAGAAACAACTAAAGACCACAACTGCATTGCAAGAAGGGATGAACCAAAACCGCTAAAGGAACCATGAAGGAGTGGTACACGACAATCTTCAATTAAAGTCTGAACAAAGAGCCTCTGACCACCCAGCAGACTCAAATACTGGGAAAGTTGTGGAAACCAGAGACACTGCTAAGAGCCGTTGGTGCAGGACCATTAAAAGAACCCACAATTCAAAAGATGCAAGCAGTTACCCAAGCAAATGAAACAAGCAGACAGGAAAACAATCTGAAAGAAATTCCGAAACAGGATAAACTAGATCAGTGATACAACAATTAGGGATCTGAGAGCAGCAACTGAAGCTAGCGGAAAGGTTAAGAGGGTTGCTGCAATTTCTAAAGGTCATGCTGCCACATTACTTCTGCCCACTGGAGATTTGGAAGCATAGTCTCCTGCACAAATGTGCGAGAAGTTATAACGAAGAAATGCCTGATGGGTAAGAAGGTTGTAGGGCAGTGGGAGGCAGAAGAGAGAATTGGTAGTGCGTGCCATCAACGCACGGAGGCTTTGACGACCACTCGACGCTTCCGTTGCGTCCTAATCCTCGCACCCTATTGCTGGCTGTTTTCATGCGCAGCGGAGTTTGCCTGTTGCATGCTACTGTGTAAGTTCGTGCAAGGTTTTTTTGTCGGCTTGGTGTGATGAGCCAAGATATGGCGGTGACGGAGGAGGGAGTGCGAGGACACCAGCAGCAGCGGCAACGACCTGCGTCCATTTCTTGCATCCCTAAGGTGGACGCTCTCTGGTTTTGCTACTGTAAGGCGCCCCCCACTTTCTTTTTGTCTGCTTTTGACATCCAGAGAAGTTCCTCGACCTTTTCGTCCACATCTTTGTGCCACGGAAGGGACTTGACAAAGTGGAAGATTCTTGTTGCTTTTTCCCATAACTTGGTTGTAAATTGCTGTCTCTAGCGAGATAGATCTCTCTGTCTCTTCTTTCGCAACATGTTGAGCGACAAATTGGTTTCTCGTACGATCCCCGCTGTGTCGAAGAATGCTAAGATTCACATTTCTTGTCAACGTTTTGCATAGATCTTTTGCTGTTTACCTGTGGATATCAAACGATTCTCTTTCCCCAGACTCCCAATCTCCGACTCCATTCGATTCTGTCAGAGTATTCTCACGCTCCTTGCTGAGTGCAAGAGAGATATCTGCATTCTAGGGGAAAATAGGACACTCGTGCCGATTTGTTCTGGCCATAAGTTGGTAGTGCAAGTGATTCGTGCAGGAAGAATACTAACATATTTCTCCAAGAGAGGGTACACCGCTGATCCTTTGAGGTAGAGCTTCACAGGTTTAGCCTTTCCAGCCACACTCATTGTTCAACAATTGTTGTGTATCGAAATTAGAGGACAGTCATCTCAGATCTGATGATAGATTGTTTTCTTCGGTGTTCTATTGGTTTCAAACATCAATTGCATCACTGCCTCCCATACTGGCCATGGGCACTTCTAAGTGATTGTGCAATATAGAGACATGCTTTTACCTTTGCAGCCTCAGCTGTGCTCTTTGCAGGGAATCTCTTTTCAAGTAAGCCTGCAATCCACTTAGCTGAGATCTCACAAATAGCTTCAAAGAGCAACTAAGACATTGTTGGAGGGTTTTTTGGCAGCTCCTGTGTACCAGATGACAGAATACTATCGTGAAGGAACCTTTGATAATTGTCGCCACAAGTGGACAGAGCTCTTTGGTTGCATCTCTCTTAAGACTAAGCCTCAATCCCAGATCCAGGTAATATACAGGACTTCTTCAGACCACTATTATTTTGACTGTTGCTTTGTTTCATTTGTTATAGCTTTTTATTGCCCTGAAGTGTGAGAGATTCTACTGTTGGCTTCCAGATGTCTCTTGAGTGCCAGCCAACATTGTGACCAAGTCTTCATGTGCTTCCAGAAATTCAACAGAAACTCAGGAGGAAGATTTTGTTATAGTATTTGCCCAGATCTTGTGTGAAGTATTACATACTTATCTACACCCACTGTGACGAGCTGATGAAGTCAGTGGGTAGTCATGGCAGTTCATCACTGCTATACATGGTGAAGGGGATGGTCTGACACTTTGTGAGTGACTCTCATAAGGTTATGACTGCAGTCATTGTCATGTTACCTTCAGGTTGTTGTGAAGATTTCTGCATAATTTCATGGATTCAATGGCTTCTTGATATCTTGTTAGTGGAAGGTTTTTGAGTCATGCACTATGTTTGGCATCCTGTTTTTGTACATGGGGACAACTCATTCCAAATAATGTCAGGTTTTATGCTGGAGTTTGATATCATGCAAGGGTATCTTTGTTGCAGGAAATACTTCAAGAACGGGAGCAAGCACAGCAGCACATTTGGGAGTTTCGTACCCCTGAAGAGGCAGGGAAGATTTGGAAGGAGGAATTTGGCCATCTTCAAGACTAAAGTCTTTTCAAAACTCTAATTTTCCCTCCTCTCTCACACCTTTGAAAGCTTAAATGAACATAAAAATGTTCCATAGACTCACATTGGAGTTCAAAAGTTTTGGGGAGTTTGAAAGAGGTACACAGGTTTTTCTGGCTGGATGTGCAGGTCCTCATCTGGAGTTTTGTTATAACCTGAACTATTCCTAAAACACGATTTGGGATTGGAGCAAGGCATGCATTAGTTTTGGTACCACTTGAACTAGATGATTGGCAAATTTTAAGCTCGTGAACTTGAACCTATGAGTTAATATTGTCAAACATGCTGTTTGAATGGCAATATATTTATTCCAATGTGCTCATGGCCTTGGTTATTCCCATGCTGTTGTTTCCTCATCCTAGAATTCCTCGGTTCTTAGGCCTGTTCAACAAAATCTCCATGAACATTGCAATGTATTGACACCTCCACTTGTGATGCAGGCACAAGAGGTGAAATTGCGTATTTGTCCTGATTGGTGGTTAAGAATTAGCACTTAAATAAGCTCTGGTAGGAAAAAATCATCAGCATGATTTCAATGTATCGTGCAGTGCAATGAATTTATTCATGTTGGATTCATGAAGAGTTGCCAAAATCACGCAGTTCTTATCAATCCTCAAAATGTTGGTCACATCACATATGGAAGGCTGGAATTTGTATTTTTACACCAGATTCAATATGCCCACATCAATGCAATAGATAGGAAAGATGCCCACAAAGTGCATTCCTTTCCATTGAACTGTAATTGCAGTTTGTTCCATGTACAATCCCAGTCTCTATGCAGCAAGCTTTCCCCCACAACAGATAAGTTAATCTCACTGAAGATTATCTGACTCAGTGCAGTAAGGTTTGTTTTGTCAAAAGGAATGTCTGATTTCGGATATGCAGTCAAGAAGACCAATATCTGAGACCAGCTGCAAATTTGGCAGCTGCAAAAAATGAAGAGTAGGAATTCTATACCTGACTAAAACCACTGCCAAAAAAAGGGGTGGTCCCTCAACTAGAGTGGGTTAATCATACTTTGGATGAGTTGATTGGACCTTGGATGCACTACACCAAATCTTTGGTTTGATGACTACATTTGTAGTTGTATGTGTTGTTAGAAATTATTTGCAACTGCATGACTCCTTAGTTGATTTAAACTCATCGCTTTTACCATGTATTTGCTAGCCATGGTATTTGCTAGTCCTAACTACCATTCACAATCGTAATATAGTTAATTGTAAATTTGTGTGATTGTAGTTGCAATTGCAATTGATGAGTGTGATTTTATTCATGACTAATCAAACAAAGTAAATCATCATTGGTTTAAAATTATTGAAATAATATTTTAATCATATGTTGTGGCTGCACATGGCAAGCATTTATCAAAGGAGAAGGTGCCACCTGTAATTAAACTAATTAATAAAGAATTAAATCATCCATTTTTTATTTTTTATGTGTTATGAACTAATGAGAATCGACCACATGTTTAGCCCATCACAATGTAAAAATGCCACATGAAATTACAATAGTTTGCACCCATAAAACATTCATTAATAATTATTCAATAATAATTTAATGAATAAATGACGCATTTCACCTTTTTGAACTAAACAAATTTTGACGTGTTTTAGTTTGACACGGCAATTGTCAAAGCTCAAAAGTCAATAATTAAGGTTAGGGTTGGAATTGTTTTGAATCAACGATCAATGGTCAAAATCAATAATTAGGGTTAGGGTTGCAATTATGTAGAGTAAAAAATCAATGGTCAAAGTCAATTACTAGGGTTAGGGTTTTTATTAATGTTAAGGTTTTTAATTAAGGTTAGAGTTAGGTTTGTAGCTATGTGGAAGTAACGGGGTCATAGGTCACAATCAACTATTAGGGTTAGGGTTTTTGGAATAGGATTAAGGTTTATAGAATAATTTTTAGGGTTGCATTTACCTAGGGTTTACATTTCTAGTTTATTTTTCTTTGGTTTAAAAAGTATTATTTCTAAGGTTTTTTTAAATATACCAAATATTCTAGTTGAACAACCCTCAACTACACATTCACTACAAGACTTAATTAAACTTTCATTAAACAAACAAATTGCATGCATATTGACCCATCAAAACCTATATGTTGAAGTGAAATTGTATTAAATCCATGATTTATAACATACAACCATTGCTGAAATGTACATACATTAGGAAAAATCTTGTCCATCGCAACCAAGTTTTTGCAACTATTAAATGACTATTATCCAAACCAATTGCATTTGTGACTCTATGTGTGTTAGTCCCATGTGTCTATGTAGTTGCAAGTATAGATAGTTACACCCATGTGGCATTATTAAAAATATCAATTAAAATATGTGACTTAAGTATGGGTGCATCCACCTCCTAGTTGTTTTTGAGACTACATGTTATGACTACTAAACTTGTCATTGAGAATTTAAATGAAAATTGGAAATATTTCATCCAACATTGCTTACACCAATTGATGGATGATAACTTAGTTATTTGTGCAACTACATTAGTATTTTTTGCAACTATCAAAAATATATTTTTTCAATTGTATAAAGCAACATACACCACACGTGGCATTACCAAAAATATCAATTGAAATATTATCAATTTAATATATTTGTCCATGGGTCTTAAATTTGGAATTCCATGGTCTTCCTTGTTATTTTCTATGTGTTTTCTTTGCTATTAAGTCCATGGAAAAAAATTAATATTTCAAACATGTTCATTGAATAAATGAATGCAATGGGTCTAGCCATTATCTTGAGTACTATTCTAACCATTTTTCTAAACATTACCATCAATGTTTTAATGCCCAATGTCCATTAATATGAAGACAACTAATTGGCCCATGATTTTAAAAACATGATATTAACCCTTAAATTGTGATGTGGTCATGACCAAAGAACTCATGTTTTTAAAAAGTTGAAAATAATACTACTAAAAAATTCTAAATACTAAAATCTATCTCAATAAATATTATTGAAAATCTTAAATATATCTAAATCTATCTAAAAATAATACTTCTAAAAAAATGTTTGAATACAAAAATGATTCAAACTCAAATCTATCATAATAAAATTATGAACCGCAAAAAGAGCTTTAAAATCTACATAAAGTCAAACTAACATGCATTGTAATATGAATCGCTCCAAGTATAATGTCCTCACTCCCTTTCAATTGTTGGAAAATAGATGTCAAGCCAAAAATCATATGTAACCAACATATGTTGCTTTCATCTTCAACTCAGAAGTGGTTACCATATGCATTCATTTTTTTGTATGACAATGCTATGAAATTAAAGGGAATTGAAAGGTGGACCAAATCAAAATCAATTGGTGTACCAAGAAGTTGATGGGTTTGAATGGTTTCCCTTTACCACTTGGTCATCTAAACAATCTTTTGCAAGTCTTGTGGAGATACTATTGGTTTGTTACAAATCCCAAAGTTTCCTTCAACACATAGTCTTTAACCATTGAACCTTCACATTGTGCCATTTAACAAACATTGCTTTCAAAACCTTCATCATTCACTTCATTAGATACATTCACTTTAACGCCCACAAATTTTAGCTCATTCACTACAATAACAAATCAATATGACTTGTGTTGGAGCATTTGAAGAGAAGCATTTTCAGCAAAAGGTTGGGAATTTATGATAAGACCTAATGGGTGAAAGCATGATCAATTAGATGCAAAAAATATTTAATGTTCATACAATCATTTTTTCACATAAATGCAAGAAAGTAAAGTCAAAACATTTTCAATCATTATCAAACCATCATGTTATTCAATTATGGGCTTATAATTTGTTATATACAAAGTTTGAAAAACATTTGTATAATAAAAGTAGGTTAAAATTATTTTTGAAACATACTAGCCAAAATGTGCTGAAAGATACTTTTACATTAAAAAGCTTGATATATTATTACTTTTAAAATAAAAGTTGAATGAAAACACATTCAACTTTTACTTTAAAAGTAATAACTTTCATAGTAGTACATTTCATAGCAGCAATATCCAAGAAAGTAAAAAAAATCACTACAACAAAAGGTGTCCTTGTACATTAAATGATTTCACAAAATTTTGAGTGAATTCATTGGTCTTAGTAAATGAGGACTAATTGGAAAGTAGTGAATTCACGAGTCTAGTGAAAAGAGACTAGTGAACTACACCCACATTTTATTGTAACGAATCCAATATTTCTGCTACTGTGAGCCTACGTTCTATGAAATAGATGTCCCAAAAAAGAAAAAAATCTACTTAAATGGACATTAAACATGTATTTTTAAAATGCCATTGGTATAAAATCAATGAACATGCCCATGTTGATCATTTGAATACATAATATTTTAAAGTTTATTATATGAAGGTGTATTTTATGGTTATTTTCCATTTATGCAAACAAGTATAATGGAGTATCTAATTGATCGTGCTTTCACCCTACAACAAAAGAAAAATTGGTGGAGATTTCAAATCCAAATGATGAAAAAGACGAAAAAAAACATCGATGTAACACAACAATTAAATGAAACACACCAAAAGTTTGGGAGGCTATAAAAACTACGTTGGAGGAAATGCAACCACAAATGACAAGGCAAGAAGTTAAGTCTACCCCACCATTTCAACCAGGTTTTGAAAATTCACCAAGTTTTAAAAGTGAAGACAAAAAAATAATCCATGGATAATGGATTAGAAGACTCTAGAACGAAGAAGGATTAGGATTCCAAATGATAGAAGACTATTTTTCACTCCAACTAAACAAAATTATTCAAAACAAGTTGAAAGAATAGAAATGTGGAAAAAGATGGGAAAGGAGAAGAGGCTTGGGCTAGTAAGGCATGCTTAATCACATTGTTAGAAGAAGGAACTCGACCATGAAGCTTTGGTCAAACTTCTGAACACTTTTGTGATTAAGGAATCTAAGATTTATTTTGGGAGGAGAAGCATAATGTATGTCATTTGCAAACAAATAATAGCTAATGCATTTGGAGTCTATCAAAGTGGATATGTTGAATATCTAAAGGTACAAGTGACTAAATTGTTGGTAAAGGAGTTGTTGTTTAGTCATGACATAAAGCCCCCATACACAAATGTAAATCAATGGAATCTTAAGAAGTGTAAGATGCCAATTAACATTAGATACCCAGTTATAATGTATGTGGTATACCACAGGGAAAAGGTGAATTACATGAGCAACAAGAGTGCACTGACATTCATGAAGGTGGAAGACGGACTTGAAGTGGATTGGGCATAAATTATGTTCAATAATATGTGTAATGAGTTGGATAGATGGACCAAGATGTAGGAAAATATGCAAGTGGATGGGAAACAAGAAGATAAGAAAGAAACCTATCATTTGAAATTAGAGAAGGATCAAAGAAAATAAAGAAGTCAAGGGAGGACGTCAGACCTTAAAAACTTATGTGAAGGAATACAAAACAACTTGGAGTCACAGTCCTAACAGTGGTTACATGCCATATTCCTTCTAAACCACATAAGGAAACAACTTAGTACATGAGCAGTAGAGGAAAGAGTAGTTGCAGCATATGAAACAAGAGAGGAGTAGATCACCATAGGTGGCAACAACAATTCAAGCACAACAAGAGGAGACACAATGTGATGAAATAGATTATATGTATGATTATCATGCACAAATGGAGGTTCATGAAGATGCTACAATGGATTTGGTAGGTTCATGTACTAATAGAGAGATAATTGCCATTATATAGTTATGGGTTAAAATTTTATTGACATTTGTGGAATTCACAAAACTCAAATTGAATAAAAATTATAATAGTCTTGAAGCATTTTTTGGCAATTAAGTTAGTTAAATCATGATAATTTCTTATGACATACATTTAATTTGTTCAAAAACATTACCTAAATGCCATGCCTGGAGGAAGATTTACTTAGAAGTAACATGAAAAATTTGTTCCTTAAATGGGCTTAAGTGGTTGGAAACCTAAACAACTATGCAATTGATGGGCTTAAGGAATGGGTGAAAACATTTATGGGCATAGTGAAACCAATTAACAAAGTTATTGCTCTAGTGATTTAGGATAATGGATTAGATCCATAATTTGTACTAGTGTTTTCACATATTTTGAATTATCAACATTTCACTAGAGGAAAAAGGCCAATATGTGACCAATGCATTTACAACTATTTGCGACTATTTGATTTTTGCAACTAAATTTTTGTCTTCTACAACTAGTGTGACATCATGCTAACATCAACCAAATCACCTATGACTAACTTGCAATTAGTTTGTGATTAAATTGGTTTACATCTATATATGGGTTGGATTTATCATCCAAGAATAACCATTTAAAGTCTCACTAGTCGTAAGCAAACTGATGTTTAGTCGCAATCAACATATGTTTGTATACATCAATTACAATAATTATTTGATTTATGATTAAACTTAATATTCATAGTATTTTTATTGTAATTCATATATAATTATTATAAAATCGTAATGATCAATTAATCTATACATTAGTTATAATAAACATATAATTTATAATTCAATTTAGTTATTCATATTTTAAATATTGAATATTAAAACTATTAAATATATATTTAAATGCATTCATTTTATTTTTTTAGTTGTAAGAATTACATTCCAATATGTTAAAATATTTAATTATGTTCTTACAATATAGTATATTTATTACTTCATAAAAATTTAGAATAATTTTACTAAAACTATAAAATAATAATAATAAGTTTTTTTTAATTATTTATTCCCTACATAAAATGAATCAATAAAATTATAACATAAAATTTCACATTAATTAAAATGATCATCCACATTCATAAAAAATAATTTTAATATTTGCAACTCTTATGTTTTACTACAAATTAAAATATATATATCTTAATTGAAAGTTTATGTCTTATAGTTAAGATTTTTATTTCAGAATTTTATAATAATCTTAAAATACTGAGCAAAGTTGTAATAATTATTATATTTAAAAACAAAGATACACTAAAATAATTGTATGTATTACTCATTATTTACTTATTCACAGTAAAATGTTAATATAAAAAATAATTATATTAATAATTATCATTCTATAGTGACATAAAATTATTATAATTACTTAATTTATTTGTAAATTAGAATTACAATACTTGAACAATTAATTTATAGTTTAAAATTATTATTATTACGCATAAATTATAAATTTAATTCTTATTTAAGTTTCTAGAATAATCATAATTTAATTAAAATAATTAATGTTATAACCATAGCTACATGGATTTTAATATAATAAACTATTTTTTTCTTGTAACTATTTTTTCATAATATATTAATTTTATAAATAATTATAAATGATTATATTATTAATTAGAAGTTACACTAAATAGTTTTTGTTACCACATAATTTTTTATATTATTTAATTTATGTTTTATAATAAATTAATTCAGTTAGTGTAATGAATGTTACATTACTTTAATATCATTATAATTACTTCAGATAATTATTATTATGGTAATTTCAAAAGTATTTTCTAATTGAAGATAGTTATTCACAATCTGTAATTTATAAGTTTAAATCTGAATTACAATTTTGGAAAAATAATAATGTACTTAAAATAATTATTGTAATGATTATAATTGCAGGCATTATTATACAGTAATTTTGTAATAAAAATTATGTAATTACTTATCTATGATAAATATTTTATAGTAATATTCCAGTAATTAAAAAATATTAATATATGTTCAGCAGATTATTGTATTCATAATTATTAATCGCCAATGGAAAAAAAAAATTACTTGATCGATAAATTTTTTTACAATAATAAACATAATTATATAATAATACAGTAATTCATTTAATGTTACTTTTGAAATAAATAATTTGTGTAGGAATTTATTTCTAATGGCAATTATTATTTCATTAATTTTAGTTTGAAAATAAATATTTATAATAGCTACTTTTAAGTATAATAACTGAATTATTTTTACATTAATTATATTATATATATTCGACCAGATTTTCAAAATTAAGGAAATATTTTTAAATATTTAAGTTATTTATTTATCTATGAGTTATGCATTAACAAGTTGTGAGTAACTAGATAGGTAGTTAGTTAAATATTTTTAAATTATTAATTATTTAAATAGTTGATAATGAATACTTAACATTTGTAGGGTATAGTTTATATTTTAAATATATGTTAAATTTAATCATTATTGATTAAATGATTATCTAATTATCTAGTGAACAATGTACTTGAATTGTTTTTTTAATTTTAAATTTTTTTAAAAAGGCATGAGGAAAGTTTTGAATTGCAACTTAGTTTGTGAAGAAATTGCAAGTTCAAAACTTATCCATATTGTTTGTTGTCCATTCTTAGTTTGAACATTATATAAACAAAAGTTGTGATCATCCAATATGTGTGCACATGGGATGAACCATTCAAAAGGTTTGACCCAAAACAAAACGAAAAAATATGCATAATTTTAAACTACTTACTTCCCCAACCTACATATGTATTTAATTAAATAGGTTTTTAATTTGACCTACCCACCTAGGTTGACCTATGTACTTACTTACTTAAGTACCTACTTATATGAATAGGTATTTAATTTAAGAAGGTAAGACCTACCTACCTACCCTAAACCCTAAACCTTACATTTTTACCTAAATAAATAGGTAAGTTTTTAAGCGCCTACTTATATACTTACCTAAGTATCTACCAGCTTAATATTAATATTTTGTATTAAATCTTTTTTTAATGCCACATGGCATATTTACATTGGGCCACGTGTCATAATATAATTCACCTAAACATGTGAATTGAAAGTCCCATATTATTTCTAAATAATAATATTATTTGTTTTTAATAATTAAATATTGGGACACATGGCAACATATCATTTGCCCTCAACAGTGACCAAAATAGTCGCATCTTAGTCGCATGCAACAATACGTATATAATATAATCAAAGGATGAACTTGTATTTGTTGATTTTTTCATTCATCAAATACTCTTGTCGTTTACAACTAATATCACATGCAACTTGTCCAAGGCGACTAATGGGATTTTTAGTTGCAAATGTTGTTTACGACTAAAATTTTGTTGTATTTCTTCTAGTGTTTACACCCAAATTGAATCATTCATTTTGAATGTGTTAAATTAATTATTCAAAAGTTACATTTTGCACTCACCACAAATTTTCAAAATGGATATATAAAAAATAAGCAAGTTTCATGTGCATTTATATTTGAATGGGTTAGTGATTAAGTCAAATGTTCATGCATGCAAAGTCTAAAATGCATGTAGAGTTCTAAATTATATATTTTTCATATATTAAAATTTTGTACATTTATATAAATTAAAATGTATGTTTTTCTTTAGTTTGTTTTGGGCATCATGGAACAAGTTTTTTATTACAAATGTTCATGATGCCACAACAAAAACATTTAAAAATAAACCTTATTTTTTATTTTTTATTCTATAAAATTATATTTAAATTATAATAATAATATTATAGATTTTCAATATTTTTTACTTGTTTACTTTATTTTAAACATGATTTATCAAAAAAATTAAGCTTGTTTTATTACAAATTAATGTTTAAATATTTACAAGTAGATTTTTAATTTTTATTTAAGAAAATAAAATCAATGAATGAATTGTAAATGGTGATCATATAATTACATCAACGAATTTTGTGTTTTTTTTTTCAATTTATAAATCATGTTAAGTTCGAATTTAGAGATGGTCTACTTTATCATGATGGCCTTTTGTATGTTTTTGATGGCCCTATGTGATTTCAAGTTCTTCAAGTTAAACGTAATGTTTTGCATGCCTCATCATCACCCTCATGGTCTCTTTCAACCATTACCGATCCTTACTTCCCTATGGTCTTCAATTTCCATGGACTTCATCACAAACTTCCCCGCCTTTTAATTATAATGATTCCATCTTGATGGTGGTGGACCATTTAACAAAAATGGTTCATTTCATTCCATGTACCAAAATAATAACTGACAAAAAAACATTGAAGTTATTATTTGGTCATGTTTTTGGGTATCATAGTCTCTCTTAAAGATAATTTTTTTTATTATGGGCCTTAATTTACACCCAAGTTTTGGAAATAACTATTTGACCTTTTAGGTGTGAAGGTGAAGTTGTCATTAACTTTCCACCCCCAAATAGATGGACAAACAAAACAAGTCAATCAAGTCTTGGAACAATATTTACAGTGCACAACCAATTATCATCAAAATAATTGGTCAGAACTTTTGGCCACATGGCAAAGTTTGTTTACAACAACACAATGCATTCATCAACCCATCAAACACCTTTCTTTTGCAAAGCATGGTTTGCACCCCAAGTTTGACATTCAAGGTGTGCACAAAGTCATGAATCCAACAACTAAAGATCAAACCATGTGACTAATGGATGTTCAAGCTCAACTTGTATTTAACCTTGAAGAAACACAAAGGTGATACAAGGAGAATGCTAACGAACATCAAAAGGAACAACCCAACTTTAAGGTTGGGGACCATGTTTAGCTTTGATGACAACATATGATGACAACAAGGCCATCAAAGAAGTTGAATCATTAAAGGCTAGGTCCATTATTCATTGTGAAACAAATCAATGTCATGGCTTTCTAACTCAACCTTCCAAGTTTTATGAAAATCCATCCTATGTTTCATGTTTTCTCGTTGGGACCTTACCATGTGTCTGCCATTCCAAGAAGAATTCATGATCCCCCTCCACCTATTGAAGTCAATGGTGAACAAGGACATGAAATGGAGGACATTTTGGATTCATGGGTCTTTATTTGTCAATTATAGTATTTTGTTCATTGGCATGGGTATGATGTGAATGAGTGCACTTGGGAACCAATCAAGAACCTATCAAATGTTATGGAGAAGGTGCATGAGTTTTATTGATGATATCCAAACAAGCCCAAGTATGATCCTCATGGAATTCATTGTTAAAAGGGGAAGTGATGTCACAAATGCCAATGCCACGGGGTTCATTCCTTTGAATGTTCATCATGACTTGTATTGAACTTATACTTAAGTCCTAATTTAGTTTCATTTCACTTTTAGTTAGTTTTCAATTAAGTTTAGGGTGAAAACACAATCAAATAGACCACAAAAGTAATTTTTTAAAATTCAAAAGTAGTGATTCTCAAATATAAATATAAAAATAGCTCAAGAATTCCTCTTATTATAATGCAAATCACGAAACCTCAATTAACATCATAAGAATGTAAATTTCATAAAAGTGAAAAGCAATTGCATCATAAAAGTGTGTAAACAATTTGTTTGAAAATTCAAAAACTAAATGTTTTAAACTTATTTCATTTCCAAAAACCAAATATAACATTTTTAAATTACATGTTTTCACAAAATCTATGGTATACTTTAAGGCTCCCATTTTATTTTATTTTGATTTGGACATTGTTTTAATTTACTTGCACCTACTTTTATGAAATATGACATTTACCTACACCTACTTTCATTCACAATAATCTTATTTAACTATTGATTAAATATGTTTTGATCATATTTTTTCACATAAAATCAAGAACCATATTAACTTCAATATTTCTACCCAACCGAATTACATGTTTGATAGTTTCATGATATATTTAGGTACTTATAATTCAACCTAAAAAAGTACACCAACTGGCCCACTTTACTATGCTTTCACCCTTTAAGTTCACTTCTAGTAAATTATTTTAAGGTACTTGTAAAATGTCCAGTTAACTTTTAGTTATCTCGTAATTCACTTTCAATTCATTTCCGGTTAACTTGTAGTTCACTTCCAATTAACTCCTAGTTAAGTCCTAGTTAACTTTGAATTAAATCATGATTAGCTTTCAATTAAGTTTTAGTTAACTCGTATAAACTTTTATATTAGGTTCAATCATGATATAAAGAGCCAAGGACTATGTTGAGTCCAATAAAATGTTACACCCTCCTAACGTTAAAAAGTCATTGAAAAAATTCTAATGATTGGAATATAATGAAATCAAATGCATACTATTTTTATACTTCTAAATTTGCATCTCAATGTTTTTAATGTAATTCTAAGATGTTTCATTGGTTATAAAATAAATTGTAAACAATGCATAGTTAAATGTTGAATGGGAAATGAAACTTTGAACATCCTTTATCCTATGTAAATTTAAACCATTAATTCTTTTGTTTTATGGGCATATATTAATGATTATGAAGGCCTAATACCTTCTAATATGGTTATCCGCTAGTCTGTTTCCAATATTTGAATGTGCTTTTGACCACTAAAACTACATAATTTGAAAAACTTCTTCTCCATTTTCATGAATATTGGATGTGTTATGTGGGATTATTTGTTTTTTTTGGTGAATATGAATTGTTATATTTAGAATGATGTTGAAGAAAGTTATTTTTGATAAACTTGATGTATAATATATCATTAAAGGTTTTAAACACAAATATATAATTTGAATGTTGTGATGTTTACTTTTGTTGAAATGCACACATTTAATTTATATATAAAATTATCATTTAATAAATACATTTAATTACATGTGATTTGAAAAATTATGGTAACATACATGGATTAAACTTTTGAAGTTGACACTATCATCTTACAACAAGCCCCAATCAAAATATGTAAACCATGTTTCAAATGGGATAAATTCTAATCCTTTCAAAGCACTTGGGCCTTATATTAGGTGGCTCCTTTGATTGTGAATGTGCCCTACTTGATGCACACATATAAGCCTCTTTGGAAGCTTCTTTGACTTAGGTCCCCAAAGGGGTATAAATAAAGGTAAGGCCCTTCATTTCCTTTAGTTTATTCAACACATGTCTGAGGCATGATCTTGCACCATACACTAGAAGGAAAGTTTCGATTTTCGACTGGTCTTTGCGACTGTTTTCTAGTCGCTGGCAACATCTACGACTAAAAGTACCTGTAGTTGCCTTGGACAAGTCGCAGGCGTCCTTAGTCGTAGGCGACAACGGGGTGGACGGAAACTGTTCAGTACAAATACCAGTTCATGACAAAATACGAGTATACGTATGTGGTGCCAATATTCAACAATTATTTTGGTTATATATATGGACCATTCGATTTTACTCATAACGATTATGACATGTGGCAATTAGTTTAATAATACTACCCGTCCGATTCAAGCACTAGGATTATGACATGTGGCTTTTAATATGATATTTACTCTATTATTAAATAATTACAATATATATGGACCGTTCGATTTTACTCATAACGATTATGACATGTGACAATTAGTTTAATAATACTATTCGTCCGATTCAAGCACTAGGATTATGACACGTGGCTTTTAATATGGTATTTACCTTATTATTAAGTAATTACAATATATATGGACCGTTCGATTTTACTCATAACGATTATGACATGTGGCAATTAATTTTTTATTTTAGTTTTAAATAATGCATTTATTTATAGAAGACTGGAACGATTATCAGCTGTCGTTTCATTACAATTGAAAAAGAACTGGTAGGTGAAATCATTCGGGCTATAGGACCTGCATAGTTCAAAGAGATCCACCAGGAAGGCTACAATGCGAGCTGATATATACATCTCTGACAGTACAGGGCCAAAAGAGACTCTGAGAGCCGATGTCAACAGAGTAGGGACAGCTGAATCATCTGCTTCGATCAGAAACCTCTTTGTCACATTAGGCTTCTGCATAAACCTCTCATGATACATCCTCCTACCTACAGGAAGCTTTCCATGCTTCTCAGGGAACAATACATTTGCAAGGTCATAGTCATGTTGTGGGAGTGTGGGTAGCCCTGGCATCAGCATATGCATGATCCATTCTTCAGAACGATCCGCACCTGGTAGAAACAACAGAGTTGCAACAAAAATTCAGCTCAGAACTTAAAATGATCGGAAAACATGCCAAAGATATCTTTCATAAGAATAGAGAAATCTCCGTTTTCATGATGAAGAAGAAACAACAAGGCTAACACTTCCTCAGGAAGCCACAGAAAAAACCAAACAAGGGGCGACAAAAAATAAAACAAAAAACAAAAACACACACCGGTATGAACAAAAGTGCCAGTCTCACACTTGTTCAGGGACCATCAATAGTAGTATAGTGACTGTATGATAGTGACTTAACTATCACAACTTCCTCACTGACTTCATCAGCTCCCTATAGTGGGTAAAGGCCGGTGACAAGCACCATCCTATGAACTGAGTTTCTGCTGCAATTCCGGAAGCAACAGGAAGACTCAGCCATACTACTGGCTAGCAACAGACCCCACAACAAAGACCAGACAAGGAAACAAAGAAAGACAGAAAGGGAAAAGAATAGGGAGAGACTAAGAACATATTGAGAGCTATATGATCTGCATATAGGGTTTACCTGATTGTGCAACAGATTCAATATTGCAGCACCTGAGGCATTCTGTGTACTCGCCTTCAGCACACACATGGAGAGTGCTTGCATAGCTGCAATCATTGGCTGCAATTCCAAATGCCTCTAGCATTCAGCAAACCTTATCTCTCAGTTTCTCTTTCTTTCAAGAAGAGTTCATTTAAGCAAGTGCAGAACAACAATGTTTTCCAGGTATTACATCCCTGACACAGACATTGATGCGAAAAGAAGAATGGTACCATGTGGGAATTCCAGCCCAAAAATTAACTACAGAAATGTAAAGTGAAAAACCAAAATCAAGATTGAAGACATTACCTGACTGAAGAACCACAAACCTTGAAGTGACAACCGTGTCAACCGGAACTGATGCTCAAGTTGTGCCACCATGGCATGATAATCCTATATGATCACATCACACCATTTAGTACTAGAACAGCAAGAGTGCCTAGCATAAAGCTAGTCTGACAGTCACCCCCCATGTAAGTGACAAAGCATGGCATGAGTCTTTAATGAGGATGTTCCAGAAAAGGCCTGAAAGGAAACCAACTCACAAGATAACACAACATGCACAAGAGGTTAAACTTTTCAACATGGTCATAGAGTGCATTTTCAAACTCAAATGGCAAAGATAAGATGGGATTAAGAAAACCTGTAGAATTGCTCTCAAGGCCACTGCAAAAGCATGATTGACCAACCCATGTTTGAAATGTGATCTGGCTTCTGTGAACTGGCTCACCACTATGTAGTTCTCGCACAAAGGCAAAACCCGCTTTGCAAGCTCCTGCATTCAACACACATAAGGTGGGAACTTCCCAGGCAAGTAGGCACTGCAGTGACGCGCTCCCAAGTTCCTTGTAGACCCACTTGACGGTCAAGGTATGCGACAAAGCGGAAGGAGTTGGAACTTGGAGCCGCTCCCTAGCTCACAACACTTGGAGGGGTAGAGGGGCGTGTTGGAGCTCCGGGATGGGACTAGGAAGATGTGACAAGCTTATTCACTCACACGGGCTTGCACACAACTCACACAAAGTGGTTAGTGCATAATTAGAGCACCTTTGGTGCTAGGACGAGCCACGGGCAACACGGACACATAAGACTCACCACGGCCCGGACTTGGGGGAAGCCACCACCTTCCCCCTTTTAGTATACTCTGCAGCTCTCCACGGAGGTGGCATCCAAATGGCCATTTTTCCCGGGACTCCCGCGTGGGAGTCCCGAAATCGTCCCGGGTTGGAGTCCCGGGACTTTGGACGCCGATATCTCCCGACTGTAGAGTCCGATCGCGACGCGGTCTGAAGCAAAGTTGTAGCCCTCATCGAGAGCTTTCCAACGCCGTGTCGCACTCTCAAATCGGATCTCGGGAAGACCTCGATTCCCGACTTTTAGTGGTCGGGAGTCAAACTGGCAGTTTGACTCCCGGCCCTTCTTTTGCCCATAACTTGCCTTTTAGATGTCCGAATGAGCAATGCGAGCCCATTTTAGACATCTACGTTCCAAGAGCTTTCTAACGGTACCAGAAGCGCAACTATCCATTGAGATTTGACTCTTCAACTCGCACTTTGAAGTTTCGAGAGTCCACCGGGACTCCCTCTCCCAAAATGGGAGTTGCCTTGGGAGTGTGAGTGCGCACTCCCTCACACTCCCTCGCACTTCCTTAGACTCTCGGGAGTATGTGATGACTCCCGGGCTTCCTCTTGGCCCGCACCCTTCCAATGCCTTTGCCTTTGCTCCCGAGATTCCTTCCTTTGGACTCCCGGGCTTCTTTCCTTTAGACTCTCGGGCTTCCTTCTTTTGGACTCCCGGGCTTCTTTCCTCTTGACTCCCGCAACCTTGCAACCCCTTGCCTTGGTCGCGAGCCCAAAGCCAGGGTTGCGACACTGCTGGCTTGGCATCTCAACTACCTAGTGTACTATATGCCATCATTACACAGGCACTTCTTACATGTATTAGCATCCATGGATGGATCCATGTAAAAGGAAAATGTATTTCCATCCTTAAACTGTCCCCTCCGAACTCGCACATATTTGCCTTCAATTCCAACCATGGCATAGAGCAAGTCATCAATCACCAGCAACTCCTGTTATTGCAATACATCAAACATAATTAAAGGACTTCCTGCAAAACAACAGTAGATATTCCCTGAAATAAGCACATGACAGGTGCCCCAAAATATTGTTACAAACTGCTCTTGATGATGAACCACAACACTTGGCTCAAAAGAGTAAATCAACTCAAAAACCACACGCTCAAAAAACCCATTCTAGATGGATACACTTCACTGGTTGAAGTTCCTGCAAACATTAAGAACTACACAACTAGACTTAGAGAAACTGACAAACATAACATACATCTGGGAACAAGGTTCTATCAGCATACCTGCACAGATGGCGTATAAATACCAAGGGTCCTGATGGCATCCCTGTTACTTTAACAAAAAGACAATGTGTCATGTGGATGTCTACAACCTTGGAAAAACAATAGGTGGTGCAATCTGTCTTCACACACTTGAATTGCATTCTTTTTGCACTCCATAACTCAATTTTTAGCTTTAGGTTTAAAAACTGCACAAGACAGTCCTTGTCTGAGGGGCTCTCCTTTCCAGTTGAGCTTCCTCGTGGAGTCAAAGTCCTTCTGGGATTGGTGTTGCTGTCCTAAAACATTAACACAAAATTGCTTACAAATAATAATTTTGGAGTAGAGCAATCAATAAGATTAGTGTGGTAATTGGGTGACACTATTGAGGTTCCAGTAAAAGAGAAATACCTGGAAGAGATGTTGGCCAGTGAGATAAGGTCTGTCTATGTTCCACTGAGGGGTTGCAGGATAAGACACTCCCTCTATAAGAGGTTTTGGTACATCCAGATATTTTGCATGACACAGAATTGGACCCCACATCAACACAAGATTAGCCAAAAGTAGGTCTCTTCAAGACTAAGATTAGCACTACATCAATAGTAGTATGTATGATAGTGACTTAACTATCACAACTTCCCCACTGACTTCATCAGCTTCCCATAGTGGGTGAAGGCCAGTCAAAACACTAACCTGCATACCAAGTTTCTGCTGCAATTCCAGAAGCAACATGAAGACTCAGCCATGCTACTAGCAAGCAACAAACAATAACACAAGGAGATAACAAACAGTATGAGAAATAGAAACCCTAGTTGGACTCAGAGCTTCAAAGAGGATGCTCAGAAACCCTAGTTGGATTCAGAACCTCAATGAAGATGTTCAGAAACCCTAGTTGGACTCAGAGCTCCAATGAAGATACTCCTAAAACAGATCAGGCTTCTCCAAGACAGAGAGATACAGACAGACACAGACAGACAGACATAACTCAAAACTATTATGGCAGCAAAATACACAGTAATACAACAATGGACAGAAACAAAACGACCACAAAACTTGACTAGCTCAGGGACAATGATCAGTAGAAGCTAGAGACCAACGAAATTTCTAGGAAAACAATTGTGCGAATATTGCAATGAAAACCTCCTAAACCTCAATCAATAACACAAACAACAGTAGAAAAAAAAAACAAACAACACTGCACCTCACGTTTCCTGTCTCCGTTCTCCCGATCTGCGTAACCATCAAAGCTGGACTGTACACCATAATCTCCTCCATGGCGAGTAGGAGGAGGAGGCGAGTCTCCATCGTCGTACGGCCCGCCTTCTTCGCCCATCTCCGCATGACTGCATGAGAAAAAAAAAACACTAAAAAAAGAAAATGCAAACAAAGTTCCAAATTCGTCGAAAGACAAGTTTTCTCTGGCCTTCCTAGCAACGCTCGTCACTGGCGAGTTTTGCGAAACAGCAACACAAAACACAAGCAACAACAACAATAGAACGCACATGATGTTGTTGGTGGTGGTGATGGCAGAAAGATACCTTGTGCAACTCGGTCAAAACACAATGCAACACAACCCCTGTCTCTCCAAAGCTTTCTTTGCTGCTCCAACAACAAAGCACTCACACCTGACACCCGTCAAGAAATAAATGCTGCTACTGCAGGAGCACTGCAAAAGAGAATAGGTTACAAACTATCTCAGCAGCAACAGAAGATTGTTTCAACCTGATTCTTGCGAACCGAGACAAAGAAAAAAGCAAACAAAACAAAACAACAATCCCACAACCCTAATCCTCGGCAGGACGTACTCGGCCAGAAAAACTTGGTGTTTACTTCTTCTTCCTGAAGCTTCGGAGAAGCGTCTGACGCCGTTTGTTTCTTCTCCTTCAACTCTTTGCTCGGTTTTTTGTTTATCTATAAACTTCTCAAGCCTGGAAGGCAGGAAGGGGGAGGAGGCCTTGGCATCACGAGAAGGAGAAAAGTATGCAATCGACGGGGGTGCAATAGAAGGCAACGGGGCACAGTGTTGGCCGCAACTAGTCTTGTGATAGAAGACGAAGAAGTAGAAACAAAGAAGAAGAAGAAACAAGACCTGGTTTTCGACTCTGTTGCTCCTACTGGTGGTTCACGGAGCCTTTGGAAAACTAATCAAAAAGAGCAGAACGACGGTCCCTCCCTCAAAGATTGTTTTGTGTCCGGCAGTTGCTGCTCACCGTTTGCGGATGCGATCGAATCGTAACAACAACAATAGTTTTTTTCCCGCAAAAAGAAATCGGAAAGGCAGGGGAGTTTGGAAATGCTTAAGCTACTCACTCCCCGCGAGGGAGGACTGGAACCCTACCTGTAGCAACCACGAAGACGACGATACAATGCGCATAATATTACCTCTTCTTCTTCGTCTTCTTCTTCTTGACCTCTGAACATCTGCAAAGAAGTTCTTATTCTTCTTCTCTTGTCGAAATCAATCTACAGAAAGAAGGATTTGCTGAAGCGATCAAGAAAGAATCTAAGATTTTTTCCGAGCATCTGTTCTTGGACAAAGCATGAAACCCTAGACTACAAACATACAGGGGTTTCTCAAAGATCTTAAAGAGGCAACAAACAGGTGGCAATCTTTTCAATTACTTCTCCACAACAGTATGACACTCTCACTAGAAAACCATAAAATACGATATTTTACATATAGACATACGCCATAAACCATACAATACGATATTTTACATATAGACATACGTCATAAACCATACAATACGATATTTTACATATAAACATACGGCATAAACCATACAATATGATATTTTACATACAGACATACGCCAACTACGACTAAGCACCATTTCACTTACGACTAAATGGGATTCAAAATGGCTCCTCTTGGATGATAAATCCAACCCACAAATGATAAATCCAACCCATATATAGATGAAAATAAAATTAGTCGCAAACTAGTCGCAGGTTAGTCGAAGATGACTTGACTGATGTCAGCACGATGTCACAATAGTCGTAGATAACAAAAATGTAGTTGCAAAGACCAAATAGTTGCAGGTAGTTGTAAATGTGATGGTCGCATTTTGGCCTTTTCCTTCTAGTGATAACCCTATCATGTTCTTTTCATGTTCATATGTTTGCATATGTTAGCATAATAAATATCCATTTTCACATTGGTTTTGCACATCTCATGTTCATATGTTTGCATATGTTAACATAATAAATATCCATTTTCACATTGGTTTTGCACATCTCATGTTCTTGTTCTTAGTTTTGTGTTCTTATTTTTTAATCACATAATCTTGTCTTGTTCTTTGTTTGAAAGTTAGATTTAGACCTTCCTTTAGCTTTTGTTCTTGTGGTTTTTGTGTTTTTGACAATAGTTATGTAGTTAAATTGAATCGGTACCTTATTTGATGAGCAAGTGGTATTAATGTATCCAACTCAATCTAATGTTGAGGTATTTCAAGTGGTATGCCCTTCAAGTCCTTGTAAGTCAATGCAAAGATGTCTTTGAACTCCTTTAGCAATTCAACAAGTTGGGAATTGACAATAGGTTCTAGATCAAAGTTAATTTTAACCTATTACAAGTTTTCTTCAAAACCCAGGTTGATATTGGTTAGTTCTTCTTCTTCTGTGATAGTCCAACTAACAATGCAAAGATTTTGAAACCGTATACAAGCAAGTGTCACCATCTTTCCAACTTTAGTTGAAAGAAAGTTTTTAGCATATGTTATTTAAAAGCATCATGAGGTATGGTTATTTGAACACATAGTACAAACATTGGTTCAACATGAATATAAAATAGAACCGGTAGTACAAATACATGTTTGACTAAGTTCTAACATGTTGATAGAATCAAATTAATAGGTTGTTATAATCTGATTGGTGTAGGGACAACTATGGTCCCTATTGAAAACAACCTTGGTTATGTATCAAACATTAAGTCCTTGTCTTCATTAAATATCATTAAATGGAAATCATAACAAACAAACAACATTTGGTTGCTTGGTTGGTGCTCCAAGTTTCTTAGTAGTAAGCATAGTTTTAATTATACCAATTCCTTGTATGGTGATATGTTATTCCCCCAATCATGAGACATTTTGGCATCTCTTAGCTTAGGACGTCATAACAACATAGAGTAGTTAGAGTTTAACACATTACTGGGTGCAAACAGGCTAATACAAGCCACTAGTGCCACCTTAAATGATTTTTGGAGAATATTTTAAAAATATTCTTGGAAAAGTCTTCCAAAAAATCTTTTAAAATATTTAAAATTTTCTTTGTACTATTTTGTTAAGGTTTGTGTTTTTTGTTTCCAAAACTATGTCATTTTCAAAGTTTTCCAAGTCCATTTACAAGTCATTTCATTGTTTAAAAACAATGGTTAGAAACCCTTTTACATTATTTTTGAAGGTCCAAATGTTAATGAAATAATTTCATATTTTGAAATTTTATAAAATAAGATATTAGATTTGATAATATGCAAAAAAATTAACTTATTTTCAAGTTTAAATTATTTATTAAAAAAATTGGTTTAAAAAACACAAAATTAAGCAATGGTTACAATTGCTTTTGGATCTTATTACACCCTATTTTGTATTACAATAAAAGTTATTGCAAAGGGACTCCATGGAAAATAAGATCTTTAATGAGACCTAAAGGTTTAACAATGGTTTGATTAACCATGTGTATGTTGTAAGGTATTAGTTTTGGTTTTGACAAACTTAACTATTTTTTCATTTTCTCCATAATGATATTAACTCTAGAACCACCATTAGAAATACATCTTCTATGAATTTTTTTCCTACTTGATCCTATATCATTGCCATTTGATGATCAATAGCAATTGAAGCAACTGTAAATTCTAGTAAAACAAGTTTTGATGGTACTAGTTTAAGTATGTAATGTTTAATATCAAGTATTACTCCCAACAATTGTCCCAAGTTCAAGGTGTACTTGGTTTGCAAGATTTTGCTTGTTGATGTTGTTCTTTTTTAAAAGTGTTATCTATTGTAACCTATTTTGAGATCATAGGTTGTTGGATCATCCCATTAGTTTGATTATTTCCAATCAGTTGAATGATAGTGGAATCACCAAGCAATCAAACCAAATTACTCTATAATGGTTCCTAAGTGGTTGTGGTGGGTTGTTTGTCATTTTCAGCAAAAGGAAGGTAGAATTAAAGATAATCAAATGCTTGGCGTTTTCTTAATTGAAGCCTGCGTAATCAGCAAGCTGATTACCCAGGAAAATGCAAATGAAATTATCAAAAATAATTTAAAAAATCCTTCCTCTCTCCATTCTAGTTTTGCTTTTATGTTGCTACACAATAGGAGCTTGTTCATATTTTGTTAGCACTTGGTAGCCTCATTTTTACTTTGGCCAAAAAAGCCTTTTAAGAGGAGAAAGCGAGCAAAGCATGTTGTTCATAAATCAAATAATATGTCTTTGCATTTTGGTTGGACTTGTGGCGATTGGTGGCCTATCCCAATTGATTGGCCAAATGGCATAAATAAAATGGTCAAAAACCATTAAGTGCAAAGTTTAAAAAAAATAAGGTGCTAGCCAAAATTGTAGGAATGGCTAGGTAAAGAAATGGTTTATTCCTTCCATATATAAATGCCCATACCTTTGAGCCCAATTTTCTAGAGAAAGTTTTAGTAGGAATTTTCCATTTTTTGTGGTAATACAAGGGATGTTGAGTTATCATCATCATTTGAAATAATATTTAGGCCACGAAGGTTTGATAACTAAAAAATGAAAAAAAAAAATTGTAGATTAAACCAAGTTTTGGTGAATATGATGGAATTGGCAGACATGCCAAGTTTAGGTTATGGTGACTGAGTTTTGCAAAAAAAAAAATTTTTGGCTTGATAAAGATTGGGATCTATGTATAGTCCTATTTATCTACCTCTCCAAAAACAATGGTTTGAAAACCAATGATGGTGACAACATCTGCTAGCATATGATGTTTAGACATAAAATTGAATCCTTGTAAATGAGCAACTATCTTGCACAATTTAGAGAACACTTTACTATATCATATGAGTAAACAACAACCAAGTCGTACGGCTCTATGAAATAACTTTTGACTTTAACATTGTGCTAACCCTAGTCTTCATAGGGTTTCAAGGAATGGAATATGTAAAAGCACCTAAGTATGTTTTGAATGTGGACATTTCCAAATGTTTTAATTGCATCAACCACAAAGCCCTCTTAAACAAACTAAAAACTTTGCTTTAAATTATTCTAAACTCCTTTTGACCATTATTTGTCCCACCATATTGTGTCATGCACTGATTGGGTTGTGGAGGGCAAAGCGCCCTTTTTCATTTGATGTCCCATTTCAGGGTTGTCTACTCTGTAATGGTCAAAACAATGCACATGTGGCAAAAATGGTTTTGAAATATAAATCAAAACCTTATTGGCAAATATTTTGGTAGTGAACAGTAAGATAGGTGCAATTCCTATTGTATTAAAAAAAAAACATTGGATGGATGCAAATCGAACCCTAGAAGATTTCAAAGATTTGAATATCATTGATATGTAGATAACATCATGTCAAGTGTTATAGATAGCAACAAAATGCCTTGGAGATCCAAAAGGCCATGGTAATATGATGTACTAAGTGGAGTCTAAAACCACCCAATACATTTGCAAAAATGAAACTCAAAGGAATTAACGGGGGTTCGCACAAGCAATGGAACATGTGGTTTGACGCGCTCCCAAGTTCCTTGTGGACCCACTTGAGGGTCCAAGTGTGTGGCAATGCGGAAGGAGTTGGAACTTGGAGCCGCTCCCTAGCTCACAACACTTAGAAGGGTAGAGGGGCGTGTTGGAGCTCCGGGATGGGACTAGGAAGATGTGACAAGCTTTACTCACTCACACGGGCCTGCACAAAACCCACACAAAGTGGTTAGTGCATAGTTGGAGCACTTTTGGTGCTAGGACGAGCCACGGGCAACACGGACACACAAGACTCACCACGGCCCGGACTTGGGGGAAGCCACCACCTTCCCCCTTTTAGTATACTCTGCAGCTCTCCACGGAGGTGGCATCCAAATGGCCATTTTTCCCGGGACTCCCGCGTGGGAGTCCCGAAATCGTCCCGGGTTGGAGTCCCGGGACTTTGGACGCCGATATCTCCCGACTGCAGAGTCCGATCGCGACGCAGTCTGAAGCAAAGTTGTAGCCCTCATCAAGAGCTTTCCAACGCCGTGTTGCACTCTCAAATCGGATCTCGGGAAGACCTCGATTCCCGACTTTTAGTGGTCGGGAGTCAAACTGGCAGTTTGACTCCCGGACCTTCTTTTGCCCATAACTTGTGTTTGAGATGTCCAAATGAGCAATGCGAGCCCATTTTAGACATCTACGTTCCAAGAGCTTTCCAACGGTACCAAGAGCGCAACAATCCATTGACATTTGACCCTTCAACTCGCACTCTGAAATTTCGGGAGTCCACCGGGACTCCCTCTCCCAACTTGGGAGTTGCCTTGGGAGTGTGAGTGCTCACTCCCTCACACTCCCTCGCACTTCCTTAGACTCTCGGGAGTATGTGATGACTCCCGGGCTTCCTCCTCTTGGCCCGCACCCTTCCAATGCCTTTGCCCTTGCTCCCAGGCTTCCTTCCTTTTGATTCCCGGGCTTCCTTGCAACCCCTTGCCTTGGTCGCGAGCCCAAAGCTAGGGTTGCGACATTCGATGTAACGCGAAGAACCTTACTAGGGCTTGACATGCCACAAATTTTCTTGAAAGAAAATAATGCCCTTGGGAATGCGTACATAGGTGCTGCATGGTTGTTGTTAACTCATGCCATAAGGTGTTGGCTTAAGTCTCGCAACAAGCACAACCCTTGTGTTTAGTTGCCATCATTTAGTTTAGAACCGTAATAGAATGTTGGTGATAAGCCAAAAGAAGGTGAGGATGACATCAAATCAGCATGCCCTTTACACCCTAGGCAACACACGTGCTACAATGGTTGGGACAGTGGGTTGCAACCCCATGAGGGCAAACTAACCTCAAAAACCCAACCTTAGTTCGAATTACAAACTACAATTCGCTTGCATGAAGCTGGAAAAAAAACACACACACACAAAAATAAGCAAGTAATAGATGCATTACTTTCTAGATTCCACTATTTACCAAAAAAAAAAATCTTAGATTGATAATTATTATAAATATCAATAAAACTCTTAAAATACAAAAGTTTGCAAGAAACGCAAATATGGAAGTCTATTAGTAATTTTACCAATAAATAAAAAATCATGACTAGTGCAACGAATAATATACTAGCGAAGTAACAATAATATTAGAAAACGATGTGACAAGATTCAGAAATAATATTAAAAAACATAAACAAATCTATACCTAATCCTCCAATTTACAAGAAATAGGTCTGAACCAAATTGAACAAAAACAATTATTTCACGATATTGCACCAATTTTAATTTTAAGCTACCATATACTTGTTTCATAACTTTCAATTGAGTTGTAGAACCTCGAAAGTAGGATTCACGCCCATCTCTAACCACTAGCACATGATAAAAACCCGGTTCCTTCTTAAAGAACCGTGTGGTGGCTGTCAATAATTCGAGTTCACTTATCTCCAACTTGTAATCTGAACCAATACAACGACATATGTGTGAGAGCATGAAATAAGTATGATAATAGGCAGGTTTATCTATATATATTTGATCTATCTATATTTTATTTGGTAGGTAATATTGACGAAGCCATCGTGAAGGCTGCAACTTTATAAATGGAGAGTTAATAAAAAGAAATGACACTAAATTTTTATGTAATGGCTCCAAATCAATTTGTTTGGAATTCCAAAGTTCAAGAGATTTTTCTATTTACTAATAGTGGTCAAATTCGTGTATTACCCAACCATGCTCCACTTCTTATGGCCTTGGATATAGAAATTTAAAAAACAAGAATTAATGAATAGAACTATCATAGACAAGTACACAATTAAAGGCATATGATTGCAAACAACCTTGGGTAAACTTGAGTTGGAGAGCCGTATGATGGCTAACCATCTTGCACAATTCGAAAAGCACTTTATTATATCATAAGAGTGCACAAGAAAATTACGGCTTTGTGATGGAATTTTTGACTTTATGTAATTAGTTAATTTGCATATTCATGTACAAAGCAGTGTAGATGAAATAACTCCAATTTGTTTGATAGTCAATATATTTCCAAAGCAACTGTAATATTATCTTTATGCTTATGGTGAAGAGCAAAATGCCATTTCAAAAGATATAAAATTCTCCCCAAATATATATTCCTTTCCACACCAACAAGGAGTTGATTTTATCATTGTTTTGCTAATAATTTACGATGTTTTGGGCCATGTTTCTACCTTACTCAAGAAGGTTTAAATCTATGTTATAAGGTGCGAACAATAAAAAGATATTCCAATTATTTTCAAAAACAAAAAAAAAGCTTGAAGGAAAGCAAGCAGAAAATAAAAAGCTAAAATTTGGCTTTTTCGTTGAGGCCAAAAGTTTCATGCACATTACACAAAAAACCCTCTTTTCCGAAAAATTAAAAATTTTAAAAATTCATTTTTGCAAAATAACTTGAATTTTAAATCATTTACTTGCTTTAACTGCTCATGCTATGGATGTAGGAGCATTAATTCCATTTTTGAATGCTTTTGAATAGCAAGAAAAACTTTTAGAATTTTATGAAAAAAAATTCCCTTTTCTATCTTAACCAATCTAGTCGCTCGACTAATAATAGTTGAAATACTCTTGGTACTTGTTCAAACGATACTATTATTTTCTACTAAAATGGAGGAAGAAGATTAACGTAAAATATGTATTTCCTTAGGAAGAAAAAAGATGATTTCCCTTGATTATTTCATATCTTGATCTATAATTCTTCTTCTTCTTATCCTCGTATTTTTAAAAAAAAAGTTAAATGTACTCTTCGTTTTACACCACCTTCATGAGTTTGGTAAAGGCCACAAAGTAGGCTTGATGGAAAAAACCCCTGCTTTTCTTTTCTTGTTTACCTTTAGAGATGTAGAGAAAGAAGACAAAGCTGACCCATGCTGTAATTGTCTTATAGTTTCAACAAATGAATCTTGTAGACGTTTTTCTTGTTACCAATCTTCGACTCCTTTGGCTTTAACTGGTTCCCTTTTTTCAACACTTGTTATTTCTAATTGTTAACTATGATTAGCAATTACAGCTACCACAATCAATTGGTACATTATTAGGTTTAAGTGGTTTAGGCGTTGTTGTAACATTGGAATTAACATGTTTAAATCTAAACATGTTTTACATTTCAATCTCTCTTGGACATTCTCTGGATCTATGTTTTGCACTATATCATATAATACAACAATACGAACATGTATTCTAACGGTTTAGTAGGTTGGGTTTTAACCTCTATTACAAGTTCTATAGATTTGATTGTGGCGGTTGGTACTACTAGTACCTTTATTTTCTAGTTATGACAAGTCTCAATAGTATGACTTGTTTTACCCAATTGGTAAAGGTTGATGTTGATTTTGTTATACCAATAGGTATTAGTGGTTTAAGTACTATATTAGCCTATGGGGTGGATAGGAAACATTGTAATTCAAGCCAACAAATCCACTTTCTTCACATATTACAATGACTTTCTTATGCTCAATCAAGGTATTTCCCTTCATATTGGTTGTTGTTAATCTCAAGCAAGATAATAAATTTAATTTGAAAATAGTGGTGAAGAAAACATTTGTTGTCTTAACTTGTAGACAATTTAGTGGTTTCAATAGGTGTTCATAATAAACCTCAACACGTTCAGTTGTTTGTTCTTGTATGTTTCGTAATTACATATAGACGTCTTCTTTGTTTTTCATAGTTTTGAATTGCTTGCAAATTGTTTGCTCTAACTCTTCAAAAATGTAATTTAGACATGGTATTGAACATAATTTTCACCCCATTCAAAGATATTATCTTTAAAAGTAAAACCAAACAAGTTGATGATGTCAACTTCCACTATTTCATCATTAGCTTTAATGGCCTTCTTGAACACTTTGATGTGAGCATTCGGATCAGTGTCTTTGACATTGGTTGGATTTTGTAATTTTCTATATGGTAGCTTGCTTAGTGGTTTTGGTACAAGTTGTACAACAAGTTGTTGATACCATGGTGGTATAAACATGCATGGGTTAGGTGTTGGCCATCCAAATGATCCAACATGTGGATTGAATGGTGGTCCTCCAAGTGGATCTCCTCTAGATGAACTTCTTCCAGGTGAATCTTTAGGTTGTCCTCCATTCGGTGGTTGGTGAGTAGAACCTCTAAATACATGAGTTGGCAAACTAGTGTTGACCTATATAAATGTTGATATTGGTGTAATAACATGTTGTTGAACATGACTTTTGTCCCTATTGATTATTGGTTGGACCACTATAAGAAACTAATTTCCAATAAAATGTGGTGTGTATGTTGGTGGTACAATAGGTTGTTTAGGTATTAAATACACATATTTAATTATAACATGTATAATTCCTAAACATTGTAGGATCAAGTTCTTTTGTTATAGTCGAATATGTTGGATACAAATTAGGATCTAATGTACAAAAAGGGGTATGACATTATACCACATTGGGTATGTCAATGTTGGTAAAACATTGGTTTTACTTGGTATAATTGGTGTAACAAGTTGTGGCCAAGTTGTCTAATAGTTAACAAGTACTACCATATGACCTATATTAAGATTCATGGCTTAAGTTCCAACTATAGACACATGGGGTGCTATTGTTAGTGGTTTGAAGGTTGATGAACATTCATCACCTCCTCCCATAATAATTGCCTTAATTTATCATCAACAAATGTGCAGTCGTTGAACAATATAGGTTACACTTCCAACACTTGATTTCTTCTTGAAATCAGTCTATGGTGTGGAATTTGTGATCTTTCACCTTGATCATGTACTAATTTGATTGGCCAAGTGCCTTGTTGGTATGTGGTTTCTTATTGAACAATGGTGGGTGTTATTTGAGGTTCAACAAGTTCTAGATGTCATATGGAAACTTATTGAAATATTGGAAGGTCTTTGGTTGATGTGATGAAGTTGTTCCAACTTGTTGAGTAGTTGGAGTTGTTCCATCTCTAAATTAGTGGGTACCAAATTGATATTAATGTTTGATGGTTGGTTTTGAAAACTAGTAGATGTTGTAATTGGGGTAGGTGCATGGGTTCTAGGTAAATGATAGCCTGGGGTTGTAAATCGCCATGGTTATTGTGCAGAAACAACTTCATCAACTAATTGAACAAGTTCATGATTGTCATCATGACGAACACTCACTGCTTATAGTTGGGTTAATGTCTATGGTTTTGTTTGATGAATGGTGTAGAACACAATTGGGTCTATTTGCATAACTTGTTTGGTTTCATTTTGATATTGTCCATTAGCTTGTCCCCTTTGTGTTGCATCCAAGTTTGGTGCATTCATAGGTTTGTTTCCCATAAATTGCACTTGTTATTTATTTTGCTTTTGTATAGGTTTTGGAACAAGTTGATGTGTGATCCATTTTAGTTGTTTTATAAAACTTCTATTGAATATTTTCGATGTCTTTTTAAATCAATAGGTTCTAGGAAAGCCTTTGCATTATTTTTTAACACAAGATATTATAACAACCCCTCCTAGCAATCATGAGTTTGTAGAAAAAATATTTTACAAATTGGGCACCTTGTTTACTTCAAAAAATTTACACTAACTCCACCCTATTTCCTAATGCTTTCAAACTAAATAAAAAAATGGTAACTTGAATTTTAGAAAATACACAAAACTAAGCAAAACATAATACAATTCAAAATTTCAAGCATGATTGCTTTTCAACTTGATCTACTAAAATTATTGAATCTAATTAGAAATTTGAATTGCTTCTAAATTCTAATCCATTGTGTGGTTGCCAAACGAATTATTCTATTCCCATTAAGATTTTTAACTTTTGATTTTTTTAACAACAAGTTCCTAAAACAACAAACATGTACATTTGAACATTAAAAATTTAATCTATTTAAAATTCTTGAACTAACATATACTCAAATTGCTTTAAGAAGTTTCAAGAAAGTATTATTGAAAACAAATGCCTCATGTTTCCAATGAAATAGAAACACAAAATCAAAATTCTAATAAAAAGGCTCATGTTCAAAATAGGTTGTCCTCCTAGTCTTATACTAATTAATTCAAAATTTAAATAGTTTAATAGACTATTCAAATAGTCATTAGCTAATAAAGAAAATGAATAGTTCAAAAAAATTCAAATTGTCACCTTACTTAACCACCTATCCAACTACATGTTCTATAAACTTATTTGTAGAACACCAATTGATAATAACCTATCAACCTATTTACTAACCTAATATAATGTTACTTGTCAAGTTTTGTAACTAGTTAGATTAATGTCACAAGTTAAGTAAAATAATAGGTTAGATTAAATCACCTGTTAAGTTTAACAACTTGTTAAGGTTAGTAACTTGTTAGGTCACCTATTACTAAATATCAGTAACACCTTGTCTCTTGGAGGTTACAACAAACTACTTCAAAACTTTGGAATATAATAGTTTTGCAACCCATTCCTTTCTACCCAAATGAATTTGATTTGGAATGATAATTACATTATAAAAATTTGAAGTTTAGATCACCCATCCTTACTATAAACTTGCTTGACATTAATTTGTGCCACAATAGTCAAAAAAATGTTGATAAAACAATTTTGAGATTTCAAAATTGTTTTATTGACAATGTTTTTGTGTTTATGGAAGTCTTTCCATTTGACCGCTATTGTGACAAAACATTTCATACAATTTTTTATTTGTTGGGTTTTTTCATTTATGCGCACCCCCTCGAACAACAATATTATTAGTGGATTGTCACATGGACATTGCCACGTGGTTGACGTGATGGGAAAAAAAATGACATCTTGAAAAATATTGTCAAACAATATTTTTCCAACACAAATTAAATAGTCTTGAAATATTTTCTCTTGCTCTCACTCACTTGTTCATAAAAGAACATTCTTAATGCATTTGCATCCATTAGCAAAAGCAAGTCTACCATGGTGGTTGGTGTTGCCTGATGGAATTTTGGAATGGAAGCCAGCCCACCATGGTGATTGGGGTTGCCCCATGGAACTTTGAGATGGAATGAAAGTGTGAGATTTGTGTGGAAGGAATTGGTTGTTTTGGTAATTGTCACAAAGGGGGTAAAAAGTCATCACAAGTATGATGCAAATAAGGGTATACAAATTGCACTTGATTTCTTTAGTGTCAGTGAAAAATAAAAGAAACCAACACAAATGGAATAACTAAGGTGAAGGAATTAACTACCTTTTATAATGCTTATGGTTAGGGCCACGAGGACCTTAGGAGAGGACAAAGTCAATAAGGACACTGACCTTTTTAACTGGTGGTGGGTGACATGCCCTTTTGGGTGATACCCATTACCCTTTTGTGTGGGACCCACCATGGGACTATTTGATGGGGGCACAATTGAGTTGCGTTGGATCCACATGGGGCAACCAATGAGGTTGTTTCACCAGCTTGGGGCCCAACAAGTGTTTGAGTGTGCAAAGTGGCAAGATGCCATTAGGCAAGGGTTTGATGTCAAAGGTGTCACACCTAGGAGTGTCCTTCAAATAAGGAAGACACTTGATTCCCTCATGTGAGTCATGGGATGGTAACCAATAAATAATGACAATGGGTTAAATGTGGCATTGGGTTCAACACATTATGCGAAGTATTTTTTTTACACAATTGTTTCAAAGAAAAAACATGTGATGTGGTGGTTGGAATCCTCCCTTCAACTCAAAAGTCTAAGGTTTAATCTTTTTCCCAATTATTTTTTCCAACAAATGAAATGGATGAAAAAATCCATAAATATTTAAAGTTTAAAAGAATTGCCAATAGGAAATAGTTTCCCTAAGGAAAAAAAGTTTAAGCACTAGTCCCAAGCAAGTTCCCCATGGAGTAAAAAATGTTCCCTTGTGAAAAATGCAACTTCCCCGGGGAACAATGAATTTTCCTTTGGGAAGGGCCTAAGTTCCTAAAAAGGGCGCCTTCCTTGGGAACAATGAATTTTCCTTTGGGAAGGGCCTAAGTTCCTAAAAAAGGCGCTTTCCCTGGGAACAATTTATTTTCCCAAGGAAAAGGCCCAAATTCCTTGGGAAAACATATGTTCCAAATTTTTTTTCAATCACAATTATTTCATGTTTATTTTAATATAGTCATGCGACCTATCATTGAAAAGGTTTCAATGAAAGTTACAACTATGTAGTTGGAAACATTTCAATTAAAATTCATATGAAAAAATTACAATTAAACAAAAATATTTGAGACACATTTGTTCCTCAAAGAACATGGCTACTCCCCCAAGCAATTTAAGCCCTTGCCCCCCCTCGGACACATGGTTGCCCCTCAAGGCAATTTAATCTACTTCTTTTCAAGCACATGAAATTTCCATGTGGAAAAAGAAGTTTAAGTTGTTATTTGGGGCAACTTAAACTCTTTCTCCTCAAGGATATGATTGTTCCTTGGGAAAAAAACAATTTCCTGATGGACTAATGTACTTTCCTTAGGGAAACGCTCAAATACCTCGAAGAAACATATGTTCCAAATCATTTTACAATCATAGTCATTTAATGTTCTTTTTTACATAGGCTTGTGACCTATCATTGGAAACACTTGGAAACACTTCAATCAAAATTTATATGCAAAAGTTATGATCACACAAAATTTTAGACACATTTGCTTTTTAGGGGAACATGGTTGCTCCTTGGGTGACACACCCCCAAGTTCCTCAAGAGACCCAAAGGTGGGTTTGAAAGCAAAACAACAGATGAAAAAGAGAGTTGAGGCATGCTCCTTAATTCGTAGCATTTCAGGGATAAAAGGGCGTGCTGGAGCTCTAGGATGGGACTAAGACGAATTCATAAATGAGAGTTCAAGATGAGATCAACTTGCACAACCAAGAAAAGAGGGCGATTAATGGTAATCAAATGGAAATGGTGTGGTGGACTTAATAAAGACAACTTCAAGCACAAGCTTTACATGGTCCGCAACCTTGGGAGGAGGCAACACTATCCTCCCTATAAATACTTTGTGCCTCTCCACGGGGACTACATCTAAATGTCATTTTTCTTTGGGATTCGCAAATGGGAGTCCCAAAACTAGAACTTTTGTTGATCCAGAACTTTGGATTACACTAATCCCTTTACTAGTATTAGCAACAAAGCCAACACTAGATGGTGCCGCACAAAACACTGCATAATAAAGACCTAAGTTCGCCTACGTTTACACAAGCGATCTGGCTACACTCGTGTTGGTGCTTGAGACTCAAGTTTGAGTCCCTACACCATTGGTTGCCAAAAATATTTGTTTCGCACCTGCTCATACCACTCCCCACCATGAATTGGTATACCAACTGCCAAAAAGTCCCTTTTCAAAGTGGTTGCAAAATTGTGCCGAAGATGACCATGAGGATAATGGGCCCCCTGCTAGTGCGCGAGTAGTGCAATGTGAGGGTACCTATTCTGCGATAACCTAGCAATGTGACCTAACCATCTCAATCTATGCTACATAAGCAACAAGGTCAATGGCTTGGCTTTGCAAACCTCCTAGATGTGAGTGAGGCGATGTCGATCCATGACCTTCACACCCAAAATCTTTTTGAGGTAGCTGTTGTATGCCACTTCCAGTCGTTTGTGTTGTGTGCGTGTCAGGTTCCAAGTTTCACTCCCATACAGGAAGTGAGGCACAACAAACATGTTAAACAATTGCATTTTTGTGCTCAACTTCAAGTGCTTGTTGCCCCAAACGCACTCAACCTAAGCGAAGGCCCCTAGCCCTCATCCTCGGCATGCTGCCACTTCTACATCTAGTTTAGTGTCAAATGATAAAACCCCTCCCAAATATTTAAACTGATCAACCAGCTCAATTGGACCGCCGCTAATGGTGACATCCATCAAAAGTTGGGACGTGCCCTTGCCCATAAACATTATCTTTGTTTTGGATGCATTAATGTGCATAGTAAAACGATTACGGCGCTATCCATGGCCTTCAACATTAGCACTAGTTCTCTAGTTTCATGGAAAACAACACCGTGTCATTTGCATATAACAACAAAAAAATCTCATGCAGCATTAAGTCCCCCTTTGCCCTCCGTTCAAACAACATTCTGCCATCACCACGGTAGCCCACTAAGACTTTTGCATCTTTAGGCATGTTAGCAAGGGCTTGCCTAACCACAAAGTCCAGGAAAACATTGAATAGTAGAAGTGCCACCACACAACCTTGGTGCACACCGTTGCTGACAATGAATTCTTTACCCATCTAGCCCCCAAGCCTAACCACTGCAAGTGTTCCAACATGCAAATCCTCTAACAACTATATGATTATAGAAGGAACCTTATAGATGTGCAAAATCCGCCACAATGCATCCCTGTTAACCCAATCATAAGCCTTTGTTAGATTAATAAAAGCCATATGCAAATGAGTGTTGTCAATAAGTTCGGCCATGTTAGCTAGTTGACGCAACACAAACATGGCATTTGTGGTACCTCGGCAGAAACGAAAACCGCATTGTGCTTTGGGCAGTTTAAGCTCAACCACCTTGCTAACCTTGTGCATCAATAACATGGCGTATACCTTGTTGGGAATGCTAAGGAAGCTAATCCCGTAGTAGTTATCCAAGCATTACAACGAACCTTTTCCCTTATATAATGGCACTACAAGTGCACATTTCCATGCTACCGAGGCCCACCCTGACCTCCAAACCGTTACAATCACCCGATGCAACTAGCAGACTGTAGTAGAACACTCCTTGAGCAAAGGTGAAGTGATGCCATTTTCACCAGGTGTAGTAGTGTTACAAAGTTTTTTCACACAATCAACGACTTCCAACAAAGTCGGCTCTTCTGTAGCATCCCCTTGGGTATTTAGTGAAGCCTCAATGTCACACATTTTGGCATCTAACTGCACACGAGTTTCCTCAAGCAAATCTCTACTGCCCCTTAAGACACATGCAAAGTATTTAGAGAAACGCTGTAAAAGTGCCTTGGGGCTATGGATGAGGAGACCCTGTCAGTTTAATAAAGCTTTTGGGGCCCTATGTTTGGCAAAAGTGCCCCTTGTTGCCATGTGCTTAACCTAGTGAATCCAGTCCCTTATGCATCCCTATTTGCGCAAGCGAGAAGTCGTATCAGCATGCTGTTTCAAGTAAGCATTGACATCACGAGCTACAACCTTCTTAACCGTTGCATTGGCTGCCTTATACGTCGCCTTTGACACTGGGGAACCATCGACGCTTAACACTAGCCAAGTGTGCAGCTTTCTTGGCGGTAATTGCCTTAAATGTGGTTGGTGAAAGGCCAAGCTTGTGCCATCGTCGCATTTTACACCCACCTTTTCCAGTGCAACAACAAAGATGTTATGCACCCATTTCTGCCACTCATCCTTAGGGTCTGAAACCGCCCAAGTTGGGATGTGGGCTCTATGGCCAACCACAAAATATACTATAAAGGGGAAGGTGTTGGCTTCTCCCAAGTCCGAGCCGTGATGAGTCTTGTGTGTCTGTGTTGCCCATGGTTCATCATAGTACAAAAAGTGCTCCAATTATGCACTAACCATCTTGTGTGCGTTTTGTGCAGGCCAATGTGAGGGAGTGAAGCTTGTTAACTTTTCTTAGTCCTATATCGGAGCTTTAGCATGCCCCTCTATCCCTCAAATTGTTGTGAGCCAGGGAGTGTGCCTCGATTCCTCCTTCTTTTGCGGTTTTCTACTTGGACTCACATTTGAGTCCCTCAAGGAGTTGGGAGTGCGTTGAAGTTCCCCAACACAACCAATTTGTCATTATCAAGGACCTATTTCAAGCAAGCAAACAACAAGTTGTAGAAGGATTGCCTCTCAACCTCCTCTTCACACCCCCATCCTTGCAGTCAATGGGAGAATAAATAAAGAACATTGTGAGGTGCTACCCAATTTTGGCTTGAAAACACACAAAGATCAAACAGGGGCTATGTTAATAAAAGAAGAACAAATCATTAGCCCACTCTGGCGCCATCAACAGTCCCACCCCCTGTTCGGCATGTTGTGCATCTTGCCCAAACCACACTAGTTTCCAAGGCCTAGCTGATCCACTAGGTTGTGTGTCACAACCCCACTTTGGCCAAGTGTGGGGGTGAAGCCCAACACTCCCAAAGTTGGGGACTTGGAGTCCTCTAGGACTCCTGAATGTTTAGATCTCGACATCAAGGCCCAAAACACCTCACATTGAAGTGTTCTTGGTGTCATTGGAAAGGTATTGAAGCGTAGATATTGAAAATGGCCTCGCATTGATCATTTGGACATCTGCAGCCCAAGTTATGGGCAAAATAAAGGCCGGGAGTCAAACTGGCAATTTGACTCCCGACCACAAAAAGTCGGAAATTGACCTCTTCTCGACATCAGATTTGAGAGTGCAACATGGCGTTGAAAAGATTTCGACGAGGGTTACAACTTTGGTTCAGACCTCATCGCGATCAGACTCTGCAGTCAGGAGTTATGAGCTCCCAAAGTCTCGAGACTCCAATCGGGACAATTTCGGGACTCCAACTGGGGAGTCTCGAGAAAAAGAGCCATTTGGATGTAGCCTTGGTGGAGAGCTGCAAAGTATACTATATGGGGGAAGGTGGTGGCTTCCCTCGAGTCCGGGCCGTGGTGAGTCAAGTGAGTCCAAGGTTGCTCGTGGCTTGTCCCAACACTAAAAGGGTGCAAAATGAGTTCTAACCAACTTGGCCAAGTGTGGGGGTGAAGCCCAACACTTGGAAAAGTTGGGGATTGGGAGTCCTCCGAGACTCCTGAATGTTTAGAGCTCGACAGCAAGGGAAAAAACACCTCGCATTGGGGTGTTCTTAATGTCATTGGAAAGGTCTTAAAACGTAGATATCGAAAATGCCCTCGCATTGGCCATTTGGACATCTGCAGCCCAAGTTATGGGCAAAAGAAGGACCGGGAGTCAAACTGGCAATTTGACTCCCGACCACTAAAAGTCGGGAATCGACCTCTTCCCGACATTCGATTCGGGAGTGCAACATGGCGTTGAAAAGATCTCGACAAGGGCTACAACTTCGGTTCAGACCTCGTCGCAATCGGGCTCTACAGTCGGGAGTTATGGCAGTTCAAAGTTCCGAGAGTCTCGCCGGGACAATTTCGGGAGTCTTGGGAATTTGTGCCATTTGGATGTAGTCCTCATGGCGAGCTGCAGAGAATACTATAGGGAGTAAGGTGGTGGCTTACTCTCGAGTCCGGGCCGTGGTGAGTCTTGTGTTTCCAAGTGCCCGTGGCAAGTCCCAACACCAAAGGGTGTCCCGAATGCTAAACTAACCTCCCATGGTTGGTTTTTGGATGCAGATTCAAGCTTGATCTTCTAGTCCCTCTTCCTAGTCTAATCCTGGGGTTCCCAACTCGACCCTCTACCCCTTTCTAGAGTTGGAAGCTGGGAGCGTGCCTTCGGTCCCAACTTTTCGCAACTTGACATTTGGTGAACCCTCAAGTGGGTTCACCCCGGGACGAAGGAGCGCGTCACAACTTGTGGTTGGTTTTGATGCAGATTTGAGTAAATGAATAGCTTGACCTCTTCCTAGTCTAATTCCTGGGACTTCTAGCACAACCCTCTACCCCTTTATAGTGCTGAAAGTCGGGAGCGTGCCCCAAGTCCCAACTTTCTGCAATTCCACAAAGTTGAACCCTCAAGTGGGTTCAACAAGGGACTTAGGAGCGCGTCATTGTGCATAGACATCGAACTCCCCTTTACCTAGCCAATGTAGCTCTTGTAGCCCACAGAGCCCAACGCTCACTCCCTCCAACTCATGTGCCAGTAAGCCTAGCTCCACGATTTTCTTTTCGCCCCGCGAACAAATCCTCATGTTGTAGGTGCCCAACTTGATGGAACGTTTGATGCAATCCACGACAGAAACAATTGGACGTTGGCGCACAAGCTAGCTATGATAGCATGGGTCCATAGCCATTCTTCCACTTAGACTGGGTGCCAAAGAAGAACTTTGGATGCTCATATCATTCTCAAATCAAATATGTTTTGAAAGTATGAGGACAATATGTTATAACCTTTGAAAATATCTTTCCAACGGTGTATAGTATGTTCTAATCAGACCTCAATTTGACCCCTTCTTTCAAGGGATTTGTGGTCAAGAGTCAAATTCCCACTTTGATTCCTACCCTTTCTTTTGATCATAACTCATATAAATCAAATTTAAATGAACAATGCGATGGCACTTTAAGCATCTATGTTTCAAGGCCTTTTCAACGGTATTTTGGGGGCCCAATTTGATTTTTTGCATTTTCAACCAAAGCTTGGAACATTCACAACTTTCGCACAAGTGCAACTCCCAAAATAGGAATGCACTTGGGAGTCATTGGGCTTCATTCCTTGCATCCTTCCCCATTTGTGAAAATGTGTTTCACACCTAAACACACTCTCGATCTCATGGACCCTTGCACTTCAGACTTTGTTGTGAACCCAATGTTAGGGTTGTGACACTATGGCAACTTAGGACATTTTTTCCTTGGGGGACATGGTTGTTCCCTGGGGCAACTTAGGCCCATTTCTCCCAAGGCCAACCATGTGCCCATGGGATCAACTTAAACTATGTTCTCCAAGGAATAAATTTGTTCAAAAATTTGTGTGATCGTAACTTTTGCATATGAGTTTTGATTAAAATGCTTCCATTTACAAAGTTATAATTCTTTTTAGAATCTTTCCGATGATAGGTTGCATGCTTATATAAAAATGAACATTATATGATTATAATTGCAAAAGATTCAAAACATGTGTTTTCTTGATGACTTGGGCTTTCCTTTGGGAAAGTTCATTGTTCCCCAAGGAAGTTGCACTATTCCCCAGGGAACAATTATGTCCCCATGTGAAAGAATTTAAATTGCCATGGAGAACAACTTAAATTTATTTTTTTCCATGGGGGAAAATCATTTCCCTAGGGAGAAAAAATTTAAATTGCCTTAGGGAACATCTTAAATCCTTTTTCTTCTTTGGGGAAAAATCACTTCCATGAAGAGGAGTTTAAGTTACCCTAGGGATCAACTTAAACCTTTTTTTGGGGAACAATCATTTGCAAGGAGGAGTTTGAGTTGTTTTGAATTCGAAAAACAACTTAAGCCTTTTTTTCATGGGGGAACATGTCCCAAGGGAGGATTATTTTCCCCTTTGAAAACATGGCTATTTCCTAGGGCAACTTAAGCCTTGCTCTTTTGAGTACATGATTGTTCCCCAGGGAACAATTCAAATTGATTTTTCCTTTTGGAACATGATTGTTCCCCAGGGAAGTTTTAGCCCTTGTTCCTTGAGAAACATGGTTCTTTTTGAAAAAATTGTTCTTGAGCAACTAACTTAATTTTTTTGTCAAAAGACAATTTGTTTTCATCTATTTCATTCATGAATGAAAAAAAAAATTCAGAAAAAGGTTTGAACCCATAACCTTTGGGCTGTAAGGGGATTTTAACCATTAAATTAGTTTTTTTCCTTTGAAAACAATGTACGGAAAATAAAATTTTAACCATTAATCATTGCACGAGAACAATAAAAAAATCTGATTTTTTTTCCTTGCTGGGCATTGTATTATATTGTTCTATAATTGTGTCAAACCTGATGCCACATTTAACTTGTAGGTACTATCTAGTGTTTGTTGTCATGGGAGTCCTCTTGCCGGTTGGCTATGTGACAAGGTCATGGGGACTAAAGGCAAACAAGGTTGTGGCCATGAATGGAAGTCCATTGTGATCTAGGAATAGATTAGTCTAATGCTAGATGAATGTCTTGTCTTGGAGTTGAGTGACAGTGAATTACCGTGTGCCTATGTTTGGGCATGTGTAGCTAGGTTAGATTAGGAGCTTGCCCCAGACTTGGACTAGTGTGAGGAGCTTGGAGTAGAAGGCACATCTGAAGCCCCTAATAACTGTGGTTGGCTCGGGGACAATATTACAATGAAAAAAAGTGCGTCTCGTGCATAGACATTCCTTTTGGCTGGATTTCCCTGGAGTTGTCATTGAAATTACATTGTAAGTTAAATATGGTCTTGGGATTCTTTTAACTTGTTATACCAATTTGTTTTTTGAAGGGTGGAGGTGGCCAGAATAAAACGTAGGGTAGCACGTTGTAGCTAAATTTATTTTTTCCCATGATACCTGACAAGTATCACAAGACAAGAAGGAAAAAAGGGTAGGCGTTTTGAAAAAGGCTAGCCCCTTGTGGATGGAAAACTCCACTCTGTTTGGTTACCTCCGAACACACCAGAAATTTTCCTCAAGGTTTTTACGACCTAGACGATTAACTCTGTCGGGGTATTCCATATCAGTCTCCATACACACTGTTGTAGAAAGAATCCCTTCCACCCAATTCGCAGAATTCGGATTCAACCTTCTACCAAGTAATCTTGTCCCAGACCGTGTCCATGGGTTAGTCCCCTCACAGAACGTTAAGTTTTAACCCGCCGCTGGTAGTTAGATACGGCTTATCGTGACTCGTACAGGTGGTCGTGACGAGGGTGCACAACAACAAAGCAATTGTCACGCAACATCTGCCTCTTCCAGCGTCCAACGTCTCTGACATCGTCTTCCGCTCTAACTTCTGTCGCCATTTCGAAGCGCCCAGTTTGGTGGCCTATCGATTTGCTTGCCTGTTCATGTCGCAGCTAGGCCCGCCATGCTTGCTGGCGTCGCCGTCGGGGGCGGTGTGGTCCTTTGCACCGCCGTTTCGCAAACCCTACAGCGCCGAAGTTGTGGTCCCCGTAGCGTCGATAGCGACTCCTGCTCCCGCTTTGAAAGTGGCCAGTTCCGGCACAAGAGTCACGGTGGAGGAAGGATGGAATAGATGCAAAAGAGCGTGCGTTTCACGATCCAGGTTCACCTGCCTTGGGGACAACAACAAGCGGGTATGGGTGCTGAGGTTCCGGCTTTGGTATTGTAGGACAATTCACGCTTGTTTATTGTTGTGAGTTTTGAGTACTTAATGAATATAAGTTCATGTTGTGAGAGTACCCACGTTCCTTCATCGAACGTGCACATAAGTTTTCAAAGCAACACACGTATCATATTCCTCTCTTATCTCACATATTGCGGAGATCTGTAGATATTTTTTACATTTGGAGAATATATCTATTCTTTCCACTTAGGATTGCACGATACAGGGTATAAGCTCTTGCTTTTCGTCAAGTCCTCAACCCTCATTATGGTCATTCTGTGAGGTCGAGGGTTTTGAAGTTTTTCGCCATGTAGTTGAAGCTGTCAACTCTAAAATGGACTAAGAGCAGCTCCACCGGTGCTCAGTATGTGACCCCTGCAAAAGCAAATTGGATGAAGAAAAGACAGAACATGCCAGTTTGGCTCAGCAAAATGGTTTTGGCCCAACACTTTTGCACAGGATGCAGAGGCTTTTAGAAGGCACAGCAAAACCTAACACTTGCTCTTGATTGGCTAGATAGTTTGATTGGTCCAGGTGGGTTGCTATTAAGTGTCTTAATTCAGTGACATTGTTTCTGAGCCTCCTTTGCAAGACTTATTGCATTTGGTTGTTGTCCCCACTGTTGAGACTTGTTCGAGTTTGTTCACTGACTTTGGAAAACTTGCACAAATGGTGCTGGTTTTTAGCCAAGAGAATTTGGTGGTAAAATGAAGAATTACCAGGATGCTGGATGCAGTGATGTGAAAAATCCATCAGGTTATAATGTGCATGCAGGAGTTTGTTTACATCTGCTTCACACATAGCATATATTGTTTCAAAGGAGCTTCTGATGAAACTTTTCTTCTTTTTGTGACTTAGTCTAAATGATTTGAACAAAGATTTTGGTGAGTTGCTGCAAAATGAAGAGAAGGAGGACATGCCCTAAAGTTTTGAAAACTGGTTACTGTGAGAAAGCCATGCAGGATGCTGCACGGAAGGCACTTGAGGCAGCATTGGGAGAAAAGAAAGATGCATTTAGCAAGTGGGATGAAGAGATAAAGAAGAGGGAGGCAGGTGGTGGGGGCGGTGGTGGTGGTAGAGGAAGAGGATGGGGGAGTGGAGGTGGTGGTGGAGGGAATGAACCAGGGAGCAGCGAAAGCTCATGGGAAGAAGCAAAACAAATCTTTTATGCCTTTACTGGCCTAGCAGCTCTTGTGAGTGGCCCTTCCACTCACTCCCAGTCTGCTTGCTTATGTGGGTGCTCTTTGTTTCATTAGACCATCACAAAATGACTGTTTGCATTCTATGTTTTGAAATCTCTAATGGTAGATGTGAGGTGGGAAATAGGAATGGCTTCCTTCTCTGTAGAATGATGAGAAGTATCTTAGGGTAGTTAGTTGGTTGTGAGACCATTGACTGGCACTTGTCATGGGCTGTGCAGTGGTAATAGGGTTTTGGCTAATTCAGATCTGTTTGATGTGTGTATGGGTGGTGGCCAGTACTTGGTACTTACAAAGGGAAAGAGCATACTGGCATTCACAGTGAACTCTATTCTGTATGTGCTAAGGGGATTTAAGCGCTCATCATCATATTCTGTGCCACAAAGTAAACTGCACCACAGCAGCCCAGTTGCCCCAGATGGGCCTGGTCGGGCTGAAAGTAATGTGATCAGCAAGTGGGGTAGGGATTGAATAACTGTCTCCTGCTATCTTTGGAACTACTCTTCTTCTGTTATGGGAGATAACTTGAGGTTCTTCTGGATTCCTAATTCATTGGTATTCTATTGTCAGGGGGAGAAGAGTTCCCTGTATTTTTGCAGAATGTATTGAGCTTCTAATAGGTATGCTGAGTAGAACAGCAGCATGTCCAAGCAGTCTAGAACCAAAACAGTGTGATCCTTATGCAGTATGACAGGCCCTTTTATCTAATGTTTTAGGACTGTGGTCTTGACATTGTGAACTACTCTCTCCTTGACTTTGATGTTCACTTACCCACACTCTTTCTGCTGCAATTTTTTTGAGTTGAGTTTGTGCACAAACTCAATCACAAGCTCAGACAAACTGATTCAGGTTTGGATTGCTGCAAGACATATTGTTTGTCATAATGTCACTCCACGTGACCCCTCACCAAATAACCTGTAGCAGAACACAGGATGCTTAGATCTCCTGGCAGCCAGAACAAAACTGTGGCCATTGTGCAGTTGAAATGGAATTTCAATTGAGTTTGGTCAACTGAGTTGCAATGAGATAGTCAATACTACTTTTGTGCCAATGTGCACCAATAGCAAGGTTTGATACCATAGAATGTTAAACACAAGAAGTGAATTTAACTATTGAGAGGTGGAAATGGTCTTCCAATACCCAAAATGGGTTTCTTGCGAAACAATGTTATTGAAGAAAAATGGGCATTGTATTCTGTGTGAGCTTTCTTTCAGCAAATGTGAGGACATTCCCAAAAACTTGGCTCATTTGTGCAAATCAAACACTGAGTTTTGCCTTCGTTCCACTCAAATATGACATAGGCACCACAGGTTGGATCACCATAGTGTTCAATTTCTGGTGGTTTAATACAGACAATAGATGATATCAAAGCAAAATTTGAGTACTATTTAAGTCTTTCTCACTTCTGGTGGGAAATATGGGTTTGGTATGTAAAGAACTCCTCTGATTTCTCTCGTGTATCTAGAGAGTGCCTTGCAAGCCACAATCAAAGCTGCTAAACTTGAGAAACATATGTCAAGACTGATCAAACCACAATCAGATCCTGCATTTGGCTTATGGTATGTTTTAGAAGGTGGGATGGGGCTTATCAATTGGGAATGGAAAAGCCAAAATCCATTTGAATTTGCTGACACATTTTGACACTTTGTAGCCATTGATACATTCACAACAGCCCTTCAAGTTATAATTGGCCATTGGTATTACATTGGGGTGGTATGAATAAGTTCACTTTAATGTTTTATTACTTGTAATTTTATTTTTATCATACATTAATATATTATATCAATGTATTACGTTAAATGTTGGTATTAATGTATCATGTTGTGTGTATGTATCAATGTATCAATGTATTAGTGAATTAGGTTACATTGTATGTATTATTGTATGAACCCACAATGTGTTATCATAAATTGTGAAATATTTTTCAATTTATTTGTGTTTTCTTCCTTGCAATGTGGATGTTGTGGGATAATTCCAAAATTCTTATGAATCTGTGCATGGCCTTATCAACAATGTTTTACACAATTTAGCTTGAAATCAATAAAATGCAACCCAATTTGACGAAATCAAAATGTTGATGTCTTATGTTTCATATCGACATGCATTACCGACATTCGAGGTTGAATTGTCTAAGTGGGAGATGGAGGTGGCTCTAATGCATGCTGAGACTTTGCATACCATAGTAGTTCAATGGGAAGAAGAAAGTGGTCAATAGATTGAAGAAGCATCTTGGGATTGGAATCCAATATGGCAAATACTTTCATTTAATCAACGCATCTTGAAGAAGATGCCAAAATTCCCTTGGTGCCATGATTGTAAGTAAATTATTTATGTTTGCATAAGTTTGATTAAATATTAATTCCATCCCCTAATATTAACCATGTTATCTTGCTTATGCAATTGCGAAAGCACAAATCATACAACAATTACTGGTTGGGCTTCAAACTCCAAAGATCCCACCACCTATGTTTATGCAACTATTGAAGTTTTATATTTTTTTCATTGTGGGAGGGGAAAAAGTTTCCTCATATGCCCCTTCAATGGTTTAAAAGAATATATAGAAATGGATGCAGTTTCCATCCCATTGCAAGTAACTACATTTTACACTTTTTACTATGAGTTCATTGTGTCAATGTTTCAGTGTATCAACTAGTTAATGTTTAAATGTATCAAGTAATTAATTTTTAATGTGTTAATGTTTCCATGTATCACGTAGTTACTATTTCAATGTGTCAATGTTTAAGTGTATCATTGTGTTAATGCTTAAATGTATCATTGTGTCAATGTTTCAATGTATTAGTGTGTCTAGTAATTAATGTTTCAATGTAACAATGTTTTATTGTGTTATTGTTTCAATGTGTCAATGTCAAAAATGTCAATGTACTAGTGTATCAAGTAGCTAATGTTTAAATGTAACAATGTTTTATTATGTTAATGTTTCCATGTATCAAGTAGTTATTGTTTCAATGTGTCAATGTTTTTGTGTATCAAATTGTTAATGTATTAGTGTATTAGATAGTTAATGTTCCAATGTAGCAATGTTTTACTATGTCAATATTTTAATGTTATAATGTGTCAATGTTTTAGTGTTGCATTATGTGAATGTTGTAGTGTTATAGTGGATTAATGTTGTAATATGTTAGTGTGGCGATGCATTGATGTATTCAAATTGTTTGTCTAGGGTGGTTAAAAATTGCTTTGGATGCCTTCCAAATGGAAGGTTGATATGTTTTTGGGCAGTCCATTACCGATCAAAATATCCATCAACAATGACAATTATTTGATGTTGTGAATGGGAAAGGAGAGGACATAAATAATGAGATTTACAATTGATTACTAGCTTGTCAAGTGTGTGTTTTGGAGGATGTGGCTTTGTTTGATCTGGATCTTTTGTATGGTTTATGGCAAACTCAAGCCAATGATAGATGGGAAGAACACAAGGACAACACCTTTTATCAGTTTTTACATCATCATGAAATGTTGGACATCTAATGGGTTCCTCTAGTCATTGTTGAGTCTTTTCCAATGTGCATATGTAAAGAATTTTTTTTGATACATTACATCTATGGTCTTCAAAAATATTAATAATGGTTTGTGATTTTACAAGTCAGCCAACCATTTTTCCAAATGTTGAAATGTTGCATAATAACATCCTTGGAGCTATTGAATAAATGCGATCTAGGGTGGATATTGAAGACAAAAATGAACGATATGATGCATTTGAAAAGGCATTTGGGCTTCAGACTCCAATGCCTTCAGATGACAGTACTATGGTTATTCACAGAGGGTCAAACCTACTGATTTCTAAGCATTAAAAAAGTGGTACGCAATTAGGCCAATATTAGACACCTTTAAATGATTTACAATCACAAAACCTAATAAAGGAATTTGATGCCAATAACTTATTGACCTTTGCCATTTTTCACATGTATAATTTATTTTTCAATCATATTGTCTTTTTAATGTTTCAACATTAGTGTATCGAATGATGTGTTGAGTGGGTTAATGTATTAGATAATATCTATGAGGCATGTGAATGTGTCATCTTTAATTATTATCAACTTTATTTTCCTTGGAAAATGCAGAGTACCATAAATGATTTAGTCCATCAAGTGTAATTTATTCTTTCAAAACACATTCAATATGTTTTTTCATGTGCATTTTGACCTTAATCACATGTATCAATGTATCAACAATGGTTTTAGATTGATATTATATGCTTCATATGTTATTTGGAAACTGGGGTAACAAATCCCAATGTTGTTTTTTTAGAAGACAACCACATTTTAAATTGAGCATTACAAATTCAAAATTTGTCAAGCTTAGTCGAGGGATTCCATGATGAATTTCTTAAAATTTAGCCACTATTTCAGTAGCCCTCCAAACATTCAAAAAAAATATTTGTGGCAAGTGCTTTGATCACCCCATTTTTTAAGAAGTTATGTTTTGGTGTAGGGGGTGACACTAGAGTTATAGAGTTTGAGGCCATCATGGGATGGGCCAAGTCTCACCTATCATTGGGTGGAGGTGAAACTAAATATGACATTGTGGTAATACCTTATCGTGGTGAGGCACATTGGACAACTTGCTTATGTTGGAGCCTTCCCACACCTTTCATTTTGACTCCAAGATTGGGGTATATGATTATTCAACACATGACATTTTTATTCGGCAATATGTGGGGCCTTGTTGTTACAAGGTGTCCAACTTAATGATCTTACATTTAATGAATTAGTTGAAAAACTAGTGTTGAATGACCCCATCTTTACACAAGTTGGGAGTTGGGAGTGTGGATATGTTATTTCACATAACCTTTGCCAATACTTAACTTACAAGGCAAGTTTGAATAATCAAATGATTGAAAAGTCCAAGGTTGGATTTCAATAACAATGTTATATTGTAATACATTACATTCAAAACATAGCAATTAAAATGTCAATATATAATAGTTAATGTAATGTGTTTCAAAAAAAATGTAACATTGTATTATTGGATGTGTAATTCATCACCTTATGTGTTGGTGCAAATCTTGAACAAGTCTTGTAGTGCACCATTTGATCCTCTAGAGTATCAAAAGCAAACCATCATGAAGCTTGTGGATGAGCTTGAAGTTAAGGACACAAGTCATGGTTATTTGCCACCATATAGACCATTGGTTGCTACACATACAAGCCCTAATAATGATTATATTTTGTTGGATGTGACTATAGGTGTGCAAAATTCACAAGGCCCTCATAATGTAGGTGAGGTGGCCTTCAAATGGCAAGAGGATTGGGTGTATCATAAGTAAGTATTAGAGAGGTTGACTTTTGTGCATGGGTGGAACCCAAATGGGGATATAGGATAGATTAGACAACTTTTTGGAATTTTTATGAACTAAAGACTTGTATTAAACCCCATTTGGTACTCATGGTTGGTGGTAACATGCACGTATATATGATTTTTGCGAATTATTAGCCCACTCTATTGTAATGTTATGAAGAATGGTGTTTCATTTTCATTAAAGTTTGTAATCGTGAATCAATTTTTCAATGTAGTAGTGTGTAAGTGTAGTAGTGTTTGTTTATCACTATGTTAATGAATGTGTGTCAATGTATTAGTTTAGGTTTACATATGGATGCATCAATGTATTATTGTATTAATGTGTAACTAAATTAATTTGTCAATGCAACAGGGTGTTTTTTTAATCATTATATTAATACGAGTGTATCATTGTATTAATGTGTCATTATCTTAGTGTGTTAGTGAAGATAGAGGTGTGTTTGTCTATGACTTTATTATTATATGAATGCATGATTATATGATTGTATATGTATTAGTGTGTCGATGTGTCGATGTGTCGATGTGTTTATGTATTAGTGTGTGAATGTATCATTGTAATAATGTATATTTGTTATGATGATGTATTAATGAATTGATTCCTTAGATGATTCAACATTTAAAACTTTGTTGGATGCAAACAAGTTTATCAAAAAGATTCAAGATTTTAAAAAAATATTGTTAACTTGAATCCATTTGATAATATCCAAGTCCATCACCCTCCAATAATACTCATTTAAACAAAACTTATGATAAGGTTATGAAAATTGATAAATATGACTAGTGTTAGACATTGTAAAATTGGGGAGGCTAAAATTGAAATATTAGCTACACATTGTTTTAATACTATTGAACCACATACTTGAAGCATCAGTCCATACCATATCATTGAAAATTAGTGTATTAATGTACCAATGTACCAATGTTTTAATGTTTTGCCTATTGAGGTGGTGTTAATGATAGTTGTTTTTTTGCAATTGACTTGTGCCCACAAGCCAAAAAGTCCAAGTGTTGTTTGAGGCTAAACCTTGGTCCATCTTCAATTGGTATAAGCACAGGGTTTGGGCCTATGGTGTTATGTAGCCCATTTTGTAACTTTGCCACAACCTTTGCTTGATTACCTTGTGCACGGTGAAAATCTACCATCAAATGTTTAAGAAAAACTTGATTCCCACTAGTTACATCCACCATATCCAATGCCATGTTATGAAGTTGTTCCTTTAAATTGACTTATATTGGGTTAGTCAACTTACAAATTGACGTAGGTGGAGTTGTCATTATGTGGGAGGGGGGGGCGGGGTACCCACTTGTGGATTAAGTAGGTTTTTAAAACCACCTTGAGAAGTCCCTTTTAATGATCCACAAAACCAAATGATTGTGCCCTTTGCGAAGTCAGGATAAAGAAGCATTAAAACCTTGAATTGATGTTTGCAAATGTTTCCACATTGTGCATTGACACAATTACAACATGCCACTCTAATGTGGGTGTGGATGGTGTATCACAAATGGATTTTTTTTAATGAAATGACACGTGTTGGACCATCATCATAGGAAGGCAATGTCACATTTGTGTCCATAATCAATTGTGCCCCCAACAAAACCCCAACCATAAACAATTGTTGGCATTTGTTGTTCACGAATCCAAAGTTATTGTGTAGACTTTGATACTAATATTGAATGAGTACATCTTTGACTAACTTATGGATGCACCAATCCACGTGACAACCAACCAATCTACTTTTCCTTGGCTTCAATTGGGCCTTCAATGTCCCATGGTAACTTTTAAATACAACATTGGTGTCTTGCCTAACATATGGCATATTTCAAATTTCAACCACATGCATGTGAATTTTATGTCACCAATGTTCCTCCATGTATTTCCAAAAGACATTAGCTATAAGGTACTTGCTAATGATATATTGTAGCATATTCATTGCCCACCTTTTAGCACCTGCTTTAGATGGATCATTTGTCACAACCCTAGCCTTGGGCTTGTGACCAAGACAAGGGCTTGCAAAAGTGCGGGCCGAAAGTGAAGCCTAAGAGTCACATTTCATGCTCACGGGAATATTCTTAGAGTGTGAGGGAATGAACCCACACACTCCCAATTGGGCTCCCACTTTGGAAATTGGAGTTTTAATGGACTCCCAAATTTTTAAAGAGCGATTTCAAGAGTTAAAATCCATTGGATTGAAAAGTTCCTTATACCATTGGAAATATCTTGAGATGTAGTTGTCTAAAGTGAGCTTGTAGGACCCATTTTGGTATTTAAAAACACAAATTATGGCCAAAAGAAAGGCCGGGAATGAAATTGCCAATTTGATTCCCAACTGGTGAAAGTTAGGAATTGCCCTCATTTACTTACTTGCAGGTGGCGTGCCACATATGTTGAAAACCTTTTGACGAGGGCTATAGCTTTGCTTAAGAACTCACTTTAATCAAAGGTTTGCATAAGAAGTTATGACCTTCCAAAGTGCCTAAAGTCTTAATTTTGGGAATTTTTGAACTTCCAACATGAAAGTTTCGAAACAAAATGACATTTGGATGTAGCCCCCGTGGTTAATCACAATAATACTATAAGGGGGAAGGTGGTGGCTTTTCCCAAGTTTAGGTTGTGGTGAGTCTTGTGAGTCTGTGTGTGCCCGTGACTTGTTCATCCACCAAAAATGCTCCAATTATGCATTAACTAGCTTGTTGTTTGGTTTTTGTAGGTCCGTGTGAATAATTTTCCTGGCTTGTCACTTGTTGCAATCCTCATCCCGAAGCTCCAACACGCCCTTTTATCCCCAAAATGTTGTGAACTAAGAAGCATATCCCCATTTATTTTTCTATTGTTTTCATCTTCATACTTGCATTTGAGTCTTATGAAAATTTTGGGGGTGCGTCACCATCCTTGCCATACATGATGTTCTCTAGTTCTTGCAATACATTACCATGTAATGTTGGGTCTTTTATCTTGATACATGTTTGCGTTTGCCATGCTCTTTTCACATGCCACAAACAAAAGAAAATGGTAATGTTTGGCCATATAATGTTGTAAGAAAGAAAATGCATTATATATGAAACTTGGTGAATTTAAATATAATCAATGTTGATGCATGCTACATCCACTGGGGTAAATGACATGGATCATAGATAATTGGCAATTTGTGTTAACAAATAGGAGATCTACTCAAGTGCAAACATAAATCTTTATTGAAAGGAAACTATAACATGACGAGCTCACAACACAAACACAACATCAAGAACTGTCCAAGGTTCTTGTCACGAGAAATACACAAACTTGTGTAATGAAGAAAAAGAGAACCAAACCATCAACACCAAGGTATTTAAACTTAAAAAGTAACGAAAGTAATTCAACCTTGTGAAAGTAACTTAGTTACTTTCCTATTCCAGTAACTATTGAAACCTAACTAGTTGAGCTTGAATTCTCAACATTCCCCCTCAAGCTCAAATCCACTTCTAGTACACCAAGCATTTTTCTAAACTTCCTTAGCTTGTCTGTACCTAAAGCCTTTGTGGAAATGTCAGCAACTTGATCTTCGGTACTGACATGAATAAGGTCAATTTCTTTTGCTAGAACTTTTTCTCTAATAAAGTGGTAGTGCACCTCAATGTGCTTTGTCCTAGCATGATAGACCGGGTTGTTAGCAAGTAGTATGCTACTAATGTTATCACAATAGATGACAACAGGAGCATCCACTGACTGTCCCAAATCTGAGAGTAGTTTTTGTAACCAAACTACTTCACATGCAGCAATTGCTGCACCTCTGTATTATGCTTCCGTGCTTGATAATGCAACTGTTGGTTGTTTCTTACTGCTCCAACTAACAACACCACTTCCAAAAGAAAACATGAAACCATTGGTTGATCTTCTATCAGAACATTGCCAGCCCAATCAGCATCCGTGTATCCATGTACTTGTAACTGGCTTTTGGCTTCATAAAAAATTCCACACTGCAAGGTTTGTTTTATGTACCTCAGTATGCGCCTCACTGCATCCAAATGTGGCTTTCGTGGTGTTTGCATGAATTGACTCACCACTCCAATTGCATAACTCAAATCTGGCCTTGTGATGGTCATGTAAATCAAACTCCCCACTATGCGTCTGTACATAGTGGTATCCTCCACGAAGTCTCCTTCATCTGCACTCAACTTCACATTTTGCTCCAATGGAATTGAAATGGGTTTACAACCCGTCATCCCATATTCAAACAATTTGTTCAGGGCATATTGCCTTTGTAGTAACCATATCCCTTTCGGAGAATGGATTACCTCAATGCTGAGGAAATAACGCAACTCTCCCAAATCCTTCATCTCAAACTTTTGCTTCAAAAGCTTCTTCAAATCAGAGATGTATGCATCACTATCTCCTGTGATAATCAAGTCATCAACATAGATGACTATGACTACAATCCCATGATTTGTCTTTTTCACATATAGTGAAAAATCTGCATTGGATGTTTGAAATCCACTTGTGACAAGATACTGACCTATTTTGTCTGACCAAGCTCTAGGTGCTTGCTTTAAGCCATACAAAGCTTTCTTCAACCTACAAACCAAATTAGGATGTGTTTGGTCCACATAACCTAGTGGTTGTTCCATGTACACTTCTTCCTGTAAATCTCCATGAAGAAAAACATTTTTTACATCCATTTGATGTAAAGACCATCCTTTTGCTGCTACCATAGCAATGATTGCTCTTACAGTTGTCATTTTGGCAACTGGACTATAAGTCTCCTCATAGTCTATGTCATACGTTTGGGCATAACCTTTGGCAACCAATCTTGCTTTGTATCTGCTCATAGATCCATCTGCATTGTGTTTGACTTTGTACACCCATTTGCACCCAATTGCTTTCTTGTCTTTTGGTAAAGCTACCAATTCCCAAGTAGCATTCGCATCCAAAGCCACCATCTCTTCATCCATGGCATTGTCCCACTAAGGATGTCCAGCCGCTTGTTCAAAACAAGTGGGTTCAACCTCTTGTATAACTCTCACCATGTATGCGTAATGATGAGCTACAAAGCCATCATATGTGAGTCTTTGTACAGGGTACTTGACTCGTGTGGATCTTCGTACTCCAATGTTGTTGTCAGGTGTTTTCAAAGCTTTCTTGACCATCTGAGCTCCAGGAGTAGTAATTGAGGTGATTCTTGATTCTTCACCCTCACTCTTCTCTAATTCACTTGATTCACCATCTACATGAGAATTTCTAGATGGTGTTTGTGAACTACCATGTACAATGTTTGAAGATCTTAATCTTCCTTTCCATGGAGTGCTACTGGACCCACTAATTGAAGACTCTTGTGGTCCACTAATTAATTGTGATTCTTGTTCCACATTTGATGAAACATCACCATTTCTAGCTTCTCCATCTTCTCCTACCTTCAATGGTGAGTACCAACTAACCATCTCATCAAACACAACATCTCTACTCACTTGCAACTTCCGAGTGGAAGGGCTGAAACATCTATATCCCTTTTGTTCTAAGGAGTATCCAATGAAGATACATTTCTCAGCTTTTGGGTCTAGTTTTGATCTCTTCTCATCAGGAACATGCACGTATGCAATGCAACCAAACACTTTGAGGTGTGAAACATCGGGTTTCTTGCCTATGAATTTTTCTTCAGGTGTCATGCCATGAACTGCCGCTGTGGGTGTTCGATTCATGATGTAGACTGCAGTTGCTATCGCTTCAACCCAAAAATAATTTGGCAAATTCTTCTCATTCAACATAGCACGTGCTATTTCTGCAATGTGCCTGTTTTTCCTTTCAGCAACTCCATTCTGCTGTGGGGAATAACTACATGAGTATTTCCTTTGAATCCCATGCTCCTTCAAGTAATCACTGAATTCATTTGAAAAATACTCTCCCCCTCCATCAGACCGTAGGCATTTGATGTTCACACCCTTCTCCTTCTCCACCATTGCTTTGAAATTCAAAAAATGTTGAAACACTTCACCTTTGTGTTTCATGAAGTAGACCCACACCTTCCTTGTGTGGTCATCAATGAAACTCACGTAGTACTTGCATCCTCCAATGGATTCTGTCTTCGTGGTCCACACATCTGAGTGGATCATTTCCAAAGGTTTGGAACTTACATGAGTTGTTTGAGCTGGGAAAGGATGCCTAGCTTGCTTCCCCAATTGGCATGCTTCACAAACCTCTAACATCACCTCTTCTGCTCCAAATTTGGGAAGACCTCCAACAAGTTTTTGTTTCTCCATGAGCTTGAGACGTTGGAGATTAACATGGCCAACTCGCTTGTGCCAAATTCCAATGTCTCCAACTCCTTTTCCATGTGTGAATAACATGGAATTCACCTCAGGCATGTTCACATCCAAGGTGAACATTCGTCCATTCCTTTCCCCTTTTGCAATCAATTTGCCTTGGTTCTTCATGTCTTCCACAAAACATCCATTTGGGTTGAATGTCACCTGTAAACCTTGTTCCACCATCTGGCCTACAGAAACCAATTTTTTTGTTATGGTTGGAACATGAAGTACATCTTTCAGGTACTTTGTTTGCCCATCTTGCATGGACAATGGCACCTTGCCAACTTGTGTGATGGGATGTGTAGTGTCATCACCAGTTTCCACAAATCCTGGTGTCTTCAAATCCTTTGCGTCTCTAAACCATTCTCCATGGCTAGTCATGTGGTTTGAAGCTCCAGGATCCACATACCAGACATTGTTGTCTAATACACCTCCTATCATTGAATTTGCCATGTGCTGCATCACAAATAGTTGTTCATCACCTTGATTGCTAGTTGATGCATAATTCCCTTGTTGCAGCTTTCCATTTCGTGCATCATGCTTCCTTTGATAACAGTTCTTTGCCATGTGCCCAGGTTTCCCGCAGTAATAGCAATTTGAATCGCTATTTGGTTGTTGTCCTCAATGACTTCCACCACGACCTCCACGACTTCCTCGACTTCCTCTTCCTCCAAAGTTTCCTCGTCCACCTCCATGAGCTTGACCTTCATGTTGTTGATGTCCACCATGCGAGCCTCCGGGTCGACCTCGAAATGAGGTTTTACCACCTCTGCCTCTACCTCTATTGGTATTTGAATAGAAGGCACTTTCTTGTGATCCTCCATTGGATGAAGTACCAACAATTCTCATCTCTTCACTTATAAGTAGTGTTATTAAGTCTTGGAAGTTAGGAAATGTTTCTCGAACTGCAATTGAGGTACGGAACTGACTATAGTCTTTTCCAAGTCCATTTAAAGTCACGGCCACTAAATCTTCATAATCTACATGGGCTCCTATAGATGCAAGAGCATCTGCAAGGTTTTTCACCTTTGTAGAATAGTCATTGATGTTCATCTTGTTTTTCTGTAGATTATGCAACTCTTGCTTGAGCTGCATTTTGCGGGCTTGTGTATTGGTGTTGTACATCTTCACCAATGTATCCCAAGCTTGCTTGGGTGATTTTGCATCTTGAATATGCACAATCATGGAATCGGACACACTCACAGAAAGCCAATACAAGATTTTCCTTACTTTTTCATGCCAAGTTTTATTGGCTTGAATTTGTTGTTGTGTGGGGTTTTCTGGGAGAGGAGGTTCTTTCTCATCACCATTTATGAATTCCCATAAGCCTTTCCCCATCAAGAAATTCATAATCCTAAATTTCCACACTTGGAAATTGTTCTTGTCTAGTTTCTCAATTGCAATTTGTGAAAGACCGTCTGCCATCTCTCAAGGCACCACTCAATGTCTTCTTGGGGTTTCTAGGATTAGGGTTAGGATTAGGGATGAACAAGATGAACCTTGCGTATGTATGTATGTCTTGAGTATTATACGAAAGTTTATACTATACATAGGTTTTACGTATAGGTACGTATCTCGTATAATATTTCGTATGGTATTAAGTACATGATTACATACCACACTTTTGTACGAAGGTCTTGATAAGATATTTGCGCTTCCCAATCTTCAAACTCCTTCCTTCAAGCTCTCCCAAGTTGAATTTGCTCCACTTCAAAACTTTGCTTTGGTGTCTTTTCAAAACAACTTCTGTCACAGCAACTTTGCAAAGCTACTCCACACACATACGACCTTGGATCACTCTAAAATTTTGGTGAAACATCGAACCCTATGTCTACTACCTTCTCTCAAAATTTCAGCTCATTTAACTTCATGAATTGAGAGATATTGCTACTTCTTTAAAGTCACCTCAAATTGGGACCTGAACACAAAATGACTTACAACTCGCTCTCAGCAACTCCAAAAATCTTGAGATTTCAGGAGACACATAAGATATATGTCTTCTATATCTTCTCAAAATTTCAGCTCTATTGATGATGACCACAAGGAGATATCACTTTCAAAAGAAACTGACTTCAAAACTAAGACTGAAACTTCAGATGCTTGGATCTCTTTCAATACATATCCAAACGACATGAAATTTCTCTCATACATATATTCCTATATGATCTATAAGATCCCAAAGCTGCAGACCCAAATGAGCTTAAACAAAGGAGATATGACCAAAAAACCAGATCTGGCACATAGTTTTCAAAAGCTCATAACTCTCACAAAACATATCCTTTTCTTTTGAAACTTTGAGAATAGAAGCGTCCTATAGTCTTCTACAACCTCTCCAAGATTCACTCCAAGATCTTTTCACAATTTTTCTAGATCTAGCTTTAAAGATCTGACCTCCACAACTTTGATATGTTGATCTCCTCTCACCTCTTTTCTTTTCTTTTCTTTCTCTTCACATTCTTTCCTTTCCTTGTTTCTCTTTTGCACTTGACAAACTCCTATGATATTACTAAAGACTCTCAAGCTCTAGTTCTAAAGACTTTCTAGCTCTAGATCTCTTTCAACTTTCTCACCAAACAACCTAAGCTCTTATACCATGTTAACAAATAGGAGATCTACTCAAGTGCAAACATAAATCTTTATTGAAAGGAAACTACAACATGATGAGCTCACAACACAAACACAACATCAAAAACTCTCCAAGGTTCTTGTCACGAGAAATACACAAACTTGTGTAATGAAGAAAAAGAGAACCAAACCATCAACACCAAGGTATTTAAACTAAAAAAGTAACGAAAGTAATTCAACCTTGTGAAAGTAACTTAGTTACTTTCCTACTCCAGTAACTAATGAAACCTAACTAGTTGAGCTTGAATTCTCAACAATTTGTTGGATAGAAAAAGGTGTTAAAGGTGTTTTTTGCTTTATGTGGTTTTTTTTTTCTATTTCAAATTTACAACTTTGGTTTATTGATTTGCATCAATAGGTTGTTCTAGTTTTGAACATAAGAACACACAAAAAATATATTAGTTTATTTCTTATGCATCAAAAAGAACAAACTCAAGTTAACATTCTTCAAAATAGAAAGAATGTTCCAAAAAATCTCTTACAATCTTCATTCAAAAATCCAAAATTTCTCAAAAAGTTATAAAGAAAATTATGGAAAGAAAATTTCATTTTTTTATTCAAATCCTCCTAGTTATACTAAGTCATAGTGTTGTAACTTAAATAATCACTAGTTAGTATAACTCAAAAATAAAAACAACAAGCTATTGGTTGCAAGTTAAAATTCTCCTATTATATTAATTAATTAATTAATTACTGCACTATCTGGTTACTTGTCGCAACCTTAACATTGGGTATGCGAGAAAATGTGAAGTGCAAGGGCCCATGAGGCCAAAAGTGTGTTTTAAATGTGAAACACACTTTCACAATTGGGGGAGAATACAAGGGATGAAGCCCAATGATTCCCAAGTGCACTCTCACTTTGGGAGTTGCACTCGTGTGGGAGTTGTGAATGTTTAGAGCCTTGGTTGAAAAGGCAAACAAACACCAAATTGGCCCCCTAGGATACCATTGAAAAGTTGAATCATAGATGCTTAAAGTTCCCTTTTATTGATCATTTAATTATGATTTGCATGAATTATGATCAAAAGAAGGGGCGGGTCAAATTGGGCTATTTGACTCCCAACCACAAATCCCTTGAAAGTAGGGTTTAAATGAGGTTTGATTGGAGTGTGTTATACACCATTGGAAAAAATAAATCAAGAGCTATAAGATAGTGTCCTTGTACTTTAAAAAAAAACTTGATTTGAAAAAGATATGAATGTCCAAAATTTTGGGACAACAAAAGTCCCAATTTTGGGATTGCCACTTAAAAGTCCTATGAAAGTGACATTTGGATGTAGTCCCCACGGAGAGGCACAAAGTATATTATAAGGAGGAAAGTGGTGCTTCCTCCCAAAGGTTACGAGCTATGTAAAGCTTGTGCTTGAGGTTGTCCCTACTAAATATGTCGCACCATTTCCATTCAACTTGCATTAATTATTATCTTTTCTTAGTTGTGCAAGTTGATCTCATCTTGAACTCTTGCTTGTGAGTTCATCCTAGTCCCATTCTAGAGCTCTAGCACACCCTCCTACCCTCGAAGTGATATGAGTTAAAGAGGGTGTCCCAACTCTCTTTTTCTTTTGTTATTTCACTCTTGGGACTCACCTTTGGGTCTCCTGAAGAATTTTGGGGGGCGCGTCACGTGGTATCAAAACAATTATCTAGTTACTAATTTTAATAACAAATTAATTATCCTTTAAACTTGTTAATAAAAAAATTCAAGTATCTTCAATCAAAATGTCTTACTAATTACAAGTTAAATAAATTGATTATTATATACATTGAAAATTTGGGTTAACATTACCCCCCCTTGAAATCTAGATTTTTTCCTCGAAATCAGTCACCTAAAAACACATATTTAATTTTTACATCTAAATTATCAACATGTTCACTCAAAGGAATCGACTAAGGATCTATCTCTCCATGATAAGTGTATTTTTTAGTACAATATCCGAATTTAAAAAAACTTTAAAGGCATGAATAACACTATCAATTAAAGTAACCTCTACGCCTACTCCAATCTCTGGTAAAGTTAATGGTACAAGTTTTAGAATGATAAGTTCTTCCAAGACTTCTACCTCAATGTTAGAAACAACTTAGTACTATTAATACTTCCATATGTTCTATGGGTAAAATTAAAACATAAGAAACAATAGTTAGCTTTGCTCCTCCCATGATGGGTTCAAGTTCTTCAGTAGTGATAACAACAAGTTCATTCCAAAAACTTGTTGCCACAATAACTAATTACATAAGTGAACTTCTGAAAAACGTTAACAAGTACCTCAACAAGTTTAATAATGAGTCGGTCATACTTGTAGCCCTCAAAATGTAACCAGTATGAACTAGTTCATTCAAATAGGCCTTTTCATCTACATGAAAAATGTCTAGACTCTCTTGAATCTGTTATTCAGTGATCTCCTACATTGTCTACCACCATTCCTTCCGCTTTGGGTTCTTTTTAGCCAATGTTTGATTCTGTACTTTGAGCAAAACATTGTCCAAAAGTAATATTTCAAACTCCTTCAACCAATTATGCATGCAAATAGGTTGAGAAGTTTTACCATGTTATTTGCAAAGCGTTTCCAATTCACCATTTCATTCTTGAATCTATACTCGAAGTTCATGGGTATGATTTTCCACCTCAATGTTGAATTCTGTCAATTGCTCCCTTTGCTGCAAACAAGTGCTTTCCAACTCCAACATAATTTTTTCCCGCTATACACTAATGGCCTCTAATTTACCATAATCCCTTGTTAACCAATCCAAGTCAATCTATAGGGTCTTAAGGTCGTTACATGTTTTGAAATGGGTTAGCTGAATATTCAGATTGTATGGTTTTAGCTTCCTTGATTATTCTTTTGGCTTCAACACCTTTAGCAACTAGGTGTTTATTTTCTACATATTAATTGAAGAGCTGGGCTTTTACAACAACTAAATCTTTATTTTTGTTTTGTAAGGCTTGCTTGTGATTAACCAATTTTAGACAACGGGCTTACAACTAGTTATTTGTATTTTCTAACATGTTTTCAACATTGTTGTACTTGGATCTCAAATCAACTAAACTATTTATTGTCTAGGCCAAATCTAAGAAATTAAGGTTACTTGCTCAAAGAAAAGGCTAACTTGTTGTAGGTTTTCATGCTAGGCATAAACTACTAACATCTTAAGAAAAATATAAACATGTTTAACCTAGTTTGACTCAATAGGGTTAAGCTGAACTAGTTAAATTGTTTCTACACCTATTGACAAGGGGTTAATAGCTTATTCTATAGGAGCAAAAGTTTCCTAAACATGTATAGTTTTTTTTATTTGATATCTATTCAGAATCAGGTTCATTTTGTTCTTCCATGAACTGGTCACTTTTCGTCCAAATTGATTCATTGTCTTAGTGCGTGGTGACATCAACTTCCACGTTCTCATTGCCTCCCTCCATCACCATAATTTGATGACAGGTATGAGGTTTTTTTTTGTGTGGTGAACTAGTTGGTTTTGGACTCAACCAATCATTGGGTGTTGATGGTTCAGTTCGTACCTTCATTCGTTGTGACTATTAAGTTGGTTATGGCGATATGTTGGCTAAGTGTATTGATTTTCGCTCACTTATAAATTTTTCCTTGGTCATAACCTTAGGAGAAGTGTCGCAACCCTAACTTTGGGCTCACAACCAAGGCAAGGGGTTGCAAGGTTGCGGGCCAAGAAGAAGGAAGCTCGGGAGTCAAAGCAAAAGCAAAGGCATTGGAAGGGTGTGAGCCAAGAGGAAGCCTAGGAGTCATCACATACTCTCGGGAGTCTAAGGAAGTGCGAGGGAGTGTGAGGGAGTGAGCACTCACACTCCCAAGGCAACTCCCATTTTGGGAGAGGGAGTCCCGGTGGACTCCCGAAACTTCAGAGGTCGAGTTGAAGGGTCAAATCTCAATGTATTGTTGCGCTCTTTATATTGTTGGAAAGATCTTAGAACGTAGATGTCTAAAACGGTCTCGCATAGCTCATTTGGACATCTGAAACACAAGTTATGGCCAAAAGAAGGGCCAGGAGTCAAACTGGCAGTTTGACTCTTGACCACTAAAAGTCGGGAATCGACCTCTTCTTGACATCCGATTTGAGAGTGCAACACAACGTTGGAAAGCTCTCAACGAGAGCTACAACTTTGCTTCAGATCGCGTTGCAATTGGACTCTGCAGTCGGGAGATATGGGCGTCCAAAGTCTCGGGACAGTTTCGGGACTCCCATGTGGGAGTCCCGGGAAAAATAGCTATTTGGATATAGTCTTCGCCGCGAGCTACAGAGTATACTATAAGGGGGAAGGTGGTGGCTTCCCCCAAGTCCGGGCCATGGTGAGTCTTGTGTGTCCGTGTTGCCCGTGGCTCGTCCTAGCACCAAAAGTGCTCCAACTATGCACTAACCACTTTGTGTGGGTTGTGTGCAGGCCCGTGTGAGTGAGTAAAGCTTGTCACTTCTTCCTAGTCCCATCTCGGAGCTCCAACACGCCCCTCTACCCCTCCAAATGTTGTGAGCTAAGGAGCGTGCCCCGACTCCTCCTTCTTCTTCTGTTGTCTTTCACTTGGACTCACATTGGGGTCCTTTGAAGAGTTGGAGTGCGTCAAGAAGCTTTTCTAAATTGCTCCATAATAGTCTTATTTTCCTCTCTTCCCTGTACTAATTGTCGCAACCCTAGCCTTGGCTCGCGACTAAGGCAAGGGGGTTGCAAGTGTGCGGGCTTATAAGTAGACCCGGGAGTCATATCACATGCTCCCGGGAGTGCAAAGAGTGTGAGGGAGTGAACCCACACTCCCAAGTGAACTCCCATGTTGGGAGTTGGTGAGAGTGGAGTCCCAAAAGGACTCCCGAAACTTCAGAGAGCGTTTTGAGGGGTCAAACCTCAATGGATTGTTGAGCTCTTTATATGAATGGAAAGCTCTTGAAGTGTAAATGTCTAAAATGGGCTCGCATTGTTCATTTGGACATCTGAAACACAAGTTATGGCCAAAAGAAGGCCCGGGAGTCGAACTCCCGGGAGTCCGCCAGTTTTGACTCCCAACCACTAAAAGTCGGGAATTGACCCGAAATACTTGGCTGTAGAAAACTTGCGACATATCGTTGGAAAGGTCTTGATGAGACCTACAACTTTGCTTAGACGGCAAGTCAATCGGAGGTTTTCTCTGAAAGTTATGAGGCTTCAAAGGCCCGGGAGTCCAAAGTTACGCGATTTCGGGACTCCCACGCGGGATTCCCGAGACAAAAAGGCCATTTGGATGCCACCCCCGCGACGAGTCACAGAGTATACTATAAGGAGTAAGGTGGTGGCTTATTCCCGAGCCCGGGGTGTGGTGTGTCAAAGTGAATCCAAGTTCACCCGTGGCTGTCCCAACACCAAAAGGACCCAGAATGAGTTCTAACCACTTTGTGTGGTTTTCATGCAGGCCCATGTGAGTGAGTAAAGCTTGTCAACTCTTCCTAGTCTTTCCCGGGACTTCTAGCACGCCCCTCTTACCCCCCTCTAGTGCTGGAAGTCGGGATCGTGCTCCAAGTTCCAACTCCTTCCGCATTGCCATATACCTAGACCCTCAAGTGGGTTTACCAGGAACTTGGGGAGCACGACACTAATGGTGGTTTTGGAGAATCAAAAGGTGTATCCTCCTCTGACAAAGGAAACCAATGATGTAAATAGACCTCTATCATAGGTTCAAAGTAATAGGTTGTTGTCTTTTTATCAATTGCTGCCTATCCTACTACTATTTATTTTTTATGTTCAATCCACATTTGTGTTAACATAATGAAACACCAATTGATTTTCTTCCCCTTGTTTGCCAAGTTCAAAATAATGGCAATGTAATTGCTGAAATATGTTAACCTTTCATGTTGATAAATGTTTTGCGGGATTGTTGCAAACCTTACATGATATTTTTCCTTCATCTAGATAACACCCTTTTACTCCTTACTAATTAATGCATCCGGTCCAATAATATTCTTCAAGGGCATTTGAACTTTTTTTACCAATGCATTAGCTACATCCATTACACCCTTAGTACTGACACCAAATTGTTTTGCAAATAATGTTTGATCAAGGGTAATTTTCTCACCATTGATAATTTTTCGAATTTGTCCATCCTTTGTGGACTTCCAAGTTCACAGAAACCCCTCCAATACGCTCGATTATGGAATTATCCAATGAACAACAAACAAACCTCTTATTACCCTCCTTAATCTATTCCTTTCCCTGACACCTCATCATGTATTTGGAATGAGATTTGGTAGGTATTTTATTAGGTATGTTAGGAGAACTAGCTTTTACTTCCAATAACCCTCCTTCAATTGGTTATGATGAAAATGTCGCCAGTCACTCAACTTTAACAACTTGTTAACCTAGTGATGACATTCTTCATTTTGCACATTAAATTTTTTTTAAATTCTTCATTTAGCACCTTGTCAAAACATTCTTCGACGCGAATTTTAATGAATTTTAACGAATTATAATGAATTCTCGTGCTTTTTTGGGCTTCCATAACATTCCCGCACCAAGAATGTCATAACTATGCTTGTTAAGCTTGTTTTGCTTTCTTTGTGGCTTCTATCCTCAACTTGTTCTTCTTTATAATCACTAATAATAATGAATGTAGGATTAAATGATGCAATGTGCCTTCAAAGTCCCTCAAAGTTTTTTCAAGTCCCTTTCTTATGATAGTAGATAGCCTTAATGCTTCTAAAATTTATTGTCTTACATCTTTGTTTCCTCTAGAATTCTCACTACTCTCATGAAATTCAGGAGGCGATCTTCATGTAAGCGATTTGATAAAGATTGCTATGGTTATTATAAAAACTTTAATTTTCTACAATTCTTTTTCATTTGTTTTTTTCTTTCCCTTTCCTCTTTTCAATTTTGCCTCCCTTTTCCTAGTTGTCTCTTTTAACTTGACGCACTCCCAAGTTCCTTGTAGACCCACTCGAGGGTCCAAGTATGCGACAATGCGGAAGGAGTTGGAACTTGGAGCCGCTCCCTAGCTCACAACACTTGGAGGGGTAGAGGGGCGTGTTGGAGCTCCGGGATGGGACTAGGACGAATTGACAAGCACATTCACTCACATGGGCCTGCACCCAACCCACACAAAGTGGTTAGTGCAAAGTTGGAGCACCTTTGGTGCTAGGATGAGCCACGGGCAACACACACACACAAGACTCACCACGGCCCGGACTTGGGGGGGAGAACATCCTCTTCATTCGCCGTAAGTTCTTCACCTGCAAGATGCAAGAGGGAGAAGACCTTCTAGACCATATCAACAAGGTAAAGGCACTTGCTGATCAACTTGCTTGCTTGGAGGTGCCCGTGAGGGATGAAGATGTTGTGATGACTTTGCTTGAGAGCTTGCCACCCTCCTACAAGTACCTGATCACCGCTTTGGAGACCTTGCCCATGCAAGACCTCACCATGAAGTATGTGACCGCACGATTGATGCATGAAGTGTCCAAGAGGAAGGAGAAGGAGCCCCAAGGTGATGATGCGGCGATGGTGTCAATGCAAGGAAGAGGAGGGACCACATCTACCCGTAAAGACACCAAGACATGCTATTATTGTGGCAAACCAGGCCACATTGCACGATTTTGCTTCAAGGCTAAGAACAACAAGGAGAAGGAGAGTGCCAACAAAGCCAAGGATGATGATGACTATGCCTTTGCAACAAAGGATGGAGACCATTGCAAGGCCATATGCAAGTGGATCATGGACTCAGGAACAACCAAGCACATGACCCCTCATAAAGCAGCATTTGACATGTATGAGGTAATTCCAACACGCAACGTGCATATGGGTGATGATAGCATTGTTGAGGCAATTGGAATGGGATCCATCTTCGTGGAAGTGATGGTGAAAGGGCAAACCAGGAGGATCAGAATCAAGGACGTGCTCCATGTCCCAAAATTGCATGCCAATTTGCTTTCCATGAGTAAAATCTTGTCAAGTGGGTGCAAAGTGCAATTCAACATGAATGAGTGCATTGTGAGGGCATTTGATGGAGAGGTGATTGCAATAGCACTACGGGAAGGCAACTTGTATCAAATGACCTTCACCAAGGTGTGTGAGATGCATGTGGCAAACCTGGCCCAAACTTCAACAATTGATGGTGCATTGGAGCTTTGGCATCGCCGCCTCGATCATTTGAACATCAAAGGTGTGCATGCGCTCCAAAACATGGTGAGTGGTATGAACCTTGGAAACATGCCCTGCCCTACATCTTCATTTGTTTGTGAAGGGTGCATTGAGGGAAAACAACATTGCAAACCATTTCCAAGTGATGGAGGATGCATGCCACCAAGCCCCTGGAGATTGTGCATTCCGATGTATGCGGCCCCATGAGGACCACATCCTTGGGTGGTGCAAGGTACTTTGTGATCGACATTGACGACTTTTCAAGGAAGGTGTGGGTGTACTTGTTGAAGTCCAAAGAGGAGTGCTTGGAGAAGTTCAAGGAATTCAAGGCACTTGTGGAAACACAATCAGACCACAAGATCAAGGTGTTTCGGTCGGATAATGGAGGGGAGTACATTTCCAAGGGATTCCAGGGCTTCTTGAAGGCACACGACATCGAGAAGCAAACCTCCACACCATATAGGCCTCAACAAAATGGAGTGGCAGAACGTGCAAACCGCACCCTTGTGGAGATGGCAAGGAGCATGCTTCATGCTCAAAACCTCAAGAAGTCACTTTGGGCGGAAGCGGTGGTGAATGCGGCCTACACCAGAAATCGATGTCCATCAAGAGCATTGCCATCCATCACACCAGAGGAAGCGTGGAGTGGGAGAAAGCCTTGCATTTCACACATGCGTGTGTTTGGATGCATTGCATATGCCATGGTAAGAGGGGTAAGCTTGATGCAAAGGGCACAAAATGCTTGTTTCTTGGGTATTATGAAGGCACCAAGGCATATAGGCTCATGTGTGTGCAATCCAAAAAGATCATCAAGTGTAGGGATGTTGAGTTCATGGAGGATAACACTAGTGTGGGCAATGATTTGGAGATGCATCTAAGTGGGAGAAATGAAACCCCTAATGTGGTGATTGTGGACACATCTTCCAAATCGCCCTGTGTGGATGATGATGAGGGCACAAGTGATGTCAATGAGTATCCAAGCAATCAAGAGGCACTGGCAACCTTGGGGCATTCATCAACACCTTCATCAACATCTAAAGATGCAAGCACAAATGGTGAACAAGAAGGGTAGACCTTGGAGGAGCGTAGGTACCCCTTGAGAAAGCGGCGACCACTTGGAGAATGGTGGAAGAACCACATCCTACCCCAACAAGATGTGGAACATGCCAATGTTGCTTGTCTTGATGATCCATTGAATTTGTGCGATGCAATGCATTCAGAGGATGTAAGCAAGTGGGAGGCGGCCATGCAAGAGGAATATGCCTCACTCATGGCCAATGGCACGTGGGAGTTGGTCCCTCTTCCAAAGGATCGCAAGAGTGTGGGATGCAAGTGGGTGTTTCGCACAAAAAGGGATGCATCAAGCCATATTGTGAGGCACAAGGCAAGGTTGGTGGCCAAGGGGTACTCTCAAGTTGAGGGTGTGGACTTCAATGAGACATTTGCCCATGTGGCCAAGTTCACCACCATTAGATGCATGCTTGCAATTGGATCTGCCATGGACTTAGAGATCCACCAAATGGATGTGAAGACCGCATTCTTGAATGGGGAATTAAAAGAGGACATCTACATGGACCAGCCACAAGGATTCGTGCAAGATGGCAAGGAGGACCTGGTGTGTAAGTTGAAGAAGTCATTGTACGGGCTGAAGCAATCACCAAGAGCATGGTACCAACGCATTGACATGTTCTTCACCCATGAATGTTTTTTTAGGAGCCAAGCTGACCATTCGTTGTATGTGAAGCAAAGGGGTGAGTACTTGTTAATAGTGATTATCTATGTGGATGATCTGATCATCTTAGCAAGCAATGTGAACATTTTGAAATGGTTGAAGTCAAGGCTTGAAGATGAATTTGAGATGAATGATCTTGGAGAGTTGCACTATTGCCTCAGTGTGGAGTTTGAGAGAGACCGTGCAAATCACACCATAACCATGAGCCAAAGAAAGTACATTGAGGAGGTGCTCAAGCGCTTCAACATGGAGGAGTGCAAGCCCATTGGAACTCCGCTTGATGTGAACTCCAAGCTCTTGAAACTGACCGAAGAAGAGTTTCAAGGCATTCAAGAGGAGATGCAAGGCATTCCATATAAGGCAGCGGTGGGTTCATTGATGTATGCCATGGTGGGCACACGGCCGGATCTTGCATTCTCGGTGAGCATGGTGAGTCAATTCATGTCAAGGGCTGGTCCTTCCCATTGGATGGCGGTGAAACGCATCATGCGGTACTTGAAGGGAACTTTGGACTTGAAATTGTGCCTTGGAGGCAAGGATGTTAATTTGAGAGGATATTGTGATGCGGATTGGGGTGGAGATGCAAATGAGAGACGTTCCACCACAGGGTATGTGTTCTTTGTTGGAGTTGGAGCCATCTCATGGAATTGCAATAGGCAACCTACAATTGCCTTGTCTACCACAGAGGCGGAATACATGGCCACTAGTCAATGCACCAAGGAGGCCATATGGTTGAGGAAGTTGATGGCGGATGTGGGACTTGTGCAAGTTGGAGCAACAACCATCATGTGTGACAATCAGGGATGTATTGCACTTGCAAAGAACCCAACCCACCACTCTCGCACAAAGCACATTGACATACAACACCACTTCATTCGAGAGAAGTTGGAGAGTGGAGAAATAGGCCTCAAGTATTGCCCAACTCAAGATATGGTGGCAGATGTGTTGACAAAGGCATTGGCAAAGGAGCGACATCAGAACCTTACAAGAAGCATGGGATTGGGAGTCTTAGATTACTTGCAAAGTGGGAGTGTTGAAGATTATGATGTAGATGAAACATAGATAATAGTGTGATAGATATTAGAAACTATGTGGAGATAGGTGTTGCAAGTAATCAAAGACATAGGTAGATTTGAGATATGTTAGTACCACCAACATGTTATAATAAGGAGGGAGAGAAATAGTTATCCCATATGGTTTGTCAATGTGGTGGTATAGGGAAGGGAATAAAGAGCAAGGTTGGAGGAGAGTTGGTGCTCTCTCTCCAAGCATTGTTCACATACTTGTGTGATCTCTGGGTTTTTGAATGAGCAATCTCTCCTCTAATCCTATTGTTTTCAACAAGTATAACTCAAAAATCAAAACAACAAACTATTGGTCACAAGTTCAAATTCTCTTGTTTTGTTAACTAACTGGTTACTACAACTATTCAGTTATTATTTCTTGTAACGAATTGGTTATCCTTTGAACCTATTTATCAAAAAATTAAAGATCTTCAATCAAATTATCAAATTGACTACTAGGTAAATAGATTAGTTACTATATACACTGAAAATTTGGGTTAACAAAGGGGAAAGGGACAAGGATTTTACTTGATGCAGTTGATTTCCCCTTGGGCACAATAAATAATGAAAACATTGGGATGCCACAATGGGTGAGTACTGTGAATGCTTTCATTCAAAGCGAGCATCCATGGTGTCAAATATTCTTGTTGACATTATGACGTGATGCAATATGTTATAGTAATGCCATTGTGCCATTGGTCAAACACCATCATGGTATAAAGGGGGAACTACCACAATTCACAATAGAGATATGTTAGTTAAACATTGACAAGAAATGTAATGAATGATCTATTAACAATTTCAAATTTTTACATGTTTTTTTTATAATGTCCGTTGATTTGTCCTATTAATGTTTCAATGACATTATATTACATATATAATAGTGTATTAGATCACATGTGCATGTATTTATGTATCAAACATAATGTGTCACCTTTTTTCATTTGTCCCAAAGGTTACATCATTTACAACACCTCCTTGGTGCCCATGGTCAATCATCATCTCCCTTTGCCATGGTGTTTGGATACCTAGAGTGAAAGGCATGTTTTGCCCAATGAAACCATCGTCCACCTCTACCCCAATTTCTTAATAGTTAAACATTGAATTGCTATTTTGTTGAACCCACATACGCACATTTTTCACATCGTTTTTATGTAACTAGTATGTTTTTTGAGCCAATTTCTTGAACTACACCTTGACATCTTTCTTAGTGAAAAACATGTTTCTATTTTAGCTCACATGTCCCTAACATGATTTTTCCACATGTTGCCTATATTTTGCCATAATTTGAAACATTGTGAGTCTAAGCCTTAATTCTTCCATCACAAAATCCTTGATCCATTTTAATAAATGGGCAACAGTAGATTTATCACCCATATTTCAATCCCATGGACACATACACTGTCTTGATTAACATAATTTCATTGAATGAAATATAACTTTTGATGCACCCCCAACTCCTTTAAGGACTTAACTGTGAGTCCAAAGGGTGAAAACAACGAAAGGATAAGGAGTTGGGGCACACTCCTTGGATCGCAACACTTTGGAGGTAGAGGGACATGTTGGAGCTTTGGGATGAGGACTAGGAAGAGTGGCAAGCAAATCAATTATTCACACAAACCTGTTCAAACTAAACAAAAGTTGGTTAGTTGGAACATTTTTGGTGCACGGACGAACCACAAGCAAACACAGATTCACAAGACTCACCATGGCCCAGACTTGAGGGAAGTCACCACCTTCCCCCTAATAGTATTCTCTATGCTTGGCCACGGGGCTAGCACCCAAATGTCAATTTGTCCTACAACTCCCAAGTTGGGAATTTCGAAATTTTCGAAATTAAGACTCCCGCAACTTTGGAGGTTCATAACTTTGTGTGCAGACCTCCGATTGAAATGAGGTCTAAAGCACAATTATAGCCCTTATCAAGAGCTTTTCAATGGTATGTAGCACGCCACCTGCACGCAATAAATTCAGGGCGATTCTTAAGTTTTAGTGGTTTAAGTCAAATTGGCAGTTTGACTCTTGGCCCTTCTTTTGGCCATAACTTATATTTTAAAAACTCAAATGGATCATATGAGCTCATTTTAGATATCCAAATTTCAAGGTCTTTCAAATGGTATAAGGAAATTTTCAATCCAATGAATTTTGACCCCTATAACTGCCCTTTGAAAATTTGGGAATCCATTCAGACTCTAATTCCCAAAGTGGGAGTTCACTTGGGAGTGTGGGGTTCATTCCCTCACACTCTTTTATACTTTCAGGAGCATGAAATGCGACTCTCGGGCTTCATTTTTGGCCCACGCCTTTGCAAGCTCTTGCCTTGGTCGTGAACTTAAGGCTAGGGTTGCGACAATGGCAATGCATGTATTATGTCCATTATAACCTCTTTTCAAGATGCTTTTCTAGTGGGTTAATTATCCTAATGTAAATCTTACAAATTGGTTTTTGCACTGACCACCCCATTTGTGAACAACATTTGCTACCCTCCATTTTCATTTATATGTTCCATTTCATTTGAACATGTAAGTGAATGATGTTTTGAGTAACATACAACCCTTTGCTTAATGTTCTCCATGCCTCTATTATTAGCTATAATGAAAATTTTATTCACACTATTTGATATATATACTATAAAAACATATGGGGTGGATCCAAAGTGCTTCAATGTTAATGGCACGTGTGAAAAACATGGGCAAATAATACAATAAAAAAATTACAATGTTAGAAGACCATGTTCTAATTTTATCTGCTCTAAGTGAGATTATGTACTCCTATGGATGCCCTATTGACATTAATGCGATTCTATGGGTAGAACAACAAATTCATTTATTAGCAACAAGGTACCCAATGATATCTATTTCATGAAGTACCTTAAGAAAACATTAGTTGCATAAGGTGGCCATGTGGTGTGTTGGAAACCACAACATTGCACATGTAGGCCAAGACACTAATGCATCAATTGAATCTTACCATGCAAACATTAAGCAAAAAAAAATTGTTCAAGAAAAAGATTGACTGGGTGCAAAATGGACTAGCTTATTTATCATCGTATGGGAGATGTGCTAACACATTATTAATATGACATCTAGTGTAAGATCTTTGGGTATGTTAGGAACAAATAATAGGAAGGCATTGTGTCAAGCGTTACGCTTCGAGCTCGAGATATACATGATTACAACGTTCTAATTTGTCCAAATAGTGAGGACATTGCATTCATTACATCCATGAACCATAGACCCAAAGTGTGGACTATACATGCCCCAAATTTAGAATGGCCAAAATGTGATTGTTTTCATGCACAAGGGATTATCTATAAACATATCATGAAAATGGTCAAAGTTCTACATCCAAATGTTCCTGATGGCGTAATGTTCAAGATGTGGGTACATACCATGGGGTGCACCGACCAATTACAAACCCTTCATGATCATGAGATGGTTTGGTTCTTAAAAAAACAAAACAAAAATGTGGTTTTACAACCAATTGAAATTATGGGGACCATTGACATTTCAGATCAATCCACCACACCTATAAATTTAATTGACTCAATTGATGAAATAGTCACTAGTATTAGGAACATTGCCATTGAATTCCCCACCTTGCAGTTGCATTGGCTTTCAAACTTGAAGGTTTTGCAAGATAAACAACAAGATTTGTTAGCAAGAGGAATTGTTATAATTGAACACTAGGCTTTACATCGTTGTTTTTAGCTGCCAATGGTGACAATTCATTAAATAAACATAAAGGGTTGCTAGAAAGTTTTGTTCTTAAAGGAAATCCTATTAGGGATAGAGCTAGAAAGTTTATCCATGTATAGGTGTATTTGGGTGAACCACATTATGAAATCTTGTGATTAATTAGTAATTAGGATGTGTTACTATTGTGTATTAGGGCGTTCTTCCAACTTCCATTATATGTAGAAGTTTTCACACAATTTTTGCATTTCGTACCCATTGTAATCTCCATCACTTCCATTTTCTATACATATTTAGCAAAAATAAGACTTCATAAAATAAATAACCTTAAACTTCTAGGTTTTTGTTGTGATTGTTTTGGGTGTGAAGTGGCCATCCTTTCAATTTGTTTCCTTAATATGTTAATATGTCCCTCCCAAGATTTTTTTTGTTTTCATTGTCCAAAACTTACATCAGACTTGTCCCACCTTTCTGTCTTATTCTTATATTCTTATATAAGTCCTTGAGCCATTCAAAATAATGTAGGATGTAAATAATTATTGAGTGTTGTTTCATAGAGATCAAAGGTTTTATAAATTGGAACAAGTTTGTATGGCAAAGCAAGTTTCATCACAACATGTTATAACTCAAGTTTTGTTGAAATGTATTGTGATTTAGATTATTATTTTTCTTTGGTCATGCATTCTAGATAGTATTTGTTTCTTGGCTTAAGAGCAAGCATGCTAGACCCTAGTAGGCATGTTCTTGTTTTGGTGTTAGCAAAGAACATGCAAATTCAAACATGAATTTCATCTTGCATTTTTAAATTTGTATTTTGAGATTTTTTGAAGGTCAAAGAGGAAAGCCTAATATGGGGAATTAAAAATTGTGAGACTTGAATCTTATATTGCTAATGTGCAAAGGTTGTAAAATCAATCTTCCAGTGATCTTTTCTATGCATTTACATGTATGTAATCAATGTTAACAAACAAACGTTTTGTTAGTTTGTTGTTTTTTACGTTGTAGGCAACGAAAACTCATAAACACTAAGCATTAAAATGCATAGAACATTGCAATCTATAACTTCACATGTTTCATGTATTCACAAGATAGAAAACCATAAAATATTTACTGCCATTAAAATATTGTCCAGATTAGGTTTGCATGTCCTTTTGAAATGGTGAAAATTGCATGTTCCATTTACATCACATAGTTTGATAGAAAAACAAGTACACATCAAAACTTAACATGTTTCATTTCATCACATGTCCTACTGAAAAATGCATGTTCCACTTTCATGATGTAGTTTGATAGAAAACTAGGTTTAGGGTTTAGACCTTCTACCTATTTGCAAAAAACAAAATAACAATTGGCTTGCCATGTCAAAGGGGTTTGAATAACACTTGAGGATTTTGTACTTGATCCACTTTTGTAATATTCAAACTTCCTAGGTTTACTACATCTAAGAGTTTTTGAAACATTTCCAGACGTGGATGTGTCTAAACCTGCACTTTCCTTTTATTCTTCCAAATTGATCACCCATTTAGTGCATCCAATTATAGATGCTTTGATAGTCTCTTTGATCACTCCCATTAGTGTATAATGAGCCTGAATTGCTTCTGTGAGCCATGGATTATAGCTCAACAATTAGTTAAGTTTTAGTTCCTTAAATTTCCTTAGTACTAATGATTTAAATGCTTATAAACCTTCAAGTAGTGATTATTAAAAAGTTGAATTAGTTTTTGTGATATTTCTAGGCATAGAGTAATTATTTATTTCAGTGGATGTAACGCTTAATTAGTTTAGGATTTAGTAAACCTTTTAAAATACATTATCCTTTTTAGTTTGTAGAGAAGGGGAAGGGGATGTAGAATTAGATGTGATTTATTAATATACAGGGAATACAAGCCCATAATTAACCATATTTCGCATGACAAGGTTGAGTTAGTATGTAGAATGATCTTCAAGCACTAATGATGTACTTGTAGGATTTGTAGGATGTAGTCCTAATACATTTTTATTTAGTTTCACTTCTATCATACTTTGAAATAGAATCAAAATCAAACTTAAGTAGCAACAGTTCCGCCTGAGTAGCCTCAAGTGAATTACAACTGAATAACTAACTAAAGGATAGATCACAGTTGTAAAAATTATAGGATGCGACGAATGGTGCAAGCGAGGTACTCGACTCGATGCTCCAAGGGAAGTGGGTTGATCGGGCTTTGTAGCCAACGATAATGGCCGTCACCGGGAACTCACGTTCGACAATGGAGACGGACATCATCATCTTCGCATTGGCACTCTTCAAACCTTTCTGGCGCGGCTCCACGAGCAGGAACAAACTCTAGGTAAATTGCTAAGACATGTAGGTTAGGAGAGAGTCAACGATCCCATACCGAACGAGCAACTCGAGTGCGCACCACTCTCCTGGGTGGTTCTTCTTCGCGTGGTCGTTGAAAAACATCCAAGTCGAGTGGTGCTTCTTCAAGCTCTTCTTGTTGTACGGGTGCGATTGGAGGATTTGAAGGCGTAGCGTCGTCGTCCGCCATGACTAGTTGCGCCTGCATCAACAAAAACCAAGAAGGTAGTACGAACAAGGTGATACTAGCGTTTAGAAGGGTTCAAGGCCTTTTTATTTGACAAATTAGGGTAGGCGTAAGGTGTGGGAGTGACGACGGAACCTCATGAAAACTCGAACACCCTAGATCCAGTGGATTCATCAAACCCTAAATTCAACGGTGGATCTAGAAGTATGTAAAAGTTTTTGTGATGCAAATTGTAATTCCAATTTACTATGTACTACATAGTTAATTAGTGCATAATAAAGTAAATAGGTAGGCAATATCAAAGGAGTAAATGGTACATGGAAATGTTACTTCAACCATTGAAGTAGTCAAGTAAGAACTCAAGGATTTTTTCCTTGTTACTATTGATAAATGATCCTAGTAGTTAGTTACTTGAAGTAATTAGGATGAAAAAGGGAGATGTGAGGGTCAACGGACGGAAAAGATAAGGATCAAGCTCAAGAGGCCTCATCAAGATATCCAAGATAAGGGGGAGGATGGATCCTCGAATCCCATTAGTCATGAGGATTACCATCCTCTTTGATTGGAGGATGGAATCTCTCTTGTGGTTCATTAGGCCCAAGGGTTCTCATCCTAATTTCAATTGGATGGCAATTCATTCTCAAAATCTCATTGGCCCTTGAAGGATGAGGAAGCCATTGATTGGTGCAAAAGGATTTTGAAGCTCTCATTGGACAAGGGGAACAAGCTAAAGGGGCCATGGAGGCTCACCAAGGAAGAGGGCATTAGGGGTATGTGGAAAAGCAAGAAGGAGGAGGAGGAGGAGTGTGAAGAAGATTGGTTGTTAGTTCTTATGTGTGCAAGAATCAAGCATGGAGGAAATGTGTGCAAGAATCAAACATAGAAAGAGTGTGTAAGAATTAGGCATGAAAAGAACTTGTGTAACAAGTACTTATTGTAAGCCTCTGGACTTTTATTTTAATTAGTTGTTCCTCACAAATCCACCGTTGGATTTGTGTCAAAATTGAATTCGTTTTATTTTGGAAGGTGTAGAAGGCCCTCCCAAAAATTCAGCTCGATCCGACTTTTTGTGAGGGAGTTGCAGGTGTTGGAAGTAGAGGGTGTTGAAGAGGGTTTCATGAAAGGATTTCCATGGTGAAGCCTCTGGATTTTTGGTTGATTAATTGTTTCTCTCAAATCCACCGTTGGATTTGCGTCAAAATTAGATCAGTCTTAGTTTGGAAGGTGTAAAAGCTTCTCCCCAAAATTCAACACCATCGGTTTTGCTATAAGGGAGTTGCACTGGTTAAAAGTAGAGGGGGTTGAATTGGTTGTTTTTTTTTCCTCAATCTAGGCAAGTGGTTTCTAGTTTCAAGGCTTAACTCTTAATCAGAGAAATGAAATAAAACAAAATAAAAACTTATGAGATGTTGTAACATGTCTTCTTTATTATTAGTTTTCCAAAATTCAATGCATGTAGATTAAGAGGTTGTTGTAGATGTTATGACAAATGAAACGGAAAGTTCCAACCATCAAACGTAACATGGAATTGAACACCCACATATGGCTCCTTCATATCCCATCATGGTAAGTTACGATTCTCTCACCTTATCTTTGTATCTTCAACTTGGACACAACGCGTTAGATCATTAGTGAATTCATTACGTACTTTGAACCACTTACTTGTTAGACTACAACTACATAGTAGTTCCACTTCCAACCGGTTTTTATGTGAGTGCATATCTTAATGGTGAAGGTGTGCAAATAATCCTCACATCTTCATCCTTTGAAAAGTTATTGGGGGTCGATTATAACCAATAAAACCCATAATGAAATATGTAAATATGACATAATAGACATACAAATCTTGAAGCTTAGGTTTTTCAATTTAAATAAACACATCATGGTGGGAAATACATGATGCATGTTCATGCAATTATAAAAGTGAGTAATGAATTTTATTACATAAAATCTGCATTCCTAGTTAGATTCTTATTGTAGCCTTTGCTAGAAATCAATGCAATGTGGCCGATTGAAATAGGTTTGCAAAACTCGAAGGATCATAATGAATCAGATTTTCATTATTCATAACAACTCCAATGGTTGGCATCATGTAATGGAACTACAACCTTATTAACATTGGTAGGCACATGGAACTATTTATAAAAAAAATTGAAAACATTCTTTTAGAATTCACCATTATGTTTTTTCAAGTTTCTGACAATGTCATAATAATGTGGATGTGTTATGTATGTGGCCTTGTCTATGAGCTAGGTGTGCATATACCAAAACCTAAAAGAATCCATGGCATTTGTAGACAAAACCCCCCTTTTATTGTCCACGCACCCCAATGCTCCTTGAAAGATTCAAATGTGAGTTTGAAAGTGAAAACAATGAAAGAAAAATGAGTTATGGTGACGCGCTCCCAAGTCCCTTGTTAGACCCGAATAAGGTCTAAAGAAATTAGATATCGAAATTGTTTGGGACTCGGGGCATGTTCCGAGCTCTTAACACTAAAAGGGGTAGAGGGGCGTGTTGAAGCTTCGGGATTAGACTAAGAAAAGGGACAAGCTTAACTTAGTTACTCGGACTTGCATCAAATCAACCAACAAGTTGATTAGTTCACATTCAAAAGCACTTTTAGTGCAAGGACAAGCCATGGGCGACCTTAGACTCACTTGACTCACCACGGCCTTGACTCGGGGGAAGCCACGACCTTCCCCCATATAGTATTCTCTGTGTTTGCCTACGGCACCTACATCCGAATGACATTTTTTTCCCGGGACTCCCAAGGAGGAGTCCCAAAACTGTCCTGGTTCGAACTCCCAGGACTTTGGGAGCTCATAACTCCTTGTTCAGACCTCCAATCGGGATGAGGTTTGAAGAAAACTTATAGCTCTCTTCAAGAACTTTCTAATGGTGTGTCACACTTAACCTGCACACACCGAGGTCGGATCGATTCCCGCCTTTTAGTGGTCGGAAGTCGAACTGCCATTTTCACTCCCGACCTTTCTTTTGTGTATAACTTGTGCTGCAGATATTTGAATGGCACATGCGAGGTGACGCGCTCCTTGGTCCCGGGGTGAACCCACTTGAAGGTTCACCAAATGTCAAGTTGCGGAAAGTTGGGACCGAGGGCACGCTCCCGACTTCCAACTCTAGAAAGGGGTAGAGGGTTGAGTTAGAAGCCCCGGGATTAGACTAGGAAGAGGGACTAAAAGATCAAGCTTGAATCTGCATCCAAAAACCAACCACGGGAGGTTAGTTTAGCATTCGGGACACCCTTTGGTGTTGGGACTTGGCACGGGCACTTGGACACACAAGACTCACCACGGCCCGGACTCGAGAGTAAGCCACCACCTTACTCCCTATAGTATTCTCTGCAGCTCGCCATGAGGACTACATCCAAATGGCACAAATTCCCGAGACTCTCGAAATGAAGTCCCGAAATTGTCCCGGCGGGACTTTCGGAACTTTGAACCGCCATAACTCCCGACTTCAGAGTTGGATCGCGACGAGGTCTGAACCAAAGTTGTAGCCCTCGTCGAGATCTTTTCAACGCCATGTCGCACTCCCGAATTGGATGTCGGGAAGAGGTCGACTCCCGACTTTTAGTGGTCGGGAGTCAAACTGCTAGTTTGACTCCCGGCCCTTCTTTTGCCCATAACTTGAGCTGTAGATGTCCGAATTGCCAATGCGAGGGAATTTTCGATATCTACATTTCAATACCTTTCCAATGACACCAAGAACACCCCAATGCAAGGTGTTTTGCTTCTTGCTGTCGAACTCTGAACATTCGGGAGTCCCGGAGGACTCCAAATCTTTAACTTTTCCAAGTGTTGGGCTTCACCCCTACACTTGGCCAAGTTAGGGTTGCAACACGAGGCCATTTTTGACATTTTCACTTTGAGACCTTTCCAACGGTTTAAAGAATAAGTCAAGGCGAGGTGTTTTGACCCATGCAATTGAATTTTGAGTTTTTGAGAGTCCCAAAGGACTACCAAGTCCCCATTTCGGGAGTGTGAGTGTCATCCTCACACTCCTTCAAAGTGGGGTTGTGACATGCGGTGCGCACCCTAGTTTGCAACACTTTGGGGTAAGAAGGGTGTTGTCGCAACCCCACTTTGAAGGAGTGTGAGGATGACACTCACACTCCCAAAATGGGGACTTGGGAGTCCTCTGGGACTCTTGAATCTTTAGAGCTCGGTTACAGGGGTCAAAAACACCTTGCCTTGACTTGTTCTTTATACTGTTGGAAAGGTCTCAAAATGTAGATGTTTAAAATGGCCTCGCATGAACCATTCAAACATCTACAACACAAGTTATGCACAAAAGAAGGGTCAAGAGTCAAATTAGCAATTTGATTCCTGACCACTAAAAGTCGGGAATCAACCCGACCCCAGTGTGTGTAGGTGGATTGTGACACATTGTTGGAATTTTTTTGAAGAGAGTTACAAGTTTGCTTTAAAACTCATCTCAATCGAAGGTTTGAGCAATGAATTATGAGCTCCCAAAGTCCCAGGAGTCTAAACCGGGATAGTTTCGGGACTCTTCCATGGGAATCTCGGGAAAAAGAGCCATTCGGATGTAGGTGACGCATAGTAACGCAAATAATACTATATGGGGGAAGGTGGTGGCTTCCTCCGAGTTTGGGCCGTGGTGAATCAAATGAATGTAAGGTCGCTCGTGGCTTGTCTTAACATTGAAAGTACTCCCAAATGTGAATTAACCAACTTGTGGGTTGGTTTGATGCAAGTTCGAGTAACTAAGTAAAACTTGTCCATCTTCCTAATCCCATCTCGGAGCTTCAACACGCCCCTTTACCCCTTTGAATGCTAAAAGCTGGGAACATGCCCCGAGTCCCAAACAATTCCGTTGTTTGCACTACTAGGAAAGTGGGGTGTAGTTCACTAGACCATTTAACTGTGGAACCATAAAAGTGAATTAGTTCACTATAATTTCAGTGCTTTTACTTTCATTGGTGAAAATGGTTCACTATATGATGTACATATTTACTAAAGGTGAAGTTTTTTTACTAGGTTTGTTTTTTTAGGGCGACAGAAGCAGCGCACACAGAATCCATCATTCTTCTTCCTCTTCAAGCTCTTTCCGCCAAGCTCTTTCCGCCACTTCGCTCGTGTTTCATGGTGTTTCAAGTGGAAGGGTGCACGACGGACTTGAGCGCCTCTAAAGAGTACCATCGCAAACACAAAGTCTGCGAGATGCATTCCAAAGCTTCTAGAGCTATGGCAAGAGGACGTGAGCAACGCTTCTATCAACAATGCTCCCGGTAGGTGCACCTCTGAATGCACTAGACTACAACTTACTATCTCTTTCTTTTCTGCACAAGCTCGCCCTGAGAGAAGATTGACTGACAGAAACTTTCAACTCTTCTATTCGTTCTCTCTGTCTTTTGTTGTTGCTGCAGGTTTCATGTGTTATTCGTGACGTGCTCCCAAGTTCCTTGTGGACCCACTTGAGGGTCCAAGTATGTGGCAATGCGAAAGGAGTTGGAACTTGGAGCCGAACCCTAGCTCACAACACTTGGAGGGGTAGAGGGGCGTGTTGGAGCTCCGGGATGGGACTAGGAAGAATTGACAAGCTTATTCACTCACACGGGCCTGCACACAACCCACACAAAGTGGTTAGTGCATAGTTAGAACTTTGGTGCTAGGACGAGCCACGAGCAACACGGACACACAAGACTCACCATGGCCCGGTCTTGGGGGAAGCCACCACCTTCCCCCTTATAGTATACTCTGCAGCTCTCCACGGAGGTGGCATCCAAATGGCTATTTTTCCCGGGACTCCCGCGTGGGAGTCCCGAAATTGTCCCGAGTTGGAGTCCCGGGACTTTGGACGCCGATATCTCCCGACTGCAGAGTCCGATCGCAACGCAGTCTGAAGCAAAGTTGTATCCCTCGTCAAGAGCTTTCCAACGCCGTGTCGCTCTCTCAAATCGGATCTCGGGAAGACCTCGATTCCCGACTTTTAGTGATCGGGAGTCAAACTGCTAGTTTGACTCCCGGCCCTTCTTTTGCCCATAACTTGCCTTTCAGATGTCCAAATGAGCAATGCGAGCCCATTTTAAACATCTACGTTTCAAGAGCTTTCCAATTGTACCAAGAGCGCAACAATCCATTGAGATTTGACCCTTCAACTCGCACTCTGAAGTTTCGGGAGTCCACCGGGACTCCCTCTCCCAACTTGGGAGTTGCCTTGGGAGTGTGAGTGCTCACTCCCTCACACTCCTTCGCACTTCCTTAGACTCCCGGGAGTATGTGATGACTTCCGGGCTTCCTCCTCTTGGCCCGCACCCTTCCAATGCCTTTGCCCTTGCTCCCGGGCTTCCTTCCTTTTGACTCCCAGGCTTCCTTGCAACCCCTTGCCTTGGTCGCGAGCCCAAAGCTAGGGTTGCGACAATCCGAGTTTGATGAAGGCAAGCGTACCTACTGGAGGTGACTAGCAGGCCACAATGAGCGTCGCCGGAAGCTCCAGCCTGACGCTCAAAACCCTGTTGCTCTCAGCAGTCGAAGCTCATCACCCATGCACACCAATGCCTTTCACATGCATGGAGCAGCAGTTTCTCTTTCCCTTGAAGGTCTACAAAATGCCTCTTGCAGTTCTCTTCTTGTTCTTGTTCTTATTCTTTTATGAAACAGATTGTAGAGGAAGCAAGTAATGTTATCTTCTTCTTCTTCTTCTTCTTCTTCTGCTGTAGAGCAAGCAAATTCTACAGATAAAGTAATGGTTTTCTTTTTCTTCTTCTTCTTTTGTGAAGCAGACTATAGACAGACACAGCTTTTGCAGCAAATTAGAGGCATAGAAGGTATTCCGGCGACTTTGGATGATGATGAGGAACGTTCTATCCCTTTCCTGAATGGGGCGAATCTCTCTTCTTGCTCTCCTTGGAGTTCGGATGAGAATGTACGAACTCCATCCCAGCAGCATCAGGTTGGTTTGTTGATCATTGTCATGCTGGATTTCATGATTTTTCTAAGCCCTGCTGTCTCCACAAAGCTTCAAGATTTCCTTCCCTGACAGCAAGAGTTTCCTGAGTGTACGTTTGGAGAGCTTTGTTTTGCTGCAACTTTAATCTATGCAAAGAATTCGGACTAGAATGTTGTCAATCAGTCCCCTATGAAACAGAAGCCTCAGGAACCTTGTGACTGTTTCTGGGAGTAAATGGAACTTGGTGGTGCTTTTTGTTGTCTTGGGTCTTTTTTCCGTTTAGAGAGAGAGAGAGAGAGAGTTGTGGACAACTTTCTGTGCAGTGTTGATTGAAGAATGGAGGAAAAATTTTTTGTTGATGATGCCTGCCCATCAGAGTCAACTGCTCACCATCAAGGTTTTTGTTGTTTTGTTTGTTCTCTTTTTGAGTGCAGCAGGTTGGAGGTAAAGAGGAGGGGCATTCAATCTTCTTGGACCAACACCACCACCACCATTTTTCTTCCCCATCCAATCATCTGCTCATGTTTCTCGAGAGCCCTGACAGCCAAATGCAAGGAGGTTTGTACCCTTCACTGGATGTGGCCTTGAGCAACCTGAATCCTCCTCCTCTGGGTTCTTCACGTGAGTTTGTGGATGGAGGAGCCAACAAGCGGCCTTCTTCTTCTTTAGGTCAAAATTTGTCCCTTGGCGGTTTGGAGGATGACTACCATAACCTAGGATGTGATGACTCTCAAATTTTTGGCCGTGCTCTTTCTCTTCTGTCATGGGGGACTCCTTGTCCCCCTGTTGCTGCTGCTCTTGACCTCAGTATTAACCATACAAACTTGGAGTACCTTGTAACTGATAACACCTGCAGCAACTTAGCTTCTTATTTCACACATCATTTGCACCACCAACACCAATAGCAACAGCCACAAGAACAATATCTTGTACTTGAGAAGCTCTATCAAGTGCAATCTGCAGGTCTAGGGGGCATGGAGGTCAGTGAAAGCAGCAGAATCACAGACAACCATCCTCTGGAACAATCCACTCAGCTGCAGCATGCTGGTGGGACAACCTCAGGTAATTTTCTTTCATCTCTTGGTGGGTTGGGGTTGGATGCTGCAAACTCCATGTTGTCACTTTTCCAGTCAAGCAATGAGTTGGAAGGAATTCCAAGTTGTGGAGTGTCCAGGAGTGCTCATCAGATCTCAAAGGCCACTAGTGATTTGGTGCACACACCAAGCTTGCAGGTGCATCATCATCAGCAACATCTCCATGAGGTGCGTGCTAGCGTGCATCTACAAACACAGACAAACTCTTTGAATGGAGAGTTTGGAGAGTTTGGTTCACTGTAGCAGCATTGTGAGAGATCCTTGTTCAGCAGCACCCAACAGTAGATGCTCTAAAAATTAAGCAGGCAAAGCTTCAAAGCTCAAACTGCAGGGATGGTAACAGAAGACACTTGCAAAGTTTCCTAAATTCTTAGTTAAATAAAATCATGTTCTTCTTTGTCAGCATTTCCTTAACTAATGATGATGCTTTTTTTTGTGGTTGTTTGTTTTTTCTGAGACGCCATCCGTCTGCATGAACAGGGGACATCTTTGTTTTCATTGATAGAATTAGGTGCTGTCATTGGTTGGTTGTCAAGCACACCAATTTTTTTTTTCTCTTCTGTTCTTTCTTTCTCATTGTCTGTTGTTTATCAAGCTGTTGCAGAATGACGTAAAGACAGTGGTGCTGAGGGTGATGATGCACTGCGAGGCTGTGCAAGAACAGTGAGAAGAGCAGTGAAAAGTATCCCAGGTCTTTCACCTTCACAACCCCCTTGCAATTCTTTCATGTGACATCCATCAATGGAAACTTTCAAGTACAAATCATATTTTCTAGATGACCTTACTGCTTCTTCCAGTATCTCTCTAGCAAGATATATTGCTTCTCCTATAATGTGTTGAAGATATGATGATAGGGAGCTTGATGGACAGGTTGTGTACAGGGTAGCATTCTCTCAAGCATCTTATCTTGGTAGAAAGATCAACTTAATCTTCAGACAAGAACTCTGGCCAGCACAAGGCCTTCTTGAAGAGAGACCTCACATGCACTTAGTGCTGCTTTTGATCTGGGGATGGTCAAGGACTATGGGAATCTTAGGTGGAAGCTTGTCCTTGAAGCTATCATTCCTCTTTCTTTTGTCTTGGATTGTTGGCCTTTGCCAGGCTGAATTCTCCTCGCATTTTCAGTATTCAATTGCAGTACCAGATTTTGTGTGGATTAGTATGTGCATATCTACACCCACTGACTCGATCATCTCCAAGCTGATCAAGTCGTTGTGTAGTCATGGCAGCTTGTTGCTGCTGTTTGTGGTGAAGGTGATGGTCTGATGCTTTGTGAGCAACTCTCATAAGGTTATGACTATGCTTTGTTGTCATGTCACCTTCAAATTGTTGTTCTGGAGATTTTCTCTGTGATTTCAAAGATATGAAGTTCCAGTTTCATTTCAAAACTTGAAAATAATCAATTGGAGTCATGAATGTACATGTGTATAAAGCATAATGGTTTGCCTGAAGTTGTGGGTGGATTATTACATGCTTATCTACACCCACCATTCAGAGCTGATGATGTCAGTGGATTAGTCATGGCAACAGCTCATCACTGCTCTCCATGATGAAGGTGATGGGGCTATCGCTTTGTGAGCAACTCCCATAGGGTTATGACTGCACTCATTGTCATATTACCTTCAGATTGTTGTTAAGGACAGTTCTCTGCAGTATCGTAGATTTGTGGTTCAAAATTTGAAGCATTGGGCCCTTTGTTTGGTACTCACCTTCATGGCCGCTTTGAATGTCGTATGCAATCAGTCATCTATCATCAAGGTAGTGAAGTCAAGTACTGAAGGGGTTGACCGGGTCACTGATTATCAAACTTTTGGTAACAGAGGGCCTTTTGAATCTGCAAAGGGAAATTGCCTAGAGATTATGGGGAGTTTTGTCTAAGAAATTTGGTTGGACACTGTAGGGGTGACATCACATCAAGTTGATTTTCCTGGACAGAAAGTGACAGTCACTGGCAATGTGAAGCCAGAAGATGTTCTCCGACGGGTTGCGAAAACTGGGAAGCACACTGAGTTCTGGCCAGAGGAGCCAAAGAAGGGAGGAAAAAAGGAGGAGAAGAAAGAGGAGAAAAAAGAGGAGAAGAAAGAAGAGAAGGAGGGTGCTAAAGACACAAAGAAGGAGGTAGATTTCCATCACTTGCCAATAGCAAGTTCAACAATCATAGCCTCACCTCTTAACAATTGGTTGCAATGTTCTATCATTGTTGGCCTTCATGGAGAACAACAAGATCCTACCACCACTCAAGTAGTTTGCATGTTCTTGAGTCTTGATTGGTGTCAGGTTTCAACTTGATGAATTTTAATTGCAGCTGGATTTGAATATCTATGTTATAACATGATTTTACCTAGCAATTAAACACAAAGGCATGTAGTTCTACAACTGTTAGATTTGCAATTATTGCCATATCCTAGTTCAATGCATTCCATTCTCCATCTGTGGGATCTGAATGGGATCCCTCAAGTCATAGGGAGATTGCCCTTCTGTCTGGTATATAGGCCATAGATCACATAGATCAAGGTGAAGGAGTACAATCTTTCCAGGAAATTGGAGGTATCTTGGTGTTGCCCTAACAAAAGCAGGAGGGTCCTAAAGGAGGAGGAGGTGGTGGATCCACGATTGGGCAGCACATACAATGTTTCTCAAATGCAAGCAACGATCTCAGCTGCTGCCTTATGTGTGCAAGAGTCTTCCCAACAGTGACCTAAAATTAGTGAGGTTAGTTTTTTCCCAAAAGAAGCTTATGTACAGTGGGAAAATTTAGACCTGATGCATTAGAATCATTGTAAACCCTTCATTGCATATGCACAACCCATAATTGCAAAAATGTGATTCCTAGCATCTTTTATAGAAGGTAAATTGCACCATTTGTTGCATCTCATCTCTACATAATGAGATTTTACTCAACTCCACTACAACTGTTTTTTTAAGATATTTCTTATGCAGATGTATGATGTAAACATGCAGGTACTGAAGATGCTTGATGAATTTAATGACACAGAGGAGGATTGAAATATTTTGCACATACATGAATTGTGAATGATGATGGAATCTGTTGAGGAGGGTTGCCATTATGATGGGACACCATATTATAGAGACTGGGAAAAAGATATTCAAATGTATCTAACACGACCTTTGCTAGGAGTAGATAATGGCAATATTGTTTCTGAAAATAGTGTGGATAATAGTAGCACTGACTTATGTAGCAGACACGCAGAAGAGTATTTGGCTCATAGATGAAGTTCGTGAGTCTAATGTGAGGATTATTAACATCACATTTGATGATGAAATAGTTTCATATTTCTATTTTTCTAGCTCAGTTTCGTTTCAGTGTACAAGATTCTGCATCTAAAGATGTGGTATAATTTATCATTTTTTTTGTTTCCATGATGCAACAAAAAACTTATGGTAAAGCACAGGTGCAAGTACTACTACTATCAACTAGCTGTCATGATTGCTGATTTTTTGTAGCAACAGGATTTGTGTTGGGATCTGTAGTTCTCACAAGTCTTGCAACTCAGAAATGTTGCAATGCCTACCTGTGTGAGGACATGACATGGATGTCCCTGATTCAAGATTGTATTGCATAATTCAGTTGTCAAATGGAAGACTTTGCTGATGACATGTGTCCAAGCAGGCAATATGTTTAGCATAATTTGTGAAATAATTTTCTTAAATTAACTAAACACAATATGAAAAAAAATAAAAAATAATTAATCACACCAGGTGAAAAAACCCTCTTAATTGACTAGTGTTGTAGGTTGATTTAACTAATAGGTGTAATTTCTACCTGAATTTGGACATCATTTGTTTTTGTCTTGTTTCACTAGCTTAATTGACCTGTCTTGTTTCACTAGCTTAATTGACCTATCCGTAGCAACTGGTCCCCGGTCACTGGGGGATTAACCTGCAGTTAAGCTGTTTTACCATGATTGGCCTGTAGTTAATCTGTCCTAGTTCACTCAAATCTGAGTGAAATACAAGGTGAACTTGGCCACATCTAGTTAGTAGTGTTGATTGACTTAGACCCAACTTGGATCCAACAAGGGACTTGGGAGCACGTCAGGTGTGTTGGAGCTCCAGGATGGGGATTAAGACGAATGACAAGCAAGTCAATTATTTACATGGACTTGCACAAACCAAACAACAAGTTAGTTAATGTGTAGTTGCAACAATTTTGGTGCATGGACGAACCATGGGCATACACGGATTCGCAAGACTCACCATGACCTGGAATTGAGGAAGTCACCACCTTCCCCCTTATAATATTCCCTATGATTAGTTACAAGGGTTGCATCTGAATGTCATTTTGTCCTGGGTCTCCCAAAACTTCCAAAATTGGGGCTGTTGGCATTTTGGAGGGCCATAACTTGTTGAAACCTCCAATTGAGATGAGGTTTAAAGAAAAGTTGTAGCCTTGGTTGAGATCTTTTCAACAATATGTGGTGCGTCACCTGTAAGCACATATTTTAGGGCGATTCTAAACTTTTATGGTTAGGAGTCAAATTGGCACTTTGACTCTCGGCCTTTTTTAGGGCCATAACTTGTGTTTTAAGTATTCAAATGGATCATGTGAACCCATTTTAAATTGCTCTATGAACAATTTTGGACAAGCAGTTAATGATCTTTTCAACATTGAACCACTACTTCATTATAGTCCTCAATTATCAGAAACCAAATAAATCTAAAGTCAATGTGCTTTTGTTCCTAACAATAGTGGAAGATCATGCAAGGTTCAATCCCTTGTTGGGATGAACCAACGGGTGTAGCCTCCTAAATGTGTTTCAACAAACAATCTTGAATGCCCTTATTATGTGCAAGCATTCCTTCTGCAATGAAAAAGGATGAGATTCATTTTCTAATTCTGCAAGGATGTTCTACAACTCTTATGGGGTGTGTTCCCATGGGATTGAAGACCAACTTGTAAAGGATGTCGGTTCAAGAGTGAATACATGGGCGACCATCCCCATTTTGTTCTTTCTTCAACAACCTAAGTTTGTTTGTCAAATTGGTGCAATTGGTGTAAGACATAATATTCTTTTTTATTTTGGAGGGTTTCCATAGCCTCCAACTTCTTAACATCATGCTCCCTCAACCTCAAGTACTGCAAGTATTTTAAAAAAAATTCATCTATGCAAAATGCAACATGGTTGAGTCCCCACCTTGCTTTGATTTCCATGCATGTAGGGATTGTTTAACAACCTCAAAAATCTAGTCTGTCCTTTCAATCCCACCACAATCTACAAGAGTAAATTGGAAGCGGCATTGAGTGCGCACGGCAAGGGAGCTGCAAATCAGCCACCAAGACTATAAAAATCCTGAGTTCGTCGGGACACCCGTCAATTTCTGGCCAAAGCTTTGGCTTGGTCCAAATAGCATGAAAGTACCAAAGTCTGTCACGAGGAGAGGAAACCCCCTGATAGAATCGGGAAACCAATATGGGGCGAGGAGTTTTAGGGAATTTATGATGTAAATATCACCAGCTTCTATGCTAGATCCAATGATCTAGCAAACTAAAGGTACGAAGAAAGTTGCCAATCCCAAAATAGTTGCCCCAACCAAAACAAAAAAACTAAAAGAAGGGAAAAAAGGAATTGAAGAGAGCCACCACCAAATATTTGACCACAGCTTTTGACCATTTTAACAATCAAAGTGGTCAATTTGCGTCCAAAACCCAACCAAGATGCCGTCTCACAATTAACAACTAATAAAAAATCATTGAAAAAAATAAACAAACATTTTAAAATAAATATTTTGGTATGAAAAATGTAATTAATGGTGAAATAGGTACCATTGCCCAAATGCAAACATAAATGCATTGTTTAGTGTGCCATTTGCTTCCATCTTCATGAAAAGAAACATTGTCTCCTTTAGGATCTTCTAGAGTGGTCCTACTCATGATAATGTCTATTTCAGACAATAGAACATAAAACCTTCTCATTTGAACTTTTGGTGGAGGTGTAGGCAGCTCACAAAAGCTCTCCACTATGAAAGTCTTAACATGGGTTTTGGCCTTTGCCTCGATGTCAGTTCTGGTTTGATGAATTGCAACCTTTATTGGCAAGGTAGTTGGTGTTGGGAACAAGGATAAATGTGCATCAACCATGTTCCTTTCACTAACATGTTTGGGCTTTGTAATTGAAGGCCTATTTGTATGTTTTTTGGGGCCTTTTGTTGCATCTTCCCAACCTTTACAAAAATGGCCAATGACAGATACTACAATTCATACTTCTAATAATTTTTTTGGGCTAGATTAAAGGCATGACACATGCAAATACAACTACATTATAAAAACCCAAGATAAAAACCAAAACGAAAATCTAAAAGATTATACAGCTAGACAACCACACAACATAAAAAACATGACAATCCATAAATGCCCTCGGTATAATGCGGTAATATGGACTTACTTGCACTTTGAATTAATCTTGATGAAAAATCATCATCACTATTTAAATCAAGAACCTTTGTATGTTTAGGAGGTCTAGCCTTTGGAAGAGGCATACTAATTGTTTCCCCTTGTTTAGATGAAAATGTAGCCTTCTTGGATAGGTTTTCTACTTCATCTACACATGTACGCTTAGATTTATCGACAAACTCTTCCCAAATTTCTTCCCCAATTGTGTGAATTCTTTTGCTTCAGTTTTCATCCATGTGGGATACATCTTTAGTAGTGTTTTCCCCTTATATTTGGGACATTATATCATCATTCGATGATAACTAAAGGTGTTATTGTCTTTGAGGCATTTCTTGCAATAAGTGCATTGGAAGGATGGTCTATTTCCAATTGGCATGTCAGGGCATTTCACATCAAAATGCATTTCCAAGACAAGTTCCTCATAGTTGTCCTCGAGATATAATGCAATGCAATGGTGTCTACTTTATTGTATAGTCAACTTGTATATGTAGTTTATGTCTTTTAGACCTCCAAACACCTAAACAAAAAAAACCATAATTCCAACTTCACACATAACCAATGTAGAACATTGAAATCAAACTATGGTAGAAATTTAAAATGGTAGAGTCATGGAAAGCCTTCATTAATGATGTTAATCTAATACGATCAGCCATGGCTTTAAATTCCCATATTCATTGAGCAACATGATGTATGTTCAAAGTTGACTACAATTCAACTTCATCAACAACATCATAAACCCAAACTACTAACATTATGTTTATACTTTCATTGTAATTAATAAAACAAATCATTATATATATATTTTTTTACTTCAAGCTCATCATCTTCAATCAACAATTAACCCTTTGAAAATGGTTTTGAAATGATAAATATTTTGGTTTTATGCAATAGAACCACAAAATATATTTGTTGTAGAAATGAAATGACCTAAAAATTAGTTTATGGATCACAGAAACCAAAAAAAATAGAAAAACATGCATGAACATAAATGAAATACTAGATATAGGTTTTAATGCTAGGCCAAAACCCACTAGAACATTTTTGTAAACTTAAAATATATTGGGGCAAAAAAACAAAATCTATTTTACAAGCTTACTATCAAACTAAGGAGAAAAATTACATTTTCTAAACCACAATCTTGTGCTAGCAACATTTCATACAATAAACATAATAGGGAGATGGATACATACCCCTTCCACCCATCATGTTAGAGTTTTTTTTGACAATGTCAATGTATTTCTCTCAACCAAGAAGGTTGATAAGGTAAGGATCTTCTTGTGCGTATATTGGCAACATTTCATGTTGTCAGTGTTTCCAGTTTCCTTCCATGCCTGCTTGCATTGCGACAATGTCTCCTTCACCTCTTGTTGTGTTGTTTGATTCTATTGCATCAGAATCAATCCCTCTCCGAGAACAAGAACCACACTCGAGCTCTAAGCTTTACTAGTGGTAATGCCACTATCTCTTGCACTAGGAGTAACATCGGGTGGTGTAGCATTCAATGCCATTGAAGTCTACATCTCTATCAACTTGAAGATTGTGTGCCCTTTGCAAACCTTAAACCCTCAAATAACAATAATGCAACAAAGGACTTCAGCTTAGTACTTTAGCTATTATTGCACCACCTTCCGTCCTCCTCTCCAAAAACTCATGTTTAAGTAAGCTTTGTTGATAGCGACACCTTATGTGCAAAACAATTTATGTAAAGGTAGCTCTACGCTCCATGAAAACTACTATCACATCTAACTAGTGTCCCACAAAACCCCTATTTTGCAAACCTCATCTAGATATCAGCTATTTTTAGTAAATTTTCAAATTTGTTCCTACAGAGAACAACCGCTTCTCTCTAGAGTGCAAAAACTCGGACGATGGAACGGCAGAAATCTAAAGAGACGCTGTCAATGGTGCCGGGTTCAGATGTTCTGTCCATGATGATAGGATGCGGGCCCGGATGTATGTGGCAACTCTGGTGGTGGATTCTGCGCACTGAAATGCCGCTTGACAGAGCTTGTTAGGGGGTGTTTAGCACCCGGCATTACAAAGTTTTTATCATCATGTGCCAAAAGCTTTCCAGTGTGCCAATTATGTCCAGAAGTAGCATTTGGACATAATTTGGAATAATACGCCGGTTTGGGGGCCTTATTCAGGCACTTTTTCAGCCTTTTTCCTGAGTGGGACAGGCTGCCACCTGCTGGTTCCACCTATGGTGCGTCAGCTTGACTTGTAACATGAACGGATGGTGGAGAACGCCTTTGAAATGTGAATTTGGAACGGGCCCTGGCAGAACCCAACTCCACCCAAAGGAACGATGACTTGCCATGCCAGGCTCACCTCATTCCTAGGTAACAGACATTCATAGTCCTCTGGTAATGTCCAAATCCCAAGCATCCTCACCAATTTCCATGTCACATCATCAATTTGTTTTCACACTAGTTTGGGCTATACATGTAACCTCTCCCTTTTTGAATGGATTTTTGTTACCCACTCCCTTCTCTATGTCAATCTTGCATAATGGTCTTGTAAACAATGGGTCTTGGCACTTGTAGAACCCACATGACCCATTGATTCTGCCTTGTAAGGGGACTCAAAAGAGGTAGAAAAGGCCACATGAAGATCATTATGTAACATAAGCATGGCATTTTTCCCTCTTGTATTTCCCATGAAACAAGTACATCAATCATGATACTAATGACCGCATATTACTTACAAGTACCTGCAGACCTGATTGGCCACAACCTTGCCGACTACTCAAGCGCTTCTCAACAGCAAGTTTGTGTGAAAAGAGTAAAGTTAAAGTTTTAACCATCTGGCAGTTTTCCAGATGGCTCCATCGATGAGCAAAATAAAAATAAAGATAATATATGTTATCTAGCTTATAGGTGCTTAATGTATTAGGGTCTTAAGGTCTTCATAATTCTATAAGGTTGAAAGTTCAGAAGTTTAATATTAGTAAATTGGATTACTCTGGGAGCTCGATTTGGACGGTGGAATTTGGACAGCGCAGATCTTCCAGGAGGAGAACGCCATATAAGATATGTTGATCTCTGGGTCTCTGAAAAAAATATTTAGAAAATGAAATTATTTTGTATACATTCTAGTAATGTCCAATAATTCACCTAATGAATAAATGAATGCATGAATATTAGCGCCACGTGGTCACATGGACGTGAAAGACACAAGCAACAAACTCTCCAGAGCATGGCCTTTCTGGGCTTTCAGATTTTCATCAACTTGGCTGAAATCTTTTCCTTCCTTTAAAAATCTCCCAAGGCCTTCAAACAAACCAAGGAGGAGGAGGGAACGGAAAAGAACGAAGTCCAAAGGGAAACTTACAAATCACACATCACAACAACTTTCTTGGAGTCCACGTCTATCGTTGAAACAATATGCAATTAGTATCTATTTCTATTTTTTTGGTTTTGAATGATGCGCTATAAATGCAAAAGAAAAAGAAAGGAAACTGACCTTTTATAAGCTCGATAAAGAAATGTACAAACAAGTCTCTACTGGGTTGTCTTGTTTTGATCTCTTTTTGGACTCATCCTGTTACAATTCTCTTGTCGCAAATTTAACACCAAAATTAGCACTAGTGCACAAAAAGCCTGGACACCTAACCTACTTTGCTGACATTTCCCTTAGTACTTACCATAATTCGTTTCCTTCTTCCAATTATGCGTAAGTCAGCCCTCTGAGCCCACCCAATATCGTGCTGAGGACGATTAGTATATGCAACTTTTGTTCAGAAATACCAACCTGTTAAGTAGAGTATTGTTAAAACTCCAAAGTCTGTTTTACGATTTATTTGTTGTTCTGGTGAGTGTTTTTATTGCAAGAGCAAACTGTTGTTTGTTTGTTTGTTGCTGCGATTCCATCACGGCGATGGCGGCAGCGAGCTGCCGCGCGGTAACGTGCAGGGGCGGCAGCAGCGGCAGCAATCTGTTGCGGGGTCGTAGTGCGTTTGGGGTTCGAGAACTGGGTTGTGCTGCTGTGGAGTCGGCAGTGGAGGTGGAAGGTTGGAGAGGAGGAAGAGAGGCAGGAAGGATGGGTGTGGTGGAGCGACATGAGGAGCAAGGGGGACGCGGAGTGCGGTGGGTGTTTTTGGGGTGCCCGGGAGTGGGGAAGGGGACCTACGCTAGTAGGCTGGCCAAGGTTTTGCAGGTGCCGCACATCGCGATGGGGGATCTGGTCAGGCATGAACTTTCTCAATCCTCGTCCATGGCGAAGCAGGTTTGCAATCCTCGATCCTTTCTTGAGAAGAAAATGTACTTCGATTTCTCCAAGTGTGGATTCACATACACATGTGTGTTTCTTTTCCTCAACTGTTTGTTCGTCCATCGAAATCCTACTTTGATATGAGTTCCCTTTCTCTAGTTTTGTGCGTTTGGGTATTCATTCTCACAGATAGGTTTTAAACCCATCCCGTCAGATTTGTGTCTCCTACTCTCTAGATCTGAGATTCTTGACATAGGTAACCACAGCTGTACCGTGGTACTTCTTTTTCACTAGAGCTGTGACACTAGATTGATGTGGAGAAATGAAGTTGAAATGGAAGCTAGCCCCCAACTCTCCTGCAACCAAACATAATACATATTTCCATCCAAACCCTGGGTATGTCTAGTATGCTTTTGGTGGTGGTCCTAGGACAAGAAGCTGTAGCTGTTTAGTAAGGGACATGGAGTTTTTCAAAATATTTTCTGAACTCACGTTTCAAGAGCCCCATGGGGTTTTCCAAGTGTTTGAGTAATCTGGTTTTTTAACTGCCATGTAATGAAGTATGAGAACCCATTACTAATTAATGATTGATGAGTATACCACATGTTGAAGTGTACAAAGTGTTCTTTGTTTGTCAGTCTCTCTCAATTTCAGCATACCTGATGTGGAGTCTTGAATGGTGATGGATATAGCAGCAGTTTGCATGTCTGGGATGTATTTAGAACTTCAACTCCACAAAATTTGAGGCTTTGATTTTGGGATTCTCAAGGGTGTCTTAGGCTGTTACTCCTACATTAAAGCACACTGCCTTATGTTTGAGATGTTGCCTTATGTCAGGACCCAATTTCAACTTTTCTCCTGGGCTGTCACCTCTTTGTGCTTGGTTATAGGTACTTCTGTAAACTAGTCTTATTCATCACCACATATATTTCATTTGGCCTCAAAAGTCTTTGAGTAGTTTTATTAACCAGGGAAAAAGTGGTGGTGTTGTACAGTTGGCAACTTTAATGAGCCAAGGACAGCTGCTGCCTGATGATATTATCCTTCGTCTCTTGTCCAAGCGCCTTGATGACAGCATGACATCCAGTCAGCCTGGCTTCATCCTTGATGGCTTCCCTCGCACAGTGCATCAAGCAGTATGTTTCTCCTTTTGCATATTGACTTTGTGTACTAGTTAATGAGCCCCTACATAACTAAAATAGTGTAGTTGTTCAATGGTTATCATGTCATATTCATTTCACTTGAAAAATCTTGTGTTATCTAGCTTTACTGGCAGTTTGAGTTTATGCACAAATTTGTCAAAATATATGTTGGATCTGTTGAGCCTTGGATTGGAGACACAAATTTTTCTTGGCACAGCTCCCATTTCAGTTGCAAGCAGTTGCATGGGTTGTCCTCCCAGATTGGTCCTTGTGTTTATGCAATCATTGGTATACAGGGGAATGTTGAATCTGCAGGAGGCTGTCAATGGTATTTTTGCTGACTGTAAGTCTGCATTTCTAACTTGCATGAAGAATTCAATGAGGGGGTCTGAAATGCATGTAGGAAATGATGGAAGAAGTGGCTGATGTACAATTGGTGGTGAACCTGAAGTTGAGGGAGGATGCATTGATAGCCAAGTGTTTAGGCCGTCGTATTTGCAGTCAGTGTGGGGGCAATTTCAATCTTGCACGCTTGGAGATGGAAGAATCAAACAGTGCCCCTCGCATCTTCATGCCTCCCTTGTTGCCACCACCATCTTGTGCCTCCAAAATGACCACCCGTGCTGATGATACAGAAGAAGTTGTCCGTACACGCCTGCGCATTTACTATGAGGAGGTTTGTCTTTAACTGGGGCTGTGATTACCAGGTGCAGGCTGTAGATGTGCCTATTGTTGTCATTGGTTCCTACATTGTCCTTCTTATCCTAGAGCAAATTATTCTTGCTACACATGTTAGTCAGTGCGATGAGGAATTTAAAGCATCTAGGGGCAACAAACTTGCAAATGCAGCTCATGAGGTTAATTTTGTTTGTGTTTCTTCAGAGTAAGCCAGTGGAAGATTTCTATCGCAGGGGTGGGAAACTGCTGGATTTTGAGGTCTCTGGAGGTATACCTGAGACATGGCCTCGTCTATTAGCAGCACTAAATGTTGATGAAAAAGGACACACAAACCATGATGACAGTCACAAATTTGCAGCATGATATCTATGTAGTCCTTGCACTACTACTGGATAGGATACTTTGGGATAAAATCCCATCATCTTTACTGCATTATGGTTCTGACAGTTTCTTAATTGGAGAGAAACCTGGTATCTGTAGGTTAGTTTGTTTTGTAGATAAATTTCTTCATATACACTGGAGGACATTCTTCCTTGTGTTGCAGGAACACAAATCCTTTTCCTGTCAGCTGATTCAGACAATTTGTAATTAAGTCACATTTTCCCAGTGATGGATCTCTGCTCACAGGTGAACTGCTAATGTGTGCATCACAATACATGACGGGAATTTTAGAAAGCTGTCTTTCTTGATTGAGCTGCATCTCCCCTGTCTCCATGGACAGTTGGCTTTGTCATAGTCATGCATCTGCTATTGAACTGCATTTCAACTTTGTCAACCTGCTTCACTCCAGTTATCAATAGTATGCAGCCTGTTGGATCATTTTACTGCCCAAACATGGTGAACATACTGAGAGTCAGAATTTAACCTGTGAATTGTCAGTTATAGGTAGGTTCTGTATCAAAGCTTCCAAGGTGCAAATTGACTAATCTCTAGTTTTTTGCACATCCTGTTGGGACCAAAGACTACCAGGAGACAATCCAATATCTATTTTGACAATTTTAGATGTTTCATTTGGTGACCATCGGCCCATGCATTGTAGGCAATAAGTTGAAAAATAGGGTGAGGTCCACCATTCCTTCCTGTTTACAGACAGTGAATACTTTGACCCAAGAACTGTACATGGCAATACCTCCTAAGGAGCATTATGTCCTAAGACTTGTGCTGACTTTGCATGATGCCATTTTCAGTGCCATTTCTGACTCCAATCTCACTCATCATCAGAAAACCCCTTCCAGAGTGGCTACGAAGCAGGATGCCGGATCTGTGTATCAGGTGAGGTGGATGCCATTTTCCAAGCATGCTTTTGATAGGGTTTCCTAGACATTCTTACAAGCAACATTGAAGGCAATGGGATTTTCAAAGCATGGACTACATGGATCCTAGCCCTCTACAAAAATGCACACACATGTCATATTAATCACTAGAAGGCAAGGGCCACTGATAGAGCTCCACAGGTCGGTGAGAGAAGGTTGTCCCCTTGCACATCACCTTTTCCTCTTAACTGTTGACGTGCTAGGACACATGCTATAGGATCCAACACATGGGGTAAAAGGAATTCAACTTCCAGACAGAACACAGAACCAAATGTTTGCAGATGATACTGCCCTCTTCCTCTCAGATTCGAAGGACGGCCTAGAAAGGGTTATGTCAGTCCTCCAAAAATTTGGGGTTACCTTAATAGATTGTGCTTTGGGTGTGAGCTAGGGAGAGGGATTACCTGGGGAGAGTCTCAAGGCCTTAGGTGGCTGGAAAAGGGAGAACATATCAAAGTACCTAGAGTTTTTGTTTGGGAGGCATATTCCTCAAAAGGCAAAAGACTTGAAAGCTTTTAGTCAAATCAAGAAATTTCTGTTGGAATGGGGAGGGGAAAAGCTTTCATTAGCAGGTAAGGTCTTAATTGTTAATCAAGCAATACTTGCATGCAGTACCTCAACTCTTGCTAAGATATTCCAAGAAAAGTTTTCCAAAAGACTTGGCAATTAGTAAGAAGTTTTTTGTGAGTTGAAATTTTTGATAAGAAGGCTTGAACCAAAGAAAGAGATAGGCTTCAGTTATCCTTCCCATCTCTCATGGAGGTCTAAAGGTAGACCTTCAATTACAAACTAGGCCTCTCTTGGTGGGGGCTAGAACTTGTTGGGCCCCATGGAAGTAATTCATAAGATTCAAAGTGGAGAACACTAGCTCGTTGATGAATGGACATTGGCATCTTGAAGCCCACTAGATATCAAAAAATTAAAGTTAAGGAAGTATAGCTCCCTAGTTTGGCAAGCCATCCTTTGTACATGGTGTTCATTGGAGCAAGGTCAAGTCCACCTCCCACGATAACATCATGGGTAGCCATTTCAAGCAACATTTTATGTGGAAACTCCTTCCGCACAAACAAGGAATCTTGGGAGAGGAGAGGAGCTCAATTTTCATCAAGTGGTTTTTAAAAGGTCTAACAAAAGTAGGGTAGCTTTGGAACAAATACTCTAGCATATGGAGGTCATTGAAAGAGCTTAGGAAAAAATATCATTTTCATGTCGAAGGTCTACAAATAAGAGAACTCATTGGCATCATCCACCACAACTAGAAACTCTTTCATCAATCTAATTTTTTAGTTGGGGAAGTGGTTGTCCATTCAGCCCAACCAAACCCTTAGAAATTATATATATATATATATCGAGCATTCCATGTTAGAGATAACAAAATTTATGGAAAAACTTACAAAGTTCTAAGCTTAGAGTAGGTTATTAGGATAGGCTAGGGCTTGTAAGAAATACCTTTAAGCAAGTTGAATCAAGTCAAAATTGTAAGAAAACAAGGGAAGTTTTGTAAATTACAACCCTCTATCCTCTTCACTAAGAACCAAATGGTCTAGCTTGGAGGGGGGGAAATCTAAAAACCTTGGAGTTCAATCCCCAAAAGTGGAACTAGAAGAAACATGAATCTTTAAAAGTGATAGACTTTTACAACTACTCAACTAAAAGAAGATGCTAGTTAAGTGGACTTCAAAGCATGGCAACCAATTTTAAACTGAACACACAACTAGTGTAACAAGGATTTTATTTCAAACAAAAAATAAAATTATACATAAATCTATGGTATCCATGACTCCCAAGAAAATTATTGGCCATGCTTTGGTGGATTGTTGTAGACTTGGCCTACCAATGGGAGCATGGAGATGGTGGATTGGTCTCCCATGACATTGTTATGTTTATTAAGGGAAACAAAATATTCGTTACAATTGATTTTTTAAAATACATATGAGTGGCAAAAGTGTGGGACAAGCTCGAAAGGTTGAGAGACTCAAAAGGCTTGCCTTAGATGTTCATTACTTGGGATCATTAAAAGGGACTTAAGGCCAACCCAACCAAGTAACTGCATACACAACCCCTACAATCAACCCCATGGGACACCTTGGGAGATTCTCAAAGAAGCATTCTTTAACATATTTAGGTGGTAAAAATGCAAACATAACTTGAGAGAAGAAAGATTCAATAGAGGTGAAGTTTTTTTTTGAACCTTGAAGTTGGTAGTTTATAATTAAGGTGGGCATGGAGACTTTGAAGCAACTACAAGCCACCCAAGAAACCCCATTTTAACGTGAAGGACATGCATAAGAAACTTACCTCAATATGGATAGTAATACGGAACACCTTCATCTCTCTCACAAATGGAACAATGAAGTGGAACCTAATGAGACTTGTTTCCATGCTTTTGAAACTAACAACAATAGACCCCCCACCTATCCAAGTGCCCCACAACACCAAACATGGGTTCATATATTTATTATCTTTGCAATGTGAACTTTGACAATTATCTTCAATAAAAAGATTGTTTGGAAGTTGCAATAGAAGGATTGTTTTAAGTAGATGAAGACATCAATATGAATCATCAAGACTAAGGACACAATTGGCTAGCCAACAAAACAATCCAACCACCAAGGATTCAAGTAGAGAAGACATACCTTGAAAGAACTTCTAGGTTGTAATAGGACACTAGTAGTGAAAACCTTCAACTCAATCCTCCAATGACCTCTAACCAACCAAGTTTCTAGACAAAACAATTTAGAGGTTAGAATATAAATTGTTTACTTTCAAAAGAATCCAATCCAACATTCCCCAACAATTAAAAAACACATTGCTCAAAATGATAACTAATCCACATTCATGTCTAAAGAGATTATGCAAATCACCCCACATTTGCATTCTCCTACCCTAATTGATATATTCATCAAGAGCAAATAGCTTGAAGAATCGGGAAAGAACATGAGCAAGGAGAAGAACACAAACATGAGGATGAAAAACCACCCACCTTTTGAGGATGAAAACTACCTCCACAATGAGGAACACTCTTTAAATAACTCTCCTTTGACACCTCTCCTTCAAGTAGGATGAGAAAATTGACACCCAAATAAAGCTCCCTTAGAAAAAAATTATTCATCTCGCAACATTCGAATCATAAGTTTAGATCATAATCTTTTCAACAATTTACTACCACATTTCAAAAGGTTGTTTGTATTCATTTCAATGCTTCTTTGTCAAATAAAGGTCATGGAATTGATTCCTTACAAATGAAAACCATAAGTGCAAATTATGAAATTTTATGGAGCAACAATTATGCCATAGTTGTCTGGCAAGTGTTTATTTTAAGTCATCCATGTGTCGTTGAAAAACAAGTTGTGTGATATGTTTCTAGGTTGGTGATAATTTCATAATTGATAGTTCATTATAATTATTCTATTTCGATGAAGTTCTTAATCTTATAGAAGTTCACTATGAAGCAATATATTTTGTATTATTTCATGGGCAACAAATCTAAGCATATTAAAATCACCACACATGGACCCTAAAACCCAACATAAAAGAAGTTACAACTCATTAAACAATAGGATCAAAAATAATTTTGAACTTTACATGACACCAATGATGTTTTGCACCAACAAAATATAAATTTCAAACATCACATTACATGTTATTTACAAACCTAAACATCTCCTTTGAAAACCCTATATGATAAACAATTGAAAGACTTGATGACTATATTTTCAACTTCCACTTTAAAGGATATGTCAAATCAATTTCTTATTGACAATTCCATATTGAATTTGAAAGTCACTCAAATTTAAAATCCATTACACCATATTATTAAAAAAAACAAAAGGTGCAAAAATTGCCAACTCTTGTTTGAACAATGTCCAATTCACTTGACAAATATGAATGTCAACACCAATGGTTTTGATAATTGATAATTACAATTCCAACAACATTTTTTTCACCAATTGCAGACAAATTTTCCTATTTGTAACATTCCACAAAAGTATTTTCATGAGCGACCCCAACATTACTTGATTGCCAGGTTTTGATGGCAAGTGCCTACATTAGTACCTTTTTGAAGTCAAGGGCATCTTGCCCAAGATGGAAAATGTGTGCATGTGAGTGAAAATAGGGTAATTGTTAGTAAAATCATTTTTTTACCGAGCAATAAATATTTTAGGGAGTATTGGTAAATTGTTTTTACTTTGTTGTGTATTGAAGTGGTAATGTATCGATGCATCATATTCCATCATGCATGATTTCATCATGCATCATGTTATATCATCAACATAAATCCTATGATACATATGTATTGTGTAAGGAAGGGTGGGGAATTTTTTTAAAAGACTACATGCATAAATATTTTTATAGATGAATATTTAAATGTTTGTTTATTGTACTATAATTGTTAATGTATCAAAAAATATTGTACATTAAATTTGAAAATACATGGATGAGATATTATCATATTTTCAAATTTATGGATAAGGTAAAGTGATTATTAATTTAGTACCAAACCACCAATTTAATGTTGACACATGTGTGAACAATACATTGAATGTATTACTAGTATTCACACACTTGAAAAGTATATGGTTACATATGAAAACTTGACCTGGCATACATTTAACATCACTTTTTGGTCATAACTAACTATAATTTACCATATGTTTTTAATACACAAAGGATTTATTAATACATTAAGGATTTTTTGATACATTAAAGATTTTTCAACCGATCTAAACATAGAAAAAGCAGGACATTTGTCAAAATAAATGGACAAAAGGTGGCCACATTTCCAAGTTTATAGGTCAAGTAAAACAATTGTTAATTTAGTAAAAAACCCATAATTTACTATTAAGATGTGATGTGAACAATACATTGAGTGTATCATAAACATATTTTCACATTTGAGAAATAAACCTTGCATATGAAAATTTGACACCTAATATAAATTTACTCATTTTTCAATAATAACTAATTATTATTAACCATATGTCACTGATACATTAAAAATTTATTGATGCATTAATGATGTATTGATACATTAATGAACTATTGATACACTAAGACTTTTTCAACCCTTTAAACATTAAAAAACAAGAATTTAAAAAACTAAATGGACAAAATGTTGTTGCATTTCTAGGTAAAACAAATGTTAATTTTGTTAAAAACCATTAATCCATTATCAAGATGTGATGTGAGCAATACATTGAGTGCATCATTAACATATTTTCACAACTAATAAATCAACCTTACATATGAAAATTTGACACCTAATATACATTTACAATCATTCTATTATTATAATTAATTATTAACCATATGTCAATGATACACTAAAGATTTTCCAACTTGTCTAAACATAGAAGAACGGGAATTTTTTCAAAATAAATGGACAAGAGGTTGCCATGTTTCAAAGTGTATGGGTAAAGTAAAAGTAAAAAAAGTTAATTCAATTGAAATGCACCACTATGCTTCTTAATAATAAGACATGGTATGAGCAATACATTGAATGTATTATAAATGTATTTCACACTTGGAAAATAAACTTTGCATATAAAAATTTGACACCTAGTACACATTTACCATCAATTTTTATATTATAACTAACTATTATTAACCATGAGCTATTAATATATTAAAAAATTGTTGATACATTAATGACATATTGATACACCAAATACCCTTTGATACACTAAAAAGTTTATAGTCTATCTAAACATAAAAAGAACATGAGTTTTTTCAAAATAAATGGATAAGAGGTTGCCATGTTTCAAAGTGTATGGGTAAAGTAAAAATGAATTAATTAAACCAAAATGCACCACTATGATACTAACATGTGGTGTGAATAACATTGAATTGATTATTAATATTTGACACTTGAGAAAGAAATATTTACATATAGGAAAAATTGACACATGTTACACATTTCCCATCACTTTTCGATTTTAAATAGTTGATATTTGCATTTGTTAATCTATTATAAATATATGTTGAACTTTCAATGAGGATTATTTTGCATATTAAGATTTGGGGTCACATTTTTCAAGTTTTTGCACATCAAACTTGACATGAATTTCCTCTTCACATGATCTTCTTGTGTTATTCCAAGGGTGTTTTGGAATACAATTTTGACATTTTTACAAAATTTTCACATGTCATTGTGACCTAATTCAATGTAAGTCAAAGATTTACCTTTTTTTAATTCATTGTATGTTGATTATCATAATTTGAATGTAAGGTGCATAGAAACTAATATGTTTTACAATGGTTTTTACATGCATGGAAGGGAAGTTGCCCTTGTATGAACATCCCCATCAAGCTGAATTGCAAGCATTAGAAAATGTAGTTCAAACACCACTAGATGGGCCTTTTGACCATGAAGATTTGTTGTGAAAAGTTGTCATTTGACACACTAGGATGCAACAAGGCCTTCACCTTGTTGAGGTTGTATTCATCCCCACAATTCAAATGCTTGATTTCATACTTGGTGAATAAGGTAAAGATGGTGGATGATGTTGCTTTCTTTGCAAAAAAATGCATCATCCACCTCGACAATGATTTGCAACAATCGTGAATAAATAGTGCTTCCCAATTTTCAAGGTTCAAACTTTAACTCTATACATTTCTACACCAATATTTGCATACATATTATGCATGTTTAAATGTGATCTTCACCATTTAATGAATTAATTTTATTATTATTTAAATATGAAATATGTGACTAATTGCATGTTTTGTAATGCAATGTATGTTCATATGTAGCTTAAAATTATTGGTTGGTTGTTTGTAAGTACCAATGTTAAATATGGACCCAATGATTTCACAAATGTTGTGAAGGATATTACACAAAACCACGATGGGGTGAAAACACACTGTGGTGGAATACTTCCCGACATATGTGGAGTCCATATTGGTGTTAAAATAAATGTCCATTTTACACTATAGCAAATAAATTATATTGCACAAATCATATGGCAAGGCTAAACAATTTTTTTAAACTTCTAAATTTTATCAATTGTAGAATTGTATAAAATATTTACATTTAAAAAATGGGAAGTTGAATTATTTATTCAAATGAATAAAGGAATTTATTTTTTAAATCCATATTTCATTGTATGTTTCAATTTATGGTTTTTAGAAATCTTAAAAATTGTCTTCCTTTCTATCAATGGTATCACACTATTTTTTATGTCAAAAAAATCATTCAATTAATTTTTTTAATAAATATAATAAATCCATAATCATATGATATGGAGCGTGGCATCAAAATTTTAGCACTTCAAAAGTCCAATATGTCATGGTGAATCAAAATCTATTCATGAAATTCTTACAATGTGATTATATCACATGTAATATATAATTTTTGAGTTTTTTTCACATATTATTAATTTATGTTTTGTTCCATGGCCCATGATTAATAATCCAACAAGTTGTGACAAAATTATGTATTCCACTTTAATGTGCTTTCACCCAATGTAACTCCAAAAAAATTGGACATCAATGGAAAAATATTTCCATCAAGGATAGGCCATAAGGGTACATGAGATTTTAGGAAAAAATGGGGTGGTTTTATAAAAAGAGGATGTAGAGTTAAATTTACCATTAAGACATTGGAGTTGTTCAAACATATATCTAAGTTGTCGTAACCCTAACCTTGGGTTCACGACAAAAGCAAGGGCTTGTAAAGGTGCGGGCCAAGAGTGAAGCTTGGGAGTCACATTTCATGTTCCCAAGACTGTAAAAAAATATGAGGGAATGAACCCCCACACTCTTAAGTGAACTCCCACTTTGGCAGTTGGAGTTCCGATGGATTTTCGAATTTTCAGAGGTTAGTTACAAGGTCAAAATTCATTGGATTAAAAAATTCCTTATACCATTAGAAATACCTTGAAATTTAGATATCTAAAATGATTTCGCATGACCCATTTGGGTACTTAAAACATAAGTTATGGCCAAAAATAGGGCCAAAAGTCAAATTGCCAATTTGATTCAAACCATTAAAAATCAAGAATCGCCCTGATTTAATTATGTGTAAGCGGCATGCCACATACCTTTGAAAAGTTCTTGACAAGAGCTACAACTTTACTTCAAACCTCATTTTAATCGGAGGTTTATTCATAAAGTTATAGGCCTCTAAAGTCGCAGGAATCCCAATTTCGAAAGTTCCGAGACTCCCAAGTTGAGAGTTCCAGGACAAAATGACATGTGGGTGCTAGCCCCATGGCCAAACATAGAAAATATTATAAAGGGGAAGGTGGTGGCTTCCTTCAAGTCCGGGCTATGGTGAGTCTTGTGAGTTTTGTGAGTCCATGTTTACCCATGGCTCATCCATGCACCAAAGTGCTTCAACTACGCACTAACCAACTTGTTGTTTAGTTTGTGCAGGTCTGTGTGAGTAATTGATTTGCTTGCCACTCTTCCTAGTCCCCATCCCAGAGCTCTAGCACGCCCCTTTAGCACGCCCCTCTACCCCCAAAGTGTTGTGAGCCAGGGAGCGTGCCCCAACTCCTTGTTGTCGCAACCCTAACTTTGGGCTTGCGACCAAAGGAAGGGGTTGTAAAGTTGCGGGCCAAGAGGAAGGAAGCTCGGGAGTCAAGGCAAAGGCATGGCAAGGTTGCAAGCCAAAAGGAAAGAAGCCCGGGAGCAAAGGCAAAGGCATTGGAAGGGTGCGGGCCAAGAGGAAGCCCGGGAGTCATCACATACTCTCGGGAGTCTAAGGAAGTGTGAGGGAGTGAGCACTCACACTCCCAAGGCAATTCCCATTTTGGGAAAAGGAGTCCCAGTGGACTCCCGAAACTTCAGAGGGCTAGTTGAAAGGTCAAATCTCAATTGATTGTTACGCTTTTTATACCGTTGGAAAGCTCTTAGAACGTAGATGTCTAAAATGGGCTCGCATTGCTCATTTGGACATCTGAAACGCAAGTTATGGGTAAAAGAAGGGAATATACCTCTTCCCGACATCCGATTTGAGAGTGCGACACGGCGTTGGAAAGCTCTCGACAAGGGCTACAACTTTGCTTTAGACTGCGTTGCGATCAAACTCTACAGTCGGGAGATATGAGCATCCAAAGTCCCGGGACTCCCATGCAGGAGTCCTGGGAAAAATAGCCATTTGGATGTAGTCTCTGCCGCGAGCTGCAGAATATACTATAAGGGGAAGGTGGTGGCTTCCCCCAAGTCCGGGCCGTGGTGAGTCTTGTGTGTCTGTGTTGCCCGTGGCTTGTCCTAGCACCAAAAGTGCTCCAACTATGCACTAACCATTGTGTGTGGGTTTTGTGCAGGCCCGTGTGAGTGAGTAAAGCTGGTCACTTCTTCCTAGTCCCATTCCGGAGCTCCAACATGCCCCTCTACCCCTCCAAGTGTTGTGAGCTAGGGAGCGTGCCCCGACCCCTCCTTCTTCCACTGTCTTTCACTTGGACTCACATTTGGGTCCTTTGAGGAGTTGGGAGTGTGACGCGCTCCCAAGTTCCTTGTGGACCCACTTGAGGGTCCAAGTATGTGACAATGCGGAAGGAGTTGGAACTTGGAGCCGCTCCCTAGCTCACAACACTTGGAGGGGTAGAGGGGCGTGTTGGAGCTCTGGGATAGGACTAGGAAGATGTGACAAGCTTATTCACTCACACGGGCCTGCACAAAACCCACACAAAGTGGTTAGTGCATAGTTAGAGCACCTTTGGTGCTAGGACGAGCCACGGGCAACACGGACACACAAGACTCACCACGGCCCGGACTTGGGGGAAGCCACCACCTTCCCCCTTATAGTATACTCTGCAGCTCGCGGCGGGGGTGGCATCCAAATGGCCATTTTGTCCCGAGACTCCCGGGACTCCCGCGTGGGAGTCCCGAAATCGCGCATTTTCGGGACTCCCGCGACTTTGAGGCTTCGTAACTTTCGGAGCAGACCTCCGATCGACTCGCCGTCTGACGCAAAGTTGTAGGTCTCGTCGAGACCTTTCCAACGGTATGTCGCACGTCTTCTGCACCCAAGTATTTCGGGTCGATTCCCGACTTTTAGTGATCGGGAGTCAAAACCGGCGGACTCCCGGGCCTTCTCTTGGCCATAACTTGCGTTTCAGATGTCCAAATGAGCAATGCGAGCCCATTTTGGACATCTACACTTCAAGAGCTTTCCATTGATATAAAGAGCGCAACCAGCCATGGAGTTTTGACCCCTCAAAACGCTCTCTGAACTTTCAGGAGTCCTTTTGGGACTCCACTCTCACCAACTCCCAACGTGGGAGTTCACTTGGGAGTGTGAGGGTTCACTCCCTCACACTCTTTGCACTCCCGGGAGCATGTGATATGACTCCCGGGTCTACTTATAGGCCCGCACGCTTGCAACCCCCTTATCTTGGTCGCAAGCCAAGGCTAGGGTTGCGACAGAGTGCGTCACTTGTCCTTTTGTTATTTTCACCCTTTGGACTCACAGTTGAGTCCTCAAAGGAGTTGGAGGTGCATTAGCCATCATGAAACACATGTTTTATGAAAAGGTCCACATACTTAAAAACATTTATTTTAACTTGAGCGTTGTCCATTATTATAACATCAGGCACGCAGTTCTCTAGCAAACATTAGGACAATGCATGCAAATAGGGTGAAGGTCGATTTTTCGGGTTTTTCCAGTGAGAATAAAACATGACATGTATTCCATTTTGCCACTCATCAAACACCATCATGGTGTAAAAGGGGTACTACACAACACAAAATTGTGGTGTTAAAAATAATGGTCAAGTAGGTTATACTTATATAAAATTTAATTTATAGAAAAAAACAATGGATGAAATGTACCCAACTTTGGTTTGTGCTAAATGTTGTATTGAAAGAGATTAAACTCTTATGTTTAAAATTTGTCATCAATTCTGCTTGCTAGGGGGTTTGGATGCCAAATGTGAATGGGGTATCATCTTGGCTTGGCAAGTTTAGATCCATTGGGGCATGTTCAATATACTAGAAAATTGAATTGAAGTTCTCCATAACCAACATTTGCACATTCACAAGATCTTAGGGGTGTTTTTGCCATAATTCATTTACTCTTTTCCTTGATAAATTTCTTACATTAGATGGTAGAACAAATGTGTCTTGTGTTATGGGCTCATTTTTCAAAGCATTATTTCTCACATATGCATTACAATGAACCATGATTGTTCAAGAGAAAGCCCTTGCCGAAGGAGCCCCATCAATAAATTTACCATAGCAAACTTCACTTTGTTTGTTTTTATGTTCAAGATTTAGGTATATCAATCAACATAGACTTGGTCTAAGTATGGTTGTTTTGCTATGAAAGACCATTGACAACCGCATTTAATTGACATATTGGCCAATGTTTTGGAGATTTTAGTGATCATTTTTGCACCGTGGTTGGATTATAGGAACTCCAATATAACTTTTTCCCCCTTCTTCCTCTTCAATGTATCCTTTTGCTTGTGGTGTTTTTGTTTTTGTTGTGTGGACAACAACTTTTACATGTCTTGTGGAATCATTCTTGTTATGTTTTCTGGCCCAAAGTTACAATTGAACACGAAGAACATGGACATGAAATGTGAGGTTAGAAATTATGGAAAATCTTCAAGAATTAAGGTCAAGAATGGATAGGTATGCATGTCATTTGCTAACCTATACAAAAATGAAGCATTGTTTGCTCGAAGGTGTGTAAGAGTGCCTAGGACGAAGGATCGAACATGGTCTTTTGTTCTATGGAACTTGCACAAGAAACTTTCATTCTCTTGTTCACCATCCACAAAATCTTGCAAGCAATCCCACAAAATCATTGCAATTTCACAATGGGGTGTACAAGCCTCTTCCATGTGTTACATGAGGCAACAATTGTATGTAAGATTTTTAAAATGGCCCAAGAGGAGGTTGTTTGCATAGTTGTTTCAATGCCTCAAGCAAGTCCTTTTCTCGACTAACAACATAAGTTTCCTACCCCCTGTCTGTGATTCATAAACCAATCAACATAATTGTAAGATCATGGTTTTGAAATGAAAAATCATTCAAATAGAACAAGACATGTATCAAGAAGAATAAGTTGAAAGCATGCAATGTAGGCCCAAGGGACAACAATTTAAATATGAAGGTGGTGGTGTGCCAAGTGGTTGGCACCTGAGTTTTGTACATCATCCATAGGAGATTTGTCTTCTTGGCTTGCTATAGCCACAACTATCCAAATGTAAGTCAATTGAAAATTTGTAATGTTCTTTGCCAAAATTGGAGAAGACAACCTTTGGAAAAATCAACAATTGGAGAAGTTGATGTCTACATTGGTTGTAAGGTTGCAGTATGGAGCTAAAATGGTTGGTTGTGGTTGTCTCACAAATCTCATTTACAAATCCTCTATTTTTAGTTGATTTTCAAAATTTGATAATGCGTAAAACAATCGCAATTTTCTAGAGTGCAGAAATTGGGAGAGATGTTGTTGATGGAATGCATAATTTCGAGGAGATGCAATCGATGGTGGATGGCATAAAGTTTTTCGACATCAATTTAGATGTTTTGTCGATGGTGATAGGAGGTAGGCCCGGATGTGCGATGTGGCGACTCTAGTGGTGGGGTTTACGAAGTAAAATGCTGTCGTATAGTGATTGTTAGGGGGTGTTTAACACCTGCACCCCGCCTTTGTAACCATTCATGAAACCTCATGATGTTCCTTGTGTTCGTTGCATATATAATACTAGTGCGTGCCTGTGACGGTCGGACACAATCCACCCATGCCTGCCTTTTTTTTTTCCTTCACTCCAAACCCATCCCCCAAAAAACCTAAAAATTTGAAGCCTAATACCCTCTTATTCTTTTTTTCAAAAAATTCTTGTATTAACCTTGGGCAGCCCGCCAGAAAAGGCCGGAAAAAAAAAACCCTAGTATTAATCCTGGGCAACCCGTCGGAAAAGGGCGGAAATTTAAAATTAAATAAATAAATAAATAAATAAATTAAAAAAACCCTGGTATTAACCCTGGGCAACCCGCCGAAAAAGGGCAGAATTTTTTAAATAAATAAATAAATAAATAAAAACCTGGTAGTAACCCTAGGCAGCCTGCCAGAAAAGGGTGGGGAAAAAAAAAAAAAACCCTGGTATTAACCCTGGGCAGCTCGCCGGACCTCGATTTCAGGACCTGATCCTGTTCGTCCGTCAAGGTCCTGACCGTTCGTCGAGGTCCTGAAACCAAGATCGACACCTGGACGCACGTAGATACAGACAAACAAGTGAATTAATAAAGAGGACTAGTGGGTGCCCGTGACGGTCGGACACAATCCGTCCGTGCCTGCCTTTTGTTTTTCCTTCACTCCAAACCCATTCCCCAAAAAACCTAAAAATTGATGGCCAGCCTCGTTTTTGTCGAAACTACGCCGGAAAAGGCCAGCTTGCCGGGAAAAAAAAAAAAAAAAACTGTCCGTCTGTAGGCAAGAGCTTGGAGATTTCCGGCAGCATCGATGACGGCAATTTAGGGCGAGAAAAAAAAAAAACCCTGTCCGTCTGTAGGCGGGAGCTTGGAGATTTCCGGCAGCATCAACAATGGCAGTTTAGGGCGGAAAAAAAAAAAAAAAAAAAAAAAAAAAAAAAAAAAAAAAAAAAAAAACCCTGTCCGTCTATAAACTCCGATTTCAGGACCTCGGTTTCAGGACCTAATCCTGTCCATCCATTGAGGTCCTGAAACCAAGCTCGACACCTGGACGCACGGACAGACAGACAACTGAATTAATATAGTGGGTGCCCGTGACGGTCGGACACAATTCGCCCGTGCCTACCTTTTTTTTTTCCTTCACTCCAAACCCATCCCCCAAAAAACCTAAAAATTTGAAGCCTAATACCTTCTTCTTCTTTTTTTCAAAAAATTCTTGTATTAACCCTGGGCAGCCCGCCAGTCCGTCGTCGACAGCAGTTTAGGGCGAAAAAAACCCTGTCCGTCGATGACGGCAGTGTAGGGCGAAAAAAAAAAAAAAGGAGGTCCTGTCCGTCGAGGTCCCGAAACCTCGATTTCAAGACCTGAGTTTCAGGACTCAGACAAACAGACGCACAGACAGACTATGTCTCTTTATAAGTAGTATAGATTGCCACTGACCCTAGGAATCTTAGGTGAAGGGTTTTTTCTTTCAATTTTGTGACATAGTTGAGGTGGTGAGCATCCATAAGTTGGTTTGATTGAAGTTGGCTATTAACAAAATATGAAAGGAAAAAATAATCTCCTTATTTTTTTTTCTACCTACTTGAAAGCCATGTATAGAATCTGAATGTTTAAGAGATTTTGTGAATTTTGAAAAAAAATTGGAAAAAATTCATTGAATTTGCCACCAAAACTTTCAATTTTTTTGCAGCAGTGCTAAGTTTCACACAAAAATAATGCCTATGAAGTGTGAAATCTTTTCTGAATGACAATTATGTAAAAACAGAGGTGCTAGTAGGGTACTTTCACAAGTAGCAAAGAAGAAAATTCGTGCTTGGGACATAAATATGAGGTGCTATTGGACACTACAGTAAGTTCAATGTTAATTTTGTATTTGAGAAGGGTCTGTTTTCAGACCCTTTCGAAATTTGAGGTGTGTGGCCAGAGGCTGAGTGAAAGGTATGGAAATTCTGGAGGGGTCTGAAAAGAGACCCCTCTCTTGCATGAAGAACCGGCTAGTCTTTTTTTGAAAACAGGTATTGTACAAAGTTGTAGTAAGATAACTGTTGACCATCGTCTTACAAAGTTGTAAGGTCCAGTGAAAATTTACTCCTGAAAAGCAACCTAAATATACAGATGGAAAAATTGGCAGGTTCTTTATGGACGTTGAAGTAGTTCGTTAAACAAACACAAACGTTCTATTATATTGGAAATATATTGTAGTAGAAATGGAAGAAATCGGGTGCCAATCGGGCCTACGTGAGAGATCTGTTGAGCTGCAAATGAGGTTGTAACAAGTTGACAAAGTAGGTAGGCTAGTCTAGATCAAGGTACCTAGGTTACCTTCCACCTGCACCAAGTGGCAGGAATCAATAGCAAAAACTGGAGAAGGCAAAATTTCAAAAAATGAATATGACACATATTGAATATAAAACCCATTATGAAACCCATTAAATTAGGGACCTTTATTGGAGGCTATTTTCGGAAGTTGACATTTAAAAGGACCTGTTATCTGTAGACAAGTGGTTTAATGGACGATTCCTTTTTCAAATCAATGAACATCTTGTTCTGACATGTGGACTTTGAATTGAAAGGGCGTGTCCACTTGTCACATGGGGCTCCAATACCCTGATTCAGGAACCGGGACTGATAAAAAAACAAAAAAAGAAATTCATTTTAAGGCTTCCATTTTAGTGAAAATTTCAATTAGTTGGGTGCCTTTTTACTTACTAAAGTATTTGGTCATAAGATCCACATGAGTCTTGTCTCGGGAAGGACAATGGAGCTCTTTGGTGCTTGGGTGCGTATCAGGGCAGCTCCTGTTTCCATGGTCCAAATTCAGCAATCTTTAGCTTTTTCTTGAACGCTTGAAGATGACAATGATGGAAATATGCTCTGATCCAGAAGATCAGCAGCAGATCTCCAAATTAAGCGAAGATTACTAGGTAGCAAGCAGGAGCAGAAAAGCGGGGGAAAGTGCCCGATTAGGGCTCGGAATATTCAAACCAAGCTCCAAGCTCGGCAACAGCTCTTTTACTTTCCTGCCGGGAAACGAGAAGGATACACTAGTCTCGGATCGTCTCTCCGCTCCTCCCACGCAATGGAGCAGCGAAGCTCTCGCTGCTCCGAGCACCTTTCCTCCAGAAAGAAAGCTCAGTGATGGAAAGCACGTAGCCACAACGCCGGAGGGACCGGCGGCAACCAACGAGCGGTGGCGGAGGCAGCCCCTAGGTGGGAACGAGCAAGCTCGAGGCGCTAGGAGCGATGGGGAGTTCAGCGAAGGAGGATCAATTCGATCACCTCCGCCGGAAATCCTTCGCGACGGCGCTTCGCTCCCCAACAAAGGAACTGTCGCGGCTTCCGGCAACACTCCTCATTCTCAGGTTCTTCCTCTAAACTATGTTTCTCTTTCGTGCACACCAAAGCTCTTTCCAAGGGTGATGGGAAAAGAGCCAAGCTCGGAAGCTTGGGACGCTGATGCCGAAAGGCAATCATCAAGAGGAGAATTCAAAACCAAAAGTCACGTTCCAAACGAAAGTCACTTCACCACAAGAAGACCAGCTCCCTCAATGGCCACTCCAAGAAACATTGCTCCATCCACGCACCCGAGCAAAGGATCAGGACCAATCGCTCCCACGAAAGACGATCTCCAAGCCCCATCGCCTGTGGACCAGAACTTAGTGTTAGAAGCGGAGTTCCCCGAGGAGATGGTCCTCGAAATGCAGAGCGCGGCTACTAAGAAGGTGCGCAGAACAGTCATAGGGTGGACTTTGGGGGGGAGAGCATCTTTCAAAACTGTCCACGAATGCTTGAAGCTTCATCTACCCCCCTCTTTCGTCTCCACCACCCTTCTGACGAGAGGATATTTCCTAATTCTATTCGACAAGGAGGAAGGCGCAATCGCCACCAAGAAGCTCTCAACGGTGGACTAGAGTGGGCTCATCCTCTCCTTCTCCAAGTTCTCCCCGGACTTCGACGCCAGTGCCCAAGGATCCGAATCGCTTCTAACGCACTCAGTCAAGGTCCAATTCCCGGACTTGCACAAGTAGTTCAGAAATGAAAAGACCTTCACTATCCTAGCCAGCCAGGTGGGGGAAGTGTTGGACATCGAACCAGCCGACTTGAACATCAAAAGGCCGGCTGGCCCCATGGTTACAGTGGAGGTGCAGGACATCTCCAAATTGGCGGGGTCCATCCGAATTCCAAAAATGGTGGAGGGTGCTGGAACCTCCAACATAATTGTGCAAAAAATCATCTACTCTGGCCTTCCAAACCAGTGTAGAAAATGCCGTAGATTTGGTCATCACGCCAGAGCATGTACCACCAACATGCTCAGGCCTCAGGAGGTCCCGGGGAAAAACAACCCCTTGCGGAGAGAGCACAGGGGGGGCCTCAAGCTTGAGCTCTGATGCTCAGATTCCAGGCAGCAAAATCAAAGCAAGGCAGCCCGAACGTTCACCACTCGAGCTGTAGAACAGAAAAGGAAGGCCTTAGAGGGAAGGGGCACCGAACCAGGAATCATCTGGCCCCTCTCAGTTCCTTCCACGCTCAGCAAGCCCGAGATTTTCCGCCCTCGGCAACTCCAGCCAGACCTCTAAGCAAAGGAGCTTAGTCGGAATGGAGCGGAGGGACCAGGAGATGCCAAACATCCCCATCCTCCTGACCCAATCTGAGCTAGAGTCATTCCTGCAGAAAGGGCCATCCTCTTTCGACTTCCCACATCAGGCCGAATGCCGAATCGCCTCAACAGAGGAAGGAGACAACCCCTATGCTAGCCTAGGAGAAGGAAAAAGAGAGCTAGGAGGACTTGACAGATCCTCAGATGACCCCACGAATGGTTGGACCTTCACAACGAAAAAAAAGGGGAACGTCCGAGCTTCACCAAGCCCGGAAGCTACCCAGGCCCTCCCTCCCACCCCTCAAAGGGTATCCACCCCAAGGGGAAAAAAAGGCTCCCTACACTTTGAGATGCACCAGTCTTTTTTTACGTCATTAGGAATCCCAGCCCCACCAAGAAGGGAACCGTTCAGAGTCAGGATTTAGCCGGTTCTAACCAGGGACAAGAACGCAAAGAAGGAGACGCTGATGTGTTCAAAAGATCACACCTCTCCGAGCCTACCACTGAACATAAGGCTCAAGGGGCCAGCGGAAGCGCTCGAGGAAGAATGGTCCTCCGAGGCCGCTTGGGGGGAAATCATCCACCGGGTGGAGGTAGAACTCATAGAGCAAACCTTGAGATACTATCTCACCATCAGCGAGAAGCCACGATTGGAATGGTCGTGGCACGAAGAGCCGAACAGGGGAAGGATGGAGTGCACCATCCTGGCGCACATCCACACAGGAACAAACGGTGTGAGCGTCAAAAAAGGAAGCACCTCCACTGGATAGCTCTGGACCTCACGCCAAGCTTAAACAACGAAATAGCATTAACGGTCTTGGTTCACAACTTACTCATGGGGTTGGGGGCGGCAGACACGACCCACCAGAACTCAAGAACAAGTCGGCTAGCATCCAGGCCTTGCCACAGGCAGCTAGGAAAAAAAGATTTTCCAGACTGGACATGACAGTCCTGATGAACCCTGAGATTGATTCCCTGGTCTCAATTCAAGGAGACTCCAAAGACGGGAGCGAAGGAAGCAAGCTCCAACCCAACACCTCCATCAGCCACCCGGGATCGATCAGCCAGCTTGTTGCCCGAAACAGGCTAACATATGTTTGAAAAAACTCTCTCTCTAGTCTCCCTCAATGTAAGAGGGATGAGGGGCAATAAAGCCAAAGCAAAGCAAATGAAGGCTTGGCTCACTTCACTGGCAACCCTTCCCCAGATTGTTTTGCTTCAGGAGCATCACCTCGGAAAGGTAGGAGCCCAGGACCCTGCCAAAGGAATGGAATTCTGGCAGGGGGAAACCCTTTGGAATGAAGGAATCCCCATGGGGCGTTCCCAGAGGACAAGGGCTGGCACAGCGATCCTGGTGGACAAAATCGTTGCCCCATACATAGTGGATCACGGTATATTGGTCGCGGGACGCGCCCAATTCATCATTTTGCAGCCTCCTGGCGAAGGTGCGCTTACCATCATCAACGTTTATGCGCCCACCCTCTCCACGAACCACGCTCAACTCTGGCAAAAAGTGGGCCAAGCAAACCTGATCGCGGATCACTTCATTCTGGGAGGAGACCTCAATCACCAGAGGCCCCAGAAGCCAACAACTCTTCCAACACGAGACAACAGTGCAGGAGAGAGACCTCCGCTTGGCACCTCATGACCCTCAAATACGGGCTGTCCGATGCCTGGAAATTGGACAGCTTCCATAAGCTCTCAAAAAAATCCTTCACGTTCGACAATGGATAGCAGGGGCCCTCCTTAGTGTTATCCCGAATTGTCAAGTTTCTGGTCTTTCAATTTGTGGAAGAGAGAGGTGGACAAATCAAGGCTTCCCCCTCTATGAGGAAACTCTCGGACCACTCGCCCCTTTCCATCTCGATCTGGGGGACGCAACAGCCAACACACGGCAATCGCCCGCGCTACTTCGATCTTTCCCTCCTGGGGGAAGAAAGGGGGAGGAAAGATTTGTTGGAGGCGTGGACTGGAGCCCACCCCCCTCCTACCACTCCCTCCTAGAGCTTTGACTAGCCGGTCTGGCTAGAATCAGCCGCCGGCCAGGTAATGTGTTGTAACGCGCACCTTTCGAAAGAGAAAAGGAGAGCGCGAGGAGCTTGCATCAGAGCCAGCTCAAAAAAGATCTAGCTGGCCGAACTCCAGCTTCAAGCGAACCCAGCCAACGCAGAGGTTCAGGACATTCTCTCAGACACTTAGGAGAAACTCGTTGAAGTCTTCTAGAGCTCCGTAGAGAGAAACCACCATCTCACCTCTTCCAGCTGGTTGAGATACGGAAACACCTACTCCAAATCATTCTTCGACTTTCACCGCATTGGAAAGAAGAAAATGCTCCTTTGGGAACTTGAAACCGAGAAGGGAACCATCGGGGGACAGAGCGACTTGGCCCTTTATGTTACTAGTTTCTACGCCAAGCTCTACATTTCGGACACCACGGCCCCAGGCACAAAGGAGGCCCAAGAGGAATGTTGGCAAAGCATCCCGCCCAAGGTATCACCAGCAATGAACGAGAGGTTGGTCAAGGACCTCTCCTTAAAAGATATCACAAAGGCAATCAAAGCGCTTCCCAAAGGGAAGGCCCCAGGCCATGACGGCATCCCGATAGAATTCTTCCAGGAATTCGAAGCAGAGATCGCCCCTACTCTGCTTCTTGCGTACACGGCAATGCTCAGATCCGACGCAACCTCAACATCTATCAACAAAGGGATCATCACCCTCATCCCCAAATCTGGGGACAGGGCTAGGCTGAATAACTAGAGGCCGATCACCCTCCTCGGTAGCATCTATAAAATTCTAGCTAAAACCCTAGCGAGTAGATTCCGAACGGAGCTCAACGAGATCATCAGGCCCAACCAGACTGGCTTCATGGAGGGTCGGAGTATATTGGACAATGTGTTCATGGCCCAAGAGGGCCTCGATTGGGCGGAAGAGAGCAACCAGGATTTGGTGCTCCTCCTCCTGGATTTTGAGAAAGCTTTTGATCGAATAAAATGGGGATTCCTATTCAAAGCCCTGTAGCAACTTGGATTCAGCCAGACTTGGGTGCACTGGGTCACCTCCCTCTATCGGGAGGCCTCCTCAACCATCAAGATAAACGAGGTCCCTGGCCTCGACTTCCAGCTCCAGAGATCAGTGAAGCAGGGTTGCCCATTAGCTCCCTACCTTTTTATCCTCGCCACCGACGTCCTCGGACACATGCTGGGCGACCCCAAGTATGGAGTTAAGGGTCTCTCGCTCCCCAAGGGAGGCCTGATAAGAAACTAGACTTTTGCCGACGATACGGCCCTTTACTTGCAGGGCTCACCGGTCAATTTCGACAGAGCTCAGGAGGTGCTCAGAATCGTTTGCCGTGCATCAGGCACCAAGGTCAATTGGAAGAAATCAACGGCCATCTGGGCCAGTCAGAAGGAAAAACCTTAGGCGTGGGGTGAAAAAGAGGGATTAAAATGGATCCCGAAAGGGAAAGGCACAAGATACCTAGGAATCCAGGTTGGATTCCACCTCCCCACGGAAGCAAATTTTGATTCGATGATGCTGACGCTCAAAAGCAAGCTCATCACCTGGAGTCACAACGCCCTCTCATTGGCAGGAAGGATTCTGGTTGTGAACCAGGTCCTCCTCGCATCGACTTGGTACCTAGCCACCTGCTGGAACCCGGATCCCAGGATGAGCAACTAGGTCAGAGGTCTCATAAGGAACTTCATTTGGGGGGGCAAGGGGGCGCCTACTTGAGCGAAAGTCAAGTGGGAAACACTGGCGCTCCCTTTAACCCAAGGAGGCCTGGGGGTCACTGACCCCAAGTCCCAATCGGAGGCCTTACTCGCTAAACTCTTGATCAGAGGACTAGCTCCCGGGGGGAGCCATGGAAAGAACTGGTCTGGCACAACACCGGCCAGACGAAGCTCCCACTCCACGGCAAGGGACCCTCCACTCCGGACCTGAACTAGTTACTCGCGGCTCCCAAACTAAAACGTCTCAAGCGCTCAATGTGGAGGAGCATTGTGGAAGCCTGGCTCAATGCGAGGCCGGGCCTGTGCAAATCAGACCCAACCTCCCCAGCGAAAATCCCCCGTCAGCCAATCTTTGGCAATCCGTCCATTCTCAACCAGAGGGGCATCCCGTTGGGAGTCAAAGAGAAGGAAATTTCTTCACGCAGGCCGGATACACCAAAGTTAAGGACTTCTGGAACGAAACGACCAGAGGATGGAAAAGCCTTGTCGGCCTAGGCATGAGCCATCATCCCTTCAACAGGGAAAACAGGGAGACGATCACGCCTAGCATTCCCTAACGCCCGGATGAGCACGAAGACCAAACTCGGGTTGGCGACTGGATCGCCAACCCAGCACCCCCAGCTGGCAACCCGCTAGACTGGATATACCTGATCCTTGCAAAGGACGGAGACATTGCCATGGCTCTCGAATTCCAAAGGACCACCCCCAGCGGACGCATCCAGCTGACGTCCAACCAAGCGCTCAGGATCTCCACCGTCAACCATCAGCCCGTCAAAGTGTTCTTTCAGGAGAACCCCAAGGCAACGTTCAAGGTGGCCAGGGACCCCCCGGCCCCAGGTAAGAAAGCTCTTCTTTATTGGATTTTCGACTTTGGCTTCATCCAAGACCTTCCATGGGATCCCAAGGAATGGCATTGGCAACTAAACCCACCCTTGGGAGAGGCCCCCTTCTTCGGTTACTTAGCGAAATGAGGCTACACCAGCATTCGCAAATCTACCCATACGTCGAGTATGGTAACCTTCCTCAAATACCTCAATCTGCGAAATTCTACCATGGCTCAATTGACGGCCAGAATCTGGCACAATGTGCGCCCACGGAAGGTGGGCATGCTCATCTGGCTAATTCTCAACAAAGGCCTCCCGGACTTGGCTCGAGATGATGGGCCTACCCCCGCTCTGCAAGGTTTGCGACGCCAACAAAGACGAATCGCCTCTGCACTGCCTCTTGGAGTGCTCCATGGCTCAACGCGCCTGGGACACCTTCAAACGAATCTGGTCGGAATGGCACACGCCTTATGACCTGGAAATCACTTGGCCCTTTGTCCTCCTGGGCAAAGCGACAATTGAGCAAAAGGACGACCCCCCGGGGCGCCTGGCGTACCACGTTGGTGGTTTCACTTACCCCAGATAACCATTAGACATTTTGCATAGCCTAATTATCTATAGACTCTAGATTGAAAGGTGTAGGAAACATTTTGATAACAAGTATTCTCTTATTGAGGTTCTCACCCAGGCCTGGGTGGCCACTGTTGAGGTTAGTATGGCTTCTTGGAAAGCCATTAGATCTCAGCGGCCCAACAAGGTCCCGGACATCCAAGCTAGCATTGAATTTGAGTTTAAAAAAGAATGGCTCCACAGGAGCATCATGGGGACGGACTATGCCACCATCCGGTGGCATTTCCTCCCCCCCCTTGTATTTCATCACTTTAATTAATGAATGTTGATGGGGATGCTACCTCCCTCCCCGTCTGGGGTTTCTTTCATAAGATCCACATGAAGTGATGGTGGCAACGTGCACACCACCGACAGTTGTAGTGAAGTGAGTAATATGCAAGCCTCTAGGGTAAACATGCCCCCCACCAAACATCACCCGGTGACCAAACACTTCTTTTGTGCAGACCAGTGCTGGTGAATGGTCGCAGTCCTTTGTGCAAGTGTTTGAATACAACCCTATGACGAAACGCCCAGTCTTGAAAAAATATGTTTGATCTTTTCATATAATCCAAACAAAATCTTTTTTGGTGTGTGTAGTTATGGGCATAGGAAAAAGCCATAACAAAAACAACGGCACAATGACATATGTAGTCATGTTGATTATGAGAAAGGATTAACACATTGGATGTGTAGTCATGTTTGGTTATAGTAGAGGACTAGCCCGTTGTAATGCACATACTTAGGTGGGTTTAAGGGTGGGTTTAACTCTTTTGCAGAGGAGTAACATAAACAAAATGCAAATAGAAATTGATTGTTTAGTTATGGGGGTTTAGGTTTACATTAAACAACATGAAATTGTTCATTAATAAACCCTAACCTTAACAATGATACAATGCATGGATCAACAAAGGACATCCTTTTTTGAATCCTTCAAGGCACCACATTTATTAGCCCCAAAGGAAAGTTCTTAAAGATTCCTACGTTGCATAGAAATTGAACCTTCCTTCCAAAAAAAGAAAAAGGCACAAATCAAAGTTTAAATTACAACAAAATTTACATTAAATGAATACCTCGTTTTTTATCAAGTATATCCTTTCTATGAGCTAGGGTAGAAGAACAATTCCAATTTTGCTTAGAATTTTTAGGTCCTAATGTTGTAGTGTTGAAGAATTTTGATCTATTAGTGATAGTAGAATGTGTAGACAATAATAGTCCAAGTTTAAAAGTTTACTTGTAGAAAACATGTAGAAAAAGGATCAACATTAGAAATACAAATTGAAATTGTAAGTTAGATTTATAATTAGAGGTTTCAAAAATATTTGGATTACCTTTGGATCCAAAAATCCATAGTTCAAAATGTTGCATCAAGGACTCATTGACCTTTCTTAATGTTGTTTTAAATTGAAATAAAACACATTTAATGAGTGTAAAACATGTGATGTATGAGATGGTAAAGTAATTATGTTTAACCCAAATTCTTGTGCATGTTCTATTATTTTTAGGGTAACATGACTACCATGCCCACCCAAAATTAACAAGTGTCAATGGGTAAGAAACACTCCACCTAAAAAAAAAATTTGCAAAAGTTAAGAGCTTTTTGAACAAGAAAAAAGTTGTCCAAGCTTTTTTTTGCATAGCCATGCAAGTTCCTAGTTTGCAAAATTTGATGTAATCACCTTGTAGTATTTCACCTTTGAAAATGTAAAACCTTGGTAAAACACCTCCTTCAATATTTACTACACAATTTATAGTTAACCACTCTCAAGACTTGGGGATGGTGCTATAAATTACATTTGATCCTATCCTAGCTAGAACCATTGTTTTAGATTGTTTACCAGCTTGAATCCCTATTTCATTTGAATTCCATACATGATCTACAATGTAACTGTGTTTGTTGTACAATGATTATAAATTGGTGTGAAATGAATTATAGGAAATGAATGTTAATCATTATGACCTACAAACTTCCAATCCTTTTGCTTATTAAATGTTCACTTCGAGGTGTCTTTATTCGAACCAATACCACGGATTAGTGTTTGTATTTGATCTCGAAATGGTGTATCTCTTGTTTGTTTTGCAACCTTCATCTTGACTTGTTGTACCACTTATGGACAATCCACATTCTTGCATGTTTGAGGTCCATTTGATCATTGCAACATCTTCTATTGTAAACACACTTATTGGCCCCACTTTGATTTGGTTTTTCCATTTAGGTGGTCAACAAGGGAGTTCATTGGGATGTTCCATGACATGTTATCCCTTAAAGAATGTGTCCCTCTCTCAACGACTATTGTTGCTTCTAACATTTCATTTGTCCACGTGCCTCTTTTGGTTTTTGAAGGCATTCAATTTAATTGTGGTGCTAGTTTTTTGCTTCATGGTTAAGGGGAAGATTTTCCTTGTTAATTGCAAGGTTTGCTAGTTGCAAATATAACATGCTACTTCATCACCTATAAAGGACTATCAAGTTCATGATTGTTTATCTCTTCATGGTCTTAGCGTCTAGCAACTTGCACTAGAAGGAAAAGGCCAAAATGCGACCATCGCATTTACAACTACCTGCAACTATTTGGTCTTTGCAACTACATTTTTGTTATCTACGACTATTGTGACATCGTGCTGACATCAGTCAAGTCATCTTCGACTAACCTGCGACTAGTTTGCAACTAATTTTATTTTCATCTATATATGGGTTGGATTTATCATTTGTGGGTTGGATTTATCATCCAAGAGGAGCCATTTTGAGTCCCATTTAGTCGTAAGCGAAATGGTGCTTAGTCGTAGTTGGCGTATGTCTGTATGTAAAATATCATATTGTATGGTTTATGCCGTATGTTTATATGTAAAATATCGTATTGTATGGTTTATGACGTATGTCTATATGTAAAATATCGTATTGTATGGTTTATGGCGTATGTCTATATGTAAAATATCGTATTTTATGGTTTTCTAGTGAGAGTGTTATACTGTTGTGGAGAAGTAATTGAAAAGACTGCCACCTGTTTGTTGCCTCTCTAAGATCTCTGAGAAACCCCTGTATGTTTGTAGTCTAGGGTTTCATGCTTTGTCCAAGAACAGATGCTCGGAAAAAATCTTAGATTCTTTCTTAATCGCTTCAGCAAATCCTTCTTTCTACAGATTGATTTCGACAAGAGAAGAAGAATAAGAGCTTCTTTGCAGATGTTCAGAGGTCAAGAAGAAGAAGACGAAGAAGAAGAGGTAATATTATGCGCATTTCGTCGTCGTCTTCGTGGTTGCTACAGGTAGGGTTCCAGTCCTCCCTCGCGGGGAGTGAGTAGCTTAAGCATTTCCAAACTCCCCTGCCTTTCCGATTTCTTTTTGCGGGAAAAAAACTATTGTTGTTGTTACGATTCAGTCGCATCCGCAAACGGTGAGCAGCAACTGCCGGACACAAAACGATCTTTGAGGGAGGGACCGCCGTCCTGCTCTTTTTGATCAGTTTTCCAAAGGCTCCGTGAACCACCAGCAGGAGCAACAGAGTCGAAAACCAGGTCTTGTTTCTTCTTCTTCTTTGTTTCTACTTCTTCGTCTTCTATCACAAGACTAGTTGCGCCCAACGTTGTGCCCCGTTGCCTTCTATTGCACCCCCGTTGATTGCATACTTTTCTCCTTCTCGTGATGCCAAGGCCTCCTCCCCCTTCCTGCCTTCCACGCTTGAGAAGTTTATAGATAAACAAAAAGCCGAGCAAAGAGTTGAAAGAGAAGAAACAAACGGCGTCAGACGCTTCTCCGAGGCTTCAGGAAGAAGAAGTAAACACCAAGTTTTTATGGCCGAGTACGTCCTGCCGAGGATTAGGGTTGTGGGATTGCTGTTTTGTTTTGTTTGCTTTTTTCTTTGTCTCGGTTCGCAAGAATCAGGTTGAAACAATCTTCTGTTGCTGCTGAGATAGTTTGTAACCTATTTTCTTTTGCAGTGCTCCTGCAGTAGCAGCATTTATTTCTTGACGGGTGTCAGGTGTGAGTGCTTTGTTGTTGGAGCAGCAAAGAAAGCTTTGGAGAGACAGGGGTTGTGTTGCATTGTGTTTTGACCGAGTTGCACAAGGTATCTTTCTACCATCACCACCACCAACAACGTCATGTGCGTTCTATTGTCGTTATTGCTTGTGTTTTGTGCTGCTGTTTCGCGAAACTCGCCAGTGACGAGCGTTGCTAGGAAGGCCAGAGAAAACTTGTATTTCGACGAATTTGGAGCTTTGTTTGCGTTTTCTTTTTTCAGTGTTTTTTTTTTCTAACGCAGTCATGCGGAGATGGCCGAAGAAGGCGGGCCGTACGACGATGGAAACTCGCCTCCTCCTCCTACTCGCCATGGAGGAGATTATGGTGTACAGTCCGGCTTTGATGGTTACGCAGATCGGGAGAACGGAGACAGGAAACGTGAGGTGCAGTGTTGTTTGTTTTTTTTTTTCTGCTGTTGTTTGTGTTATTGATTGAGGTTTAGGACGTTTTCATTGCAATATCCACACAATTGTTTTCCTAGAAATTTCGTTGGTCTCTAGCTTCTACTGATCATTGTCCCTGAGCTAGTCAAGTTTTGTGGTCGTTTTGTTTCTGTCCATTGTTGTATTACTGTGTATTTTGCTGCCATAATAGTTTTGAGTTATGTCTGTCTGTCTGTGTCTGTCTGTATCTCTCTATCTTGGAGAAGCCTGATCTGTTTTAGGAGTATCTTCGTTGGAGCTCTGAGTCCAACTAGGGTTTCTGAACATCCTCATTGAGGTTCTGAATCCAACTAGGGTTTCTGAGCATCCTCTTTGAAGCTCTGAGTCCAACTAGGGTTTCTATTTCTCATACTGTTTGTTATCTCCTTGTGTTATTGTTTGTTGCTTGCTAGTAGCATAGCTGAGTCTTCATGTTGCTTCTGGAATTGCAGCAGAAACTTGGTATGCAGGTTAGTGTTTTGACTGGCCTTCACCCACTGTGGGAAGCTGATGAAGTCAGTGGGGAAGTTGTGATAGTTAAGTCACTATCATACATACTACTGTTGATGTAGTGCTAATCTTAGTCTTGAAGAGACCTACTTTTGGCTAATCTTGTGTTGATGTGGGGTCCAATTCTGTGTCATGCAGAATATCTGGATGTACCAAAACCTCTTATAGAGGGAGTGTCTTATCCTGCAACCCCTCAGTGGAACATAGACAGACCTTATCTCATGGGCCAACATCTCTTCCAGGTATTTCTCTTTTACTGGAACCTCAATAGTGTCACCCAATTACCACACTAATCTTATTGATTGCTCTACTCCAAAATTATTATTTGTAAGCAATTTTGTGTTAATGTTTTAGGACAGCAACACCAATCCCAGAAGGACTTTGACTCCACAAGGAAGCTCAACTGGAAAGGAGAGCCCCTCAGACAAGGACTGTCTTGTGCAGTTTTTAAACCTAAAGCTAAAAATTGAGTTATGGAGTGCAAAAAGAATGCAATTCAAGTGTGTGAAGACAGATTGCACCACCTATTGTTTTTCCAAGGTTGTAGACATCCACATGACACATTGTCTCTTTGTTAAAGTAACAGGGATGCCATCAGGACCCTTGGTATTTATACGCCATCTGTGCAGGTATGCTGATAGAACCTTGTTCCCAGATGTATGTTATGTTTGTCAGTTTCTCTAAGTCTAGTTGTGTAGTTCTTAATGTTTGCAGGAACTTCAATCAGTGAAGTGTATCCATCTGGAACGGGTTTTTTGAGCGTGTGGTTTTTGAGTTGATTTACTCTTTTGAGCCAAGTGTTGTGGTTCATCATCAAGAGCAGTTTGTAACAATATTTTGGGGCACCTGTCATGTGCTTATTTCAGGGAATATCTACTGTTGTTTTGCAGGAAGTCCTTTAATTATGTTTGATGTATTGCAATAACAGGAGTTGCTGGTGATTGATGACTTGCTCTATGCCATGGTTGGAATTGAAGGCAAATATGTGCGAGTTCGGAGGGGACATTTTAAGGATGGAAATACATTTTCCTTTTACATGGATCCATCCATGGATGCTAATACATGTAAGAAGTGTCTGTGTAGTGATGGCATATAGTACACTAGGTAATTGAGATGCCAAGCCAGTAGTGCCTACTTGCCTGGGAAGTTCCCACCTTATGTGTGTTGAATGCAGGAGCTTGCAAAGCGGGTTTTGCCTCTGTGCGAGAACTACATAGTGGTGAGCCAGTTCATAGAAGCCAGATCACATTTCAAACATGGGTTGGTCAATCATGCTTTTGCAACGGCCTTGAGAGCAATTCTACAGGTTTTCTTAATCCCATCTTATCTTTGCCATTTGAGTTTGAAAATGCATTTTGTGACCATGTTGAAAAGTTTAACCTCTTGTGCAGGTTGTGTTATTTTGTGAGTTGGTTTCCTTTCAGGCCTTTTCTGGAACATCCTCATTAAAAACTCATGCCATGCTTTGTCACTTACATGGGGGGTGACTGTCAGACTAGCTTTATGCTAGGCACTCTTGCTCTTCTAGTACTAAATGGTGTGATGTGATCATATAGGATTATCATGCCATGGTGGCACAACTTGAGCATCAGTTCCGGTTGACACAGTTGTCACTTCAAGGTTTGTGGTTCTTCAGTCAGGTAATGTCTTCAATCTTGATTTTGGTTTTTCACTTTACATTTCTGTAATTAATTTCTGGGCTGGAATTCCCACATGGTACCATTCTTCTTTTCGCATCAATGTCTGTGTCAGGGATGTAGTACCTGGAAAACATTGCTGTTCTGCACTTGCTTAAATGAACTCTTGTTGAAAGAAAGAGAAACTGAGAGATAAGGTTTGCTGAATGCTAGAGGCATTTGGAATTGCAGCCAATGATTGCAGCTATGCAAGCACTCTCCATGTGTGTGCTGAAGGCGAGTACACAGAATGCCTCAGGTGCTGCAATATTGAATCTGTTGCACAATCAGGTAAACCCTATATACAGATCATATAACTCTCAATATGTTCTTAGTCTCTCCCTATTCTTTTCCCTTTTTGTCTTTCTTTGTTTCCTTGTCTGGTCTTTGTTGTGGGGTCTGTTGCTAGCCAGTAGTATGGCTGAGTCTTCCTGTTGCTTCCGGAATTGCAGCAGAAACTCAGTTCATAGGATGGTGCTTGTCACCGGCCTTTACCCACTATAGGGAGCTGATGAAGTCAGTGAGGAAGTTGTGATAGTTAAGTCACTATCATACAATCACTATACTAATATTGATGGTCCCTGAACAGGTGTGAGACTGGCACTTTTGTTCATACCGGTGTGTGTTTTTGTTTTTTGTTTTATTTTTTGTCGCCCCTTGTTTGGTTCTTTCTGTGGCTTCCTGAGGAAGTGTTAGCCTTGTTGTTTCTTCTTCATCATGAGAATAAAGATTTCTCTATTCTTATGAAAGATATCTTTGGCATGTTTTCCGATCATTTTAAGTTCTGAGCTGAATTTTTGTTGCAACTCTGTTGTTTCTACCAGGTGCGGATCGTTCTGAAGAATGGATCGTGCATATGCTGATGCCAGGGCTACCCACACTCCCACAACATGATTATGACCTTGCAAATGTATTGTTCCCTGAGAAGCATGGAAAGCTTCCTGTAGGTAGGAGGATGTATCATGAGAGGTTTATGCAGAAGCCTAATGTGACAAAGAGGTTTCTGATCGAAGCAGATGATTCAGCTGTCCTTACTCTGTTGACATCGGCTCTCAGAGTCTCTTTTGGCCCTGTACTGTCAGAGATGTATATATCAGCTCGCATTGTAGCCTTCCTGGTGGATCTCTTTGAACTATGCAGGTCCTATAGCCCGAATGATTTCACCTACCAGTTCTTTTTCAATTGTAATGAAACGACAGTTGGTAATCGTTCCAGTCTTCTATAAATAAATGCATTATTTAAAACTAAAATAAAAAATTAATTGCCACATGTCATAATCGTTATGAGTAAAATCGAACGGTCCATATATATTGTAATTACTTAATAATAAGGTAAATACCATATTAAAAGCCACGTGTCATAATCCTAGTGCTTGAATCGAACGAGTAGTATTATTAAACTAATTGTCACATGTCATAATCGTTATGAGTAAAATCGAACGGTCCATATATATTGTAATTATTTAATAATAGAGTAAATATCATATTAAAAGCCACATGTCATAATCCTAGTGCTTGAATCGGACGGGTAGTATTATTAAACTAATTGCCACATGTCATAATCGTTATGAGTAAAATCGAATGGTCCATATATATAACCAAAATAATTGTTGAATACTAGCACCACATACGTATACTCGTATTTTGTCATGAACTGGTATTTGTACTGAACAATTTCCGTCCACCCCGTTGTCGCCTACGACTAAGGATGCCTGCGACTTGTCTAAGGCAACTATAGGTACTTTTAGTCGTAGATGTTGCCAGCGACTAGAAAACAGTCGCAAAGACCAGTCGAAAATCGAAACTTTCCTTCTAGTGTTGGTGGAGTGCATTTTGGCCCCACCAAGGGCAAGCCTTTTTTTTCCTTATAAACAACCCAAGAATCTAGAAAATGTAATAAATTTGGAAATTTTGTTATAACATGTTTAGAGATTGTTAAAATGGAGTATAATAACTTATAAAATTTTGCAAAATCATCCCAATTTAAATCAACATCTTTTGTTGTTGTGCATGCAATGGGGAGAAATGTGTAGGAATGATTGATATGACTTAGTTGATATCAAAGAAAAAATCAAGGTTAAGTTCAAAGCTACAAGTATTTGACTTTTCAACCCGAAGGCAATGGACAACAAAATTCAACCATGAAAAATTCACAATGCAATAAACATCAACAACCATGGAAGTGATCAAAAGGAATACACATCAAATGAAGAAATTGATCACAATCAAAATCAACAATGGAAGGAGGAATCTATTACTAAAGATTTTTTCCATATAGTTGAAACATCAATCCATCAAATAACATTTGAAGATCATCCTACCAACATGTTAGATCTAACCATTATTACTATGTATACATGCCTCAAAGCCCTATTATGATAGAAGAACAACTAGAAAAGATTGTAAACCTAGATGAGGTTACTTTTGAGTTGGTGCAAGAAACCCAAGGTCTTCAAATTTGACTCAAGAAACCATGAAGTTGCACAACTTGCTCTCATTACTTCATTTACTTACAAGACATAAAGGAAAAAATAGGTGTGATGGATGTGAACATTAAACACCATCTTCCAATAGATGGAATTCATCCATAACTTTTAGCTAAATTTTAGTTAACTTTCAATTAAGTTATAGTTAATTTTTACTTAAATCCCAATTAATTCCTAATTAAATCCGAGTGAAAATTTAATTAATTTATAGTTAAGTTCGAATTAACTTTGATTTAATTTTTAATTAAGTTCCAGTTGAATCCTAGTTAAATCATAGTTAAGTTTTAGTCAATTTTTAGTTAAGTCCTAATTAAATTTAGTTGATTCCTAATTAAGTCCAAGTTAACTTTCAATTAGGTTTCAATTAATTCATAGTCAACTCCTAGTTAGAAAGGTTTTAAAGAAGTTTCCTTACTTGATGCACACATAGAAGCCCCCTTGGAAGCTGCCTAGGGCTAGGTTGCCAAAGGGGTAAAAATAGGAGTAGGACCCTTCATTTCTTTCAATCTATTCAACACTAGTCTTAGGCACAATTATGTACCATAACCTTGTCATGTTCTTTTCATGTTCATGTTTGCATATGTTAACATAATAAAGATCCGTTTTCATGTTTGTTTTGCACATCTCATATTTTTATTTTTAGTTTCAGTGTTTTTGTTTTTGATCACATAATCTTGTCTTGTTCCTTGTTTGGAAGTTAGTCACAGACTTTTCTTTTAACCTTTGTTCTTGTGGTTCTTCGTGTATTTGACATAAAGTAGTTGCAAAAGAAATCAAAACAAGAAAATAAAATGAAAGAGAAGATAACTCAACCAAAAATGTAGTAAAGTTGGGGATTGTAATAAATATAACAACTACTAGAATTGTTGAAAAACATGTTAAAACACAATTTATTGCAACTTGAACTTTAACAACTGTCAAAGAGGTTGGTGATAAATTTCACTAGAACTTTCAAATATGCTTGTGAGTAGATCCATGTAAGTACATGGGTGCTAATATTGGATGCATAACTTGGGTTCATCAACAAGCTAAGTAGTGAACACAAGCTAAACAACAAGCAAGAGGGTGTCAAAAAGTAAGGTTGTTGCCTTATAATGATTAAATAGGAGGGATACATATGGTCACCATTGGGACCAACGCCATAAGAGAACATGATCTAGGATCACTAGAGCTAAAATCAAAGTAAAAACACTTTAAGAACACTTAGAAGACCAAAAGACAAAAATAGGTTTCAACAACATTGAAATTTTGAATTCAAAGTTTCAAAAACATGATCAAAAGACCAATGCAAATTACAACAATGATGTTGGTTCAAGGTGAAAATTTTAACATGTCCATAAAACCAAAATAAACTTCAACAACATTGAAATTTAAAGTTCAAAGTTTAAAGACATGTCCAAAAAACCAATGTCAATTGCAACAATGATGGAACTTTGAGGTTTTAAAAACATGTCACTATGAGAAATTTCGTTTGCTAAAATCACATTACCTTGCAACTAAAACTCAAAAAAAACTCATATACAACTATTATGTAACTATCCCTTTAGAAATACAATGTATTAATAAATAAATTGCCATGTTAAAAATCAATTGGTTGTATTATAGTTGTAAGTGAGTTGAAAATGGGTCTTCTATACAATGATTTATACACATCATACATACATATGTAGTCAACCATGTTTGATTTTTTAGGAGTTGCATTGTAGTTACATTTGGCAACTAATTTAGAACTATTATAAATGTGTCATTAAAATTATAACTATGTTAGAACTATTGTACAATGTACATACATGAAATCATGCCACATGTCCACATTTCCACCACCCATTATGGGATACATTTGCAAATTAGTTTTCAATTATGATTCCCATTGATACAATTAGTATGGCCACTAGTGTGCCACTATTAAAGTACTAGTGTTCAACTATTAATGCGCTCCTTGGTCCCGGGGTGAACCCACTTGAGGGTTCACCAAATGTCAAGTTGCAGAAATTGGGACCGAAGGGCACGCTCCCGGCTTCCAACTCTAGAAAGGGGTAGAGGGTCGAGTTGGGAGCCCCATGATTAGACTAGGAAGAGAGACTAAAAGATCAAGCTTGAATCTGCATCCAAAAACCAACCATGGGAGGTTAGTTTAGCATTCGGGACACCCTTTGGTGTTGGAACTTGCCACGGGCACTTGGACACACAAGACTCACAACGGCCCGGACTCGGGAGTAAGCCACCACCTTACTCCCTATAGTATTCTCTGCAGCTCGTCGTGGGGACTACATCCAAATGGCACAAAAATCCCGGGACTCCTGAAATGGAGTCCCGAAATTGTCCCGGCGGGACTCCCATAACTTTGAACCGCCATAACTCCCGACTGCAGAGTTGGATCATGACGAGGTATGAACCAAAGTTGTAGCCCTCGTCGAGATCTTTCCAACTCCATGTCGCAAACTCAAATCGGACGTCGGGAAGAGGTCGATTCCCGACTTTTAGTGGTCGGGAGTCAAACTGCCAGTTTGACTCCCGGCCTTTCTTTTGCCCATAACTTGGGCTGCAGATGTCTGAATTGTCAATGCGAGGGCATTTTCGACATCTACGTTTCAAGACCTTTCCAACGACACCAAGAACACCCCAATGAGAGGTGTTTTGCCCCTTTCTGTCGAGCTCTGAACATTCGGGAGTCCCGGAGGACTCCAAATCCCAACTTTTCCAAGTGTTGGGCTTCACCCCTACACTTGGCCAAGTTAAGGTTGCGACAACTATGCTATGACTATAATACAACTACTTATAACTTAATAAGGATACATATTCATTAATTATATATATCTTCATGATAAGTGTTTCATTTTGAATGATTTAAAATGTTACAGGAACTTTATTTCAAGTTTTAGAAATCATATTTGAAGTGCAAAGGAAGATGAGAAATGAAAAAAATGACAAGAAGAGAAATAAGCTTTCCAATTTACAAAACATGTTTTTTTTTTTTTTTTTTTTTTTTGGGAACCCTCGTACTTTCAAACTTCATAATTTTCTTATTCTTATTCATTTTAAACGATTTAAAGTGTTATAGGAGTGTCACTTGAAGTTCTACAATCATCTTTGAATTTTAATAACAATATAACAACATACAAAGAATTTTGTTGGTCTTTGGGAACTTGCCTTTGTAACATTTGGTGGTTTGTTTTTTTGAGTTTTTGACCCCCTCTACTTTGAGGGGTCATAACTTTCTCAATTCTATTTGTTTTTGACAATTTTGAGTACACCAGATGCGCCAATAAAAAGGATTCATGTTTTTTTGAAACACCAAAATAATGTAGCCCTCCCATTGGATTTCACTTGCCTTCAATGCTTAAATGTTATAGTTGCAACTCAATTTGCAATTAATGAACAACTGAAAGATTTAACCCATATGCTTTGTCTTTGAATCCCATGTTCCAAACTATATAAAGAAGGTTTGTTCTCTTATGTTTTCCCATTAAAATACATGTACCATTTTGGGATGACCTTTAAAAAGTTAACCTAAAGGCAAAACATAAAATAAAAATAAAAATATCATAACTATTTTTTATTGCATTTATTTTTGTGCTTTCCTACCTACTTACTTACCTAGGTAAATAAGTAGGTCCTACTTTTCTATCTACCTATGTAGGTATATAGTTAGGTGGGTCCTAGGTAAATTCGTAAGTATGTAGGTTTTAAGACCTACTAACCTACCTACCTTTGGTTATGTACGACCTACCTAGTTACTAAAATAATTTTATTTATTTTAATTTTTTTCCAAAATACAATCAATGTGCAATGTGGCAATTTCTGATTATGCATTGTGTCATAATCACGGACCATCATTAATAATCATAATGGATGATAGAAATTAATATTTTGAAAAAAAGTCCAAAAATCTTCATAATGCCACGTGTTAAATTTTAATATACGAATGACATTTAATGATGTTAGCATGACACATGGGTGTAATTGAAAATGAATTGTTTTGACTGAATTGCAATTGAGTTGCAATGAGTTGCACCATATATACAATGAGTTGCAACATGCAACTTGTTCGTTAGCACTCACAGTGTATAAATACAATGAGTTGTAAGTGTCCTCTGTAATTCAAAAATTGAGTTGCAAGGTTGGTTGCAAAACACTCATTTTTCCCGTAATGTGTCCATACAACCAAAACAAGTTTTAACAACATTGAAATTTTGAGCTCAAAGTTCAAAAACATATCTAGAAGACCAGTGTAGGCTACAAGAATGATGGAGCTTTGAGCTAAAAGTTTCAAGAACATGAAATATAACAAAAAAATATAACAACATTTAGCCAAGCTCAAGTGCATCTTCTTCCTAGTGATGCGTTGTTCCTATTAATGCGCCTCTTTTTCCTAAAGTTGTCATCTGGCATGTGATATGTTGTCTGTTATTTCTTCCTGGCTACAAACCTCCAAGAAAACTCATGCCCATCACTTTTCATCTTCCTAGTGACAAATATCCAAGAAAACTAATGCTTCTAGCAACAAACTTTCAAGAAAACTGACACGCTTATTCTTGGTGACGATTGTGGTAGAAAGCTCTTGCTTCTTGGTGACGACTATGCAAAAAAACCAACACCCAATGTATTGTTGCGCTTCCTAATGATGAGTGTCCAAGAAATCCTGTGCCCATTGCCGTGCCCAGAGACTTGTGATGGGTTTGTTATGCCCACCACCACAACCATAAACTTGAGGTGGGTTTGGTGAATGAGAGTTTCTAATCCCATAACTGTCAATTTGTAGCCCTAGGTTTTGTGAAGATCCTGGCCACATGTTCAAAACTGAACAATTATTTTGTAAATGCTCATTGTTGAGACTTTCATATGTTTTGATGATGAGGGCATAATAAGTCCATAAAGGAGGATATCCTTGTGTGGTTGTAGGTGAGTAAGTAAACTCTCTTGAGCTCTGATGTGTTTGAAGCTTTTTTTTAATCATCCGGGACGTAACTTCTTCCATTTTGACTCAATTTAAGCAATTTTAAGGGTGTTGGGTGCGCCCTCTATTCGCCTACACTATTTCCAGAAAGCAGAAACAAAGGAGGCACCCAGTAAGATTCAGAGCTAACTGACACACTAAGTGTTCAGTCACCGGCCTGTTTACCTTATGTCCCAAATTGGAAATCTCATTTCGTTCACCTAGGTGGTAGCACAATCTGTGGTCACCAAACAACCAACAGCCAGTTACAGGAGGAAAACGGGTGAAGTGGCACGGGTCATATAATAAATAATTTTTGCAAAACCCCCTCGTGTTCATCACGGTTCGGTACAAAAAGTGATCCATATTTCTCAGCCGTACACAGATTCTGTTGTAGGGTTTGGTGGGTTTGACCCTGTGCATATGTCAAATATACAGAAATATTTCAACATTGGAATATATGTTCCAGGTTGATGCTTTCTCTCAAGTGGGCGAATTTGGCTTGGGAGAGAGGAAACTTGCATAACAATTAAATAACTCTCTTTTCCAAAAAATGAAAAATTGTGCATCGTGGTTTGGCACTGAATTCGACTTAGGATAGAGGAACATGCAGAACAAATTAAATCATATTTTTTGAAAAAAAATGAGAAGTCATGCAACACAATTCAACACAAAAACACACAAGGCACAAAAAACAAGCTCAAAAGTGTGCTTTAAAGCTTTGGAGTTGTCAGCCTCAATAACTCACTAGATAGAGTGTAACCTCAACGTGAACCCTTCAAAAGTCACGACTCTGGTGGAGGGCACGGATGGGTGTAACACCTCCAAAGCTAAATAAAGTTTCAATCTTTCGGGGGAGAAGAATGATTCAGCGCAAGGAAAATGGGCTGACCTAAACCCTTTTGAAGTTTTAAACGGGGAAAGCGAGCGCTCTGATTTTCTTAGGAAAATCTCGAAAGAGCTAGAGGGTGGATGGACATTCCAGGGGAAAAAAAAGAATAAAGTAAGGATAGACACAATACGCCCGGAGGGCAACCAATCTCCTCACCCTTCCACAAGAGCAATCATAGCCCCAGGGGGGAAAAGAGGTCAGACCTATTCAGAACTCCATCCATCCTTCTTTACCTCCTTAGGAATCCCTCTCCCAACCAATGCGGATGTCTGCAGAGCCCGAGTCTGGCCAATACTCATAAGAGAAAAAGGTCCTCAAAAGGAGGTACTAATACATTCCAGAAACCAAGCTCTCCCCAACCTTCCAATTGGCATTAGAATCACAGGGGACGGGAGAAAGGACTGGTCCTCCAAACCGGCCATGGACGAACTGATCCAACACATAGCAATCGGGTTAGAGGAGAATGTTTTGAGACACAAACTCCTGCTAAAGGACCAACTCAACCTCGAATGGAGCTGGCAAGAGGAGCCAAGCAGGGGCGGATCTGAATGTACCATTCTTGTACACATCCCCACCGGATCTAATCCAGTCAGCATACAGAACAAAAAACACTTACACTAGAAAACTCTCAAATCTATCTCAAGCATGAACAATGAGATATAATTTGTTGCACCAGCTCACAGCCTTCTTCTAAAGCAGGGAGTGGGCGAGGCAGAATGCCAAGTTCACAAGACCAAGGTTGTCAGCCGCCAGACCTCACCCCAAGCGGCTCGGAAGAAGCGTTTCATCCCGCTAGATCTGCGGCATTCTTCGACTCCCAATGTGGTCACACATAACACCACCACTATCACTAACTCGCAAGAGCTCGAATGGGAACGAAATGAAGATAGCTCCCGGAGGAGCCTCCTACCACAGGGATCGATCGGCATTCAAGCCGCCCCAGACCAGCCATCTCATGAATAAGAGGCCCCTTACGGTAGCCTCCTTAAATGTGAGGGGCTTAGGGAAGAACTCCTCCAAGCAAAAAGAAATCCGTTCCTGGATTTCCTCCCTGGTTCCCACCCCTCAAATACTGATTTTACAAGAACATCACCTGGGGGAAATAGACTGCTCCAACTCCACAAAAGGGATCCAATTCTGGAAGGGCGCTTCTTTTTGGAACTATGGCCTACCAATGGGGCGCTCATAGCGAATGAGCGCGGGCACTTCCATTCTCGTTGACAGATCCCTTGCCCCCCTCATTAGTGCCAATGGCATTCTTTTAGAAGGCAGGGCACAATTCATTACCCTTCACATCTTGGGTACTGGTACCCTGACAATCATCAACGTTTATGCTTCATGCTCCTCAAACGAGAGAGCGTTGATGTGGAAACGGTTGAGTGAAGCGAATCTAGTTGCTGACCACTTCATTCTAGGTGACAACTTCAACCACTGGGAAGAAACTCAACGAGGAGGGGTGGCTGGCAAGCGTCGGATGCATAGAAGGGAGGCGGCTGCATGGCACCACCTAACCCTCCAATATGGTTTAATGGATGCATGGCTGCTTGATAGCTTTCGGAAAATGTCCGCCAAGGAATTCACCTTCGATAATAGAAGATCCGGGGCACATTCGGCGATCTCACGCATAGACAAGTTCCTCATTTCCCAGGACCTGGATTCGAGAGGCGGGAGAATTGAGGCGGCTGCTTCGATTCGAAAATTCTCCGACCACTCTCCTTTAATCCTATCCATATGGGGTCAGCCTGACATACCTGACAAACTGACTCATTATTTTGACTCTTCCCTACTCAAAGATGAAAAAGGGAGAGCTGAAATGCTGCAAGCCTGGGAAGGGGAGCTGCCCAAGCCCTTAAACGACTCAGAGTGGGCCCCCTGGTTGGAGGCTGCCACTAGAAGAGTATTGGCATGCAACACAAGATTAGCGAAGGAAAGGCGCCGCTTGAGAGGGGTGCAGGTCAGAGTGCACGTAAAGAAAATTCAGCTGGCTGAGGAGCAGCTTCAACGGGACCCAACTAATGAACAAGTGCGGGACATCTTGTCCGAATCGCAAGGAAAGCTGGCTGAGGTTTTCCAAGCCTTAGTTGAGCACAATAGTCACCTCTCAGCGGCCAAATGGTTCAGGTATGGGGACACCTGCTCCAAAACTTTCTTTGATTTCCATCGCATCGGAAAGAAAAAGTCACTCCTGAAGGAGTTAGAGGTTGATGGAGGGACAATTTCTGACCAGAAAGACCTTTCTCATTACATCACAAGATTCTATGCCAACCTCTATGAGTCAGAGACACATGCCCCGGGCACCTCTGAGGCACAAGAGAGATGTTGGGAGAGCGTCCCCACTCGGGTCACGGAGGCCATGAATGCCAACATGACCCGATCCTTATCCCTGGCAGAAATCACAGAAGCCATCACCTTGCTCCCCAAAGGCAAGGCCCCAGGGCACGATGGAATACCAACAGAATTCTTTCAAGAATATGTGGATGAGGTAGCCCCCACGCTACTACTAGCCTTCAAGGCCATGTTAGCACAAGGATTGACCTCGGAATACATTAACAAGGGCATGATCACCCTGATTCCGAAGTCAGGGGATCACTCAAAACTGGGGAATTGGCGCCCAATCACACTTTTGGGAAGCATATACAAGATCCTTGCCAAAACTTTAGCTAGAAGAATTCAAGAATTCCTTCCTCTCGTGATCAGACCAAACCAAACCGGCTTCGTAGAAGGAAGAAGCATTCTGGACAATAACTTCCTAGCTCAGGAGGCTCTGGTCTGGGCACCAGAGAGCGGTCAGGACCTTGTTCTCTTACTCCTTGATTTTGAAAAAGCATTTGACAGGATTGAATGGGATTTCCTCTTCCCAACCTTGTCCAAACTAGGTTTTTGCCCCACCTGGATTCAATGGATCTCATCCCTTTACTGGCTCACATCCTCATCAGTTAAAGTAAACGGAAAATCTGGAAAGGATTTTAGACTCGCTAGGTCAGTCAGACAAGGCTGTCCACTAGCTCCATACCTGTTCATTCTTGCTATGGATGTTCTGGGCCATATGCTAGATGACCCAAAGCACGAAATAGAAGGTTACACCTCCCCAAAGGGGGATGCGTCAGGGATCAAACTTTCGCGGATGACACCGCACTTTACCTCAAAGGCTCCCCGAGTACCTTAAGCAAAGCTCGGGCGGTCCTCGATCTATTTTGTCTTGCCTCTGGGGCAAAAATCAATTGGGGAAAATCTGTGGCCATATGGGCTAGCAAGGATAAAAAGGAATGGGAATGGGGACAAGAAGTTGGGCTGAAATGGATCCCCGAGGGTCAAGGGGTTTGATACTTAGGCATACAAATAGGCTTCCGGTTACCCATCGAGGCCAATTTTGAAAAACTCATGCTCACCCTAAAAGGGAAGATGATCGCTTGGGGCAAGTGCAACCTCTCTCTTGCTGGCAGAATTTTGGTTGCCAACCAAGTATTGCTCTCCTCAATGTGGTATCTGGTAGCCTGTTGGAACCCCAATCCCAGGATGTGCAACCAGATCAGAGGAGTGGTTCGAAACTTCATTTGGGGAGGAAAGGCTTCCAACACACGGGCCAAGGTCAAATGGGATTCTCTTACACTTCCCTTGTCTAGCGGTGGCCTAGGGATCATAGACCCCAAGGCACAATCCGAAGCTCTACTTGCCAAACTTCTGGTGAGAGGTCTTGCCCCAGGAGGAGAACCCTGGAAAGAGATTCTAAGGCACCGAGCAGATCAAGTCCATCTTCCAGTGCACGGCAAAGGGCCAAGCATCCCGGATATAAATTGGCTCTTTGCCGCCCCCAAGCTCAAAAAATTGAAATGCTCATTTTGGAAGAGCATCCTTGGTTCTTGGCTCAATGTAAGAGTTGGTTTAACAAAGTCCGAACCCGCATCCCATGCGGAGGTTCTTAGACAGCCCATTTTCAGCAACCCTCTCATCCTCAACACAACTGGTCACCCTCTGGGAGTGAGTGGTCGCAATGAAGGACGAGCCATTGCCAATTCTGGCTGCACCCGAATCAAAGATCTTTGGGATCAGGAGGGAAGGGCATGGAAAAGCCTCCAAGACCTCCGGATGACCTACCACGCCACCAACAGGAACAACAGAGAAATTATCATAGCGAGCATCCCATGGAATCCTGCAATTTACACTAACCGCTTTCAAGCAGGGGATTGGATCAGCGAAAGAAACTCTGGAAATAACACCACTCTAGAATGGATATACCATGTAACCGGGGTCACCCCCAACACGGTGCAAGCCATTGAATTTCAAAGGGTAACCCCCACTGGTTTCATCAGAGCTGTGAACTCCCAAATGATAACCCTCTCCCTTGAAGGTTATCACCCAATCAGGGTCCTCTTTCAAGAAAGACATGGAGCCCCATATAAAGTTGCCAGGGAGCTCCCATCACTCACTAAGCTCCCCTTACTCTGGATTTTCGAATCCGGTTTCATTGATGGGCTTCCCTGGGACCCGGGAGAGTGGCATTGGCAAGCCTCTTCCCAAATGGGTGACTCTCCTTTTTTTGGCTATTCCACAAAGCGGGGTTACCGAAACGTAAGGAACCCCACCCAGAGCGCTTACATTTACTCCTTCATTCAAAGGTTAAATCTGCAGAACTCCACCGTCAGGCAAGTTATAGCCAGAATCTGGCATAACGCCCGACCCCGGAAGGTCGGTACTTTCATATGGCTCACTTTAAATCGGGGCCTCCCGGTTGGCACCTGGCTACAATACATGGGGATCCTCCCCACTTGCAAGGTTTGCACAGAGGAGGTCCCTGAATCCCCTCAACACTGTCTTCTCGAGTGCCCCCTTGCAAAACAGGCTTGGGAGGCCTTCTTTCACATCTGGCAAAAATGGGGAGCGCCCAATGACATCACTCTTTCCTGGCCATTCATCATGCTGGGTGAAGCTGTTTTTGAGAGAGAAGATGACCCCCCTGGGATCCAAGGGTACCATGTAGGAGGCTTCTCCTATATCAGACAACCGCTTGACATCCTTCGTAGTTTTATCCTCTACTTCCTATGGACGGAGAGATGCCGGAAGCATTTTGATAACCAGTATTCCTCTAGGAAAATCCTTCAGCAAGCCTGGGTTGCTACCGTTGAGGTTGGAATGGCCACTTGGAAGGCCATTAATTCTCTTCGGTCCACCCGGGACCCTAGTATTCAAGCTACGCTTGATCAAGCCTTTAAGGCGGAATGGTGCCACTTAGGCATCTTTGGGGCTGATTGCGCCACCATTGTGTGGCGTTTCTTGCCCCCCTTGTATTTCTTGAACTTCTTTAATGTTTGATGGGGCTGCTGCCTCCCTCCCCTGCTGGGGTTTTTCCTAAAGCTTGTTATGAGATATTTAACATCTGGTGTGTTATCTTACATTGGTGAAGTGATGTGACTCACATAATGAATCTATTACGATAGCATTAAGTGTGAGACCTTGTAAGTTGTGAGAGCGTCTAGCGGCTAAAGGTCTAGGCCGGCTTGCAAACAAATTGACAAAAAGGAAAGAAATCTTGATTTGTTAATTTCTAGAGAGTGTTCCCTGGAAGTCCTAGAACAGGGGGCTCCTCCACCTGGGCACCACCTCAGCAAATATCGCACACTCTCTGCTAAACCGTGATAGGTCAGAGGCAGCCAGCCTTTTGTTTATGGTGTAAAATTTCATACTATAGTGAAAATTTGGAATTTTTTTGTTGCAAATTTGATAATATATTGAATTTTTTTCGTCAAAATTGAAAAATTAAACCAATTTTCCTATTAAAAAAATCCCACATTCCCATAAATGGTTCAAGTATGTAGTTAAAAATACAAAAGGGTGTTGAATTTTTTTCCTTTCATATTTTGTTAATAGCCAAATTTGGCTAGGTCAGCTGATGGATGATCATCACCTTGATTACATCACAAAGTTGGGGGAAGAAGACACGGGAAGCGACTGGTGTTCACAGTCACCAAAACACCTTGGTGAGCTTCTGCTACCTACTGTTACACCACTGCCCATAGTGCCTACACCCCTGCCCATAGTGCCGGCATGGCCCTAAAATGCTCTCGTTTGTGTAATGGCAGCATGGGTTGGCCTTTTTGTAAGTGGGGTTTATGTGTCATCCAGACACCCTTATTTTTTGGCGGTGAACCATCCTCATATCTACTTATATAATATCCTTGGTGGTCGTCCTTTCCATCCATCCGTCCCGTTATCCATCCATCCAAGTTCCTCATCCCAGAAGAAGAAGATGATGGAAGAGGAGGACGACGACGAATGGCGGCAGTAGCAGTTTATCCAAACATTTTAACAATTAGAAACTTTTTAAAAACATTTAAAAATAGAAACAAAATGAAAACATATAAAATTTAAACATGAAACAAGAAAGGGAAATACAGTAAAATAATCTTAAAAGAAAATTAAAAAGCAGATGACAAAAAATAAGAAACAAAACAAAGAGCAAAAGAAACAGAAAAAAAACCATACAAAACAAATGAGGTTTGTCTTCTTTATCCAAACTTCAAGCCTGCATCTAATCAAACAAAAATACAAAAGTTTTTAAAAATTATTTTCATTATAAAACATATTAGAAAAACTAGAATTTTTTTTGAAAAAGAAAATAGAAACAAAATAAATAAATAAATAAATGCATCAAAATAAAAAAAAATGAAGATAGACAAAATAAGAATTGAAAAAATAAAAACATGAAACAAACATAAACAGAAAAAAAGTAAAAACGCAAAAAATATAAAAAAGGAATGGAAACTAATGAAACAAGGAAAGGGAAATACAGTAAAATAATTTTAGAAGAAAAAAAATTTACAAAAATAAGAAATCAAATAAAGAATAAAAAATAAGAAAACATAAAACTTATAATAATGAAGAAAAACCTTACTTGAAAAAGAATGAGGTGTGTCTTCTTTCTCCAAACTTCAAACTTGCATCCAAATAAACAAAAATATAAAAGTGAGAAATAAACACTTTATTTTTATTATACAAAATAATAATAAAAACAGAAAACACATTTTTAAAAAAAACAAGATAAAAGTTTCTAGAAAAAACTAAAACATGAACCAAGTTTAAAGAAACCGGGGGACTTCACAGTGCCCGAAGGTCACGGGTACCCACTATATATAATATTTTAGGTGTCTGTCCGTCCGATCATCCTCCTTGGGGGTAAGGGGGTTAAGGTTAGCACGCCCTTCATAAACGCGTTTCAAAAGAAGAAAGCTTGGAATCTGCCCAACTCCTCCACAAATCTCAGCCATTTCAAAACCTGTTTTTTTTCTCCTCAAAATGTGGCGATTTCAAAAAAATAAAATTTCCCCTCCTGGAAATGTGGCGATTTAGGTTTTTTTTTGGAAATTTTCCAAAATGCTTCGCTTCACCATGTATGTTTTCATGGGGGACTTTTCAACAGATTTTCGTCACAAAAAATAAAATAAAGTAAAATAAAATAAGCTGCTTTGTGCCTTTGTGTGTGTCTCTCTTGGTTTAAAGAAACTGTGGGACTTCACAGTGTCTGAAGGTCACGGGTACCCACTAGTCATATATATTATTCTCAGATTCTGCAGACTCTAAATAAGAAAACTGTACTTTTCAAGGGTAACATAATCCCCTGATTCGTCTGAATGGTTCTGTTCAACAATGATCTATAACTGCTAACTCTTATTCATGAAATTGTGGGTGTGAGGGCTGAAATAGGAGGTGTGAAGGCTCTGCATCACGAACAATTTTAATTTTTTGTAGTCAATCATTGTTGCATTAAGTTTGAGTGGTTGATTGATAGGAGTGCCTGCTGTTGCATAAATTGGTGAGTAGGTTTAAGGTTGAACATTGGAGATGGTAGTCTAAATCACCTCCTCTTAGAAACATGAGAACTTCTTTCCAGTATGTTTTTTTAGTGGAATCATATCACATAATATTGAGCTAGGGCACCACAGTACAATCCCTGTTGTGAGGGCAGATTGTGTGTTACACACCACAGTAGGAGGGTTATGATGTGTGTGATCTGATCTTGAAAGTGCACTTTCTTTTACAATTTGAATTTCCTTCTGTAGATCTGGAAACAATGCAACAATGCAAGAGCGTTGTAAGGCAACATAGGTGAGACGACATTGTAACCCTAGCAATTGGTTTGAGATGATCCAGGCTGTTGAATTAAAAATTATATAGATGATCAGAAAGAAAACCTTCTCAGATTTTACACAGGAGGCCTTATCAAGCTCTGCCCTCATTCCAGGGAGGCCCTTGGGATAATGCCTCCTCCTATACATTGCACTTGCATTTAGGTGAGATTCTTTTGATTGCTCCTCACACATGCAATATGAATCAATGATGGAAACGTTGGGTATCATTTCAGTTTTGATGTTTATGTGTTTGGCATTTGGCATCTGACATCCAATAAATTCATGAACTTGAGTTTAGGCTCATGATTTCCACATACCTTTGAAGTAATAGCTGGGTTGCGGTGTGATGGATTCATAGAGCAAGTACCATTACTGTCTTCAGTTTGTTTTTAAATTATTATTTATTTGTTTATTTTTTTACTGTCGTCAGTCTTTTGAGTCTGTAGCATATCATACAATTTGGGTTCTTCAAGATCACCTTTTGTCACCCCCTTAAAGCTATTTAATCTAATATCAAGTTGTCAACTTTCCCAGTCCACAGCATATTGAGAAGATCCTAGAAATTTTCTGGATCTCTGTCAAAGAAAATAACACCAGATTTTTTTTTCAAATCTCATGCCACAACTTGATATAACTTAGACCTGCAGCTTGCATAATTTAGTGCATCCAGAGTTATTTCTTAAAATTGGGCCCCCTACACTTGTGATATTTGAGTCACTCACTTACCAATCCAAATAAACATGAACTCGGGAGATAACCAACTTTGCACACCTTAAGTTGACCCAACTGAGGTGGTTAATTTGAAAAAATTGAAATATTGAGAACTCCATAGCTAATTTCTCAAGTTCTATATAGGTTGTATAAAAGTTTTTCTTTTTTGAAATATACATTGTTTGGTGCCTGTCTTCCTCTTTGTATAGGTCTTCACAAAACCTTCTATTGAAATGAAAACCTCGACTAACCTGACAAAGTAAAAGTCCCTTTGAATGGGATCTGAAATTGTTGATCATTGGTCTTGAAATCTTCATCCTCTTTTGCTCAATCTACCCTCTTGTCAGACTAGTCTCCTGAGAAATGCCTTCACGAAATGTAAAAGTGAAAGATTTTGTTCGACTGAAGTTGACCCAGATATTGGATTCAAAAAATATCATGCAGTATGGATTTGCATGAATTTACAAAGTGATGTGATGGGAATTCTAACAACTTGGTTCATCCTCTCCCTATCTTCCTTGCAAGATTGTCTTATGACAAATCTTTGGTCCAAACATGCTGTGACGTGACAGCATGTTGGGTGATCCTCCTAATATTTTTACTGCATTGTTTCTGCTTTGGGCTTTGGCCTTTATGAGTTGCCCCTTGCTCACTATATGTTATTGGTAAATTAAGACAGAGGACCTGAGGACATGCTTAAGAGCTTTTCACTTTTCATTCCAAAAAGTTCCCTGTGATACAAACGTTGGATTGAATGAATAACAACACCCCCCCCCCCCATACAAAAAGAAAAATACTCCATCAATTAATTTTTAAAAATCTCAATTTGGGGGATCTTAGATGTATAAAAATACATAATCATCGTCCTCATTTCCTTTATCCCTCATATGGAATTTGAAGACACAAAGACTTTAATGTCAAGAAAACTAGGTGGTTTTTTGGACAACTAGACAAATCCCAATATCTGAAGATAGTCATTGGATTGGAGAAGTTTCTCTCCCTAAAAGTAACAAACAATCCTTGTACACAATTAGGACTGCTGTTTCATGCTACACAAAGCTGATCCAGTTTTGCTGCCTGACTAGGTTCAACACTTGGGTTCAAGTACCAAAGGTCTTGGATCTGCATCCACATGAGATGGAACCCACTTGGGCCGTTAGGTAACTGTGCCACCAAACTAACTTCAGGATCCCACGACTAAAGCTTAGACATGCATCTTGCTTGATGTACAAAACCTAGGACATTGTTGTTGGCTATACATGGCTCTCTCCAAAGATGCCGCTCTTTCTCTCTCTAGGCTGGCCACATATGGTAGGTGATGGTTTTTATAGTTCAGATTTGCTGGTGTGGTAACTTATCCTGGCCATTTTCAGCTTCAAAAGATTGTGACTTCAAACATTGAGCAGTTTAGAGAGCCAAATTTGATTGAAATGAACTAAATGCCAGCAGTTGTGGGGAAGAAGTATTGCATATTTGCCAGTTGTTCTTCTTGGATTTGATGCTTTTGGATTATCCAAAGATTTTGGACCTGAAATTTTAACGTTTGCCTCAGAGTTATAGGTTCACTGACTATCATAGGACTGCCATCTAGTGTGTGATTGATCAGTTATCATGGATCAGGGCTACAGGAACCTGATCTTGCAGTAGCAATGCCAGTATATCAATCTTCAAACCAACAGGTGAAGGAAACTTTTTTTTACAAAATAAAAGAAGGAAACTAACTGATGAGACGTTGAGTCAGGACTCTCCGTCCACAAATATAGAAGAAGTCAGCTGCAAGGTGTCCAAATTTTTTTGTGTTGGGTTATTGGGTCATAGACAGGTGCATCATCTCTTTGGCAAATGAACAGAAAGAAGATACTGATTTTTATTGCTGACCACAATTTGTATTGCCTACATTGTTCCAGATTCTTTGGATTGATGATTTTGACTCTGTCATATATTATATACTTGTAGACCATATTTTAGAATTGCAGATGGTTTAACCAATTACAGATATGGAGTCAAATGACAGGTCTGTAAATCCTACTTTCAGCCCCTTTATCAATGCACATCTTGCCTATATCATCATCAATGCAATATACTTGGATTGTATAACTGCCAGGTCTGTAAATCCTACTTTCAGCCCCTTTATCAATGCACATCTTGCCTATATCATCATCAATGCAATATACTTGGATTGTATAACTGCCATTCTAGTTGTTACAATTAGGGTAAGTTTCTCTATCTGGTGCAGATGGGTCAAATTGGGCCTTCTAATGTAACCTCTTTCTTCACATCCTAAAATATGTTTCAGGGTAATACTGACCTGAATTTGCGTACTGGCGAAAGTTTTCTTGCACTGCAGCATGTTGCAAGATTCTGTTGTCTTCCCATCAAATATGTTTCAGGGCAGTACTGATGCTTGCTTACTGACAAGCCAATAAGGTTCCTTTACACTGCTGGGTGTAAGACTCTGTTGAATTCTTGGGGGCAAGACTCCTGGAATATATTAGTCCTGACACCTCCCCAAAATGAAAATCTTATGTTCAATCAATCATAAGCCATAAGGTCTGCTGGCTGAAGTGTCACATTAGATCTTATGTTCAATCAATGGAGCCCTTTGCCACCGGCTTGCTGGTGGGTGGCAGCCTGCAGTGCCTTATGCTCTTGTTAAACAGCAATCTACACTCCAAAAGAAAAAGAAAGGAAAGTATGATAGCACATTCTGCCTAATATTGACAGAACAATTTGTGAAGGATGGAAGAGTCATTTGAGACTTGTCTATTAACGGATACTATTATAAGTCAACAATGACTTATTTAACTTCGTGTATGTGTGTATAAATTGACACTGGACTGGAGTAAGTCTGGACCTCTGGCTGTAGGAGCTTGGATAGTACACACAGAAATTATTCAATATTGAAGAGTTTCCTAGCAAGCATGTGATTGCATATGCATATCTCAATCGTCAAAATCCTAAAACTGGCAGGTCTATGTTGTTGACATACAAGTTATCTACAGGAGCCCAATTTGCTCCAACCACACATGCCATTGAAGCCCACTCTAGTAGCTGCCTATTGGTTGCAGGTCTGTGGGTGGAAGGCTTGACCAGAGGCAACAAAACCTGGTAATCACATATAATTTTCATCAACTTGTTGTCTATACGACCAGTGAGCCTGATCCAAATAAAACAGTGACACTAGCAGGATTGTTCCAATGCTCTTCTATCAAGGACCCAGAACATTGGATTTGACTGTTTGAATTGTATATTGGGGCTTTTAGACAGGTTGTGATAAAACAATGTGATAGTTGTGAGTAGGCTAACAGTCCAATAATGTAGTTTTGGCCCCCACTCTTACTGCTTCTCATAATTCTGAGGGAGTTATACTACATATCCCTGACTCCTCCTTAGTGGCATTCACATATGGGTCAATATTTTTCAAGTTTTCTTTGAATAATTTGGTATGGAAAGCTGTCACGCAGACTATTGTCATGTGTTTCAACTTCGTTAGAGCCAGACCAGCAGTAGTAAAGCCACAGAGGCTGTTGGATGTCCAACAGCTGTTATGTTCTGTGACGAGAGTGGACATTCCTTGCAAGAACTTGTTAGACTTGGAGGATGTCAACAAAGTTTTGATTTGAATGTACAGAGATCATCAACTAGTACATACATTTAACAAATGTTCTTGGGCAGTGTGACAAGACATTTGTGTTTCAGTTGTGAACAGGGTATGTGGCTGTAATTGCTAGGGCTGGGAATTTAGGTTTTTGAATAGGTACCCAAATTACTTTGAACAGGGACTGTTCTTTACTTCAACTACTGTGCCAGCCAGCAACCAAACAAATGCTAAGAGTAATAGTGCAAATGGGCATCGTTGAATTCTATGCAACGCATCACAACACAATGCACTGGACAGTGTACATTGAGTAACATGGGCTTTTGGAAGATCACTTAGGGCCATTTAAGACGAGGGTCCAAGGTCCAACAAAATGGAGCATTCCTATTGGTTGAGAGCCATAAATTGGACCCAAGGCCTTCAAATGAGGATCCAAGACCAACTGAAGCCAAATTGAGGTGACATCTACACGGCACTATTTTGGAGGGAAATTCAATTGGTTGAGACCAAAAAATGGAGCTCAAAGGAGAGCTCATGGTTTGGAGAACCAAGATTTAAAAGCTAGGTTGTTTCTTCCATTGTTTTTCACTATTTTACAAAATTTTCAAGGTTTTTTTTCGCACTTGTTTTTTAAGTTGAAATTGTGCAAGAATGGAAGACATTTCATGGATGGAGGAGGACATTGTGGAATGCACACCCACCATTCTATTTTCGAGCACATCTAATGTTAGCATGGCTGTTTTTGCAGATCCACACAAGGTTGTTTCTCAAAGGAGTGCATTTCTAGTTCTTGAAAATGTTTAAAGTGATGGTGTTTTAAAAGCAAGGACAAAAAGTTTTGATCAGGCAGGGTTGAAACACTCATTTTCATAAGTGGAAAAAGATTTGGATTTACATGAAATCCTTAAACCCCAAAAAGAGAGCAACAAAGAAAAAGATGACTATAGTTACAATGAAAGAGGAAGATGAGGAAGGTGAAAAGACTGGAAAAAATTGGGTGGATGGTGAAGTTCTACATCTGATTGCACTACGAGGAGAAATGGAGCTTTGAATTTACCAAAAATGCAAAGGAACAATGTAAATTCCAACTTATCAAAACCCTAGATTTTTTTTTCAGATCTGATTTTTGCTCTATTTTCGTAATTGAAACTTGGATGTAATGAGAGAATTTTTGAAAATAAAGTAGGCAAGAAAACAACAAAAAAATCAGATTCACATTGGGACAATTAGGCCTCTGGCAGAGTGCCCCCTTTCCCTTCATTAGAGGTCACCACTTTGGCCGTAACGAAATTTGAACCCATATTTCCTTGGGGGGAAGGAAAGGAGCTAGCCACAAAACCAACTTTATTTTAAGTATTGTGCTATGGTTTGCATTTGTTTTCTTCATGTAATCAATTTTGATTTCTTTGTTTCAAGGATTTTTTTCAGCTCATAAATCAGGGTTTTTGATCCCAATTTTTTTCTCTTTAAGGGTGGGTTAAATTGCACATCCAAATGTTGTTTACACTTTTTTGTTTTTCAAGGACTCCAATTATTTGCAAGCGGAAGTTCAATGCAATTTGCAAACAATACAAAGATGACAAAATTGTAAAATGGGATTTCAAATAATGATTATCATGAATATCCTTTCTATGATGCAATGGATAGTTGATGGCACCAAAATAGAAATGTGATGAAGCATGTGAGTGCTTCAACAAATGAAATTGTGGGCAATCTGAAATTTCAAATAGATCTTGATAGTGGCTCTAAGGGTGATGCTAGTAACGAACCCTTAGATAGACCAATTACTCCAAATGAGGTTACAAAACAAAATAAAAGGCAAGATCAATGTCCTTGAATACTTTTCAACCATGGCTGAAAATAGCATAGTAATGTTACAATAATTTACAAAAACTAATGTTTTACTCAAAAATACGAATGTCCAAATGGGAAGTCTCATAAATAAATTATAGGTCACATAACATATTGTTGCAACCCTAACTTGGCCAAGTGTAGGGGTGAAGCCCAACACTTGGAAAAGTTGGGATTTGGAGTCCTCCGGGACTCCCGAATGTTCAGAGCTCGACAGCAAGGGGCAAAACACCTCGCATTGGGGTGTTCTTGGTGTCGTTGGAAAGGTCTTGAAACGTAGATGTCGAAAATGCCCTCGCATTGACAATTCGGACATCTGCAGCCAAAGTTATGGGCAAAAGAAAGGCCGGGAGTCAAACTGGCAGTTTGACTCCCAACCACTAAAAGTCGGGAATCGACCTCTTCCCGACGTCCGATTTGAGTGTACGACATGGCGTTGGAAAGATCTCAACGAGGGCTACAACTTTGGTTCAGACCTTGTCGCGATCCAACTCTGCAGTCGAGAGTTATGGCGGTTCAAAGTTACGGAAGTCCCGTCGGGACAATTTCGGGACTCCATTTCGGGAGTCCCGGGAATTTGTGCCATTTGGATGTAGTCCCCACGACGAGCTGCAGAGAATACTATAGGGAGTAAGGTGGTGGCTTACTCTCGAGTCCGGGCCGTGGTGAGTCTTGTGTGTCCAAGTGCCCGTGGTAAGTCCCAACACCCAAAGGTGTCCCGAATGTTAAACTAACCTCCCGTGGTTGGTTTTTGGATGCAGATTCAAGCTTGATCTTCTAGTCCCTCTTCCTAGTCTAATCCCGGGGCTCCCAACTCGACCTTCAACCCTTTTCTAGAGTTGGAAGCCGGGAGCATGCCCTTCGGTCCCAACTTCCGCAACTTGACATTTGTTGAACCCTCAAGTGGGTTCACCCCGGGACCAAGGAGCACGTCACATATGGTCTTTAAGCCATTCACCACAATTTGACTCAGAATCTAATGTATATGAGAAAGTGAGATTGCCTTTTTTTCTCAAATAAATTTCAAAAAAGTTTTTTGCTAAAAGTTCATGAGTTACCATAACCTCCATCAACATCTTCTTGATCCTTTCTTCTTCTGCTTTCTTACTAGGATTGTTTTCAATGGTTGTCACATCTTCATCTTCACCTTGATGTTCTATGTCCTCCATGTCAATCTTATCATCATCCATTATCCCTATATTTTGTAGCCTTTTCATTTGTTGATTGTTTTTTTAGCCACTTTGAACAAATTATGATGCACCCCCACATTCCTAGCAAGATTCAAATGCGAGTCTAAAGGCGAAAACAATAAAAAGAATGGGGATACATTCCCTAGTTCGTAACATTTCTCTTAGACTTAGGGGAAGCCACCACCTTTCCCTTTATATATTCTTTGTGATTAGCCATGGGGGTTACATCCAAATGTCATTTTGTCTCGGGACTCCAAAATTGGGAGTTTCAAAATTCCCAAAATTGAGAGTCTTGGCATTTTGGAGGGTTATAACTTTTTGAGCAAGCCTCTGATTTGATGAGGTTTAAAAAAATGTTGTAGCCCTTGTCAAGATCTTTTCAACAATATGTGACACACCACTTGCACGTAAGTAAATCAAAGAGATTCTTGACTTTTAGTGGTCGGGAGTCAAATTGATAGTTTGATTCTTGGCCTTTCTTTTGGCCATGACTTGTGGTTTAAGTATTCAATTGGATCATGCAAATGCATTTTAAACATCTACATCTTGATATCTTTTCAATGGTATAAAGAAGTTTTCAATCCAATGAGTTTTGACCCCTGAAATTGTTTTATGAAGATTCAAAAGTCCATCGGGACTTTAACCCCAATTTGAGAGCCCATTTGGAAGTGTGTGAGCTCATTCCCTTGCATTTTCCTACATTCTCATGAGTTTGAAATGTGACTTCCAAGCTTCATTTTCAGCTTGCACCTTTGTAAAACTTTGCTTTGGTCGCAAGCCCAAGGCTAGGGTTGTGATAAATTAGAACGCAGCCCCAAGCTCCTTGGTGGACTCATTGCAAGTCCAAAGGTGAAGACACAGAAGGAGAAGGAATTGGGGCATGTTCCTTGGCTCGCAACACTTTGCGGGTAGAAGGGTGTGCTAGAGCTACGGGATGGGGATTAGGAAGATTGACAAACAATTCAATTACTCACATGGAACTGCACAAACTAGACAACAAGTTGGTTTATGCATTGCTAGAACACCTTTGGTGTACGGACGAGTCATGAGCAAACATGGATTCACAATACTCATCACAGCCCAAACCTGGGGGAAGCCACCACCAATCCCTTTATAGTATATTGTGTGCCTGGCCATGGGACCATCACCCAAATGTTATTTTGTCCTACGACTCCCAAGTGGGAGTCTCAAAATTCTCGTGATTTTGGAAATCCATAACTTTGTGTGCAGACTTCCGATTGAAATAATGTCTAAAGTAAAATTGTAGTCCTTGTCAAGAAATTTTCAATGGTATGTGGCACGCCACCTAAACGCAAGGGAATCAAGGCGATTCTTGACTTTTAGAGGTCAGGCCCTAAACTTGACTTAACATTCCCGACCCTTCTTTTGGCCATAACTTATGTTTTAGGTGTCCAAATGGGTCATGCAAGCCCATTTTTAACATCTAGGTTTCAAGAGCTTTCCAATAATATAAGGAACTTCTTAATCCAATGAGTTTTGGCCCTTGAAATTGCCCTCTGAAAATTTGGAAGTCCATTGGGATTTCAATTCCCAAAGTGGGAGGTCACTTGGGAGTGTGGAAGTTCATTCCCTCACACTTTTTTGCACTTTTAGAAGCATGAAATGTGATTCCTAGGCTCACTCTTGGCCTGCACCTTTGTAAACCCTTACCTTGGTCACAAGCCCAAAGCTAAGGTCACGACAAATTAACTTTTTTGATCTTATCAAATGTTGAATTTGTTTCTGCTTGTGTTTTTCTTTGAGCCTTTAAAGCCCAATCGATATCAAAGCCATCTAAATTGGCAATGCACATGTTATGTAAACATATGTAAGTTGTCACTAAATCCAACATGTGGTGCAATGGAATGTTGACTCTTTTGAGTAAAATTTTAAACCTTCCTTTCAATAATCCAAAAGTTCTTTCAATTAATATCCTTGTAGTCAATTGGATAAAATTCCAACATGTTTTGTATCTTGGTAGCCCATCTTTGTCATCTATGAATGGAGAGTAAAACCATGGTCACATTAGATAAGCAACATCTCCTATCAACTTGTCTGGTAAAAATTTGACTTTCATCATTCGATTTCTTAATTTTGGTTTGGGATCTAACTTAGGTGCAATAATTAGAACATGATTATTATTTATGGCACCTAAGATGTAAGGAATTCCATGTAAACATTCAAAAGCAATGGTAATTTCTTTGATTTTGTATCTGGTCAATTTAGGTATCACCAATGGTTTCAAGTGCTTTTGAATTGCTACACGAAATTCTCCCACTATAATGGATGTTGTACTTTCTACAATGCCATAAACCTCTCCATACATTTGTAATAAATTTTCACTACCCAATCTTGCAAGAACCATTGTTATTCTAGCTTCCACATGGATGTTTTCTCTCATATTTGTATTTTCTCGTTTTAGACTTGGACCTACAACTCTGATCAAAACACGAAATGCGTCAAAGTTTTTAACCTTGTACATTGTCGAAACATCTTCTCCAAAAAAGTCCCAAAAAGTTGATTCTTCATATATCAACTACCTTCTAATACCTCCATATGCTTCAAACTCTTGGTGGCATGTCCACAAACTCTAAAAAAAATAGCAACATGAGTACTGCAATGTTGTATAATAGTTACTTGTTGCAATGAGATCACTTGTGTAATGTCTCGATGGATGGCCATAATAAAAACTAGGACCATCAATATCTTGTGCTTACACTCATCCATTGTGTTTTTGTAGTAAAAAGCACAAAAAAACAAAGAGAAAGCAAGAAACAAAGAAAAGAACATGAAAAAAAAGAAAAAAAAGAAAAACAAAGGACAACCTAATCTTCTCACTTGTGAATCTCACTTTTTTACTAATTGGACCCTCAAATTGGACCCTATGCCTTTACACACTCATAGTAACTTTTTTTAAAATGTTTTTTTAATGTGAAGAAGGGTCCAATTTGCCCCAATTTGCTTTAAATTGGTCCCTGGAATTTTGGACCCTGGACCCTTGTCTAAAGTGACCCTTAATATTAAGGGGATTGCCAACCACTAATCAAAGAAAAATGTTAATAATGAGAATAAAACTGCAATGTGGTATTGTTGATTCAAAGGAACTCATCATCACACGATGCACTGAAGTGTGCACTGATGAGAGGCATACATGCAGCAGCTATGTTGGTTAGTCTCAATATCCAGTCCGTGGCTGATCATTAAGTAACCAACTCAATCTTGGAGCAAATCACTTTCTCAAGATGTGTTGTTGAACTGTTCAAAGAAGCTTACAGTACCAACTGGAAGCACTTGGGCCAAGCAACCATAACTATGCTCTGTTCCCTTCAATGAATACTATCTTTGTTTACTGCCAGAAATGCTCAAACATGGCAAGATTCATGAGCTCCCAAAAATGGATTTGTTCACTTTCCCTGTGGAATTAGATTTGATGGGTTGAACTCTCAAGGCCCACTCCACTGCATTTGCACAACAAAACACAATTTTATGGCCAAATTTAAGCTTTGACTCAAGCTTTTGCTTTCAGGTTCAATCCCTCTTTATATGTTGACTCTTCAACGATACTCCATGTATGCAACTAGAACTACTATTCCATGCCAAATTGTGGTTCCCTGCTTTCTCCAATTTGTCAACATTACCTGCAACCCTAAATTGGAGAATTTTGTGAAGACAACGGAGTTATTGTATCATGGGGGTCTTGCAAAGCTAATAACACTACCATGTATATATTGTTGTCCTAATAACACAACCATTGCTGTAATTTTACTTAATACTCTGTGTGTGCAGACAACTCATGTCTTGTGCTTAAGCATTCAATGCAACAGAGCCTAATGGTCAGAGCTCATGGCCTACTTGCAAATGGATGTCAGTTGCAAATGGTGACATCTGGGTGCCCCATACTGTGTGATATGTTACTCATAGGAGTCAACCAAGCAACAATGAAGTTCCAGGTAATTTAATCATTCAAAAGTATGAGTAGGGAACTGGGAAGCTTCTGAGTTCAGAGTGGACCTCATAGCTGCCACCTTGTGATGGTTACAAAAGTGTGCAGTACCTGTAACTTGCAAGAGAGACTCATCAACATGGCAGATATCAACCCACACACATTGCCAGAAGCAGAGATATTCTGATCTTCTGCTTATGGTTTGAGCACTGAAGCTTTAGATGCCCAAGAAAACGAAATTCAATTCATCTTGGTAGCATAAGCAGACAATGTCCTTAAGAAAAGAAAGAGAATGCATAATACTTGCCACAAAATGCAGTTGAGAAGACTTACAGAGTTTATGGAAAAAGGTAACAACATACACTTGACACACAAATATGCATGCATGTGGTGCACAAGCAGTAGTTGAATGAATCAAGATCCTGTGTTTACTCATCATCCATGGCCAAGTACAACAAAGACCTGAAAGGTCTTGAGAAAACCTAAGGTGCTTGTACTCAGAAAACCATGGCAAGGAAACTTTCGTTTCAATTTGGATTCTTCTGGGTGGCAACTTTTCTTCCAACACCTCCAGTGATAGTAACCTTAGACAAGTTTTTTGTCCTGCACTGTGAGACTCATCTACTCCTGATGATAAAACCCATCTCCAATATGGAGAATCAATAGAGACTGACTGATTCTCCATTGAATCACGATGTACAGATCTTGGAACTGAATTGGGTTTAATCCCCACCAGCATTTGCTGCTGCCAAAACTCAGAGGTACTAGATCTACTTAGACTCATGATGGAACATGATCCATAGCTGCTGAGTCCAAGTTGCTGCCCCACTGTAGGTTCACCCACTCTGACAGTGCAAGCAGAAGGGGAGGGAGGAGTGGGGAAGAGTTCAAAGGAAGAGGCTGCTGAAGCTCCACAAGAAGATTCCATGAAGAATTCTGCTGGTGGAGGTTGGGGAAGGTCCTCCTGGGTGCAACACTCCAAAGACCAATGTGCACTTGATGTGGAAGAAGAATCTTGGATCTCCGGAATGAGGATTTCACGGTTGACATTGGATGCATCAGCAACAATAAAAGCTGGGTGTGAGCGAGTGATCTCTGCATCTGCAAGCTCATAAGGAGTCTCGAACTTTTTCTGCGGTTTGGAATTAGCCTTAGGAGATCGAACCACGATCCATTCTCCTTGAGGAAGTGGACTGAGAGGCGACATGCCCCACCAATCCTTGCTACTGCTGCTCCCTGTTTGACGAGTTTCCTCGATCTGTGGCCTATTCCTGGGAGATTCCAGAGCTGCGAGTTTCTTCCAGAAGGAAGGAGTGGAGAGACGCGGAACAGAGTTCTCGAGTGAGGAGGAGAGAACCAAGCTGCTGCTCGTCGAACCGTGATGGAGCTCCAGAACGCTGGCGGGAGAAGCAGGAGCAAGAACCTGAGTCTTCGTTGAGGGTCGAAATCCAGGAGCTCCAACAGCATCCACGCATGATGCCGGAGCTTGTCCTGGATTCACTGTGAGAAACGGATGCTGGAGGAGTTGTGCGGCGGTCCACCGCTTGCAAGGGTCACGCTGAAAGCAGTGCGCAAGAAAATCATGCGCTTCCTGCGAGAGACAAGCGGGCGTTTGCGGCACCTCATCTGTGCACCCAATGCGGTACAGAGCGACTAAAGGATCCGCAATGTGCGCCCATGGGGCACGTCCCGTGGCCATCTCCACAACAGTGCAGCCCAGCGACCAGATGTCCGAGGGCAATCCCTGCTCCTTCTGCAACACCACCTCAGGAGCCATCCACAGCAGCGTCCCATTCACCTTCCCCATCGTAGAGTCCTTCTTCAACTGCTGTCGCTCCAGCTCTTGCTCTTTCAAAACACCACAAGTCCGCCCTGTGATCTTTCCTTTCGAAACCTCAATACCTGCTGATGCATTGATGCGCTTCGCGGATCCAAAGTCCGCTAGCTTCACACTGCCTGCATTGCCAACGAGCACATTTCTCCCCTTGATATCGCAGTGAACAATTCCACGGTTATGGAGGTAATCAATCCCTCGCAAAATGCTCTTAGTGTAGGATCGGATGAGATGCTCATCCAGAGGCTGCGCTCCAGCGAATTGCTTCAAGAGATCTGAGAGACTGCCGCCAGGCATGTACTCCAGGAATAAGTTACGCATCCGCTTCCCGCCCTCCTCACTCCAGTCGTTTCCCAGGCACCGCACTACAAACTCCGACTCCAAACCTTGTAATATCTGGATCTCATTCTCCATTGCCGCCAGCGAATTCTTGGCACCAGCGTCCGCGTCCACATTACTCTCATTAAAACAAACAGCGGTTTTCACTGCAAAGAAGGAGCCTGTCACTCTATCCATCGCCAAGTTCACGTGCCCGAAAGCTCCTGCTCCCAGCAAGTTTCCACGAATCCACGAACTCCCCATCACTGAAGTCTCTTTCGTAGCTGAACCCTTTGAACTCACTCACACAATATCAACACTCCCCAAAACAAAACAAAACAGCATAACTCATTCTCAATTCCAATGTGCGATCGATCACAAACCCAAAAAGATTCAACTCCAAAGGCTGATGCAGCTTCAGACACTCCACCTTGGGTGAAGCCCACACTCTTGCTATTGCTAGCTGTAAGATCAGACACAAACTGTTGCACTACTGCACAATGTGACACAAAACAACAGACTAGATTTCATACAAGCTTCCCAAGGTGTGGGGGACTCCATGGCACTTGAACTATATATGGTGTGGAGATCATGAGAATGGAGACAACAGAATTGGGAGTGGGGGTGAAGTCAAATGGAGGCCTCACACCTCCTCTCATGCATACTCTTTGTTCCTGCTCTTCCTACAAGTTGGTTGTTTCGTGTTTGTCTCTTAGACCACTTACAAAGTTGTCTGTTTCTGGTGTGGGTTGCACATCTGATCTCGTGTGGGGAACTGGCGTATATGATCAAACAACAGACTGATGATAAGGGGGGGAGGAGGGGGGTGTCAGAAGTCTGGGGAGCAAGTGGTCTCTGGTTTTCAGAAATTCCTGGACCACCACCCACTCGATAATTAACTATAATACTATTTAATTTCCGGTCTGTGAATATTGCCCTGTTGCTGCTGGTACAGAGAGACACCCTCACCCCAACTTCTGGAGATGGGTAGTTTAATAATGCAGCATGATTCTACTTCCTCCCTATTGAGACATAAAGCTAGTAAGAGAGCCCTGTCCGTTCTGCCTGTTTTTCGAACACCAAATTGTTTTGTTTTTGTTACTGGGGTAAGTAATTTTCTGTTGGTATTGACCATGGTTGGTAACGACCATGATTGGCAATCACCAAGAGTGTGAGAGTTTCTGTTTAGGGACCCTTTTTGAACCCACGCAACCACTGGCTTGGCGCAAACTTTCAGTTCCCAAGGTTGACTATGAGTTTGTTTGATTTTTCACACCCGTTTTAATGGGGGAGTTCATTTTGGGAGCAAGGCTTTATTTCCAATGGTCACCTCATTTGGGGGGGGGGAGGGGGTTGATCACTTATTGATTCACTTCTTGCTCTGCAGGAATAACTTTTCTTAGAAAAACCCCCAGCAGGGGAGGGAGGCAGCAGCCCCATCAAACATTAAAGAAGTTCAAGAAATACAAGGGGGGCAAGAAGCGCCACACACTTGGAGTAGCAAGGTTCATAATTCAAACCAAGCACTGTGAAGGAAAGAATCAATTTCAGTTTTAGTGGCTTTTTCAGCTGTGCAGGTAGTCAAACTCTCTTTTGTTCCGGATGCAAGCAAGACTTGCAATGATGGTTCATAAAACTATGGGTGGATCCCAAGAGGGTAGTAGCCAGCCTTTTTTTTATTGGCAAAAAATTGCCAGAAAGAAAGCGAAGGAAAAAATTGTGGCGTGAAAGTTGTTAAAGGATTTATTTATAAAAAAATTACAATATCACCATATATCATTGGTGCTGCTAAGTGGGATCACCAGCTTGCACCCTAAACCCTAAATTAGATTGCCAACTTTGATCATCATCCACATAACACATATTGCCAGTTTGTGCTGTTTGATTTAGGTTAATTGCTTAGTAGCATTGTAAATGTCAGAAGCTTTGCCAACATAGCACTAAAGTTTAGGCTATCTTATCATCGCCACTTGTGATCACGATGGAACACATAATGACCATTTCCAATAATTAGTGCTAGTGTTAGGAACTAACATTGTAACAAATAAAGGACCTTTGACATAATGGACTTTAGTGGTAACTAGTAGTGGGGATTGCAAGTTTCATTACTTGTTGAATGTGACATTGCAAATTGCAATGTGTCATAACAAGTCATCGTGACGTGAAAGCCAAGAATCAAGTATGGATTTTGACCAACTTTTCTTTTTGAGTTTTTAGTGTTCATGTGTTTTCAAAAAAACAATCACCTCTGTGAATCTACAACTCACTATTCAAGGCTCGTAGTTTTACAATTTCTACATTTTATCCATTGCAAATTTGTAGCTTGTTGCTCGTGGCTTAGATGTCTTTGCATTAGTTATTGTGAATTGTTTTTTGTTATGTTGTGTGCATTTGGATTTTATTGTTACTTGTTTGAACACCATGGCACCAACCAAGAAACAAAAAACAAATAGTGTGTTGTTGCAATTTTTTTAATCTGACAAAAATCTCGATGATGCATCTTTTCTTGTGATTCCTCCCAAAGTTGGACCAATGCTATCTTTTGAAGCAAACTCAAGCGAGAGCAAGTTCTAAATCAAAACGTAGCAATCTACAATCAAATTGGTGTGCCTAGTGGACTGTGACCTTCATTCATGTTGTTCTTGAATTGTTTGAGATCCATGTGTTGCCAAAAGATGAAGAAGTCAAAGAAGAACTATAATTTTTCCTACAAATGTCGAAAGATTTGGGCTACACAATTTTCATGGGCTAAAATGTTGAAGAGTGAATATGGACAAATACATAAAGTGAAATGCATTGTATGCTCGTTTGTGAAAAGTAAGGATATTATTTCGGGGTTGAAATTTAATATACTTGAAAACCATGCAAGAAAAACAAAGGCAATTCATGACATGCCACATCTAGGCAAGAAGGCAAATGAATTATACATCAACAACAAATGTAGTCATGTAAAACATGAAGTAATTTCTTTCACCGAAGCCACATTTCAACTACATAACAAGTGATTCAAAAAGGTTTGAAAGTGGAGAGGGGAAGAAAAAAACAACAATTTGCAACAATTATGCATTTGTTATAGCAAGGCAGACCTATGTTAAAGTTTAAAGTTCTAAACCCTTGGTTTTCTTATTTCAATGTCCTTATGCTACCTTGAAATCACTAGAACAATTTTGGCAGTTGGGTAATGGCAGAATGTTAACATAAGCAAGTTGTTCCACATTCAAGGCACCTTGCTTTATCTTGTGATGAGGTCACCATGATTGATCATCAATCTTGGGTTTTGATCCATTGTTATGTTGTTCAAGATTAATGTCGATTGCATATATTAATTTTTTTGGAACATGTCACTAAAGGAGGGGGCAAACAATTTAACTAAAGTTATCAAAAAACATGGGAATGTTTCTAATGAAAATTTTACAAAATTTATGTCATTTGGCATTGATGGTGTTAATATGTTTTAAAGGTTGCAGCACAATGGGATCACCTACTAATTTTTTTAAAAATGCTCCTCATTTCAAAGGCATGCACTACATGGCACATTGCACAAAATTATTTATGCAAACATCATCTCAACTCCTTATGGTGAGATGAATAGATTTTTTTTTTAGTTTTTTTTTTTTTTTCACAGTTCAAAATTCAAACAACACCTTAAGTTTTTGAAACTTGCAAATTAATGAAGGCAAATGGAAATAAGATTCTATGGAATGTCAAAACACACTGGATCAACATGTTTAATCTAGCAAAGCGAATGATGTCCATGTACGTGCCATTACTTGCAAAAATGGCTGAAAATGGTCCATCTCTCCTTACTGCTAAAGTTCATTATGAACTTTTGTGTGATGTGAATTTATTGATGTTTCTTGCTTGTTTATTGCCCATGTTGGAAACAATCCATGGATTAATGAAGTCTACACAAAAGTGGAACATGTTTGTTTGTGATTATGTTACAACCATCAAAATTTGTTAAGGACAATTCTACTCTCGTTATTCAAATTATGCCACAAAGTATGTGTCCAATGTGTTCAAAAAGTTCCAAATCTAGTTGTTTGTATTCATAACACAATGCATCTAAAATGGGAGGCAATTTCATTGGACTTAAACATGCCCAATGTTGATTATTTGTGTTTTAATTTTATGTGCTATAGATTTATAATCTAATGGTGAAAAGATCTAAGTGACCCAAAAGATCTTTTCTACTCTTGTCGTTTATGCAAAAGCATCTTGCTCAAGTTTTTAATTTTCAACCATGTTTTGTTTCCATATTTATCATATTTCACCATTGCTCATTACATTAGTTTAACCAACAACAATAATTTTTGCTTACCAACAATAGCTCATTATTATGCTTGAATACCCAATGACTTTTGTCTAGTGCCCACTATCAATTCTTTTTTTTTAATATGATTATAATGATTCACATGTACATATTGTAGTTGCAATAGAATCATTCATTCAAAAATTAATTTGTAGGTTTTCCACATCCTATTTGATGGACATTACATGGATTTGTTATCTTTGATATTGGCTTCAAGGTGATGTAGAGCAAAAATTTGATCATCATTTTAAACTGATCAAATTTCAATATTGCTTGAACGACACTTGGAAGTTGGTAGATTTTCAGAGGCAAGTACAACATCCCTAAAAGCAACCAAGATTTGTCCATCCATTCTATTTAATGCAAGTGCTTTGGATAGGTAATCCAACCTCTTCAAGATTACCATAAAATCCAATACAACTAATGCAATGGAGGCTCCATATCATGTCAACTTTTAATTCAACTTTGGCACACTTTGGAAGCCTCCTGCATTTAAAGGCATTCATTCCTTGAATTTTTCAAGCTAATAGAAATTGCAACCATGCAAGTCCTAAGATCTATGGAGGATGAAAGAAACTTCTCCACCCTTTTTTCCATGAAGTCAAAGTTGAAGAACCGCCTCAATGAGCATTTATGCATAGTTGTTGTGATGTATTTCCAGACTTTTGACACTTTGGATACATTCTCCTACATGCTTTGATGACTAGAAGGAGTAAAAACCTTAGAGAGGATTGAATTAGAATTTTTGGTTTATGGTTCCATATATCTCAATGATGATAGCTTTGGCCAAAACTAGGTTGTTGTTTCATTAAAGAAGTTACAAAGTTTCACTTGCATTTAAAAGTCAAGAGTTATGCCACTATTTGTTTTTGCTTCCTAATATTGTCTGTTTTTACTTTCTACCACTACTTGTTTTTGCCTTTTGCCATTGTCTATTTTTTCCTTTTAACCACTTTTTGTTTTTGCCTTTTGCCACTATCCATTTCTACCTTTTAGCAATTGTCCAGTGCCCAATGGTTGGCATGTAGTTGAATTCTTGCTTGAAAGATCATGTGTGTCCACTATTTGTCTTGTTTATGTGAGTGTCTAGCTTTGAATGCTGTTTTCTAAGTATATATTTGTGTTTGAATTTGAGTGTGCCTTTTTAGTTTGAATGATTGATCTTTGTCCCATGTCCAAAGTCTAACCCATTGTGTTTGATGTCTAATCCTATGTTATGTTTGAGTGTTTGGTCTTTATACTATTCACTATGTTTGGTAATTTGAATGTCTCACTACCGATGTCTAGTGCCTCTTTTGTGTATTTGTCTAAGTTTGTAACACATGTCTATGTGCATTGTGTAGTTGAATTTGAGTGTGTGTGTGTGTTTACTTGCTATGTAATATGTAGTTTCAAGTCATTAGTGTCTAGTATCTATTGTTGTAACTCTTGAGTCTGGACTCCTCTAATCTCCTGACTCTTGTTGTGAAACAACCAACTAGCAATGAAAAAGAGTTTTCATGCATGCCTAAGAGATTTTTGCAAGGTAGTTCTGGAATGCATCACCAAATAACTTTGTAGTACATAGGCTCCATAGTCATATTGCTGATTTTTCTTGGTAAATTTCACCAATTTTTGCTCCTATAAACTTGGAACTATCACCAATTTGTATTCAAATTTTTTTACTGCATGTAGCCAATTTTCTATTTTATTCAATTTTTGTATCACCAAATGTTCTGTACTTTGGCACTTGCAATATCACCAAATATGTAACAATATTTTATAAGTAACAGCCAGCCACTGGTTCGAAATTTCAAAAACCTTCAAAAAAAGGCTGGTAGGGGCCAAGGAAAAGAGCAAACTTGCGGAATCATCACTTGGTAAATATGAGAGCAGGTGCTATTGAAAGTAATCTAAGACTAGGAAAGAGATAATTGACATTAGTTGATCATGACTCATGAGAGGACATCGCTTATAGTTTAAGTACAAGACATTTGGCAACATCTTTAGTTGGCGGAATAGCATGACTAATTCCTGGAACTCCTGTTTGTGATATTTGGCTTTTCCTTGCAGGCTGTGGCTACCTTAGTTTATAACCTCAGCTCTCAGTTCTTTACCCATAGAGATCTACCCAAATTTAATTGGCCATCAGCCTCCCTCAATGAGGATTGATGAACTTAGTATCATCTCTCAGGACGGGAACATAAGATTTTTGATATAACAGAATATTGCACTCAGCAGTTTTTTTTTCACACTTTTGTGATATAAAAAATTCAGCCCAGGCCTCCACTTGAAAGCATCTATCAAATTGTGAAAAGGGCATTCATTTTCTTTGCAGGTGCATGGAATCTAAGTCCTTTCCAGAGAGATAAATAAACTAGAGCATTTTGCTAGCCATATGTTGATTGCCATTCTTTTTGACAACCCTTGGAGGCTCGGGGCTCCCTTTATTCCAAAGCCTCAAACCCAGAGCACACATTGTGTTATAATCAGTCTCATTGTATTTGTGAAACCTTCTTCTGACATCACTCTCAACACTTTCCAGATGCATCATGCTGTGTGGAAAACTCACAGGTTTCCTTTCCCAGCTACAGCAGAAAAGGAGTGCAGGAATCGGATTGTTCATTCACAATTATGCCACACCACCACAGACCAAGGATGTGCAGCATCAACCTTAAAACACCCACCAGACGCCAAAAGGTTTTGAATGGGTCACTGAGCAAAAAGATGAATATGGGAAGATGTTATCAAAGCCAAAAATGCCTCCAAACCAAAAGGCCTTGAGTGGGAAATACAAGCAAAATGATGATCGGACAAGATGCCAAATTGAAGCTCAGGTAGACCATCTAATTTATTCAAGAATCATGCAACCAAGTGCAATACTGCAGGCACCACACTATGTTGACTACCTTGAGTGAGAGTATTTGTTGTGTAATGTTAATTGGTAACCTAACCTACAAAGTTTCAACACAGCTATTGCTTACATCATTTGGAAAAGTGTATGTTCATAGGTGAGTTCATGTCTAGTAACTTGTTAAAATGAGCTCTCTAAGTTGCTCTTGTAACAAAATGGCTGTTTCACTTCTGCACTTTGAAGCACAATTAGACTTTTGTCAGATTGTTCTTTACGTATTTGAGGAGAATTCATCTCGATAATTCCACCATCGAGGAGTCATATGTATTCCCTTTCTTCAAAGCTTTTCAAATTAATCAGATCCACTTGTACTAACTATTTATCTCATACAGCAGTCCAACACTACACAGCTATGTACAATTCACATTTAACAGTTTCAATACTATATCTGTGCAATTCATTTCCTGACCATTAGCCTAGGCCCAAAATGATGACTAACAACAGTTAGGAATAGAAATCCTACCCATCCAATGAGGTGAGGCAACATGCATCCAAGAAGCCCAGGATGCCATTGGGGGTAAGGAGGGACAGAGGGAGTGGGAAGGGTTTGAACTTTTGTTGTTCCCACCAAGTTCCCAATATCACCACATTTTATCTCATATGCTTTGCCCAAAGTTTGACTCTTGCAACTTATATATGCATCCTAAATGCAACAACTACAATATATATTTGTGATTGCCCAATCAAAGAGGCCATCACAAAAGATAAAGAAAAAACTTTGGGGTCCACACAACTTATTACCAGTATGAATCACATAAGCTAAATGACTCAGTCCCTATTAAAGCATCTGAAAGATGGCGCTATGTACCGAAAAAAAACTACGTACATGGATGAGGCCTACTGAAAGCCTAATAACCAATTATGGAACGCAACTGCAGCCATTTCCCTGCCCACTATTCACTCCTTGTTCAATTGCCAAATTTCGTGGTCCCTTGATACTTTACCTCCTTGCCGCTCACCAATTCCAAACCTGCATGGAAGTGACATTGGTTAAACATCAGTAATTGAAGTAAATTACCTTCACTAGGGTGACAAATTTAATAACAAATCTTATCCCCCAAACTCAAACATTCATTTAGGTACGAATGCTTGAATGTGCCAGATTTCCACAGGCTCTGGAGTCTGAGGAGCATGCTTGTGACCTGCGGGGCCCATAATAAAAAAACCAATCAGATGCTTAAAACTTATTGCTCAAAGCGCTCTCATGTGTGGTGTCTGTCAATGGCCTGATCATGACTCATGAGGAGAGTGGTCTCATTGCTGTTGAATTCTGGTGACATTTATATAATCTAATCCAAATTTGGCAAATTTGGGTAATTTTTTCAACAAAGAAATCATTCATTTAGGTTGAAATCCAAATTTTCAGGCTGAGAATTTGTGAAAACCTGCCCAAAAAATCATCACTACAACTGGACCAGATGTGGAACAAAATATTAAAAAGTCATCAGAAATCTAGAATATGTTGCGGCAGGTATCCAAAATATAGAAGGGTGCACATATTTTACTTTTGAATCTGGTTTACAGCCAAATTGGGCTAAATCTTTTAATGGATGATTGTCACTTCCTAGACATCACAAAATTTTAATCATTTAAATGAAAACACTGATGATGAGTCCAGATTCAAAGTCACTACTGCAGCCAGTGGTGCTGTGTTTACAAAGGCATAGTGAGTTAGTTGAGTTCCCTGTGGAAAATCCCCAGTCCCAACAAATGAAACAGTGAAACGTCCATAATGTAGGAGAATTATGCCAGCTGCTTCCCGCCTTCATTATTGATAAAGTCAAGGGCATCTGACTTCTTGACCATCTGTGCACTGCACTCCCCACAATTTCGTCAGTAATTCTCTATTTTTTTAAAAGCATTACTTTATTGGAAGGAATCATACATGATACAAATGTGGGTGTGCTCCAGACATGTCCGAAATGTTAGGGCTCAAAATTTCAGATTCCATTTCCATACAGGGTAGAGGAACCCGCTTCTTTTTCTGTGGGTATGCCCTACTTGCTTACCAGTTAGACACCAAGTAAATTAAACGGAAAGTGTGTAATAATTACCTGTGCCTAATTCTCAAAAAAAATGCCTGAAATTTGCCTAGACTTTTCAGAATTTTGTTGAAGCCCTAATAAACTACAACTTTGTAACAAGGGCCAAAGCATGAATAGTGCACATTGACACCTTAAGCATGAATTCTAAAACATTATATCTGTGTAAAAAATGATTTCATGTGGGCACAACTCTTTTTAAACTTCAACAAGTAAAAAGTGAATCAAATAACATACTTAACAATGCCAATGATTGAAAATTGTTCCTCCTTGTACTCTCAAATCTCTGATGTCGAAGCTAAAATATACATGCACCCTAAAAACTCCAAGTCCCATGTGTTGATTAGCCTAATTCGAGAAAAAGCAAAAACCTCCACGCCTAATTTCACTGAATAGGATACCCCTAAGCAGATTCTGCAGTTAACAGACATTAACTACCATCAACAGCAGCTAAATGGATTTTGCAATTGATCTGCTCCTAGTAGGGTTTTTTTTTTTTCGCAATTTTGTAAAGTATGTAGGCCGGCGACCCACATAGACGTACAACAGGTAAGATTCAACCAAGCGCCAAATAGATGACCTAACACCGTGCATATTTTGGATGAACTTTTGCATTTTTTTTAATGTGGAAAAACTAATTTCGACCTCCACTAAGGGTTTTTTCCAATTAAATGATGGTCCAACTTTGTATAAGAATTTCATAATAGGTTCTAGCAGGTAACCATGAACATAGAAGGAGGCTTAAACTTTTTTAATGTAACTTTTTCAAATGCTTAAAACTATTTAACTTTTTTTCAATCATAAAAAACCATGATAGGAAGAATTTGAGATGGCCTTGCACCCACTTGTTCTTCTTTTATGGAAAATTAAGAAATCATATGTGCTTTTAAAAGTTTGCTAAAACTTGTGGGCAAATTTGAGCTTTGAATCAACTTATCAACGATCTCCTCGTCACTTTTGCATCCAAATGTGTCTTAGTGATTTGTGTCCAAGCCTTTAACTATGTTTTTAACCATATTCTTCACTAAATATTTAAACTACCTACACATATAAGCCATGCATTGGGTTAGTTCTAACATTCATCTTGTCTCATGAATCTATAGACGTTTGGGCTAACCTCGACCTTTAGTCAAATGGGATTAAACCCAACATAGACTTCTCGACTAGGTAATAGCCTTGTCGCTTGCAATTACCAATTCATGTCTCATGGTCTAACCACAGTGTTGTTTATTTCAAAAACTTAGCATGCCAAGGACATCTCCTGAGCCATCCTCAAATCTTCATTCCTCACACCTTTTCAAGACATGAATCATGTCAAACCAAAAATTGAACCTAGCCCCAACACTTAGATTGTAACCCAATGTGCCATGAAGGGCACCTTGCGATGGTTTGGACTTGGGCCTCAACTAAATGAAACCCTCCACTTTGAAAGGTTTGTCATTCACCCCCACTTTAGAGATGTCAACATCCTCATTGACATTACTCAAAGATGAACGCCCTTGGGCATTTTTGCCACTTTTCCTCCTTTGATCAACAATCATGGCATTATTTACTTCCGTGATTAGAAGAACCCATTCGTGATGTGTCTTTGTGTTTTTAGCACATGAGGAACCATTTTGGGTGTCCTTTGTTTTCACCCTTTGCGTTTTCCTTTAATGTATTTTTTCCTTTTCACTTCAGATGTTCCCTTTATTGGCCTTTCTTTCGTTTGAATTAACCGCAAGTCCAATTTGGGCATTATGGTTGCCACATCAAATGAAGGTTACAAATGTGCCAATAAATAATGTCAAGTTGAGCTTTACAACTTAAATCCCTTTTACCCAAGTAGGACCAAGCTTTAAAGTTTTTCCAAGTCAACCCTATGTCCATTTTTATTAACTACCACCTCGTTGTTTTTCCTAGTTTCTTCCTCTCCTATGAACTTTAACCTTTTCAATGTTGACCAAGTTTGTAAAAACCTTTAATGACGTGCCCCTTGGTCCCGGGGTGAACCCACTTGAGGGTTCAACAAATGTCAAGTTGTGAAAAGTTGGGACCGAAGGGCACGCTCCCGGCTTCCAACTCTAGAAAAGGGTTGAGGGTCGAGTTGGGAGCCCCGGGATTAGACTAGAAAGAAGGACTAGAAGATCAAGCTTGAATCTGCATCCAAGAAACCAACCACGAGAGGTTAGTTTAGCATTCGGGACACCCTTGGGTGTTGGGACTTGCCACGGGCACTTGGACACACAAGACTCATCACGGCCCGGACTCGGGAGTAAGCCACCACCTTACTCCCTATAGTATTCTCTACAGCTCATCGTGGGGACTACATTCAAATGGCACAAATTCCCGGGACTCCCGAAATGGAGTCCCGAAATTGTCCCGACGGGACTCCCGAAACTTTGAACCGCCATAACTCCCGACTGCAGAGTTGGATCGCGACGAGGTCTGAACCAAAGTTGTAGCCCTCGTCGAGATCTTTCCAACGCCGTGTCGCACACTCAAATCGGACGTTGGGAAGAGGTCGATTCCCGACTTTTAATGGTCGGGAGTCAAACTGCCAGTTTGACTCCCGGCCCTTCTTTTGCCCATAACTTGAGCTGCAGATGTCCGAATTGCCAATGCGATAGAATTTTCGATATCTACGTTTCAAGACCTTTCCAACGACACCAAGAACACCCCAATGCGAGGTGTTTTGCCCCTTTCTGTCGAGCTCTAAACATTCGGAAGTCCCGGAGGACCCCAAATCCCCAACTTTTCCAAGTGTTGGGCTTCACCCCCACACTTGGCCAAGTTAGGGTTGCGACATTTAATCTCTCGTAGATTCGTAAGGTCTATTTGTTTTATTTGTTGTTGACATTCTCCTTCACTTTAAAAACGGTTGATGTCGTAACCCTAGCCTTGGGCTCACGATCAATGCATGGGCTTACAAAGGTGCGGGCCAAGAGTGAAGCCTTGAAATCACATTTCATGCTTTCGTGAGTGTAGGAGAGTGTGAGGGAATGAACCCACACACTCCCAAGTGGGCTCCCACTTTGGGAGTTAAAGTCTAAATGGACGCCTGAATTTTTAAAGGGTAATTTCAAAGGTCAAATTGCATTGGATTGAAAAAATCTTTATGCCATTGAAAATATCTTGGAAAGAAGATGTCTAGTGACCCATTTGGGTATTTAAAACATAAGTTATGGCCAAAAGAAAGGCGAGGAGTCAAACTACAAATTTGATTCTCGACCACTAAAAGTCAGAAATCACTTTAATTTAATTATTTTTAGGCAGTGTGCCACATACCCTTGGAAATATCTCGATAAAGGCTACAACTTGGCTTCAAACCTCACTTCAATCGAAGGTTTGCACAAAAAATTATGGGCCTTTAAAGTCACAAAAGTCCCAATTTTGAGAATTTCAGGACTCCCAACTTGGGAGTCCTAGGACAAAATGATATTTGGGTGTAGGTCCCATGACCAAGCACAAAGAATAATATAAGGGGGAAGGTGGTGGCTTCCTCTAAGTCCGAAATGTGGTGAGTTTTGTGAATCCGTGTTTATCCATGATTTATTCGTGCACCAAAAGTGTTCTAACTACACACTAACCAACTTGTTATTTGGTTTGTACAGGTCCGTGTGAGTAATTGACATGCTTGTCACTCATCTTAGTCCCCATCCCAAAACTCCAACATGCCCCTCTACCCCTAAAATGTTACAAACCGGGGAGCGTATTTTAACTCCTTATCTTTCCATTGTTTTCACCTTTGGACTCATAGTTGAATCTATCAAGGAGTTGGGGGTGTGTCAGTTGATGCCTTCATCAACATTTTAAGTTTGCCATGAAAAATTGAAGACTAAACTTTCATTTCCCCGCATCGACATTTGTATTCCCAGATTTGAACATGTGTATCACCTCCAAAAGGTAACCAAAATTACATCCAAATACACCAATCATTTGAAACCATAAATCAAAGTTGAAACATAAACAATCAATATAAAACATATATTATGATTTTCTTCTTGTTAACAAAAGCACTAATGTTATTGTTTTCTTATTTGTAGCCCAATTTTGGTTTTGGTTCTAATTGAAAAATGTGAATAACAAAGGTTTCATTTTTGTCATTCTAATCACAATTCCAATTTTGATGTTTGTGAACAAACATTTTGTCATGGTTATGGAATTATGTCTTTCCAATGTTTTTTATAAATGAAACTCACCTTATAGTTTTAGCATACAAAATATGAAAGGAGACAACCAAAAGTCTTATGAAGATCAAAGGAAGACATTCTACATGATTACATGAAGGTTTTATGATGATACACAAACATACTTATTTATTTGGGGTGCAAAATTGTTAAATGTATAGTAAGCACATCATGTAGTCTCTTTTATGATGTTGAGGTTTTCTAGGAAAATCAGGGAGGTGTTTCACAACTGCCTCTAGAAAGGGATGCTTGAAGGCTCCTTCTAAAAGTGTTGACCATTGTCATGCTTGTTATTACCATAGATTTTTACTCCATATACCATTTGCAAGCTTCTCCAATCATTTTAGATTATGGCTTCCAACCATCACAATAATTAAACTTATAATGCACACAAAAAAAAAACAAAAAAAAACATTTGTAAATAAGGGCAAAATGCCTTTGCCTTTTGGCCTAATTTCATCTCCCAACCTTGACAAGAACCTTCAATATTGTTGTCCGCAAAAGGACAAAAAAAATTAGATCTAGGTTTTAATTATTGACATTAAATAAGTATTGCACCAGATTATTCAAGTTTTTTTTATAGTTGTAATAACAATGAAAATAACAATAGAATTTAGGTGTTAATTATCGACACTAGACAAGTATTACACCAAATTATTCAAGATTTTGTTTATAATTGTAATAACAATGAAAGTATCAAACAAATCACAGGAATTTCAAGCTATAGCTAATATTGAATGAAAAAACATTTCACGCTTCTTTAATATTTTTTTCACTCCAAGCGTGTGCCCCTTCTCTTATTCAAATTTGGCCACCATTTTAAACAGGTAGTCCAAGTGACCAAACTTCATCCATATTACCTTTTTATGATGGCAACCATATTACCTTGTACTTGACCAAATACTCTTTGCCCCTAAGGCATCTTTGTTTTGCACAAAATATGTCTATGTTCAATGGCATCCACATTAGATTGCACCTTTTGCTTCCGCTTTGGTTTTTAATCATCACGAAAAAAACTTTAATTTCAAGACATGAATGGTGTCACAACCCCACTTTTGGAAGAGTGTGAGGATGACACTCACACTCTTAAAATGGGGACTTTGAAGGACTCTCGAAATTTCAAAGTTCGATTGCAAAGGTCAAAACATTTCACATTGGGGTGTTCTTTATATCATTGGAAAGCTATCGAAATGTAGATGCCTCAAGGCCTAATCTAGAGCATAACTCAAGGCCCCCACCTAATTTGGTTCATAATGAACCAGAGTTTGAAATGGAGGTCGTGCTCACGTCAAGGCAACTAAAAGGATGAGAGCGGGAATACTTAATTAAGTGGAAAGGATACCATCCAATAGAGGCATCTTAGGTGAATGAATCCGACATGGAACACGCCCAAGAAACCATACAAGAATTCCACACTAGACCGACAAAGAAGAGACGTAGAAGAAACGTAGAACGTGATGAAGACATCACCTTTCTTTTAATGGGGCAAAGTGTCACATAAAATGTACCACATCAAGTTGCAAGTGAAATAAAGGCTAAAAACTTCCAAGAGATTGTATCACGAGAATTTTGTATAAGTGCAAATAGGGTTGTCAAATGGCATGGGACAAATGGAACTATCTTGCGTAGGCCCAAATCAAAATCGGACTCCTACTTTGGGGTTAAGGAAACTTGGCCCCAAAAGAGGAGGCAAGCAAGGTGAGCTTGCGGGGACATGCACACGCCTTAAGTGCATCCCAAAGGGTTGGTTGGTAGTGGTAACCAACGCGTGAAGTCATGACCCCATTCGCGTACTTTAATCATGTAGCTTGGGACTTGGGTTTTGGCAAAACCCAAATGTTGCTTCTCGTACCTTGATAAGCAAACCTTTTAGTGAAAGCTTGGTTGTTGTGACCAAGGCGTGAGATTGGGAAAGGAGTCATGTCAAGTAGCTTAGGTCAAGAGTAGACTTGACTTGAGTTCCTTATGAGGGGAAGAATGAAAAGTTCCTCCCAAATGAGGGGCTTCATCAAATTAGGTTAGTTTATTCCTCTTTTGATGAAGCATTGGAAGAGGGTTTTCAAAAGACCCTCTTGGACTTATGAAAAAAGTGTTGGAAACTTGGGGATGCCTAAGTTAGCTTAAGACAAGGTCCAAGCTACAAAAGTCGGCAAAATATGGCCAAGGATCCAAATGAAAGTATTTGCAATTGTGAAAGAAAATTGAAAGTGTCAATGAGGACATTGACCTTTTCTTCTAGTGGGGGAGAGTGTCGCAACCCCACTTTGAGGCAAGTGTGAGGATGAAACTCACACTCCCAAAAGTGGGAACTTGGAATCCTCCAGGATTCCTGAAAATTTAGAGCTTGATTACAGGGGTCAAAAAACCTCGCATTGATGTGTTTTTTATATCATTGGAAAGTTCTTGAAGTGTAGATGTCCAAAATGGCCTCGTATGAGCCATTTGGACATCTGCAGCACAAGTTATGGTTGAAAAAAGGGTCGAAAGTCAAACTGGCAATTTGATTCCCAACCACTAGAAGTCGGGAATCGACCCGATCCCGGTGTGTGCAGGTGGATTACAACACATTGTTGAAAAGCTCTTGAAGAAAACTACAACTTTGCTTTAGATTTCATCCCAATCGGAGGTCAAAATTGGGAGTTATGAGCTCCCAAAATCCCGAAAGTCTAAATTGGGACAGTTTCGGGACTCCTCCCAAGAAGTCATTCGGATGTAGGTGTTGTGGGCAAACGCAGAGAATACTATATGGGGGAAGGTGGTGACTTCCCCCGAATTTGGGCTGTGGTGAGTCAAGTGAGTTCGTGTTGCCCGTGGCTTGTCCCAACACCAATAGTGATCAAGAATGAAGACTAACCAACTTGTGGTTGATTTTGATCTAGGACCGAGTACCTAACTAAGTTGTCCCTCTTCCTACTCTAATCCCAAAGCTTTCAGCACGCCCCTTTCACCCCCTTTAGTGCTAGAAGTTGGGAGCGACACCAAGTTCCATCTTGACATAATTGGACCCTCTTTGGGGTCTAACAAGGAACTTGGGGGCGTGTCAGGAGTTATAATATAACTCCACCATGTCTAAATGTTTGCCCAAATTTTTTTTATCAATGTTCACATAATTTTTAAAGTATTGATTTAACACCCCATTAACCCTTTCCATTTGGCCATCAATTTGTGGATGAAACATTGTACTAAACAACAACTTCATCCCCACCTTCTGAAACAAATGTTTTTTTTGTCACTTATAATGAATTGAAGCATCCCATGGTGCTTAACCCACATATCATAAAACAATTTTGTTGAATTGAAAGTTATTATAATCATTTTGGTTATGACCATTTTTACCAATTTAGAAAATCAATCAACTATCTAAATGCCATCCATTTTGATCTACTCTGGAAATGGAGTCATGAAGTCCATGGACACACTTTCCCATCGTTTACTAAGGATTAGTATAGGTATGTAAAATCCATATTTCTTTTTATAGATGGAGTTGGTGCTTTAGCAATTAACACATGTGCACATGAAATGTTCTAGGTCCTCTTAGGCCAATAAAATATTTTTTGTATGGCCATTCTTGTGGTTCATTTTCAACTATGCCCCACTAAAAGCACATCATGTTCTTTTTGCATGATCTCAGTGCACAATTTTCTTATTGGCACATAGATTCGAGATTATTCCCATTTCAACAACCCATCTTTTAAAGTGATGCCTTTCACCTTGCATCTCTTTCACAATTTTTAAAAATATCATTGTGCTTCCTTTATCTTTTGTTTGCGTTACTTTCCCCTTGGAAGATGGCCTTTAATATTTGAATATCAGTTGGGGGTTTTCCCACTTGGAATTCCTCCTTTCGACTCAATGCATCTTGGCTTTGGATAAGTTCCACATTTGAAAATGCCAAGGTATTGTGCCATCTTAGTTGTCTTACTTGCCAAACCAAGAAATGATCAAATTCTTTTGGCTATGATCAATATTTTTCAATCTTTTATGGCTTGCAACTTTTTAAAGTCAAGCTTGACCTTTTCCCTTGTCAACACATGCCTAAGGAAGACCATTTCTTTTTGGACAAAACTCACTTTTGGTTATGTTGGCAAAAAGTTGTTGTGTTGGAGTTATTTCAAAATGTATCTTAGTGTTCCGCATGCTCTTTGGCAATCTTGGAATACACCAAGATATTACCAATATAGATGATCATGAATTCATCTAACTTTCATGAAAAATTAAGTTCAAGAAAGTTGTGAATATCAATGGGGCATTACACAATCCAATTGGCATGACCAAGAACTCATTAAAATCGTACATAATTTTCATAGCCATCAATTCAACATCCTCATCCACTATGTGGATTTGATAGTATTTCAACTTAATATCAATTCAATTAAAGTTTTTAACCCCATTGAGTCAATCTATAGATTGTCAATGCAAGGTAGAGGATAATTGTTCTTTATCATCACTTTGTTCAAGGCACAATAATCAATGAACATTTTCAACTTACCTCCTTTCTATCGATAAACAAAACCAATGCCCCATAATGTGACTTGTTTTGCTTTGTTGAATATACCCCCCATTGAATAGGTCATTTAATTTTTTTTTTAATTCTTTTATTTTTTTGGGTTTATTTTATAAGGTGATTTGGATGGCAAAACCGACCCAAACACCACTTCAATTTTGTCGTCAACCTTTTTATAAGGTGGAAGAAAACTGAAAAGTTTGTACGTTAACACTTATAAAATTTTATTGAGTGAATCCAAAATACATTTGGGAGGTTGCCTTGCCCTTTTTAGTTTAAACCCTCCATTAGAAATTCCCAAAGACATCAAAATTACAAAAGTAGGCAATTCTAATTCTTTATTGACATGGACTCTCACATTCTTTCCATTGCGGAGGATCTCTACTTCATAAGTGTCCAAAAATGTTTTTCTTAGAATTGCATCAAAACTATCTAAATCACACAAGGTGAAGTTATTAAAAAGTTGAACTCCATTACAAAATAACTTGATTTTGAACATTACTTTAAACAAATATCTAATTTTTTTTGTACCAAATGTACTGTGATGCCCAATTAGCCATTAATTTGATCTTGATTCCCAATTATACAAAGACTCCCAACCATTTTATCGTTTGTTGAATTATGAAAAATTGGAACCTCTTAAATCCAAGAAACAACACGACAACCCATCATTAACTTTACATTTTAGTTTTACTAAATTGGAGGTTTCATTTTTTTGATGTTAATTTTGACCACAAAACCCCTTGGAGAAATTTATTACTTTGGGAAATACAAGCATTTATTCAATGCTACTTTGGGCAACCCTTTACCAAGTGGTCTAGTTTTTGTAATTGAAACACATGACCTTCGTGAGGTTGCACTTATCCTTCTTTCCCATTGGCTTCTTACCTTGTGGTTTTTCCTTGTTGTTGTGAGACCTTAGCTTGCTTTGGTCCCACTTCCATTTGTTTTGGCCCTTGTTTCCATTACTCGGGCCTACATTGTTTTTTAGGTGACCATGCTTCTGAACTCACCATGGTGGCACAAAGGGCCATCATCTTCCATGTATTCCGCCAACTTCATCAACCCTTAGCATGTGTTCAAAATGTTTGCCCTTTGGTAAACTATATTTTGGACCCATGCCTTCAACCCATGTAAAAGAATCAACTTCCTTGCAAACTCATCCTTGAGAGGAACAATAATTATTTTCACCTTAAACTTTTATACATAATGAACCAAAGAACCCGCCCCATCCATTTGGGCAAATTCTAAGAGCTCCATTCATCCTTGAACACAAGGTAGTGCATCATGAATATTTCATTCAATTGTAATTTGAATTTTTTCTTAATTAGAACTTCAAACAAGTTGGACGTCTTTTGTTTTTGAACTATCCACCAATCCCACACATTCTCCTTGAGGATAGTATGTGTGAAATGAATTTGCTCCTTGTTTGAGGTGAAGCACCAAGTTTCCCAATAAGCCTCCACTTGTAGAAGCCATTGGTGGATTTGTTTCACCTTGGTATCCTTCCCCATGAAAAAGTCAAGCAACCTTGCCTTCATCACCTTGGCAAAGCCCCCACTTGAGGTGGCCATAACCAAGCCCAATCCCACCACCATTTGGCTCCAAGTGGTTTGGCCTTGCTACACCATGAAGGCCTTTAAAGAGTTCAAGATATCCATGATGCCTTTGGGTGCATTTGCCCCAATAGTTTGGTTCATGTTTTCCCCTTTTGCCCCTAAGGTTTAATCAACTTCTTCTTCGGTGCATTATGTGGGCCTTTTGCCACCCTTCCTTTTGGAAGGAAAGTTACAGGGGACTATCAATGCATGAGTCTCCTCACTCAAATCTTTGCATGAGGAGTGCAAGTTCACATGATCTCACATCTCTTTGATTGGGTCTAGGACTTTTCCCTTTCACTTGTCCTTTAAAATAGAGCTTTTGTTTGACTTAGCTCCCCTCTTGTCTTTTCTTTTGATTTTGTGGAGGGGTTTTTTAATGGCCTCCTCAATGATTTCCCTTAGGCTATCTTGTTCACCTTGGGACAATTGTCATTCCAACACGGTTTCCCCCATTTGGGTAAGATCTTAGCATTTGGTTTTTGTGTTCTCTCTCGTTTTCTTCTTTGGTTTTGTACTTTCTCTTTAGCTTGACCTTTGCTGATTGTTTAATGTTCATTTTGCTTTAAAAATTTCTCGAAGACCTAAGGAACTTGCTTTGATACCACCTCTTGCATCCAAATTTGCTTTAGTGCCTTTGATCACATTCCTCACTGAACACCTAAACTACCTACACATGGCAAGTGACGCAGTAGGTTAGTTTTGTCATTCCTCTTGTCTCATGAACCTATCGAAACTTGGGTTAACCCTAACCCTTAGATGGGTGGGACTAAACCCACCATTGACTTCCCAACTAGTTTAAAGCCTCGTCACTCAAGACTATCAATTCTTGTCTCATGGCCTAACTAGGTTCTTGTCTACTTCGAAGACATAGCGTCAAAGACATCTCCTCGGCCCCCTTCCTGAAAACCCCACTCCTTGCACCTATATGAGTCGTGAGTGATGTGAAACCTGGAGTCAAACCTAGCCTAAGATTTGTGACCCAATCTGCCACAGGGGCTGACCCATGGTGGTCTGAACTTGGGCCCCGACTAGGCGAGCACCTCCACTTGAGGGTTCACCTAGAAGGGCATGTCACTTGCAGGCTGTCAAAAGCCTTGCCAAAGTTTGCCCTTGCTGTTACCACCAACTGTATACAAAATGCTTCCTCTTTGCAATCTTACTCCCTTGCAACTGCACTGCCAAAAGAATTAAGTAATACATTCATAATGCTGAGTCCTGTGTTTGCCAAAAATGAAATTACAGTTCTTTTGACTAATTGTCGCCTGGTGAGGGGCTGACATTACCCAACAAGATTCCACTAGACCACTAACCATGTTCTCATAGAGACGATTTCACTCTAGCAGTCTGAATTCTAGGCACAGAAAAATCATATAGTAACAGGCCCTTTGATAATGGCATTGATCATGATAAGTGTAACCCATTTGAATTCAAGTTGAAACTAGTACTCACATTTCAACAAAAAGATTTAAAATTGTTACATAGGTGTTGTGTTGGTTGCAGACTTTTTTAATGTGTGAAATTTTGCCACTTGAAGAAGCAAAACTAAATTTTTTAAAAAAGTGGTTTTTGGGGAATTTTTTCACCAGATTTTGAAGAAAAAAAATTAGAAAAATCTGCCAGATTTCCATCTTACATTATAGTAGGTAGTCAACATTATAGAAGGTTGCTTAGTTTTTTGTTACTTTCGAAAATCACTTATAGCTAACCTTTTTTTTGAATTATCACTCAATCACAATTTTTTTTAAAAACTGGTTGATAGGGAATGTTACATAATGAATTTTGGGAGCATATTACGTCAATTTTCAGGGTTCCTTAAAACTGTAATATTCTAATCCAAGGTGACCTTGTTCTCATAATTAATTACATGTCCTTGTCATTGTTCATTATTTAATAGAATCATAAACTGTCCTTTCCAATGACCACGATTTAACATAATCATCAATGTAAAAAAAGCTTAATCATCCAAAATCCCTTTACTCATAAGAATGAGCACACCCCTTAGTACATAAAATGTTATCCTCATTGTGCCAAAGGTTAACAAGTCACATACCACATTGTCTCTGGTGGAAGTGTTAATATGTTTATAGCTGGAGGGGTTTTCTTGAATAACAAAAATGTGGATTTGACACTTATGAAGAACTGGACACATAGTCCTTGCTCTCTCTCTTAGACAAGAGAGAAGTTAAGATAACAGACACTCTCAAGGTCCAAAAAGTGGTTGATGAACTCAGTAAATTGTGATAGGGTGTAGGGCCTAGGCCCATCTCTTTGCACAATTGTTCTACAGATTACAGACTTCAGATCCAACAGCAATCGACAACTCCTATCAACAACTCCTAGAAATAATGAATATCATGCATTGGAAATAATTCTCTGCCACATGTAGAGAATTCCACAATAATGTTAGTTCTTCACAACCAAGAACTCTACTCTCTAATGAGAAATTGTGGTCTTGTTCCTAACAACCAACCATCTGGGGAAGACCTAGTGGGAGTTAGTATCATAGTTTCTTTAGAATATAGGTGATTTGAATGGGGTCTACATTGCATTATTCTTGTGTGGCGTTTGGTCCCCTGATCGGCTTGGGTTGTTGTGTTTTATTTTCCTGATATTCTTGGAGTCAGGTGACAATGTGCCCTTGTCATTGAAGCATACAGTTTTTCTCGTGCACTAGATGACAGGACCATCCCATGATTGTGGAGATCTTAAACCTAGGCTGTTCATCTGCCACCTTTTTTATGCAAGACCCCACCTTCTCCAATATTAGGAAATGCCATAAAAAGAGACAAGTCTTGCAATGCACAAATTTCCAACCCTGGGGAAGGAGTAAAATGTTTCTCTAACTCTTACTTATTCTATGTACTCAAATATTTTCTATGATGCTATGGCATGAAGCACATAATATCTTTCCTCATCTGTTTTTGAAGAGGGGAACATTCCTTGAGTCAAGCAAGTGCACAGCCTAGCTCACATTTGTTGATAGAGAACGAGCGTATCATTGCACTAAAATTTGTACAGACCACTCTAATCGAGATGCAACACCCACAATATCATCTAAATGTTTTATAAGCGGTCATTAGATGGGGCACACCCCGATGTCCTAGGGTTTGGAAAACTAGGGAGTACTAAGTTACTTTTCTGGGTTGCACGTCCAAACTTTCTGAGGCACATGTTCTGTCAGCAATGTAGCTCAGAGCATTTCATGTGAATACCTGCAACATGACATGCATCACTCGCCTCTGACATCCCATATTTAATATGTACCTGTGAGTTTGCACAAGCTTATGACCCTATGAAACCAAAGTCTCCAATGTCCCCTAAAATATCATGATGAATAGCAATCTCCATTCGTGATGGAGTGAGCTATGTAAACAATGAATTCAGACAATGATGGAAGCATTGCAATTATGGGAAAAGAGAAAGAAAACCTTGCATGCCTTCTGTGGTTTCTTTTATGATAAGCTGAGGATTCAATCAATTTGTTTGTATCATGTATATTACTGTGGCCTGTGCTATTGAGCACATATTGCAATATATTGAATGGATTTTGAAAGGGAAAATGTACACCTTCTTTAGCCTCATCTGAAATCCAATTTTCATTAAAATTTGAATTCATTGAATTTTGAATGAAAAACTAACTCAAATTCAGTATCTCTCACACCTTAGTCTAAAAATTACTTCATAAAACCCTACTTGTCAAGGTTTTTTGAACAATATCAAAACCGTGTCCCAATTTCCCGAAAAGAAAAAAATGGTTTTATTAATTTCTCAATAACAATATTGTTCAATATTGCACACAACTCTTGCAACTTAAGTCAAAGCATTATGAAACCACCTCAGTGCACCCCTCTCATTGACAACTTTTCAATAATAAGATTGCAGCAAGGGGTGTTGTGGTTTTGAAGATCTCAAATGTGGCAAAACAAAAAAAACCAACAACCTTCCTTAATACCATTGATGGAACTATAAACCTTGAAAAAAAATGTGGAAATAAATATGTATGTTACTATGTCAAGTTCATGTCATTGAATACCATGAAAGCATGGATACGAACTCAAGCTCTTACAAAGGAGTACTAGCCTAGGCTGAAATCAAGCGAATTTAGGAATAGAAATTTCAGACAGCAAATGAGACAACTCAACATGCATCCAAGAGGACCTAATTTCTTCCTTTGGTGAGGGGGGTGTTTGGATTTTTGTTGGTTGTTTTGTTCCCAGTATTCCTACCAAGCTCCCAATGATGTCTCCAATTTGTTCCCCTGATTCCCATGTCTTCGCTCCAGTTCATTCCCAATAGCACCACACTTGAACCCACATATGTCCAAACTTCTACTCTTGTAATCAATATAGCTTGATTACATTATCTTCCATATTGGAAGGACTATCCATAATGTGAGTTATTTTGGGGTGATGGGCCAATCAAAGAGGCCCATCACCTTAAAACATAAAATCACTTTGAATATAAAAGTATACCTAACAATGGGTTGGTGATACCATAAGTACTATTGATGTTCGGCACAAAATAATTCTAAAAAGGTCTTGTTGGAAAAAGAGAATTTTATTGATATTTTTTCAAAACTGTTGGGAATCAAACTCTGAACTTGTGAAAAGTTGTGTACTGTCCCCACCATTGGGTTAATATTACAAATGCACAACTCAAGGCGTATTTTGCATATTATTCCTCAACTGCTGAAATTTTGAAAAATTAAATTTGAAACAGTTGAATCTCGTTTCATAAATAAATAAATATTTGACAAAGAAGTGCGAATTATTAGTCATAGGTATGGAGCTGCTGTGACCCAGCACCAACTAATCCATCAGTTGTGGATGAGGCTGTTTTGGCCGTTTTGGGATGAACCCAAATCATTTAATCTAAACCAAACAAAACAGTGAGGTGGGTTTTCTTTTTTACTTTTCACTGGCCCACCCTTGTCTTAGATTTCAAAAATTTCTCACCTTTTTTTTCCCCTCCTCCTCCTCTTTTGTTCTTCTTTTCTTCCACCATCGTCATCTTCTGTTTCACTATTGCTGTAGTTTTTTCTTCATCAATTTTTTTCTTTTTCTTTTTACTAGTACTGTTATTTCTTCTTCTCTTTTGATGGTGCTATAGATTTTTCTTTTTATCATTGTTTTTCTTTCATTTGTGTTGTTACTTTAGTTTCTTATTTCAATTTTTTTTCTATTGTTACAACTTTTTCATCATTTCCTTTTCCATTTTCAAGCATTTTTTTTTAATCACATCATTATGCTTGCACCATTGCTTGTTACATCATCATTAGTTGTGCACATCACGTCAAGTATGCCTTTATTTCTTTCCTTGTCTTTTTCTTGTTTTGATCTATGAAAGAAGAGCAAAAGAAAATAAAAGAAAAGAAAGATGAAGATAGAAGAATGAAAATAATAACACAAAAAAATGAAAAGAAAAAAAAGAAGAAGAAAACAATTTTTTTCCTTTTCTAGTTTTTCTATTTTTTAAATTCCAAAAGAAGAAGTTTGTATTTTTTTTCCTTTGTTTCTGTTTTTTTAAGAATAAAAAGTTTTTTAAAAAAACATTTTGCCTCATTTTACCATTTTTGAGTTTCTTTTAATGCTAGAAGATTTTTTTTTTAAAAAATTCTTATGTTTGTTTTTTTAAATCCCCCCCTCCCCCCAACCCTACCCCTATTTTTAGTCTTTAAAATTTTAGAAGATGAATTTTTTTTCCATTTTTTTCAAATTCAATAAGCAATATATGTTCATACCCATGTAATTTTTTTGGGGTTTTATATTTTTCAAACTTGCATATTAATGTGTATCATGTGTTTGATGCAAATTTTGAGTAATTATGAAATACCAATTTGTAACCAATGTCAGTCAACTCCAATTGTATAACTATCAATTTTACACTCATCAACATGCTACTAAGGTGGTTACAACAAGAACTTATTGATGAACACATAATGTGGTTAATAATTAAAAAAAGGGGTTTCTTGAGGTTAGAGAGTAGCATGTATATCTTACTTAGGTTTTTTTTGGCATACACAATGCCATGGAATTCATGTTTTTCCATTTTTTGAACATTTAAATTTTTTTTGATTAATTTGATATTTGCATCAATACATATAAGTTTTGTCTTCTTGCAATTGTAATCTCACATTTATATTATGTTTGCATGCCTTGAATGTGAACATTGTATCAATACTTTGTTGAAGATTTCCTTAAAAATACGAGTTTGAAACATATCACAATGTTGCATTATTATATTAGAAGAATTTCAAAAACATAAAGTTTGATGTGATATACTTGCATAAGGGTCACAAAATAAACATTAGTTTTGTTAGAATGATTTTGCAATATCCACATTTGAAGCATAAAATGTTGATTGACTTTTTTGGATGGTTTGTGCAATACCCAAATGTTGGGCATAAAATATGCATGTTCAATGAAAAAAATGAGGACAATAGAAAAATAATTAGAAGAAATGAAAAAACGTAAAAAAAGAAATTAAAAAAGAATAGGAATTCAAAAGAGAGAGAAAAAAAAAAGAATGCTTATATTTTGGTCACTAAATATGTAATAATCATTAAGGTGTATTGTATTTGAAATGACATTGCTTTCATATGTGGGTATTGTATTTTGTTATTGGATCTTCAACTATTTTAGCTTCTAACAACAACCACCAAGATATGCAATATTTATGTGTGGGTCACAAAAGTTGATTGAATGTGTGATACCCACATTTAGGGTTACTGTTTATTGACCTCAAGGGGTCAAATATGATTAAAATGGTAGTTAATTCATTTAATGCCATACCTTCATATTTTGTACATCATACATTGGCCAACATAACATCGTGTAAATGATAGGTAAGTAGGTGAACAAGTGGGTGGGTAGGTAGGTAAATAAATAAATAGGTGGATAGGTAGGTGAGTGGGTGGGTGGGTAGGTAAATAAATAAGTATGTAAGTAGGGTGGTAGCTAGGTAAGTAAGTATGTACACAAATAAAAAACAAGTTAGGTCAATAATGTAACTAGGTCAATAAAATAGTTAGGTCAATAAGGTAGCCAAAAAGTTTTGTTAAAAAGTTTTGTCGAAAAAATAATTTTTAAGTTAATTCAAGAAAATATAAAAGTTTTGTCAAAAGGTAGAAGTTTTTCTAAAACATAAAAATTTAACCAAGAAAAGATAATTTTTTTGTTAGTATGTAAAGGTTTAATCATGAAAAGATGAAAATTTTACAAAGATGTATAGTTTAACCAAGAAGAATTAGAAGCTTTTCCAATTCATAAAGGCTTAACCAAGAAAAGATAGAGGTTTTATTAAGAGGTAAAAATTTAGTCAAAGAAAGATAAAATTAAATTGCCAAAAAAAAATTTAGTTAAATTAATTTTTTTTCCAAGTGGTAGAGATTTAACCAATAAAAGATAGAGGTTTTATGAAAAAGTAAAAATCTAGTTAGAAAAAGGTTAAGGTTTTGCCAAGAGATAAAATTTTAATAGCAAATAAATTAAAAAATTGCCAACATCTAGTGGTTTAGCCATGAAGAGATGGAGGTTTTGTTACAAGATATAGGTTTAACCAAGAAAGTTAGAATTTTTGCCAAAAGGTAAAAATTTTGCCAAGAAAATATATAAGTTTTGTTGAGAAATAAAGGTTTTTTCATGAAGAAAGAGAAAGTTTTGCCAAGAAATAGACATTCAGCTAAGAAGATATAAAAAATTTGTCAACATGTAAAAATTTAGTCGTGAAAAAATGGAGGTTTTGTTAAGAGATATAAATTTAGCTATGAAAAGTTAGAAGTTGCGTCAAAAAGCAAATGTTTAGCCAGGAGAGAGGTTTAGGCATGACAAAATAAAAGGTAGATAGGCAAGGGGTTGGTAAGTACAGTAGCCTCCTGGCTAAGTACGCAACTTGAACCTGGGAGGAATGTGCGTACTTAGCCGGTAGGTGCGCACTTAAGACCAATCACTTTTCTTTGTAGCCACAGAACAAAACCCTAAACCTAAATCCTAAACCTGAACCTAAACCCTAAACCTGAACCCTAAACCTTAAACCTGAGACCAATCACTAAACCCTAAACCTGAACCCTAAACCCTAAACCTAAACCCTAAACCTGAATCCTAAACCTTAAACCCTAAACCTAAGACCAATCACTTTTCTTTGTAGCCACAGCAACAAAACCCTAAACCCTAAACCTGAACCCTAAACCCTAAACCTAAACCTAAACCCTAAACCTACACCCTAAACCCTAAACCCTAAACCTTAAACCCTAAATCTGAACCCTATTTTTTTGAGAAAATAATGCGTATTTTACCGGGATGCGTACTTAAACGGGTGCGTACTTAGGTGGGAGGCTACTGTAGAGCCAAGATGTAGGTCAACAATGTGGGTGGGTGCTGATTCACTCGGGCCTAGGTATGGTAATAGTTAATTTGGTATTCATCCTAATCTTCATTAATGGTGGCAGAGGATGCTGACAAGAAACTTTATTTTGAAACACAGTTTGAAACGGTTGTAAAACAGATTGCCAGAATGCTCAGTAATCTGGTCATAATGTGGAGCTAAGGTGGCCAAAGGAACCATTAAACCAATTGGATCTGAGGACTAGAAAATGACCCTGTCATTGCAGAACACTGGCATCTTTAGACTTATGGACACTTGTCTTCAATTGATGAGGAAGAGAACGTTCTCAAGGAGTTCAGTTCAGTTTTCAATATCAGATTAATGGTGTATAGCTGAGCACTAGAGAAAGCAGGTGAAGTGGAAAGAACTGGTGAAAATTTGGGCACTGTGTAGGAACGCACTCTCTATATGTGTACAAAAAGTAGCCCAATGTCCTCAAGCACAACAGGTTGAGCACTTTTTGGCGGATGGGAAAGATAAACATTTCCCTTTCCTGCAGAACTTTCACACCACAGAGGGTCCAGAAATATACAAATCGCTTTGGTGTATAGAACAAGCTGAGCACAAAGGCAATGGCCGGTAGGAGTATACCCACATAAATGGTGCATGTAGTAGTGGCACTCAGGATGGAAGCTTTGGAGCTGGGGCTAAAGGCCAGAAATGCACATGGCAGCGTACATATTTAGGTCAATTCCGTTTTTGCCCCCTCTGCATAGGTGTGTGCAAACATTTAGAATGGGTTTTAGATATCTATTTATGCCGAAAAGATGGGAATAAACCCCAATTTTTCTCTCCATTCTATTGGGGAAATTTAACTTTCTACAAGTCCCTGCTCCAAATCAGAATCTGCAGCTGTAATTTTAAAGTGAAAAGCAAAGTACAATCTTCAGTGATATAGGAATCAAGCCAACCCTCTCACTTCATTATGAGCTTTGTTTGCCATAAATTTGGCACACTACCTGTCATAATAAGTTATAATATGTTATTGTTTGGCACCACTTATGGGCCATCCATTTGTTTTCATTTGTTCACTTTGAATTCACAACAATTGCAAAACTGAACTCTGAGCCAGATGGAATTATTACAAAGTTGGGTCCAACTTATTTTCCGGCCTTCTTCCTCTTTCAATTGAATAAAATGATTTCCTAAAAACGTAATTATGATTACAGAACAATGGTGCAGATCTGGGAATTGGGATGGCGGCATTTACAGGCAAAAGAAATGTAATGTTCCAAGGCAAACCCTAAGTGTACCCCCCCCCCAAGTTTTCAACATGATCAATATGTGCAGTCAGAGGAGCAGATCAGCTCTAAACTGAAGACCATCTAAGTTATAGAACAAACCTGGGAACCAAAGCCTGCATACCACTTGCACTTGTTTTATACAGGTTATATCTGGTATTTCTTCAACACCTGAAGAAGCTTGGAACATGATATGTTGTCTGCAAATGCAAAAGCATTACAGCGAACGGTCTACCACTGCAGTGTGTAGTTGCTCCTGCAAATATGATCATGTGCATGTCGGTAATGCATGGTATGGTCTGCTGGGTTGGGGATTGTAATGGAAGTTAAGTGAGTTGTTTTTGTGGCTCAAGTTTTCGTGCAAAACATGGCTGGCTGCTGGACCCTGGAACGCTCCCTGGACTCTCTGTTCGATCTGGTTTAGTGTGGGTTGCTTTTGTGTTAAATGGTCAGTCACTGTTTTTGTTGTTTTTGGTTGTTTTTATTACTTTGACTGGCTCATGATCACAGCTGCTCCTGCAAGGAAAGGTGGCACGAACTGTTCATACCTGCAACAATTGGTTGTGACTTTAAAACTGGGCTTCTCACAGGAGGAAACATATATTCATTTCTGAGCTGGGGGGACAAGCTTTTGCTCACATGGTAGTCATCACCCGTGCAGCAAATTTTATATTCAATATCCATATGGTGGAGGAACAAGTTTTCTCAGATGCCTTAGTTCTTGTCACTATCAAATATATTGAAAATAAATTTATGGAGTTTAGGCATGTGCCAGTGCACGTAGGACAATGGTCTCCTTCACACCCATAGAAAACAAGTTGATGATGGGATGATTAGTGTGTACAGGAGGAGGCTCTATCTTTAGACCTTTCCAGAATTTGGGGGTATCACAAGAGCCTGCAGGTCCCCCCAGTAGGATACTGAAAATTCCAGATCGACCTAATTTTCTTCCTGGATTTCTGATTGTTTGGATTCCTTGTGGTTGTGTGGGTAATAGGTGGTCTGTTTCCAGGCTGCTTCTCGCTTTTGAGTTTCACGAAGGACCGTTGAAAGGGAAAAAAAAAAAGACATTAGAGTTATCCGCAAAGCCAGAAACTCAGGGTTCTGGTACTGGGTTTAGGTGAAAGAGACGACAAACACAAAAAGGCATGATCCTGAAGGCAAAAAAGACAGGAGCAAACTCAAAATTGCTCCTTAACTCAGGATCAAAGGAGTTTCATCCTATATCCCATGTTTTTTTTAATGATCTGAGAGTGATTGAAGCGAGTGTTTTTTGTGAGGACGGTCCAGAGCCCAACCAGTTTGTGAGGAAGGTTTGAAACGAGCAAAAGTAATTTGTGAAGAAGGGTCTACTTTGAGCTTTGAGCAAATTTGTGAGCTTTGAGTTTCACGGGTGTTGTGGTCTTGGCGGTGAGCTTTTAGCATAGTGGTTTACGGTTTCAGTAGCATTGTGGTTTGTGGTTCTTGCAATGAGTTTCAACTTTGACAACAAGGAGCTTCGACAATAGCTGCAACTTCAAAAGTGACAAGCTTAACAACCTTGAGAGCTACAATGTGGAGCTTCGCATAAGGTTTCTACACCTAAATTTCTTTCTTCTTACTCCCAACCAAATGGTCCTCATTTCTAGATTGTGAGGAGGTGAGGATTTTTTTTCAACGTTTTAGATTGTGACCTAACTCTATGGGAGGCATTCTTTTTGTCTTGCTAGTCTCTTTCTATATTCTACCACAAGCTTTGTGAATTATTCACATTTGCAATTACATCCCTTTTAATGCAACCTTTGAAGCTTAATTTCCATCCTAAGGTTCCAAATTCTTCCACTCCTAATTTTCAAAACTTCTAGCAACTTTTCATCAACCAATTGTTGGATGTTTGCCACCTCTCATAGACAATGTTATGGTTACATACATTGTTCCATGCTTACCCATGACCATGTCCATGTTTTGGCATCTTTGGTGAGTAAACAAGGTGTGGTGTAAGGCAATGGTGGAAACAATTGCATGGAATGCTTTGGAACTTGTCAAAATGAATAATCAGGCTTACTAGAATTTTGTAGCCATGCATGGTCTCAAGAGATGTTCTCTTCATGAACAATTCCAAATTGAAATAGATTACTTACAAGATTTTTTGGAATAGTATGATACATTTGAATCCTTTGAAAATGTGGAAATAGATGCAAATATTTTTTATTTTTTTCTTCGTTAAGGTTGCTACTTTAACTTGTGTTACACACATTTTATAATTTGATTGATCCAAAATTTATAAAGTTTTCTACTTTTATGACTTGTTGGAACTTACTTTCTAGTGAGGTCATGTTCATCTATTGTGACTATTTGCTTCAACCTAGTGAGCCCAGGGAACTGGATGTTTAACACATAAACCTAGATAAGGCTTAAGGTTTAGGGTCCATAAATGTTATTTTGTTGATCAAGGTGGGGTTTAAGGTTCTGTTTAATCAAAGTCCAAGAGATCTAGTTGGTTGTTAACGTCAATCCAATCAAATCATCATTTCATCTACCTACTCGCTTGAAAATAGTGCACATAGTGAGCTAGTTGTTGCTCATCAATTCAACTTGGAATCCATATTATGTTTTTGCATTGATGTTCTTTTGTTGATTAATGGTAGGTATAAGGTTTTGTTTAATCAAGGTCAATGAAATCTAGATGGTTATTCACTTGAACCTTTTGAAGTCAACATGTTATCTAATTATTAACTTGAATCCAGGGAACTGGTTATTCAACATATATCTTGGACATTCATCAAATGTTTTGACAAAATAGAAAAAGTTGAAAACACAAAAGAGGTGCATGCAAGAGAATGCCACATATTTATGGTTTAGGGTATCAAAACTTAACGCATCTTCTTCAAGCTCCAATTGTTAAGTTTTTCAACTTGATCAAATGTAAGTTTTATAGTTGAATATACAAGGCATCCTTCCTGGCTTTAGAACATGAAGAAATTATAGCTCAGCATGTGTGTTTCCAACAACTCCGAAAGACATGACATGTAAAATTCTTATAATCAAGGTCCCTACAAAGCCCATTATGTTTCCAAAGTTGAATGTTTTCTTTTTGTGTAAGAGAAGTAGTGTCACGGACGGGGTGATGTCACGGACGTGACAGTGTGAAACCAACTTTCTAACATTGGAGTTTCCAATAATATCTTAGCATTGGAGTTTACAACAATATCTTAGCATTGGAGTTTCCAATAGTATCTAACATTGGAGTTTCCAATAATATCTTAGCATTGGAGTTTCCAATAGTATCTAGCATTGGAGTTTCCAATAATATCTTAGCATTGGAGTTTCCAATAGTATCTAACATTGGAGTTTCCAATAATATCTTAGCATTGGAGTTTCCAATAGTATTTTAGCAGTATAAATAGAGGACCTTGAGACTTTGTCCCTCACTCTCGTCAACACTAGTTGTATTTGCTCTTCCAATATCAATACTACTTCCAGCTTTCTTTCTTTCTTTGAGTGTTATTGATTCTAGTTTTGAAGCTTCAAATGTTATTCCCAGTTTTGGTGTGAGTTGTTGTGTTATTAGTTCTAGTTCCTAAGCTTCTAGTGTTATTTCCAGTTTTTGTGTGAGTTGCTGTCCGCAACAAGTAGTTTCATACAAACCTTTCCCCTATCTATAATTATGACATAGGGAAGATTATGCCTTTCAGCCACCTTAAGGATGTTAAGGTCAACCATTGTTTTAACTATCATAGAAGACATCATAAGGTCCAATAGGCACTAAAGTCGTTAAAGTGGCAAACTCTTTCTTAAATGCCAGTTATAGCCAAATAATATGGGCATTAACTAAGCTTCAATTATTGTTTGGAATAGACCATGATAAAATTCATATCTCCTTGAATATAGAATGATGTCTTGCCCAAATGGAATAGACCTATGGCCAAATGGATATGCATTGATGGGTTTATGTTTATGGTTTTGGGGATTAAGGTTTGTTTGATCATATTCCAAGAGATCAAGAATGTTGTTCACTTCAACCCAATGAACTAATTGTTTCATCTTGTTCACTTGAACTTAATGAATTGAAAGAGGTGTTCAACATATAAATCCAAACCTCCAACAATCATCAAATGGATATGTCATGATGGGTTTTTGTTTATGATATGGGGATTAAGGTTATGTTTGATCAATTTCCATGAAATCCAACCAATTGTTCACATCAACTCATCCAAGTCATCATTTCATCTACCTGCCATCTTGAACATAATGAACCACAAAAGTTAACTGGTGCTGATGAATTCAACTTGGACATGTATCTCATGTTCTTCCATTGATGTTATTATGTTGACCAATATGCTAAATTTAAGGTTTTATTTCAGGAAAAGGTGCAAACAGGCTAATAGGAGGCACTAATGCCCCTTTAGGTGATTTTTAAAAATATATATTCTTAAAATATGTTTTAAAAAAGTTTTTCAAAAAATCTTTTTAAATCTTTAAAAATTATTTATACTATTTAGTTAAGGTTTCTGTTAAAATTTTGCCAAAATATGTCATTTTCAAAGTTTTCCAAGTTCATTTACAAGTCTTTTACTACTCAAAAGCAATGTTACAAATCTTCTTACATTACTTTTAAAGGTCCAAATGTTAATGAAATAATTTCATATTTGAAAATTTACATAATAAGATACTAGATTTGATAATGTGCAAAAAAAATTAGTTTGTTTTCAAATTAAAATTATTTATTAAAAAAATTGGTGTAAAAAACATAAAATTAAGCAATGGTTACAATTGCTTTTGGCTCTTATTAGCATAATTGTGCTCAAAATCCATAACATTATTTACATGAACCTATTGTACTCACCATTTCATGTTGATTTGAACCCAATGAACCCCAAGGAGTTGGTTGCTCAACATATAAACTTAAACAATCATCAACCCAATCAAGTCGGCATTTCATTTACTTACACAATGAATTGGCTACTATTGATCTACTTGGGATCTTGAACACGATGAACCTAGTGAACTACTTGATAATCATTAATTCAAGTTGGAGGCTCATCTCATGTTCTTGCATTAACCTTCTTTGATGACCAATGGCGAGTTTAGGGGTTCGGTGTTAAAACAACCATAGTGTAGCTAAAGCTAGGAGTATGTTGATCTTAGGATTTGAATCAAATACATTTACACTAAAAATATTATGAGAAGTTTTAATCCAAGGTTAATCATCTTTCATCCAACTCTAACAATCATGTTCGAACTCCTACATCTATGGCCATTGTTGGTTTAAGATTTAACATCACCTAGCCTAGATAGTTGCTTAAAAAGACAAAGACAAAGATAGATAGACACAAATAAATAGAGAAAGAAAGAAAGATGGAGAGAAACAGAGGTAGAGAGAGAAAAATAGAAAGAAAGAAAGACTTGGAGAGGTGCATACAAAAAGAGAAAAAGATGGAGAGAATTTGAGAAACTTAGAGAGGTATAGAGAAAGAGACAAATAGAGAGACATATAGAAAGAAATAAAGAAAGAGATAGAGATGGAGAAAACCTGAAAGACTCAAAAAGATAGACACAAAGAGAGAACAAAAAAATATGAAAGACTCAAAAAGAGAGACAAAGAAAGAGATGGAGAAAATCTAAGAAACTTAAAAAGGTGAAGAGAGAAAGACAAATAAAGAAAGAAAAAAAATAGAGATGGAGAGAGTTTGAAAGACTTGGAAAGAAATAAAGATGGAGAGACTTTGAAAGACTCATAGAGCCATAGAAAGAGATGGATAGAGAGAGACGGAGAGAATCTAAAAGACTCGCATAGAAAGAAAGATGGAAAAAATCTAAGAAACTCAAAGAGGCATAAAGAGAGATAGATAGAGAGAGAGATGGAAAGAATATAAGAGACCCAAAAGAGAAACTGAGACAGAAATAGAGGGACCATTTGACCCCCATTTATAGTGTAAGCAAAAATTGATTACTTTTTACTTGTTGGGTAAAGTGCAAGGCTATGATCTTCACTGGAATAAGGGCCCACTTGAAATGAAGTCTTACTCGGCATGTTTTATTTTGGGCTTGTTTGGAATCAGATCCCTAAAGTATGTTGGATAATTGCCCTCCAATTACACTAAAAATTTACAAACCAAAAAAGGAGCCCTTGGGGATGTATTCTAATTGGGTGCCTTGAATTCATTTTAAGCGGCACCTTTTTTGATGTAAAAGATTTAGTTCAAGTCCTATTTTGCTACAAATAGATTACAACATTAACATGTTTTTCATGTGGCACAAATTACATTGGTGTCATCACCTTTAGGCTACATATGTTATGTTGTAACATTATAAATAAGGTATGTAAAGTTATACCTAGTTTATATTTAATCTATGTACATTGTCTAGGTTATACATATGTTATGTTTAATATACCTAGGCTATGATTACTTAAATATTATGCCTAAACAAGCTTCATTGGTGGGTAAGTATGCAATATGATGAACCACTACAAATGTAACCACTCATAAATAACACACTTGTCAATTTTTAACTTCACTTAGGATTGAATGTTTTTCATGTAATCTACATCATGTGATGTAATATATATTCAAAAATGACATATAGAAATATGAGTAAATTATATCAACATTTGAAGGTGAAAAATGACTAATTAAACACTTGTAACCAATCTTGAGGTCCTTAGTAAATGACATAAGAATTATCAACTATATTTGTTTGGAAAATTTTGATATTCATATTGATTGAGTATTATTAGACTTTACATGGTTTTGGATCGTCATTGGGATTGATATATAAATAAATTATAAAATTCATAATCTACAATTTTCTTTCCAATAACTCTTGGATAAATATAAAATAAGTTGTAAAATTCAAAGAAACTAAATTTTATCATAAAAATATATTATACAAGTCAAATATGTGATTAAACCATAAATCTTGTGCAATGGTTGCATGCTATCTCAATTTGCAATTTCAAAGTCTTTACATTTTTTTAAATGACAAAGGAGTTGGGTTTGGTTCATTTTATTGTGGACGTACCCTGGTGCAATAGTACCTAAGTTATGTAAGCAATGTAGGTTATATATTCCAAAATGATTACTAATCATGTAGTCATAATCATAATCATTTAATCATTAAATGATTATAATCAAATCAAAGATAGTGACCTTAATCACAAAATTTCCTAATCATAAAAGGCATTTTTTCTATTAGTGTGAGGTTCAAAATTGATCATAATATTTTCCAAAACCATTATAGGTCACAACGATGATCATCATCCCCGAGGGCTTCAAATAGATGCAAAACATCTACAAAGTTTTCATCTTCATAGATTAATCATTGATGTTCAACTTGTTTTTTTACAAGTTGTGCAACTCTTGTTTGAGTTAAATTTTACAAATTGGTGTATTAATGTTATACATTTTCATTGACATGTTCCAAGTTTGCTTGGGTGATTTTGCATCTTATACATGCACAATCGTGAAATCTGAAACATTTAGGGAAAACTAGTACAAAACTTTTATATATTTTCATGCCAAGATTTCTTGGCTTGAATTTGTTGTGGTGTGCAATTTTTCGGGATAATAGGTTCTTGCTCATCAATAGTTAAAAATTTCCAACAACCTTTATCCATCAAAAAATTTATGATCCTAAAATTTTTCACTTAAAATTTATTTTTGAATTCTTCAATCACAATTTGAAAAAGATTGTTTACTATCTTTTGAGGCAACACTTCCAATCTCTCTTGGGATTCCACAAAAGATTTCTTTTAATAAAGGTTTTTTTTTTAAATTTAACTTCTAGGTTTAGGGTTAAGGCTTTGATTTAACAAGCTTGGCTATCATATATGTGTGTATGACTTAAATATTACATGAAATATTATATTATATATATGTTTAATGTACATATGTATTTTGTATAATATATTGTATGGTATTAAATACATGGTTTCATACCATATTTTAATATGTAATCTTTTGAGATATAATTGTGTTACTCCACCAACTCCAAACCTTGTATCCATTTTGTGATTGTTCCATTTGCAAAATTATGTATTCAAAACCTTTTTAATGTAGGTTTCCACCATTAACAACTTTTTCAAACCTCCATTGTTCAAATATTCATTTGGATCAATTTAAAAAATTGGCTATCACATGGAAAAACATGTCTATTGTCAATCTTCAAAATTTTATATCATTTGGTTTTGTCAAATGAGAGTTCTTGACATTATTTTAAATCAACCTCAAATTGGGACTTGAACACAAAATGATTTCAAATTTCTTATCAACATCTCCAAACAACTTGAAATTCAAATAACATATTAGATATACATCTTTCACATCTCTTCAAAGTTTCAACTTTATTAATGGTGACCATAAGAAGATATAAATTCCAAAGAAATTAACCTCTAAATTAGGGTTTTAAGTTTTTGATTCACATATATCTCTCAATACACATCCAAATGGATTGAATTTTTTTCACATATGTATATTTTATGATGTAGAAGATTTCAAAGTTGTAGATCCAAAGAGGTTTAAATGAAATGATATGATAAGAAAACTAGCTTCATGTTAAAATATTCAAAACCCCATAACTTTCACAAAACAAAATTTTTTCTCTAAAATTTTGTGATTGGAATTATTTCATACTTTTCATAATCCTTCAAACTTAAGTACAAAGCCAAAGCCAAAAACAAATCAACTAAATTAACTAAAGAAAATAATCAAAATAAAATTAACTTAATTACCTTTTCCTATTCCATTACCTAATTTAAAACTAATTAATCGAGCTTAACACACACTACGTAAATTCTCAAGAACAGAAAGAATGTAAGTTTTTTCATTCTCTTGTTTTGTTTGCATTTTTCATTACAACTATTTAAGTTGTGATTTTGTTAATTTTTGGAATTTAATACCTTCAATTTTGCTTGATAGAGAAAATTAGGCCTTGTACACATCTCATGTCTTCATATTTTCATGCTTTCATCTTAATTCCTATTATTTCTTTACGATTAGACACCATAAGCACTTCACATAATTAGTTGTTCAAAGTTCAAAATTGTGTTTGCTACTTTGCCATTGCCCTGCAATAATTGAGTTGAAAGTTGGATTGCACATATCCCCAAAATATAAATTTGTGGGGATACTAGATTTGTTGAAAGGTGACAATGTTTGAAGTCTAACTTCATTTTTTGGTTTTATTTACTTGTGGTTGGTGTATTGTACCTTTTGTGAAATGCACAAAAATAAAGAATAACATTTTCAAATTAGTGAACCCAAAAATGTTTAACTTAATCCTTCCTCATTAGTCGTTGCAAGTTATGCTAACAATAACACTTGCAAGTGGTCAATGTGACTAAATAACCACCATTTGAAATTGTTGGTGATGATACATACATAAATGAAGCGCACATGGAGGGGTTTAAAAAGTAGGGTCTTGTTTGGAGTCTCAAAGTAATAACTCATTGACATGCATATTTTTCAAGGTGAATAAGAAAAAACCCATATATTCAATGCCAAGCATAATTTGTCACAATCACATGTGTGGCCTTATAATTTTGGCCTTGCACACCAAATGCCATAGAGGTTTGATTGCATGTACCAAAAAGAAAATGGCATTACCACCATGAAAAAACATGCAAAGGTTGAGCACAAAACCTTGTTTGCAAAGTATGTGGAGCATGTAACCAATTGCCTTAAATTTCCACGATCAAAAGTTACTTAATGAAAGGTTCCACATGAAAATTGACCACCATCATTGGATTTTTTTGTTGTTACTACCCATTTGTAAAAGACTGTGGCACACAAAAGTGTTTCATGGAGGATGTTATGTTGCACGTCATCCATGTTTTCTACCATTCAAGATCATGAAATCCAATTGGTTCCAAAGTTTCATGTACATGTTGTGCCCAACGGTGGTCTTCCCATCCAAGAACACATTATGTGTTTGGTGTGGTTGAAAAAATCATTTCAAAGAATTGATAACTTAAAAATGTAATGATTGGTTTATTTGAAACATTTGATATTATTAATGTAGTTATGGCTCTTCAACTTTGATAACTTCTTTACAAATTTTCTCTTATTCATAAGGTTGTGGCATATGTAAAGGATCAAAGGTTCAATTTGCAAGCAAGGGATCCACCTTAATTTCTAATGTTTATTTGTAATGGCTTGAAAATGTTTAAACCTTTTGATGGAGCTTGTCTAGGACATGCATTTTCAAAAGTCTACTAGTGTGCTACTATGAATGACAAATTGTAACCTAGGGATTTAGTTGTGTGTTTATAAAATCTACTCAAACTAACATTTAAAAATGTATTACATGGCCTAAAAAGTTTGGCAAAAGGACAAAACATGGATAGACTCTACTGAAAGTTGTAAAATTGAACACACCAATGACAACCAAGGTGAGTAGGATGTCATTTTCACTTATAGTGTTTTTTGTTTTGCTTTTGCATTGCATTAAAAAAAATGCATTGCATGAAGATGCTTGTAACTTGTTTTAGTTTTTGATGTTGGATTGGGTTTTGTGTTTGTGGGTTTGCCATTGTAAGTTTTCAAATTGAGTTTTATTTTTCCAAAATGCCTTGACTTTTTGTTCAACCATTGCTTTGTGTTATTATCAACAAATAACGACAACATTGCAAAGTCACATACCTTCTTCAAAGACTTGGGCAATATAAGCTCAATTATAGTCAAAGTGTTGTCACCCATAGTAATTGGGTGTGTTGCATTAAAGATGTGGACATTGGTTACTTGGAGACACCTTGCAATTTGTCATTTCCAGATGTTGTGATCTTTGTGATGAACTTGCGCAACAAATTGTCAATACCAAAAATTTAATTTGGATTTAATTTTTGATGCATAATTCAATGAACTACAAATTCACATGAAAAATAAAGTCTTGGAAATGCTTACCTTTATGTTTTTCTTGCAAGGTTTTGATATGAAAAAGTTCATCAAATGTTGGCAATTATGCTAGATCCTAAGTTTAAGAAATGTGCATTTAGTCACAACATATGTAAGTTGTGAAAATGCATCAAGTTTGGATGTTGATTATTACTCACAATAGTTATTGCCTTTGTAATTGGTAAAGTTTTCAAATCACTTATGCTAGCTATGTCAAGTGGATTTCAAGGATGTATTTCACATCACTAAAAACAAATTCAAATACACTAAAAAACCTTGTATTAAAAGAGTTCAACAAATTTCACCACAATCCCATTGATGTGGATTGCAAGTGTGTTTTGAATTAGTGGTGCACACAATCACAAAAAAAATTCCTTTTACAAAATTGGTGAAATAGATTATGGACATTCCCATCTCCCAAACCAAGATTTTTTTTTCTTTTCCATTGTCGGAATCTTCTCATCACACTATTAATGTTGTCAAGTCAAGCTAAGAATCTTGACAAATTAATATTTGTCAATAAGAATTTTATATGTGATGTTTATTCTAATATACATCATTAAAATTACAACTTGGCATTAAGTTGTATTTTATGCCACAATAAATATCACATATTGTACAATGTAGTGGACGAAACCACAAAATTTACCTCACACATGTGATGAGCTATTTCTTTTGTGTGAGAAAAAAGACATTTTCGGTGATGTTTTATGTCCCATGTTTAGGCCCCCCTTGTTTTTTGTTATTGCAATATTAAAAATCCTTGTTGCAAAATATGGGGAAAAAGTTCTAATAGTTCTTTATGTGTGTTAATGCTTTTAGATGAGGTGTTATTAGCTCTTGCCCTTAGCTATTGCCTCAGGCAGCCAACTTATGCTCATAAATACCTTCTTGGATATTTCTATTGTATTTAGAGAATGTGTTGCAAAGCATAAAAACTCATGAGGCATTTCAAAAAATAAAATGCCTGTAGGCTGGGCATTCATTTTTGCTTGTAATTGTTTCATTTTTTGAGATGCCCCATGTTTTTTTATCCATGACACCCAATGGGTATCTAGTGATGTTTCCTCATGAATACCCTGCAAATACTTGCCAAGTATCACACATATAAATACAAAATAAAATCTGAGTGCATTCTTTAAGCTTGATAAAGCTCTCAACTGTAGGCTTTACTAGAATTGGGCTTGTGCTGGGCTCCACCTTGCACGCTACTTCTGGATTTACCCTACACATAGCGCCCCCTCAATAAGTCTTCATTACCACTTGTTGAGCCATTTTGAATAATGATAAATGAATAACGTCCTCCCCAGTGGCACACTAGATCAGCCTTCTTTTTACCAGTGAATTTTTGCCAAAAGAGAAATTTAAACTGAGAAATGAAGTTATTTTCAGGTATGTCCATTGTCAATGTCCAGAAGTCAGAAAAGGAAAGGAAATTTTACCAGATTGCTATGTTTGGTTACATTAAGTAGCAAGATTTATAAAAAGATGATTAAAGGTTTGTGCTTCACAATTGATTTATAGCCAGATTTGGAGCAATCTTCCTAGAGATGATTGCTACTTTTCCTGCATCTTCCTATGGTCGATAGCCACTTAGCTCGAGAGAAAACTTTTCTCGGAAAACACTGCACTAGATACTATCGTTTCACCTCAGGTCCTAACAAACTATAGTGGATTTGTAGCACAACAACCCCGCTAAATTCACCTAAAATTCATCACACAGTCGTGTGGTTTGTCTTTGGCACGTAGCCCCTATAAGGAGCTCGAAAATTTCGCCCTACTTTATGGAGGAGCCATTTGCAATTAGCACCACAGTGCACTCAAATAGACAAAACCAGTCTTCCAGTGCAAAAGGCTAGGGAGAGGAAGAGGCTGTGGACCTGTGATAGTCATGCTAGAGCTCGGCCCAGTACGGTCAGTTTATAGGTGCAGTCTTCATTTGTGTCCTGGTCGCGGAATTAAGGACGGCAACAACCACAATAATAGTGACAATGCGATAATGTCAGAGTGCTGCAGAGTTCACTTGGCGTGAAGTCTGTTCAGGCCCCCCCATCCTGATCCCCCTGGAGTGCGAGTATGTGCACCTAGAGGCTAGAGTGTTTTGGGGGAAAGCTGCATACGGGCTCATCAAAGTAGAAGACACCGACAACAGAACAACACTAACAGGAGGGAATGCACATAATTATATATTTATTTATTTATGTATTTTTGGACACAAATGGAAAATCCTTAGCAAAGAGGAAACTGGAACACACCGGACACAGGGGACCACCTGGGAATGCATATGATTTTAGCTGTTACAAACCGGAAGACAAACCTGCCACCCAACAATCGTAGATAATACATATATAGGTGCCTGCATGATAATATCACCTGCCTTGACTGCTATTGGCAGAGACAGAATGCCTGACACCCCTGTCTGTGTCTGTTTTGATTTGCCTTCAGAGTGGTGTCATGTGTATAGTGAGGCAGGGGAGAAAGCACGATCAGTTGGTTTTTTCCTCCTGTATCCTCTGAGTTCTTCTGGTGTTTCTCGTATGTAAAGAAAAAGATGCAAACCACATACAGAGGAATCCCCTTCCTCTGGGGGTTTCCTCTGTATGTGGTTTGCATCCTTTTCTTTGCGTGCAAGAAGGCCTTACTTTTTCCCTCTGTGTGATTAACCCAACATGACACCCTTCTCTGAACTCAGTCTCCATATTACTAGCTCCAGTTATTCAACTTTCCAATAATAGCAACAGGTTCCATCCTAACCTTCAACCTCTTTGATCTTACGTTGCAATTATAACCATATTCAAGCACTGACTTTTACCATTTTCATGAAAGTTATCCATAAATCTTGTGAATTGGGCACAAGAACTGCAAATTTTGGTAGAAAAGGGAATCAAACGACAATAGTTCCGCAACTTTCAACACTGGAAAAAGGGGGATAGAAACTACATTTTGCTCCTAAACTGGTCCCAAAAAAAAGCTAATTGGCTCTAAGTTTACTAGCTGTTGTCAAGGCAAATCACCCCCAATGGCATTCCTTTATGCTTTACCTTTATTGTGTTTGAGAGTAAAATGTACCTGCCATTATTACTTTAAATGGTTAATCTCCTTAGATTTCCTCAATTTCATAATTTGATGCTCACACTAGCTCTTTGGAGTTCATGGACAGATTCTAACTCTGCATGAAAAGGGAAACTCTTTTCCAAATTCATGTCCAAACTGGTGCCCAACATATATATTTAAAGGGTAACTTTATAGTTATTCGAAAGAAAACAAATGTCAGTGGCCTATCATGGCACTCAATCAAAAACATGTTGTTGGCCTGATACATTGTAAATCAGCAATATGCAATTCTCAAACTGTGAAATTAACCTTTTCTCTTTGGTATACTATAGTCAAGTACTGGTTACGTGGACCTCCTGAATAGAGCTCTCCTAAATAGGTGGCTAACCTAGTTCAAAGTTTCCATGAAGCACTTGGAGGAGTTCCTACTGTATTCGGAGGGCATCTATACATATGTGAATACCTCTCCTACAAAAGAGGAGGCATCTTACACCTACTCCTTAAGAATGGGAGTGATCTTAAGGCGTAGTAGGCATAAGAACCGTTCCCCTCCTATATACTTCATGATCTACATATGTCTAAGTTCATGATCATGTGTCTCATACAATAGGTAAAGTCGAAGGTGGAGGACATTCCCCAAATGCACGGCTGGACTGAGCTCCCATCTCATCCTATTTTGAGGATGCAACCCCCACCGCCCCCTTTGGCGATGTTGCACTACACGATCAAGAGCATGGAAGGATTCGGTCGTACCTGTGCTGTGATTCTCCAGGCCTGTCAGAGGGAAACTTTCTGTTCATGGAGCTCCCCATACGTGAGCATAGGGAACCCGGTGCCCACTATTCGCATCAGGGACTTTGCCCTTGGTGGCCAAGGCTGCCAGGCGAACAACTACTAGGCACTTGCTTGGGAGGATCACCCACCAAGTATGCATTCTATAGTACATACAATTACAAGTTACAGGGCAGTGGACCGGTCATTGCCACAAATATTTAATAAATTAACCAATGCAAGCTGGGGCGCCCTATGTGACAAGGAACACTTCCAATTCAAGTAGCTTCAATGATCACAATGTGTACAAAGATAGAGTGTGTACAGTCTGAAATTTGGACAATGCCATAGAATCTCTATGGTTTTAGGATTTTATACTCTGCAACCCTTGCAGAACAAGGACCATGCTCAAAATGCCTAGAGCAATGCATATCCTCAATGAGTATATATGACTATGGTTGCAACTAGTTGCACATTGAACTTTGGTGTTATACAGTCGGCTGCTAGTACTGAACATGCATCCTGCACTTTCTTTACACCTAAGTATTTCATATGTGCACATAAGAAACCCCAAAAAAGAAGAAATTTAGTTTAGCATTTGCAGCATGGTATTTTTTAATCAATTTTGAGATTCATTTAAAAAATCGCACAACCATTATTTCATAAATGCTTGATTACTAGGGTCAGAAAAGGGTCCAAAGTGCTAAAGAGGATTAAAAGGACTTTTCAAGATAAGGACATTGAAATCATCCAACATCTATATTCAAGTGACCCTAAAAAATGGTGTAAAACATTCAAGATGCTTTGAATTATCTTCCGCCTCCTAGCCACCTTCCATGTGGGCTCGCTATATCATATTTGGAAAGAACAATTTGTACTAGTTCTAGAAACTAAGATCAATATCATAAATCAATGATAATATAATGAATCAAATCTTTCCAATTGATTAGAATTAAAATGTAACCCAACCTCCCTTGTTTGATAGTGGACAACAACACAACTCACAAAACAATTCTTGAGATAAACCATGTGAGATATAAGTTTTATCATGAGCACATGCATTTTGACAAACTAAACCATGAAATGTTTAAGCATAAATAACAACTAAAACTAAACACAATCATGTATAAGAACAAAATAAATAACAAAACATAGCTCAAAATGTGGGGGAATGTAATCATAAGAATGTAAACTTTATGTTGAGATGTTGAAATCTCCATCCAAATTGATGAGCCATGATTATTAAATAACCCTTCCAATGTTTAGAAAGACAATGTTTGAACACATGAAAGTTTAATTCACCTTTTAGAGGTAGAAGGAACATAACAAGATGATGCACCCCCAAACTACTTGATGAATTTAGTTGTGAGTCAAAAGGGTGAAAATAACAGAAGGATAAGGAGTCGAAGCATGTTCCCTGGCTCGCAGCATTTCGAGTTTATAGGGGCGTGTTGGAGTTTTGGGACATGGACTAGGACGAATGACAAGCGAGTTAATTATTCACACAGACCTACACAAGCAAACACAAGTTGGTTAGTGCATAGTTGGAACACTTTTGGTGCATAGACGTATTGCGAGTAAATCAAACTCATAGGACTCACCACGACCCAAACTTGGGGGAAGCCACCACCTTCCCCCTTATAGTATTATTTGTGTTTGGTCACGGGGCCAGTACCCAAATGTCATTTTGTCCCGAGACTCCCAACTTGGGAGTCTCGAAATTCCCAAAATTGGGATTCCTGTGATTTTGGAAGCCCATTACTTTTTGTGTAGACCTTCGATTGATGTGCAGTCTAAAGCAAAGTTATAGCCCTAGTTTAGAGCTTTCCAATGATATGTGGCACACCACATACAAAAAAATAAATCAAGGCGATTAATGATCAAAAGTCAAATTGACACTTCGACTTTGACGCGCTCCTTGGTCCCGGGGTGAACCCACTTTGAGGGTTCACCAATGTGAAGTTGCGGAAAGTTGGGACCGAAAGGCACGCTCCCGACTTCCAACTCTAGAAAGGGGTAGAGGGTTGAGTTGGAAGCCCCGAGATTAGACTAGGAAGAGGGACTAACTTAGCTTGTGTGAATCTGCATCCAAAAACCAACCACGGGAGGTTAGTTTAACATTCAGGACACCCTTTGGTGTTGGGACAAGCCACGGGCACTTGGACACACAAGACTCACCACGGCCCGGACTTGGGAGTAAGCCACCACCTTACTCCCTATAGTATTCTCTGCAGCTCGCAGTGGAGGCTATATCCAAATGGCACAAATTTCAGGGACTCCCAAAATGGAGTCCCGAAATTGTCCCGGCAAGAGTCTCGGAACTTTGAACGGCCATAACTCCCGACTGCAGAGTTGAATCGCAACGAGGTCTAAACCAAAGTTGTAGCCCTCGTCGAGATCTTTCCAACGCCATGTTGCACTCTCAATTCGGATCTCGAGAAGGCATCGATTCCCGACTTTAAGTGGTCGGGAGTCAAACTGCCAATTTGACTCCCGGCCCTTCTTTTGCCCATAACTTGGGCTGCAGATGTCCAAATGACCAATGCGAGGCCATTTTCGATATCTACGTTTCAGGACCTTTCCAATGACATCAAGAACACCCCAATGCGAGGTGTTTTTCCCTTGCTGTCGAGCTCTAAACATTCGGGAGTCCTGGAGGACTCCAAATCTCAACTTTTCCAAGTGTTGGGCTTCACCCCCACACTTGGCCAAAGTGGGGTTGCGATAGACTCCCAGCCCTTCTTTTGGCCATAATTTATATTTTAAGTACCCAAATGAGTCATGCGAGCTCATTTCAAACATCTAAGTCTCAAGAACTTTTTAATGGTATAACAAATTTTTCAATCCAATGAGTTTTGACCCCTACAATCATTCTTTGAAAATTTGAGGTGTGAGTTCACTTGGGAATGTGTGGGTTCATTCCCTCACACTTTCGTACACTCCTAGGAACACAAAATGTGACTCCAAGGTTTCATTCTCGACATGCACCTTTGTAAGCCCTTGCTTTGGTTGCGAGCCTAAGGTTAGGGTTGCGACACAAGATGTGTTATACATAATGGCCTTACCATTAATTTAATATCAAAATTTGATATTTATGATAAATTGGTCATAACTAGGGGAAAAATAGTTATGAGGAACCCAAAAGTGATCTCACATTAAATGATGACATGTTTTAAAAACTTTTTAAACATTTAAAATTTTGTTACCAAATCAAAACCAATAGGTTAATGTCACAACATGATTTTTAATTTTATGCAAATCTAATGAATTTTTTTCCAAACAAATGATCAAATATTATCTTTTCATATTTATTTTTCACATTTGTGCAAACTCTCAAACCCAAAAAAAGAGTCTCATCATGACATGTGTATTTGATTGTTTTCAATCACATTATAACATTTTGAAGAATTACATGTATTTTTGTGTATGATGGGTGCCATAACCATTTTTGAATAAAGTATTTTCATATTTAGTTTTGTGGTTATGGTTCTGTGACAAAGTCAATTGGATTGGGTGCACGATTGAGAAGGTGGAGTAGAACATTTGAGAAGTGGTAGAGTAAACAAAATATCAAAAGACGAATATGAATATTTTTACAATCAAATTAGCATGAATCATGTCACCTAGTTGGTAGGGGGCAAAATCCCTTGAAACTACTAAACTCTCTATTGATTCTCAACACAATATCCCTGCCTTACAAGGCAGGGCCAATAAAACTAGGTAACCAAATCAAGAAAGACCTTTTATAAGGCGTAACATAACAAATTCTAAATTTGAGCTTAAGGTACTCTCCTTGAATGACCTCCTATTTTGAACATGACGTGCAACAATATGAGGATCCTAAATCAGGAAGTACAAAAGTTGTCTATATACAATGTACATCATTCCACTAGCATCCTTCGAATATCTTCCCACTCTCACAATGTCCTCAATTTGTCCAAACCATAGCCACAGCTTTCTACCATAATTGGACAGCTTTCTAGAGGTGTGGGTTATGCAGCTAATTTGCAGCAAGCAATCAGCTGACTTAGAGCAGGTCCACCCACACCCCAAATTTGGGCCTTTACCAGTGATTTTCACATCCAACATAGAGGGTTACTTGTTCACTAGTCCCACGCATAAACATGAAAAATTAGATCAGACACCACAATTTGAGAGACTAGGTATGCAAATGCAACTACCAGGGCCTATCATTATGACCAGTCTTTTTAAAAACTGTGCTTATGGAGATCACAGTATCTTGGGTAAATTTTTTTATTTACAGGTTTGAAGTCCAACCCCAATTGTACACTATTTGAAGTCTGTACTTCATTCAAAATACAGTGTATATGCCAATGTAGTAATAACGGCCGACCTGTTCTTTAACCAGTATCTTACAAATGTGTCTGAAACCTGAAACCACTGTTGAAGCAGTATTACGTCTTCCTTGTATGTTACCCATGAGCAAGAATTGAACAAGGAGACCAGGTTTAAGCTCTTAATAGGGCTTGAGGAAGAAATCAACCAAATATGTAGGTGGAGATTTTGCAAACAAAATGGAAAGGTGCGAGCAGGAACAAGACTACACCAGAGATGGTAAGTAGAAGTCTGGAGCTCACTAAGGGAAAAGGCTGAATGGGTCCTTTTAATAATAGCAAGTCCAAATAGTGGCAAAATTGGGAATATAGTCCAGTATGTGAGTGGCAGCCACTGAGTGCGAGCGCCAATGGTCCCATTGTTTCAGCCAATTATTTATTATTCCTACTTGATGATCTCAAACGACCCCCCTCATCAGTAATCTTTGGCCGTGAAATGTTCTATGATGGCTTAAATTGGGGCACTGTTTTGGCGGTCTGTTTGTTCTGACATTGCCTAATAGAGGGGGGCTCTTTCAGTAGCCCTTCAAACTCCAAAAGGCTTGGAAGTTGGAATATTGGAGTCATCCGCTTCCTAATGTATCCTTTTTTATGGCATATTACTGTTTTAGGTAATATTGCACAGCAAAAATATGGCAACTCCTATGATGGAAACTAATAATCCCTCCACTGGCACTCAAGAGGAAAGTTAGTTATTAATATTTCGGTTGGTATGTAAGCCAGGGCTTATTTATAGGGGGTTTTCATGATACCTGAAAACTGATGAGACCATGAGTACGCATCAGTCTCTGCATCGCTTCATGTCAGTCTGGTCACAGGTGAGACAATTATAAGGGAGTTGGGCAGTGTGGTTCATTACTTCCTTCAATCATCCCTTGTATGACCATGCTATTTTGAAAACAAATTGCCACTGGGAGAAATATTTTGGGGAATTGAAATGGAGGAGAGTTCTTAGGGCATCCCCAGCCGTGCTCAGTATGTGACCCTTAAAAAAAATTCTCACATTCAAGTTTAGTTATTTAGTTATTTGCAACCCCACCCCTAAACACAAAGTGGATCTCTACTGATAGCAAACCACCTGGACCAATATGATTGTCCAATCAGAAATAGGGAGCAGCAGTCAGATCATATTTGTTACACTCTTTTCAGGCAATTGCAGCCTGTGCTGTGCCTTTTACTAGCCTCAGCACACTGTGCAAAAATGCTGGGCCAACACATTGATGTTGAGCCAAATCGGTATGTTTTCCCTGTTCTTCATTCAATTTTAATTTGCAGGGTCCTATACCGACTATGCTGGGGATGATCTCATACGCTGTAAGGTGCCTGCTATTTATGAGGTGGGCTCATAATATCATATTGGTTCATGTTGGCAATTGATTCTCCATGTGTCTTGTTTGATCTTCTCCATTCGCCTCTTTCTTTGTGATGGGTAAGGCATGGTATGTTTTCACTGTTCTTCATTCAATTTTAATTTGCAGGGTCACATACTGAGCATTCTGGGGATGATCTCATAGGCTGTAAGGTGCCTGCTATTTATGAGGTGCGTTCATAAAGTCGTATTGGTTCATGTTGGCAATTGATTCTACACATGTCTTGTTTGATCTTGTCCATTAGTCTCTTTCTTTGTGATGGGTAAGGCCCTTGGAGGAGATTATTATCAGAATTGAGTTCACTCTGGCTGTCATCTTGTGCATGCCCTTATTACGCTAAGCCCTCATCCCAGGGTAACTGACATGCCCTTCTAGGAGAATCCTAAAGTGACGGGGATTTGCCTAGACAGGCCCTAAGTCCGGACCTCCGCAGGGCAGCCCCTATGGTGGCTTGGGTTGTGATCTTAATGTTGGGCTGGGTTCAACTCTCAGTTTGATAGCACTCATGAGCTACATAGGTGCTAGTGAGTGAGAATTAAAAGAAGGGGGCTGAGGAGACGGTCTTGGCACACTAGGTCCTTGAGCTAGACACAAGTCTACGGTTAGGCTAAAAGATGGGAGATGATAATCCCAAGTGATGTAGCCTTGTACCACTTGGGAAGTTCACAACGGGTTTAATCTCACTCGTCTAGGGGTCGGAGTTAACCCAAGGTTATGAGATGAGTTTGAATGTTAGAACTCACCATTGCATTGTTTTGCCATCTGTAGGTAGTTTAGGTGTTTGACGAAGAACATGTATAGAGATTCGGGTGTGAAGGTGCCAAGGTGAATATGGGAACGACATTTGGTATCAAAATAAGTTCCTTGAGTTTTTGGAAAAACCTCTAAAGCATTTTAAGGTAGTTCTTAAAAGCAAATGGCTTTGAAACAACCAGTTTTGAGCATAGTGCCAGTGGTGGGGCTTAAAACAAAGAGGAAGTACAAAACTAAAAAAAAGAAAGAAAAGGACTCCTTTCAAGGAATTAACCACCTTAGGAAGGCCATGCTGGAGGATGAGTTGCTCGAAGAAAAAGCTCAAAGCATAAAATAAATAGTGGAGGAGGAAGTTGAAATGGCCCCTCATCATAAGAGTAGAAAAAAAAAGGGGAAGGATGGGGTTGGGTTGAGCAAAACTCCAGCCCAAGAAAGGACTTTTTACCACATTGTCCAAAGAAAGGGAAAAACTAAAGCAATGTGGGCTTCCCAATAAACAACTTCTTAAGAAGGACAATGGAAAGGAAAAAGTTCATGCACCAAGCAAGGAGCTGCCGATGCATGTGGACTTGCATTCGTCCAAGAAATCCAACAATGACGGTGATTATTTGATGCTTTTGTTGAATGAACCCATAAGGGGTAAAGGGGGCAAACAAGCCCCAGAATGTACAAACGTGGGCAAGTCTTTCAAGGCACAAGAGGAGGGAATACACCAAAAAGAGATGGACAAGACATCTAAAGAATTTTTGGCCCTTGTTGACACCTTTCTGAACCTTCATGGTGTAATAGGGTGAAACCATGTTGTAACACAATGAAATTGCAAAAATCATGGGTCAAATTGCGGAGGGTTTGGGTGCTATAGGCAATATTTTAAGTGGGGGTTCCCCAAGGTGGCCATAAAAGCAAGTTTGTGAAACTCTTTTGCAGGGAAGGAGACGAAGACAAAAAAGGTGTGACCATGTTGCACTAAGTTGAAGCATATCTAAAACTCAACACCTCAAAATGGACAAAGAACATATTCATTTCGTTCAAACAGTTTTCAAGGAACACTCATGGGTTTATTGGATGTTTCAAAAGTAGGACCCCCCCCCCCCCCCACCCTTTGAGGCCTTCACATGGGAAGAATTCAAATTGACATTGAACAAAGGTTCATGTCATATCATTTGATGTTCAAAGATGGAATGGAGCTCTTGGAATTTGCCTAAAGAGATTGAAGGAACTCCTTGGGCTATTATGTAAAAGATTTTAGTCGTATGTTGACTATGGTTCTTCTAAAAGAGGATTCGCCACAAAATTGGTTGTTTTACCTAGGCTAAAACCTTGGGTTCAAAAAATTATCTATCAAAAGATGGACATTTCAGTCACTTGTTAAGGCTTGATGAAGATGGTGGAATGCATGCAGGATAAAGGCCCTCCATGCCCCAAAGGTGAAACCAAAACCAAAATCACCCAAAAACACCTTGCTAGCCCAAGCAATGGGGGCAAAGGTCACAACAAGCACAATTGGGGCCAAGGTAAGCCGAGGCTTCACAATGACAAGGAAAAGTTGTAGGGCAAGGGGCCATTGGCAAAAAATGTGAGACAAGACTTGACAAAGGTCAAGTGCTTCAATCATGGGCACTTGGTGAAGGACTATCCCAAACCACCTTAAGTAACAACTATCCTCTATTTCACATTAATGATATGTTGGATCGAGTCAACAAGACCAAATACTTTAATAAAATTGATCTCAAATTGGGGTACTACCATTTCCACATTGTGGATGATGATAATGAAAAGATGGTTATGGAAACTAGGTATAATTTGAATGAGTTCCTGGTGATGCCATTCAGGTTGTGTAATGCCTTGTCAACATCCACAACCTTTATGAACTCAATTTTTCATGATAAGTTGAACAAATTCATGATCATTTACATTGATGACATCTTAATGTATTCCTAGATTGCAAAAAGAACACATGAAAGATTTGGAATATATTCTATGTAAGCTCTGGCAAAATAAACTCTTCACCAACAAAGCTAAAAGTGAATTTACCCAAGAGGAGATCAACTTGTTGGGGCATATTTTATTAGGGAAGGGGTGAAGCCTAACCTTAAGAAGTTGCAAGGCATAAGAGACCGGAAAAGACTAATGTGTTGGGCCCAAATTAGCTTAACCCACTTTTGGGTTAATATTATGTAGTCAATTAATAGAATTTTGGGGTAACCTTGGATTCATGGGATAGGATAAGGGGTTGGATTTTGTCCTAGATGGACTACCAAGGGGCAGGTGGCCTAGATAGGACAAGGTGGAAGTAAGTTAATTATATTATGTTAAGACAAGGTTATCCTATTTTAATTAAATTGGTTAAGGTTGTTGGATAAAAAGGTATGGGTAAGGAGGAGGAGGCTTCTAGGAAAGTGCCAAGAATTAGAATTAGATAAAAACAATTGCAATTATTTTCTCTCAAAGTTGGGAAGGGAGTGGAAAACATTGTTGACTATTCTTCCACCTTTCAGAGTGATGAATAGGGTGTGAAGGAAAGAGAAACTGAGGATTGAAGATGATGTTGAGTTGTAAAGGGGTAGGGCAAATCATGAAGAGGCTAGATGGGGCAAGAGGGTTGTTACTGCATCATGGGGAGATGGGTTCCAAAAAGGGCAGCTCCCCAAGCAAGTGATGGAAGTGGAGGCAGAGGGCAATGATTTGTGGAGGATGGCGGTTATTCAATGCAGGATATGTGGCATTGTTCCACTTAAGGGGCGAAGGGGGTGGAGGTATTGGGGAGGATTGCTTGGTCTTGCATGATAGAGGTAGAAAATAGGGAGGAGATGAGGGGAGAAGGGGCTGATTTGAAGGGGGAAAATGGTTTGCCTTTTGAAGTTGAAGTCAAGGAAATAGGTGAAAAAAAAGAATATATCACAAGGAGTTTGAATAGGCGGTGAAAAGTAGTGTGGTTGAGAGTAGGAAGGAAGGAAAAAGAAGGAAGTAGTGCTACTTTTAAGCATGAGGATGTTTTAGCAGGTGTGAATAAGAGCTTGGCTGGAAGAAGAGAAATCTAGCTAGGGACTAAGAACTCCATTGTAATTATCCTTTCTTTTGAAATGTGAAGCTTGAGTTTGAAAAAGTCTTACACCCACTTTGTGTGTGTGTGTGGGGTTGTGTATCTAGCTGTAATTCCTTGGATTAGGGTTTCAAGTAATGATATTAGTAGTAAAGGGGGGGGGGGGTGTAAGCAATAAATAGGAAGGAGATTATTGTTTGGTTCAAACAAGGGTAAAATAAAATAAAATATTTGTAAAAATATTTAAATTTTTTTTGCCTAATTATGGCACCCATTGGATGTCCTCCAAGGGGCAAGGAGGAGTGGTTTAAAACAAGGTGTTAAGGGTGGTTAATTGGTTAAAGAATTTGATCCTTCCTAAGCCTAGCCAATTTCTACTAAAAATTTATAAAATGATTCTTGTAGTGTAATGGAAACCAACACCATGGAGTTCATTCATATGAATGTTCAATTCATCTATGATTTAGAATGATTTTGTATTTAACTCTTAGTTTAATTTCAATTCACACATAATTAACTTTTAATTAACTATCAATTAGCTTCTAGTTAACTTTTAATCTTTTTGTAATTATCCTTTATTTCATTTTTAATTATCTTTTAGTTAAGTTTTAGTTAATTTCCAGTTAACTCATAGTTAAATTTCAATTCACTTTTAGTTCATTCTGAATTAATTCATGGTTAATTATTAGTTTCCACATGGATGGGCATGGGCCACACATGGGTGAACATGGGCCACATGTAGGTTGGAATTTTTTTAAAAAGCTTTCTTGAAATAAGTGCCCAATGAATATAAATAAAGTAAAATCCCACATTACCTACAATTTGTTCAACATTAGTTTTGGGCACATATTTTTGTCATGATCTTGTTTTGTTATTTTCATATATTCAATTTTTTTTTTTTGGCATTCACATTGTGCACACATCGTGTTATTACTTTTGATTTTATTCTTCCATGATCTAGATTTAAAACTAAGCATGCCTTCGTTCATGTGGTTTGGAAATCTAGTTGTTTGGTTTTCTTCATGCCCGTGACACGCAAATGACAAAACCTCTTTTAGACCTCTTCAAAAAGGAATTGTCCTTCGAATAGAAAAAGGAGTAACAAAAGCCATTCAAAGACTTGTAAAAAAAGTTTTCATCCGCCCATGTGCCATATTTTTCAGACTTCATTAAGGCATTCAAAGTTGACACTGATGTAAGTGATTTCGTTATTGGAGGGGTTTTCATGCAAGATGGACAACTAATTGTTTTCAAGAACAAAATACTTTGTGGAGCACAATTACAATGGCCAATTCATGTATGTTGCCTAAAAACTTGGCAACATTATTTGGGGACACATAAGACCAATTTTTTCACAAATAATGTTTCCTTGAAATATTTTGAGACTCAACCAAAAGCCTTAGTGAAACAATTAAAGAACATGATACTTTAGTGTTGTTGGATGTGGAATTGATTCACAAACCAAGACAAGGATAACATAATCCCTGATGCATTAAGTAGGAAGGAGGAATTTGAAGTGGAAAAACCCTTGACCAAAATTTAGGCATTAAGGGCCATCTTTTAAGGGGAAAGCAACTTCGAACGAAGAACAAAGGAAACTAATGTGCACAACATGCTCGCACAAAGATATTTCAAAAAGTTGTGAGAGCAAAAAAAAAAAACCCCCCATCACCTTAAAGGAAGGATTGCTAAGATGGAATTAATCCCAAATCTCTGTGCCAGCAAAAAAACTATGCACAAAGATCATGCAAGAGGAGCATGATGTGCCCATGGCAAGGCATCATGGGTAGTGAACCACATGTGATTGTAAGGAAAAGATTCTATTATCCTAAGATGAAGGACGTAGAAAATTTTGTGCACACCATGTGAAGTGCCAAAACATGAAGTCCATTTATAAAAAGAAGTAATAATTATACATGCCTCTACCAATCCCAAGTGAACCATGGGAGTGTGTCCATCGACTTCATAACACATCTCTTCAAATGGAATGGGATGGATGCCATTGTGGTAGTAGTAGATCAATTTTCCAAATTAGCAAAAATGGCTCCAAGAAAGATGATCGCAACAACTTTTGATTCAACAAAATTGTTCTTTGACATGTGGGTTAGGCACCATGTGATGCTTCAATTCAGTGTAAGTGATAGAAATGTCAAATTTATGACAAGTTTTAAAAAGCATCTGTCTTAGAAGGTGGGGACAAAATTGTTTTTTAGTATGACATTTCACTAACAAACCGATGGCCCAATAAAAAGGGTTAATGGGTTGTTGAACTAATACCTTAGAAACTATGTGAATGTTGATTAAAAAGATTGGGGGGAACATTTAGGCTTGGCAAAATTTTGTTACGACTCCATGACGCATTTGGTGACAAAGATGTTTCCATTCAAATTAACATTAGGAAAAGAAGCTAGGAAGCTAATGGACTTAGCCATTCCCATGGGTCGAAAGGTGACTCCAAGGAAGTTGTGGAGATGGTCAAAGGGCGTGAAAAAAATACATTTGAGCCAATTATATATTGAAGCTCTTGGAATAGTTTTAAAAGCAATATGATAAACAAGTTAATAAAACACGAAGGCACGTGGAGTTTGAGGTTGGGTAACACGTGTGGTTGAACATTTAGGACTTTAAAATACCTGATGTACTAGCCCCACGTTTCACTACAAAATACACATGGCCTTATGAAATTTTGCATAATATGCATCCCGACATATACACCATAAAGTTGTAGATTAATTTTGAAGCACATTTAACCTTTCATGTCTCAAAACTAAAGTTGTTTGACATGCTCTTAACTCCTTGAGGGACTCCAAATGTGAGTCCCAAATAAAAAACAATAGAAGAGCAAAAAGTCGGGGCACACTCCCTAGTTCACATCACTTTGGAGGGGTAGAGGGGCATGTTGGAGCTCCAAGATGGGACTAGGAAGAATTGACAAGCTTCAACTACTCACATGGATCTGCACAAAACCAACACATGGTGGTTAATGCATAGTTGGAGCACTTTTGGTGCTAGGATGAGTCACGGGCAATTCGGACTCACAAGATTCACCACGGCCTAGATTTGGGGCCCACAAGCCACCACCTTCCCCTTTATAATATACTCTACACCTCTCCATGGGGGCCACATCCAAATGACTTTTTATCTCGGGATTCCCAAGTGGGAGTCCCAAAATTCCCATAGTTGGGACTCCTGCGACTTTTGGGGCCCATAACTTCGCGTGTAGACCTCCAATTGCGATGAGATTTCAAGCAAAGTTGTAGCCCTTATCGAGAGCTTTTCAACGATATGTTGCACGTTGCCTACATGTGAGGAAATTGGGTCAATTCCTGACTTTTAGTGGTTGGGAGTGAAATTGCCAATTTGACTTTAGGCCTTTCTTTTGATCATAACTTGTGTTTCAAATGTCCAAATGGGTGATGCAAGCCCATTTTAGACATTTAAATTTCAATATCTTTCCAATGATATGAAGAACTCTTTCAATCGATGG